>OY804583.1:89078771-89794953 GCA_963680875.1 Bathymodiolus brooksi | reverse complement strand
CAAAATAAAAAGAACAGAAGGACAGACGATACAATGGCCAAAATAAAAAGAACAGAAGGACAGACGATACAATGGCCAAAATAAAAAGAACAGAAGGACAGACGATACAATGGCCAAAATAAAAAGAACAGAAGGACAGACGATACAATGGCCAAAATAAAAAGAACAGAAGGACAGACGATACAATGGCCAAAATAAAAAGAACAGAAGGACAGACGATACAATGGCCAAAATAAAAAGAACAGAAGGACAGACGATACAATGGCCAAAATAAAAAGAACAGAAGGACAGACGATACAATGGCCAAAATAAAAAGAACAGAAGGACAGACGATACAATGGCCAAAATAAAAAGAACAGAAGGACAGACGATACAATGGCCAAAATAAAAAGAACAGAAGGACAGACGATACAATGGCCAAAATAAAAAGAACAGAAGGACAGACGATACAATGGCCAAAATAAAAAGAACAGAAGGACAGACGATACAATGGCCAAAATAAAAAGAACAGAAGGACAGACGATACAATGGCCAAAATAAAAAGAACAGAAGGACAGACGATACAATGGCCAAAATAAAAAGAACAGAAGGACAGACGATACAATGGCCAAAATAAAAAGAACAGAAGGACAGACGATACAATGGCCAAAATAAAAAGAACAGAAGGACAGACGATACAATGGCCAAAATAAAAAGAACAGAAGGACAGACGATACAATGGCCAAAATAAAAAGAACAGAAGGACAGACGATACAATGGCCAAAATAAAAAGAACAGAAGGACAGACGATACAATGGCCAAAATAAAAAGAACAGAAGGACAGACGATACAATGGCCAAATAAAAAGAACAGAAGGACAGACGATACAATGGCCAAAATAAAAAGAACAGAAGGACAGACGATACAATGGCCAAAATAAAAAGAACAGAAGGACAGACGATACAATGGCCAAAATAAAAAGAACAGAAGGACAGACGATACAATGGCCAAAATAAAAAGAACAGAAGGACAGACGATACAATGGCCAAAATAAAAAGAACAGAAGGACAGACGATACAATGGCCAAAATAAAAAGAACAGAAGGACAGACGATACAATGGCCAAAATAAAAAGAACAGAAGGACAGACGATACAATGGCCAAAATAAAAAGAACAGAAGGACAGACGATACAATGGCCAAAATAAAAAGAACAGAAGGACAGACGATACAATGGCCAAAATAAAAAGAACAGAAGGACAGACGATACAATGGCCAAAATAAAAAGAACAGAAGGACAGACGATACAATGGCCAAAATAAAAAGAACAGAAGGACAGACGATACAATGGCCAAAATAAAAAGAACAGAAGGACAGACGATACAATGGCCAAAATAAAAAGAACAGAAGGACAGACGATACAATGGCCAAAATAAAAAGAACAGAAGGACAGACGATACAATGGCCAAAATAAAAAGAACAGAAGGACAGACGATACAATGGCCAAAATAAAAAGAACAGAAGGACAGACGATACAATGGCCAAAATAAAAAGAACAGAAGGACAGACGATACAATGGCCAAAATAAAAAGAACAGAAGGACAGACGATACAATGGCCAAAATAAAAAGAACAGAAGGACAGACGATACAATGGCCAAAATAAAAAGACCAGAAGGACAGACGATACAATGGCCAAAATAAAAAGAACAGAAGGACAGACGATACAATGGCCAAAATAAAAAGAACAGAAGGACAGACGATACAATGGCCAAAATAAAAAGAACAGAAGGACAGACGATACAATGGCCAAAATAAAAAGAACAGAAGGACAGACGATACAATGGCCAAAATAAAAAGAACAGAAGGACAGACGATACAATGGCCAAAATAAAAAGAACAGAAGGACAGACGATACAATGGCCAAAATAAAAAGAACAGAAGGACAGACGATACAATGGCCAAAATAAAAAGAACAGAAGGACAGACGATACAATGGCCAAAATAAAAAGAACAGAAGGACAGACGATACAATGGCCAAAATAAAAAGAACAGAAGGACAGACGATACAATGGCCAAAATAAAAAGAACAGAAGGACAGACGATACAATGGCCAAAATAAAAAGAACAGAAGGACAGACGATACAATGGCCAAAATAAAAAGAACAGAAGGACAGACGATACAATGGCCAAAATAAAAAGAACAGAAGGACAGACGATACAATGGCCAAAATAAAAAGAACAGAAGGACAGACGATACAATGGCCAAAATAAAAAGAACAGAAGGACAGACGATACAATGGCCAAAATAAAAAGAACAGAAGGACAGACGATACAATGGCCAAAATAAAAAGAACAGAAGGACAGACGATACAATGCCAAAATAAAAAGAACAGAAGGACAGACGATACAATGGCCAAAATAAAAAGAACAGAAGGACAGACGATACAATGGCCAAAATAAAAAGAACAGAAGGACAGACGATACAATGGCCAAAATAAAAAGAACAGAAGGACAGACGATACAATGGCCAAAATAAAAAGAACAGAAGGACAGACGATACAATGGCCAAAATAAAAAGAACAGAAGGACAGACGATACAATGGCCAAAATAAAAAGAACAGAAGGACAGACGATACAATGGCCAAAATAAAAAGACCAGAAGGACAGACGATACAATGGCCAAAATAAAAAGAACAGAAGGACAGACGATACAATGGCCAAAATAAAAAGAACAGAAGGACAGACGATACAATGGCCAAAATAAAAAGAACAGAAGGACAGACGATACAATGGCCAAAATAAAAAGAACAGAAGGACAGACGATACAATGGCCAAAATAAAAAGACCAGAAGGACAGACGATACAATGGCCAAAATAAAAAGAACAGAAGGACAGACGATACAATGGCCAAAATAAAAAGAACAGAAGGACAGACGATACAATGGCCAAAATAAAAAGAACAGAAGGACAGACGATACAATGGCCAAAATAAAAAGAACAGAAGGACAGACGATACAATGGCCAAAATAAAAAGAACAGAAGGACAGACGATACAATGGCCAAAATAAAAAGAACAGAAGGACAGACGATACAATGGCCAAAATAAAAAGAACAGAAGGACAGACGATACAATGGCCAAAATAAAAAGAACAGAAGGACAGACGATACAATGGCCAAAATAAAAAGAACAGAAGGACAGACGATACAATGGCCAAAATAAAAAGAACAGAAGGACAGACGATACAATGGCCAAAATAAAAAGAACAGAAGGACAGACGATACAATGGCCAAAATAAAAAGAACAGAAGGACAGACGATACAATGGCCAAAATAAAAAGAACAGAAGGACAGACGATACAATGGCCAAAATAAAAAGAACAGAAGGACAGACGATACAATGGCCAAAATAAAAAGAACAGAAGGACAGACGATACAATGGCCAAAATAAAAAGAACAGAAGGACAGACGATACAATGGCCAAAATAAAAGGAACAGAAGGACAGACGATACAATGGCCAAAATAAAAAGAACAGAAGGACAGACGATACAATGGCCAAAATAAAAAGAACAGAAGGACAGACGATACAATGGCCAAAATAAAAAGAACAGAAGGACAGACGATACAATGGCCAAAATAAAAAGAACAGAAGGACAGACGATACAATGGCCAAAATAAAAAGAACAGAAGGACAGACGATACAATGGCCAAAATAAAAAGACCAGAAGGACAGACGATACAATGGCCAAAATAAAAAGAACAGAAGGACAGACGATACAATGGCCAAAATAAAAAGAACAGAAGGACAGACGATACAATGGCCAAAATAAAAAGAACAGAAGGACAGACGATACAATGGCCAAAATAAAAAGAACAGAAGGACAGACGATACAATAGCCAAAGTAAAAAGAACAGAAGGACAGACGATACAATGGCCAAAGTAAAAAGAACAGAAGGACAGACGATACAATGGCCAAAGTAAAAAGAACAGAAGGACAGACGATACAATGGCCAAAATAAAAAGAACAGAAGGACAGACGATACAATGGCCAAAATAAAAAGAACAGAAGGACAGACGATACAATGGCCAAAATAAAAGGAACAGAAGGACAGACGATACAATGGCCAAAATAAAAAGAACAGAAGGACAGACGATACAATGGCCAAAATAAAAAGAACAGAAGGACAGACGATACAATGGCCAAAATAAAAAGAACAGAAGGACAGACGATACAATGGCCAAAATAAAAAGAACAGAAGGACAGACGATACAATGGCCAAAATAAAAAGAACAGAAGGACAGACGATACAATGGCCAAAATAAAAAGAACAGAAGGACAGACGATACAATGGCCAAAATAAAAAGAACAGAAGGACAGACGATACAATGGCCAAAATAAAAAGAACAGAAGGACAGACGATACAATGGCCAAAATAAAAAGAACAGAAGGACAGACGATACAATGGCCAAAATAAAAAGAACAGAAGGACAGACGATACAATGGCCAAAATAAAAAGAACAGAAGGACAGACGATACAATGGCCAAAATAAAAAGAACAGAAGGACAGACGATACAATGGCCAAAATAAAAAGAACAGAAGGACAGACGATACAATGGCCAAAATAAAAAGAACAGAAGGACAGACGATACAATGGCCAAAATAAAAAGAACAGAAGGACAGACGATACAATGGCCAAAATAAAAAGAACAGAAGGACAGACGATACAATGGCCAAAATAAAAAGAACAGAAGGACAGACGATACAATGGCCAAAATAAAAAGAACAGAAGGACAGACGATACAATGGCCAAAATAAAAAGAACAGAAGGACAGACGATACAATGGCCAAAATAAAAAGAACAGAAGGACAGACGATACAATGGCCAAATAAAAAGAACAAAAGGACAGACGATACAATGGCCAAAATAAAAAGAACAGAAGGACAGACGATACAATGGCCAAAATAAAAAGAACAGAAGGACAGACGATACAATGGCCAAAATAAAAAGAACAGAAGGACAGACGATACAATGGCCAAAATAAAAAGAACAGAAGGACAGACGATACAATGGCCAAAATAAAAAGAACAGAAGGACAGACGATACAATGGCCAAAATAAAAAGAACAGAAGGACAGACGATACAATGGCCAAAATAAAAAGAACAGAAGGACAGACGATACAATGGCCAAAATAAAAAGAACAGAAGGACAGACGATACAATGGCCAAAATAAAAAGAACAGAAGGACAGACGATACAATGGCCAAAATAAAAAGAACAAAAGGACAGACGATACAATGGCCAAAATAAAAAGAACAGAAGGACAGACGATACAATGGCCAAAATAAAAAGAACAGAAGGACAGACGATACAATGGCCAAAATAAAAAGAACAGAAGGACAGACGATACAATGGCCAAAATAAAAAGAACAGAAGGACAGACGATACAATGGCCAAAATAAAAAGAACAGAAGGACAGACGATACAATGGCCAAAATAAAAAGAACAAAAGGACAGACGATACAATGGCCAAAATAAAAAGAACAGAAGGACAGACGATACAATGGCCAAAATAAAAAGAACAGAAGGACAGACGATACAATGGCCAAAATAAAAAGAACAGAAGGACAGACGATACAATGGCCAAAATAAAAAGAACAGAAGGACAGACGATACAATGGCCAAAATAAAAAGAACAGAAGGACAGACGATACAATGGCCAAAATAAAAAGAACAGAAGGACAGACGATACAATGGCCAAAATAAAAAGAACAGAAGGACAGACGATACAATGGCCAAAATAAAAAGAACAGAAGGACAGACGATACAATGGCCAAAATAAAAAGAACAGAAGGACAGACGATACAATGGCCAAAATAAAAAGAACAGAAGGACAAACAGCGATCTACAAAGCACTACACAGAAAACTAAAGGTCGAGTAACACGAATCCCACTAAAAGCTGTGAGTGAATTCAGGTGCTCTGGAAGGGTAAGCAGTTCCTATTCCACTAGTGGCACCCGTCGTGTTACTGTTTAACGACACGGACATCACGCGACATGGAAACCGTGTTATGCATCTGAATACGGAAATAAAATATATACAAATAACATAGATAAAACATTAACTACCTGCAAAACAAAATGGGTGTAAAGATGACCAAAACATCGTTTTTACCCGAAAATCGAAATTAGAAAAACAATTTTTGACTGGTTTATGAAAAAGTACTATATAGCCACAAAAAAAAATTGTTGCTTATACATGTTATGAAAAGAAAGAGTGGTGCCGTCGTGGCCATGATCGTATGGTAGTTGGATTTACAACTACCTATGCAATCAGTGCCTATCACCACTGATGTTGTGAGTTCGAATCTCGATCAGGGAGTTGTGTACAACATTATGTGATAAAGTTTGTCAGTGACATTCGAGGGGTCAGTGGTTTTTTTCGTATATTTCGGTTTCCTCCACCAATAAAACTGACCGCCATGATATAACTACAATATTGTTGTTTAGCACCATCAAACAAACAACAAACAAACAAATAATGAAAAAAAAAGTTCAGACAGCAAAATAAACAAGCACCTTTGAACACAAAAAATGCCACGCCGTCTTCACTTGGAAATCTATATCCTGGCTTGGGACAGGCACAGAAATGTGACGGGGTTAAACCGGTTAATAGAATTCCACCCTTCCTTTCTTACGATATATTCTGTATTTATCACAAATGTCTCTACTGATATTTATTGAAAAAATTGTTTTTGTAGAGTGGTTATGAAAGTAGATGCTACAACTGTAATTTGTAAAAGTCTGAGAACAAAAGAAGATTCTGCTTGACTTACACCAGATAAAAAATCAGCTATAACTTCAATGCTAAAATATAGACACTTCTTTGTTGCCAATTTTTATTTTCGTTTATTTTTAGCTTAGCATGTGCATGTTATAAGATCATTCTAATATACCTTATATGGGGGGTGGGTTTGGTTTTTTGGGGGTTTTTTTAGGGGGTGGGGGAATTTTATTTTTCACGATTTTATGATAAAGTGGCAGTTAGATTTCCATGTCATTTATCATTTTTGTTTACTGGTAAAATACTCGAGAAAAAGTAACATTAAATGCTTTTGGTTATTTGGTATTCACTTTTAATTAAAAATATGACACATTTCCCGCTTATTTTGTTAAAAATTTCTGCGTTGTTTAGTTTGCGCTTTTTCTAAGCTGTCACGGAAAAGCGGCAACAAAACACAGGGATAATAAATCGTTATATATGTGAATAATTGTCATATTGTCTTAGATAAACCTCTAATAAAAATAGCAAAATGTGTGGAGATAATCTTAGTTTTTATAACACCGAAGAGGCAATCAAGAATGAACAATCCAGACAAAACCGAAGGGGCAATCAAGAATGGACAATCCAGAGAAACTGGCAACATTGGTCACATAAGACATTGAACGAAGACAAACAAAGCAAATACACACCACAGAAAACCAAAAAGATGAGCAAAACGGATCCCACTAAAAACCGGTGTGAACGCAGGTGCTCACGAATGGTAGGCAGTTCCTGTCTCTTATAAAACACCCTCCATTTAATCGTATAGTCAATATATGTTGGACACATCTGTACGCAAACAAACACAAGCAACATAAACAAGACATGAATTGTAGCATTATAGTGAAAAGCAAAGCAAATATATCACACTGTCGACACAGTTCAAAAATCACATTTAACATAAAATAAAGGATATCACTTTTTTACAAAAAGAGGCCGTTGAGAGCGATAATTTATTACCAAGAAGAGTTTGAAAGGTAATCAGAATCCATACATCGAAGAAGAACAGACAACACAATGGCCAAAAGAAAAAGTACAAAAAGACAAACGATCTACAAAACATACACATAATACTAAAGATCGAGTAACACGAACCCAATTAAAAACCGGGGGTGAACTCACGTGCTCCACTAGTGACATCCGTCGTGTTAATCTAGTTACAAAGCCAGTGATAAGTTATTATAGGTTTTTGTGTGAATCAAAAATCCAATATAGTCACCATCGTGGAACATTTCAGTACCTGTCCTAAGACATCGTGGAACATTTCAGTACCTGTCCTAAGACATCGTGGAACATTTCAGTACCTGTCCTAAGACAACGTGAAACATCTCAGTACCTGTCCTAAGAAAACTTGGCACATCTCAGTACCTGTCCTAAGAAAACGTGGAACATCTCAGTACCTGTCCTAAGAAAACGTGGAACATTTCAGTACCTGTCCTAAGACAACATGGAACATTTCAGTACCTGTCCTAAGACAACGTGGAACATTTCAGTACCTGTCCTAAGACAACGTGGAACATCTCAGTACCTGTCCTAAGAAAACGTGGAACATTTCAGTACCTGTCCCAAGACAACATGGAACATTTCAGTACCTGTCCTAAGATATCGTGGAACATTTCAATATCTGTCCTAAGACAACGTGGAACATTTCAATGCCTGTCATAAGGCAACGTGGAACATTTCAGTACATGTCCTAAGACAACGTGAAACATTTCAGTACCTGTCCTAAGACAACGTGAAATATTTCAGTGCCTGTCCTAAGACAACGTGGAACATTTCAGTACCTGTCCTAAGACATCGTGAAACATTTCAGTACCTGTCCTAAGACAACGTGGAACATTTTAGTACCTGTCCTAAGACATCGTAGAACATTTCAGTGCCTTTCCTATGACAACGTGGAACATTTCAGTGCTTGTCCTAAGACAACGTGGAACATTTCAGTACCTGTCCTAAGACAACGTGGAACATTTTAGTACCTGTCCTAAGACATCGTGGAACATTTCAGTACCTGTCCTAAGACAACGTGGAACATTTCAGTGCTTGTCCTAAGACAACGTGGAACATTTCAGTACCTGTCCTAAGACAACGTGGAACATTTCAGTACCTGTCCTAAGACATCGTGGAACATTTCAGTACCTGTCCTAAAACATCGTGGAACATTTCAGTACCTGTCCTAAGACATCGTGGAACATTTCAGTGCCTGTCCTAAGACATCGTGGAACATTTCAGTACCTGTCCTAAGACATCGTGGAACATTTCAGTACCTGTCCTAAGACAACGTGGAACATTTCAGTACCTGTCCTAAGACATCGTGGAACATTTCAGTACCTGTCCTAAGACAACGTGGAACATTTCAGTACCTGTCCTAAGACAACGTGGAACATTTCAGTACCTGTCCTAAGAAAACGTGGAACATTTCAGTACCTGTCCTAAGATATCGTGGAACATTTCAATATCTGTCCTAAGACAACGTGGAACATTTCAATGCCTGTCATAAGGCAACGTGGAACATTTCAGTACCTGTCCTAAGAAAACTTGGCACATCTCAGTACCTGTCCTAAGAAAACGTGGAACATCTCAGTACCTGTCCTAAGAAAACGTGGAACATTTCAGTACCTGTCCTAAGACAACATGGAACATTTCAGTACCTGTCCTAAGACAACGTGGAACATTTCAGTACCTGTCCTAAGACAACGTGGAACATCTCAGTACCTGTCCTAAGAAAACGTGGAATATTTCAGTACCTGTCCCAAGACAACATGGAACATTTCAGTACCTGTCCTAAGATATCGTGGAACATTTCAATATCTGTCCTAAGACAACGTGGAACATTTCAATGCCTGTCATAAGGCAACGTGGAACATTTCAGTACATGTCCTAAGACAACGTGAAACATTTCAGTACCTGTCCTAAGACAACGTGAAATATTTCAGTGCCTGTCCTAAGACAACGTGGAACATTTCAGTACCTGTCCTAAGACATCGTGAAACATTTCAGTACCTGTCCTAAGACAACGTGGAACATTTTAGTACCTGTCCTAAGACATCGTAGAACATTTCAGTGCCTTTCCTATGACAACGTGGAACATTTCAGTGCTTGTCCTAAGACAACGTGGAACATTTCAGTACCTATCCTAAGAAAACGTGGAACATTTTAGTACCTGTCCTAAGACATCGTGGAACATTTCAGTACCTGTCCTAAGACAACGTGGAACATTTCAGTGCTTGTCCTAAGACAACGTGGAACATTTCAGTACCTGTCCTAAGACAACGTGGAACATTTCAGTACCTGTCCTAAGACATCGTGGAACACTTCAGTACCTGTCCTAAGACATCGTGGAACATTTCAGTACCTGTCCTAAAACATCGTGGAACACTTCAGTACCTGTCCTAAGACATCGTGGAACATTTCAGTGCCTGTCCTAAGACATCGTGGAACATTTCAGTACCTGTCCTAAGACATCGTGGAACATTTCAGTACCTGTCCTAAGACAACGTGGAACATTTCAGTACCTGTCCTAAGACATCGTGGAACATTTCAGTACCTGTCCTAAGACAACGTGGAACATTTCAGTACCTGTCCTAAGACAACGTGGAACATCTCAGTACCTGTCCTAAGAAAACGTGGAACATTTCAGTACCTGTCCTAAGACAACGTGGAACATTTCAGTACCTGTCCTAAGACATCGTGAAACATTTCAGTACCTGTCCTAAGACAACGTGGAACATTTTAGTACCTGTCCTAAGACATCGTAGAACATTTCAGTGCCTTTCCTATGACAACGTGGAACATTTCAGTGCTTGTCCTAAGACAACGTGGAACATTTCAGTACCTGTCCTAAGACAACGTGGAACATCTCAGTACCTGTCCTAAGAAAACTTGGCACATCTCAGTACCTGTCCTAAGAAAACGTGGAACATCTCAGTACCTGTCCTAAGAAAACGTGGAACATTTCAGTACCTGTCCTAAGACAACATGGAACATTTCAGTACCTGTCCTAAGACAACGTGGAACATTTCAGTACCTGTCCTAAAACAACGTGGAACATCTCAGTACCTGTCCTAAGAAAACGTGGAACATTTCAGTACCTGTCCCAAGACAACATGGAACATTTCAGTACCTGTCCTAAGATATCGTGGAACATTTCAATATCTGTCCTAAGACAACGTGGAACATTTCAATGCCTGTCATAAGGCAACGTGGAACATTTCAGTACCTGTCCTAAGACAACTTGAAACATTTCAGTACCTGTCCTAAGACAACGTGAAATATTTCAGTGCCTGTCCTAAGACAACGTGGAACATTTCAGTACCTGTCCTAAGACATCGTGAAACATTTCAGTACCTGTCCTAAGACAACGTGGAACATTTTAGTACCTGTCCTAAGACATCGTAGAACATTTCAGTGCCTTTCCTATGACAACGTGGAACATTTCAGTGCTTGTCCTAAGACAACGTGGAACATTTCAGTACCTGTCCTAAGACAACGTGGAACATTTTAGTACTTGTCCTAAGACATCGTGGAACATTTCAGTACCTGTCCTAAGACAACGTCGAACATTTCAGTGCTTGTCCTAAGACAACGTGGAACATTTGTGTACCTGTCCTAAGACAACTGGAACATTTCAGTACCTGTCCTAAGACATCGTTGAACATTTCAGTACCTGTCCTAAGACATCGTGGAACATTTCAGTACCTGTCCTAAAACATCGTGGAACATTTCAGTACCTGTCCTAAGATATCGTGGAACATTTCAGTGCCTGTCCTAAGACATCGTGGAACATTTCAGTACCTGTCCTAAGACACCGTGGAACATTTCAGTACCTGTCCTAAAACAACGTGGAACATTTCAGTACCTGTCCTAAGACATCGTGGAACATTTCAGTACCTGCCCTAAGACAACGTGGAACATTTCAGTACCTGTCCTAAGACAACGTGGAACATCTCAGTACCTGTCGTAAGAAAACGTGGAACATTTCAGTACCTGTCCTAAGATATCGTGGAACATTTCAATATCTGTCCTAAGACAACGTGGAACATTTCAATGCCTGTCATAAGGCAACGTGGAACATTTCAGTACCTGTCCTAAGACAACTTGAAACATTTCAGTACCTGTCCTAAGACAACGTGGAACATTTCAGTACCTGTCCTAAGACATCGTGAAACATTTCAGTACCTGTCCTAAGACAACGTGGAACATTTTAGTACCTGTCCTAAGACATCGTAGAACATTTCAGTGCCTTTCCTATGACAACGTGGAACATTTCAGTGCTTGTCCTAAGACAACGTGGAACATTTCAGTACCTGTCCTAAGACAACGTGGAACATTTTAGTACCTGTCCTAAGACATCGTGGAACATTTCAGTACCTGTCCTAAGACAACGTGGAACATTTCAGTGCTTGTCCTAAGACAACGTGGAACATTTCAGTACCTGTCCTAAGACAACATGGAACATTTCAGTACCTGTCCTAAGACAACGTGGAACATTTCAGTACCTGTCCTAAAACAACGTGGAACATCTCAGTACCTGTCCTAAGAAAACGTGGAACATTTCAGTACCTGTCCCAAGACAACATGGAACATTTCAGTACCTGTCCTAAGATATCGTGGAACATTTCAATATCTGTCCTAAGACAACGTGGAACATTTCAATGCCTGTCATAAGGCAACGTGGAACATTTCAGTACCTGTCCTAAGACAACGTGAAACATTTCAGTACCTGTCCTAAGACAACGTGAAATATTTCAGTGCCTGTCCTAAGACAACGTGGAACATTTCAGTACCTGTCCTAAGACATCGTGAAACATTTCAGTACCTGTCCTAAGACAACGTGGAACATTTTAGTACCTGTCCTAAGACATCGTAGAACATTTCAGTGCCTTTCCTATGACAACGTGGAACATTTCAGTGCTTGTCCTAAGACAACGTGGAACATTTCAGTACCTGTCCTAAGACAACGTGGAACATTTTAGTACTTGTCCTAAGACATCGTGGAACATTTCAGTACCTGTCCTAAGACATCGTGGAACATTTCAGTACCTGTCCTAAAACATCGTGGAACATTTCAGTACCTGTCCTAAGACATCGTGGAACATTTCAGTGCCTGTCCTAAGACATCGTGGAACATTTCAGTACCTGTCCTAAGACATCGTGGAACATTTCAGTACCTGTCCTAAGACAACGTGGAACATTTCAGTACCTGTCCTAAGACATCGTGGAACATTTCAGTACCTGTCCTAAGACAACGTGGAACATTTCAGTACCTGTCCTAAGACAACGTGGAACATCTCAGTACCTGTCCTAAGAAAACGTGGAACATTTCAGTACCTGTCCTAAGATATCGTGGAACATTTCAATATCTGTCCTAAGACAACGTGGAACATTTCAATGCCTGTCATAAGGCAACGTGGAACATTTCAGTACCTGTCCTAAGAAAACTTGGCACATCTCAGTACCTGTCCTAAGAAAACGTGGAACATCTCAGTACCTGTCCTAAGAAAACGTGGAACATTTCAGTACCTGTCCTAAGACAACATGGAACATTTCAGTACCTGTCCTAAGACAACGTGGAACATTTCAGTACCTGTCCTAAGACAACGTGGAACATCTCAGTACCTGTCCTAAGAAAACGTGGAATATTTCAGTACCTGTCCTAAGAAAACGTGGAATATTTCAGTACCTGTCCCAAGACAACATGGAACATTTCAGTACCTGTCCTAAGATATCGTGGAACATTTCAATATCTGTCCTAAGACAACGTGGAACATTTCAATGCCTGTCATAAGGCAACGTGGAACATTTCAGTACATGTCCTAAGACAACGTGAAACATTTCAGTACCTGTCCTAAGACAACGTGAAATATTTCAGTGCCTGTCCTAAGACAACGTGGAACATTTCAGTACCTGTCCTAAGACATCGTGAAACATTTCAGTACCTGTCCTAAGACAACGTGGAACATTTTAGTACCTGTCCTAAGACATCGTAGAACATTTCAGTGCCTTTCCTATGACAACGTGGAACATTTCAGTGCTTGTCCTAAGACAACGTGGAACATTTCAGTACCTGTCCTAAGACAACGTGGAACATTTTAGTACCTGTCCTAAGACATCGTGGAACATTTCAGTACCTGTCCTAAGACAACGTGGAACATTTCAGTGCTTGTCCTAAGACAACGTGGAACATTTCAGTACCTGTCCTAAGACAACGTGGAACATTTCAGTACCTGTCCTAAGACATCGTGGAACATTTCAGTACCTGTCCTAAGACATCGTAGAACATTTCAGTGCCTTTCCTATGACAACGTGGAACATTTCAGTGCTTGTCCTAAGACAACGTGGAACATTTCAGTACCTGTCCTAAGACAACGTGGAACATCTCAGTACCTGTCCTAAGAAAACTTGGCACATCTCAGTACCTGTCCTAAGAAAACGTGGAACATCTCAGTACCTGTCCTAAGAAAACGTGGAACATTTCAGTACCTGTCCTAAGACAACATGGAACATTTCAGTACCTGTCCTAAGACAACGTGGAACATTTCAGTACCTGTCCTAAAACAACGTGGAACATCTCAGTACCTGTCCTAAGAAAACGTGGAACATTTCAGTACCTGTCCCAAGACAACATGGAACATTTCAGTACCTGTCCTAAGATATCGTGGAACATTTCAATATCTGTCCTAAGACAACGTGGAACATTTCAATGCCTGTCATAAGGCAACGTGGAACATTTCAGTACCTGTCCTAAGACAACTTGAAACATTTCAGTACCTGTCCTAAGACAACGTGAAATATTTCAGTGCCTGTCCTAAGACAACGTGGAACATTTCAGTACCTGTCCTAAGACATCGTGAAACATTTCAGTACCTGTCCTAAGACAACGTGGAACATTTTAGTACCTGTCCTAAGACATCGTAGAACATTTCAGTGCCTTTCCTATGACAACGTGGAACATTTCAGTGCTTGTCCTAAGACAACGTGGAACATTTCAGTACCTGTCCTAAGACAACGTGGAACATTTTAGTACTTGTCCTAAGACATCGTGGAACATTTCAGTACCTGTCCTAAGACAACGTCGAACATTTCAGTGCTTGTCCTAAGACAACGTGGAACATTTGTGTACCTGTCCTAAGACAACTGGAACATTTCAGTACCTGTCCTAAGACATCGTTGAACATTTCAGTACCTGTCCTAAGACATCGTGGAACATTTCAGTACCTGTCCTAAAACATCGTGGAACATTTCAGTACCTGTCCTAAGATATCGTGGAACATTTCAGTGCCTGTCCTAAGACATCGTGGAACATTTCAGTACCTGTCCTAAGACACCGTGGAACATTTCAGTACCTGTCCTAAAACAACGTGGAACATTTCAGTACCTGTCCTAAGACATCGTGGAACATTTCAGTACCTGCCCTAAGACAACGTGGAACATTTCAGTACCTGTCCTAAGACAACGTGGAACATCTCAGTACCTGTCGTAAGAAAACGTGGAACATTTCAGTACCTGTCCTAAGATATCGTGGAACATTTCAATATCTGTCCTAAGACAACGTGGAACATTTCAATGCCTGTCATAAGGCAACGTGGAACATTTCAGTACCTGTCCTAAGACAACTTGAAACATTTCAGTACCTGTCCTAAGACAACGTGGAACATTTCAGTACCTGTCCTAAGACATCGTGAAACATTTCAGTACCTGTCCTAAGACAACGTGGAACATTTTAGTACCTGTCCTAAGACATCGTAGAACATTTCAGTGCCTTTCCTATGACAACGTGGAACATTTCAGTGCTTGTCCTAAGACAACGTGGAACATTTCAGTACCTGTCCTAAGACAACGTGGAACATTTTAGTACCTGTCCTAAGACATCGTGGAACATTTCAGTACCTGTCCTAAGACAACGTGGAACATTTCAGTGCTTGTCCTAAGACAACGTGGAACATTTCAGTACCTGTCCTAAGACAACATGGAACATTTCAGTACCTGTCCTAAGACAACGTGGAACATTTCAGTACCTGTCCTAAAACAACGTGGAACATCTCAGTACCTGTCCTAAGAAAACGTGGAACATTTCAGTACCTGTCCCAAGACAACATGGAACATTTCAGTACCTGTCCTAAGATATCGTGGAACATTTCAATATCTGTCCTAAGACAACGTGGAACATTTCAATGCCTGTCATAAGGCAACGTGGAACATTTCAGTACCTGTCCTAAGACAACGTGAAACATTTCAGTACCTGTCCTAAGACAACGTGAAATATTTCAGTGCCTGTCCTAAGACAACGTGGAACATTTCAGTACCTGTCCTAAGACATCGTGAAACATTTCAGTACCTGTCCTAAGACAACGTGGAACATTTTAGTACCTGTCCTAAGACATCGTAGAACATTTCAGTGCCTTTCCTATGACAACGTGGAACATTTCAGTGCTTGTCCTAAGACAACGTGGAACATTTCAGTACCTGTCCTAAGACAACGTGGAACATTTTAGTACTTGTCCTAAGACATCGTGGAACATTTCAGTACCTGTCCTAAGACATCGTGGAACATTTCAGTACCTGTCCTAAAACATCGTGGAACATTTCAGTACCTGTCCTAAGACATCGTGGAACATTTCAGTGCCTGTCCTAAGACATCGTGGAACATTTCAGTACCTGTCCTAAGACATCGTGGAACATTTCAGTACCTGTCCTAAGACAACGTGGAACATTTCAGTACCTGTCCTAAGACATCGTGGAACATTTCAGTACCTGTCCTAAGACAACGTGGAACATTTCAGTACCTGTCCTAAGACAACGTGGAACATCTCAGTACCTGTCCTAAGAAAACGTGGAACATTTCAGTACCTGTCCTAAGATATCGTGGAACATTTCAATATCTGTCCTAAGACAACGTGGAACATTTCAATGCCTGTCATAAGGCAACGTGGAACATTTCAGTACCTGTCCTAAGAAAACTTGGCACATCTCAGTACCTGTCCTAAGAAAACGTGGAACATCTCAGTACCTGTCCTAAGAAAACGTGGAACATTTCAGTACCTGTCCTAAGACAACATGGAACATTTCAGTACCTGTCCTAAGACAACGTGGAACATTTCAGTACCTGTCCTAAGACAACGTGGAACATCTCAGTACCTGTCCTAAGAAAACGTGGAATATTTCAGTACCTGTCCTAAGAAAACGTGGAATATTTCAGTACCTGTCCCAAGACAACATGGAACATTTCAGTACCTGTCCTAAGATATCGTGGAACATTTCAATATCTGTCCTAAGACAACGTGGAACATTTCAATGCCTGTCATAAGGCAACGTGGAACATTTCAGTACATGTCCTAAGACAACGTGAAACATTTCAGTACCTGTCCTAAGACAACGTGAAATATTTCAGTGCCTGTCCTAAGACAACGTGGAACATTTCAGTACCTGTCCTAAGACATCGTGAAACATTTCAGTACCTGTCCTAAGACAACGTGGAACATTTTAGTACCTGTCCTAAGACATCGTAGAACATTTCAGTGCCTTTCCTATGACAACGTGGAACATTTCAGTGCTTGTCCTAAGACAACGTGGAACATTTCAGTACCTGTCCTAAGACAACGTGGAACATTTTAGTACCTGTCCTAAGACATCGTGGAACATTTCAGTACCTGTCCTAAGACAACGTGGAACATTTCAGTGCTTGTCCTAAGACAACGTGGAACATTTCAGTACCTGTCCTAAGACAACGTGGAACATTTCAGTACCTGTCCTAAGACATCGTGGAACACTTCAGTACCTGTCCTAAGACATCGTGGAACATTTCAGTACCTGTCCTAAAACATCGTGGAACATTTCAGTACCTGTCCTAAGACATCGTGGAACATTTCAGTGCCTGTCCTAAGACATCGTGGAACATTTCAGTACCTGTCCTAAGACATCGTGGAACATTTCAGTACCTGTCCTAAGACAACGTGGAACATTTCAGTACCTGTCCTAAAATATCGTGGAACATTTCAATATCTGTCCTAAGACAACGTGGAACATTTCAATGCCTGTCATAAGGCAACGTGGAACATTTCAGTACCTGTCCTAAGACAACTTGAAACATTTCAGTACCTGTCCTAAGACAACGTGAAATATGTCAGTGCCTGTCCTAAGACAACGTGGAACATTTCAGTACCTGTCCTAAGACATCGTGAAACATTTCAGTACCTGTCCTAAGACAACGTGGAACATTTTAGTACCTGTCCTAAGACATCGTAGAACATTTCAGTGCCTTTCCTATGACAACGTGGAACATTTCAGTGCTTGTCCTAAGACAACGTGGAACATTTCAGTACCTGTCCTAAGACAACGTGGAACATCTCAGTACCTGTCCTAAGAAAACTTGGCACATCTCAGTACCTGTCCTAAGAAAACGTGGAACATCTCAGTACCTGTCCTAAGAAAACGTGGAACATTTCAGTACCTGTCCTAAGACAACGTGGAACATTTCAGTACCTGTCCTAAAACAACGTGGAACATCTCAGTACCTGTCCTAAGAAAACGTGGAACATTTCAGTACCTGTCCCAAGACAACATGGAACATTTCAGTACCTGTCCTAAGATATCGTGGAACATTTCAATATCTGTCCTAAGACAACGTGGAACATTTCAATGCCTGTCATAAGGCAACGTGGAACATTTCAGTACCTGTCCTAAGACAACTTGAAACATTTCAGTACCTGTCCTAAGACAACGTGAAATATTTCAGTGCCTGTCCTAAGACAACGTGGAACATTTCAGTACCTGTCCTAAGACATCGTGAAACATTTCAGTACCTGTCCTAAGACAACGTGGAACATTTTAGTACCTGTCCTAAGACATCGTAGAACATTTCAGTGCCTTTCCTATGACAACGTGGAACATTTCAGTGCTTGTCCTAAGACAACGTGGAACATTTCAGTACCTGTCCTAAGACAACGTGGAACATTTTAGTACTTGTCCTAAGACATCGTGGAACATTTCAGTACCTGTCCTAAGACAACGTCGAACATTTCAGTGCTTGTCCTAAGACAACGTGGAACATTTGTGTACCTGTCCTAAGACAACTGGAACATTTCAGTACCTGTCCTAAGACATCGTTGAACATTTCAGTACCTGTCCTAAGACATCGTGGAACATTTCAGTACCTGTCCTAAAACATCGTGGAACATTTCAGTACCTGTCCTAAGATATCGTGGAACATTTCAGTGCCTGTCCTAAGACATCGTGGAACATTTCAGTACCTGTCCTAAGACACCGTGGAACATTTCAGTACCTGTCCTAAAACAACGTGGAACATTTCAGTACCTGTCCTAAGACATCGTGGAACATTTCAGTACCTGCCCTAAGACAACGTGGAACATTTCAGTACCTGTCCTAAGACAACGTGGAACATCTCAGTACCTGTCGTAAGAAAACGTGGAACATTTCAGTACCTGTCCTAAGATATCGTGGAACATTTCAATATCTGTCCTAAGACAACGTGGAACATTTCAATGCCTGTCATAAGGCAACGTTGAACATTTCAGTACCTGTCCTAAGACAACTTGAAACATTTCAGTACCTGTCCTAAGACAACGTGGAACATTTCAGTACCTGTCCTAAGACATCGTGAAACATTTCAGTACCTGTCCTAAGACAACGTGGAACATTTTAGTACCTGTCCTAAGACATCGTAGAACATTTCAGTGCCTTTCCTATGACAACGTGGAACATTTCAGTGCTTGTCCTAAGACAACGTGGAACATTTCAGTACCTGTCCTAAGACAACGTGGAACATTTTAGTACCTGTCCTAAGACATCGTGGAACATTTCAGTACCTGTCCTAAGACAACGTGGAACATTTCAGTGCTTGTCCTAAGACAACGTGGAACATTTCAGTACCTGTCCTAAGACAACATGGAACATTTCAGTACCTGTCCTAAGACAACGTGGAACATTTCAGTACCTGTCCTAAAACAACGTGGAACATCTCAGTACCTGTCCTAAGAAAACGTGGAACATTTCAGTACCTGTCCCAAGACAACATGGAACATTTCAGTACCTGTCCTAAGATATCGTGGAACATTTCAATATCTGTCCTAAGACAACGTGGAACATTTCAATGCCTGTCATAAGGCAACGTGGAACATTTCAGTACCTGTCCTAAGACAACGTGAAACATTTCAGTACCTGTCCTAAGACAACGTGAAATATTTCAGTGCCTGTCCTAAGACAACGTGGAACATTTCAGTACCTGTCCTAAGACATCGTGAAACATTTCAGTACCTGTCCTAAGACAACGTGGAACATTTTAGTACCTGTCCTAAGACATCGTAGAACATTTCAGTGCCTTTCCTATGACAACGTGGAACATTTCAGTGCTTGTCCTAAGACAACGTGGAACATTTCAGTACCTGTCCTAAGACAACGTGGAACATTTTAGTACTTGTCCTAAGACATCGTGGAACATTTCAGTACCTGTCCTAAGACAACGTCGAACATTTCAGTGCTTGTCCTAAGACAACGTGGAACATTTGAGTACCTGTCCTAAGACAACTGGAACATTTCAGTACCTGTCCTAAGACATCGTTGAACATTTCAGTACCTGTCCTAAGACATCGTGGAACATTTCAGTACCTGTCCTAAAACATCGTGGAACATTTCAGTACCTGTCCTAAGATATCGTGGAACATTTCAGTGCCTGTCCTAAGACATCGTGGAACATTTCAGTACCTGTCCTAAGACACCGTGGAACATTTCAGTACCTGTCCTAAAACAACGTGGAACATTTCAGTACCTGTCCTAAGACATCGTGGAACATTTCAGTACCTGCCCTAAGACAACGTGGAACATTTCAGTACCTGTCCTAAGACAACGTGGAACATCTCAGTACCTGTCGTAAGAAAACGTGGAACATTTCAGTACCTGTCCTAAGATATCGTGGAACATTTCAATATCTGTCCTAAGACAACGTGGAACATTTCAATGCCTGTCATAAGGCAACGTGGAACATTTCAGTACCTGTCCTAAGACAACTTGAAACATTTCAGTACCTGTCCTAAGACAACGTGGAACATTTCAGTACCTGTCCTAAGACATCGTGAAACATTTCAGTACCTGTCCTAAGACAACGTGGAACATTTTAGTACCTGTCCTAAGACATCGTAGAACATTTCAGTGCCTTTCCTATGACAACGTGGAACATTTCAGTGCTTGTCCTAAGACAACGTGGAACATTTCAGTACCTGTCCTAAGACAACGTGGAACATTTTAGTACCTGTCCTAAGACATCGTGGAACATTTCAGTACCTGTCCTAAGACAACGTGGAACATTTCAGTGCTTTTCCTAAGACAACGTGGAACATTTCAGTACCTGTCCTAAGACACCGTGGAACATTTCAGTACCTGTCCTAAGACATCGTGGAACATTTCAGTACCTGTCCTAAGACATCGTGGAACATTTCAGTACCTGTCCTAAAACATCGTGGAACATTTCAGTACCTGTCCTAAGACATCGTGGAACATTTCAGTGCCTGTCCTAAGACATCGTGGAACATTTCAGTACCTGTCCTAAGACATCGTGGAACATTTCAATACCTGTCCTAAGACAACGTGGAACATTTCAGTACCTGTCCTAAGACATCGTGGAACATTTCAGTACCTGTCCTAAGACATCATGGAACATTTCAGTACCTGTCCTAAGACATCGTGGAACATTTCAGTACCTGTCCTAAGACATCGTGGAACATTTCAGTACCTGTCCTAAGACAACGTGGAACATTTCAGTACCTGTCCTAAGACAACGTGGAACATTTCAGTACCTGTCCTAAGACAACGATTTTGGGGATCATGCTTAGGCCCTTTGGTTTACTTTCTCCCAATTGGATCATGTACGTCACGTGCTTTCTCATTCGTATCTTTCATTCTAATCTGGAAAATAAATTGACGGTTAAATCTAGCTAACAGATACTTGAACGTTCGTATTTACCCATTTTATCATATCATATTGTATGTATTTTTAGTTTACAGTTTTTTCACTTTGAATGGACAGAGCGTGTTCTCTGGATATATAACACATGAATGTGCCATAAATAAGAACATAAATAGTTATTTTTTAGCCTTTAGCAACAGTTTATCACATATGGTTTCGATGCAATTCTTAATCTCGTTCTGTTCTTTTCATAGTAATTTTATATCCTGTGTTGTCACAAAACATATATTAAATTTGTGCACAGAGTAAGTACATTGCAAGAACAGTTGGGTGATACCAGAGGATTAACCAGAAGCTGTAATTCGACGAATGAAGGCTAGACAATACAATGATCAAAGAAAGTAATCACATTAATATCTAATAGTGTGCACAAAACGCGTTTCTGGAATAACCTTCATCAGGTACACTCATAGTCAAAATATTAGAAAAAAAAAAAAAAAAAAGATAAACAATGGTCGACATAAAACTACATAGAAAACTAAAGATTGAACAAAACGATCCGCAAAATAAAAACCGGGGTGAACTCAGGTACTCTGGAAGAGTGGACATTTCCTGTTCCTCTAGTGGCAACCGTCGTGCTACTGTTCAACGACACGAACATCAGTTTACATAGAAATATTGATGCACACCAATATACGTAATAAATAACAAGTAAAACATGAACCCGATACAAAACAAAGGGGAGTTGAGACAATCTAAATATCGTTTATTACATGGAAATCGTAGCGAACAGCATGACACGCAACTAGAAACTTGAGGACATATAAAACCCGTGGGGTGAACTCGGGTACTCCGTAAGGGTACCAGGTTCCTGCTGCACTAGTGGCACCCGTCTTTTCCCCTTTCTGTCAAACCCGGTGATAAGTCATGAATGTGGAAAGGATGGAATTGTGATAAAATGGGGGGAACAAACTTGCCTTAAAGGGCACCTCTACATAACAAATCTCTGTCTATAAAGGGCAGTCTCATTTTTTCCCATTAATGAATAGTGCATATAATTGTAATCTGTATATAAAGGGCAACTGCCCATAAAAACCACATTGTCAGGTTCCCTTCAGTGGCCTTTATATACAGGTTTGACTGTATTAAAATCTTAGACAGAGGCAACATAGATACCACTAACACACAAATACATGACTGCTAACTTTCCTGGCTTGGTACAGACACTTCAATCAAAAGTGGCAGTGTTAAACTAGTTCTATGGGCCCAAACCTCCCCTCTTAATCAAAAGATGCGGTGAAGTGCCTTCCACACTATGTTTCTACTAGTTGTGTAGAGGGTAGAGAAGTCAAATGTTTTAATGCTATAATTGCAGGAGTTGAGGGCCATTGATTTCTAGAATATTTCAGAATTCACATATGCTTCACACCACCTCTTGAGTAGCTAGTTTGAAGCACGGTTTTATCTGCTGATAGAATAGATGTTAATAATTTAGAAAGAGTTTTCGTGGAGCATTTGACAGACCCAGCAATATAACCTGTTTGAAAGAACACTTGTATAATTTAGGAATCCAGTAGAGTGATGGTAGATCCAGTTCTTCATCTTTGGTTGAAATTCCAAAAGGAACATAAAGCAAACATTTGATTGTCCAGGTTTTCATCTTTCGTAAGTGTCGTCGGTGTATGCGTAGCGTTCCCAGGTGAATTGTCAACAGCTAATTCCTGATAGATAATAAGCATGTTCATACATGTAGACATGTTTCCCCTTTTCATCATGGGGCTTTGAGAAGCTATGGCATTAAATGTTCACTAAAACTGGTACAAACTATCATGCAACTTCAAAATAAGGCACTAGAACTGGTTACAATTGTTATACATTAAACATGGAAAGGTCACCAGTTTGGCACATTTATTGTGACCTTCAATGAGGAGATAGTGATAAGTTTTTCTATGAATGAATGCTAGTTTTATAGGTCAAGTCATTCTAAATATTTACACTAGAAGTCGATATAGATTGCTTTATGTCCATATAACATTAATGTTATTTGATAAAGATACAAAGATATCAGTTTTGCACCGAATACACATTAACTTTATCATTAATTTAAGTCATTGTGACGTCGAGAATTTAAATTTGTATTTAAATCATAAATGTTTGTGAATAAAAGTTCGAAAAATATATATGGAGCTCTTATTAACTTTTCTTTTAAAGGTAAACATTTCAAGAAGGACGACAGCCGGATCTCTGTGGTGTAATGGTTAGCGTGTTCGCCTTGAGTGCGGTAGATCGTGGGTTCGAGCCTAGGTCGGGTCAAACCAAAGACTATAAAATTGGTATTTGTTGCTTCTCCGCTAAGCACGCAGCATTAAGGAGAAAGAGCATAGACTGGTTGGCTCGGAATCAGAATAATCTGCCCGAGTGGAGCGACATGTCTACCCGCGGACTGTTGTTTCAGTGAGCTAACACTATAATAATCCAACTAAGCGTGTTGGTCTAGTACTAGGCGGAACTCATCATCATCTCGTTGAAAATTAACTTATTCGCGCCATGATATAGCTGAAAAAAATGCTGAATTGGCGTTAAACAACAATCACTCACTCAAGAAGAACGGAAATTAAGTGACTTCAAGAGATAATGGTTTATATTAAGTATATACAGTGAAATCTGTCTAAACCGAACCCCTTTCGGACTAAAACTGTTGTTCGGAATAGACAGGTATTCGGCTTAGACTTGTTAAATTCACAAAAAATGCAATATTAGGACTAAATCTATTTTTCAGTTTACACAGGATTTCTGTTTATTCAGGGTTTAGTTTAGACAGGTTTCACTATACTAGGGTAAAATGTTAGTGCAGAAAGACTTTTGACTCGTGAATGTATCTCATCATCAGGCGATTCACTTTCATGATACAGTAATTTCTCTATTTTTTTTTTTAATGTCTAAGAAAAGTTTGAAGATACCAAAACGGTAATTAGAAACCGTTCAATGGGGGACAGACAATACATGATCAAATGGTTTCTATGTGTCTCATTTTATCCATGCTTTTTGTTTATTCACATCAATATATAATGTGCTTTTAAATTATGCTTCTTCTACTGCTGTGTTTTAAATTGCTTTCATATTTTAAATTGGTTTGAAATTTCATAGAAAATTTTAATATGACAATGGTTTTTTGGTTTTTGCTTTTACAAATATTGTGTGCATGTTTTTGTTTTATTGTTTATATATGCATATTCTTATGTCGGATTTAAAAGCTCATTAGAGCTTGTGTTGTAATGTTTGATGTTTTATAACTTTAAATAAAGCTTATTGTATAGGAAAGTTCGTAGAAGGTTTCTGTCCTATGAAAAATGTGCTTACAAAGGACAATGCATTGTAAACAATGCAGCCTGAAGAGCCGAACTTTGAATTATAATACAATGACCAGAAGTAAGGGGACAAAAAGACAAATGACCAGAAGTAAGGGAACAAAAAGACAAATGACCAGAAGTAAGGGGACAAAAAGACAAATGACCAGAAGTAAGGGGACAAAAAGACAAATGACCAGAAGTAAGGGGACAAAAAGACAAACAAGGATCTACAAAACACTACACAGAAAATTAAAGATTGAGTAACACGAAGCCCACAAAATGATGTTGATGAATTCAGGTTTTTCAGAAGAGTATACAGTTCCTGCTTCAGTTGAGACATCCGTCGTATAAATAATGAAATGGTGATGTATGAGCCATCCACCATGTTTAATATAGCGGTATCAATACACTAATCTTTTCAAGCTTATAAAATGTGTATCGTTGATCGATCCTGGGTTTATTACTGGCGTTTGGTGTATAATAAATGGATCTGAAATGTTGAAATATCCTATGTATATGTAGATACAAAAGAAAAAATTATACTGCCCTCGAAAAAAGTTCAGAATATGCTCATGTAAGATATTCTTACGGAATATACTAGTGTGTCACAAATGACCGCGGACATGCTCAGTTTGGCGTAATCACAATCCAGTCCTTTTCATATTCATGACGTATCAACGGGTACATGTATGTAACAATTGTAGAACGACTGTTACAGCTATTGGGGTGAACTCAGGTGCTCCGGGAGGGTTACTCCAGAGGTAGAATAAATTAGCTCAATCCTTTAATTTCACATTCCTCTACACAGATGAAGTCTTGTTTTTAAACAATGCACGATTTTGTGATTTTCTTGATCGTATGCATCCAAATTTAATTAGCTTGAAATTAAGGATACCAAACACATTCAAGTCCACTTCATACTTTTACTTCACATGGAAATTGACAATGAAAATGATATCCCTATAATTGTAAGAATAACGATATGACTTACAACTTTCCAATTGTGAACTTCCCATTCATTTGTTGCAGTATTCAAGCAGCACTTACATTAATTGTACATAAGGAATATATCTATTGTAACAGTAGATCTAGAGCACGTTTTACATCCGAAAAATGCAATGTCCCCAATGGGATTCGATCCCGGAATATCTCGCATTGTAAGCCACCGCTCTACCAACTGAGCTAAAGGAGGTCTCCACTACCACATACGCAGAGGTGATTATAAACCTACTACGTATACAGTTCCAATAACCTTAGTTAGTGGAGCGTTGTAAATCAATACGATTTTCTAACGCTTGTGTATATCTGGATTTTATTGATGTATGATTACTGTTATCTTTATTGTTGGGGATTTGTTTCTGTTCGTGTTAAATTATTGTTTGACTTTACTTCTTTTATATTTTTGGTCACATGTTTGTCTTTCTATATTGAATTACTCAGGCGGGTATACTCGATACAAAATTATGTGATAAAGTTTGTCAGGGACTTGCTGCGTGCTTATTGGAGAACCAACAAATACCAGTTTCATAGTCTGGTTTGACCACCCTCAAGGCCAGCACACTAACCATTACAACATCGATACAGTCTGCATGCTGATAGAAATGGAATATATCCAGTACATGGATACAATCAACGAAGATAACAGAAGTTCATAAACAAAGTCATATATTTATTTGATTTTAACATATACATGTAATGCTTTATACACGATTGCTGTGCACACACTTCAGATCATTTATCCGTGAAAATTACACATAAGTCTAGAAAACAAAGCCAGACCAGAGGAAACTAGAGGCTCAGTGGGCTGAGCCTGTGTCGCTCACCTTTCATTCTGCTTTGAGGAAACTTAATACAGAACCTCCCATAGGTGCTTCCCACCAAGTTTTGGTCATTTGGCTAAGCAGTTACAGAGAAGAGGATATTTAGAGGTCGACCAATCAGAAACAAGAATGGCCAGTGGCGGCCATGAGCAATCTTTATAGATGACCTTCCAAGGATGCTTCCTACCAAGTTTCGATTCATTTGGCAAAGTGGTTTCAGAGAAGAAGATTTTTAAAAAATTAACCAATCAGAAACAAGAATTGCCTTTCGTGGCCATGTTTGTTAACGGATCGGAACTAAATGAGCATTCTTTATAAAGGACCTTTCAAGGATGATTCCTACCAAATTTCGATTCATTTGGCCAAGCGGTTATAGAGGAGAAGATTTTTTAGAAATCAACCAATCAGAAACAAGAATTGTCTGTGGTGGCCATGTTTGATAACGGATCAGGAGGAAATAAGCAATCTTTAGAGAGGACCTTCCATAGTTGCTTCCTACTAAGTTTCGCTTCATTTGGCAAAGTGGTTTCAGAGGAGAAGATTTGTTTAAATCGGCCAATCAGAAACAAGAATTGCCTATGGCGGCCATGTTTGTTAACGGATCGGAACTAAATGAGCAATTGCTATAGAGAACCTTCCAAGGATGCTTCCTACCAAGTTTCGATTCATTTGGCAAAGCGGCTTCAGAGGAGAAGATTTTTTAGAAATCAACCAATCAGAAACAAGAATTGTCTGTGGCGGCCATGTTTGTTAACGGATCAGAAGTAAATGAGCATTCTTTATAGAGGACCTTCCAAGGATGCTTCCTACCAAGTTTCGATTCAATTGGCCAAGTGTTTTCAGAGGAGAAGATTTTTTAGAAATCAACCAATCAGAAACAAGAATTGCCTGTGGTGGCCATGTTTGTTAACGGATCGGGACGAAATGAGCAATCTTTATAGAGGACATGATATAGATGCTTCCTACCAAGTTTCACTTCATTTGGCTGAGGGGTTTCAGAGGAGATGATTAAAATGTGAAAAGTTAACAGACGACAAACGACGGACGCCAAGTGATGGCAAAAGCTCACATTACCTTTGGCAAGGTGAGCTAAAAAGTTTTAACATTACAGGAAATTTCACAATAAATTACTATGAAAGTACTTTTATTTGTTGGTACCATTTTTCGTGGTTTCATTAAAATGCATTGATTCATTGATCCTTGAATATTTGTGGTTTCAAACACAATAGGCAAAAATCGATGGGAAGATTGTATTTCGTTGGATTCTAATTTTCAAGGTTTAATTGAACCACGAAATCCACGAACATTAGAACCCCACGATTAATAATTATTTCACAGTATCTTGTTTTAATTTTAGCTGTTATTAATATGAATTAATGTATCAGTGCAACATCTTGCGGCATCATTTCACTAAGTTGGGGCCTACATTGTATAAAGTTAGTGTAACCCACTTCACCCACACTCCTCTCACTTTTTGTTTTTAAGTGTCTGTACTAACCCAGGAAAGTGAGCGATCATATACATATACATATATATATATATATATATATATATATATATATATATATATATATATATATAGACAAGAAAGCAATGCATTTGAACTTAACCTGGCAATTTAATCATTTTTTGGATTGCATGTCTTAAACCGGTAAGACATGGGTATATTTGTATCCTTCCTTCTAAATAGACCAATTCTTACCTACAGGTGTATTGATTCAAAAGTTATTCTGTGTTAAGATCTATCAAAGTCCATTTTTCTAAATAATTTTTTTAATTCACATTTCTGCAAATTACAGTTGAAAATTAAAATCTCATTGGTTAAATTTATAATAAAATCCTTGTTTTCATATAAATGTTTCAGCCACAAGGTCTTCATCAGTATCTTATTTCATCAAACATAATGTTACCTTTCTCTATAGTTTACATTATATCTCAGATGTAGCAGACTTGATGGTTTGGTTTATGGTATATGGTGTTTAACACCACTTTCAACAATATTTCAGTTATATTGTGGCGGTTAGTTTTATTGGTGGAGGAAACCGGAGGACCCTGAGAAAACCACCGACCTGTCGCAAGTCACTGACGAACTTTATCACATGTTGTATTGAGTACATCTCCCCATGAGCAGGATTCGAACTCATGTTAGTGGTGATAGGCACTGATTGCACAGGTAGTTCTAAATGCAACTACCATACGATCATTACAGCCCCTGAAAAGATTTGATGAAATAAGCACTGATGAAGACCTTGTGGCCGAAACGTTTGAATGAAAACAAGCATTTTCTTATAATTTTATCTAGTAAATATTTACCCTAAGGAGAGGACAATTTAATCATTTATAACTTTATAAACTAGGGTTAGGGTTTACCATATATGTATATATTAATAAAAAAAATCCTTTCTATTCTATTGTATAATATTTAAGCTAGTTTCTACAATAAAATATTGCCAGTAAAAAAAAATGCAGTCAGATTCTATGGTACTGCAGGTTCTATGGTTCTGTGTATTCACAAGCTATTTCAATCAATTTTCACCGCCATATTTTTAATTTAACTACCACCGTACCATATGACCCTGATATACAGTCAGTAACGAGGTAAAAAATTAATATAATAAAAATATGAATATTCATGAATTACAATGAAACAAGATAAAAATTAATATAATAAAAATATGAATATTCATGAACTACATTGAAACAAGATAAAAATTAATATAATAAAAATATGAATATTCCTGATTACATTGTAACAAGATAAAAATTAATATAATAAAAATATGAATATTCATGAATCCCATTGTAACAAGATAAAAATTAATATACATAAAAATGAAATCTACTTAACTAAATAAATGAGCAATCAATAAAAACAAACAAACAAAAATTTAACCAAAAAAAAAGATCAACACTCAAAAATATTTGGTGTAAGAATAGAGCAGATCATAGAATAAAAAAATATTAAAAATGTACAAAGTCAAAAAAAAATACATTATTAAAATATTAAATTCACAACCTTATAAAAAGCACATCATTTGCTTAAAGCACAAAATAGTGAAGAACATGTCAATATGATACGGATGCCTCCACTTCACAGCTAGAGAATACAGGGGCATAACTCCAGAACGGAAAAAATGGTAAAGTCCAAAACTTGGCCTTCCTTTTATCGTCCCAAACTTTTTGTATATAAATTTCAAATCATTTGCTTCATGGGAACTTTTGTGTTTGTTTGCTTGTTTGTTTGATGGTGTTTAATGCCACTTTCAACAATATTTCAGTTATATGACGTGGCAGTCAGTTTTATTGAAGGAGGTAACCGGAGGACCCAGAGAAAACCACCGGCCTGTCACAAGTCACCGACAAACTTTATCACATAATGTTGTACACCTCGCCCTGGTTGTGATTCAAACTCACAACATCAGCTAAAGTAAACAGGGGCATAGCTCTATAATGGAAAAAGTGGTAAACTCCAAAATCGAACTTGGCCTTTCTTTTATCAGCCTAAACTTTCTGAATAAATTTCAAATCATTTGATTTATGAGAACTTTTAAGTTATTGGGCTGAAACCAACATATATATACGAACATAGGTAAAACTTGTTTTTTATAATTTTACTTTTTATTGTTGCTTAATTCACAATTCACATACATCATGTTCATGTCTGCATAATAAATAGTTTGACCATGCAAAAGAGTTTTTGTTTTCTTTTTAGACTATGGATAAAACTTAATGCCCCCATGCCTAGTGGGGGGAGGGGTGGCATTTGCATCTGATGCAATATTTTTCTGAGAAATCCATTCTTGCAAAACAAATCAATGATAGCATATAAATATACAGGGCACCTCTATATAACAAATCAGTCTATAAAGGGCAGTCTCATTTTTCCTGTTAATGAGTAGTACATATAATTTTAACCTGTATATAAAGGGAACTTCTTAAAAAGGGGCACATTTTCAAGTTTGACTATATATATATTTAAGTAGAATGCCATATACATAATTATGCCATTTCTGTTTTAAAAATACAACTTCATCCATAAAACAAATAGATGAGCTCATCAAATATTTGCATTACATTCTATGGTTTGAGAAATTATTTTAAATTATGATTTGAGGTACAAAAATGTAATTGGTGATATTCATGGATTTGTTGGCCATCACGGCTTAAACTTTCTTTTTATCAGTTATTTTCCTTCATGAAATATGATTTTCTTTTTTGTATAATACTTTCAAATTAGGAAAATCTAGTACATATTTTTCCCCTTGGAATATCTCACAAAAAATATGTCTGCACCATTTAAAAAAATGTATATCATAGTGTACATAAACAAAGAAAGCAAGGAAAAAAATTCACACGAAATCTTTTTTCAAGTGATATTTTGCATCTACAGTAGTCTCCCCTGTTATAAGGTCACTCCTATCAAAGGTCACCTCACTTATCAGGCCTAATTTCAGATTTACAGAGACAGAGATAGCAAAACACTAGTAAATCCCCCCCCCCCCTCATGAGAGGTCACCCCTCTTATAAGGTCAGATCTTAAAATGTAGACACACAAAAAAATGTAGTAAAAAACTTGTAAATTGTCCCCCCTCTTATAAGACCAACTTTTTTTAAATTTTTTCAGAAGGGGGTGGCCTTATAAGAGGGGGTTACTACTGTATTCAGCTATCTATACATTGAATATGAAACAATAACAACAACAATAATGAAATCTGTATGGCTTTGTTAAAATTATAAACTTAATATATAAATCTAACATAATTTGGCTTAATTATAAATACAACAGAATTTGGCACACACTAACTAAACATACCAGTACTTGTTAGTTTCCCATTATAATATACTGTTAAGATTTGTTAAGGTTAAATTAATAGGAACAAATGATGTTACCATGAAATATCACAATACAATGAACCCCGAATAAAACAGAATCTTGTATAAGCCAAACTTTAAATAAAGTCCCAATGTAGGTAATCTTAACCTGTAAAAAGTAAAAAAAAAAACTGTCTATTTTGAACACAAATGTGGTTATGACAGATTTCACTGTATTTTATAAATTTAGTTGAAAGATTTTTACTTAATATAATTTATTATAAGGAAATGACTTAATACCAGAGTTCTAAATAACAATGCTCAACTGTTTATACTATAGAACAAATTTTTAATAACATAATAAATATTTGATAACAAATTCTAACTAAATGTCACCTGTGTATTAATAGATACAATTTCAGTAATCATGGATTTTCGTACCACGTTTGTTCGTCATTGGTTGTAAAGAAACAAGAGAATATTGTAACCATGAATATCCTTACAACTAGAGGATACAATAATTTATGATTCCATCAATTTTGTCTAATCTAAAATGGCAATGTGGCATCTTGTGTGGAAGACGAAAAAAAACCAACAACAATATTATATTACTCATCTAAATGTCTGTCTTGTGTGACAATTGAATTACAACAGACATTCATAATTACATTGTAACGTCAATTCATAGATTATTGAGTGAATTCATTCATGATTCCATCAATTTGATCTAATCTAAAGTGGCAATATGGCAATCTTTGTGTAGAAGACAAAAAAAATAATACACAACAATATTATATTACTCATCTTAATGTCTGTCTTGAGTGTAACCATTCTATTATGACAGACATTCAGAAATTACATTGTGATGTCAAGTCAAAGATATTCGAGTGAATTAATATTTTATAGCAATACAAACAAAAAAAAAACGTAATGGCATAATATAATATATTTACAATAGTGATAACAAAAAAATACAACCTTCTTTTAAAAACCATGTAGATTTGACCTACTTTATATTATGACCTAATTATACAACCTAATTTTAAAACGGTTACATACAACTCTCATTTACACAACAGTTACAACCTTATGTTAATGTTAGTAGATGAAAAATCCATCTACGTCGTACTTTCTAATGATATATGTCAAGTGTGTTATGGATACATGTGGACAACGGAATGCTGCCTCATGAAAATGTAAAATAACAACACCGAATGGAAGCACTTTACACAATTACATATTAACTGACAGTGTAATATTAATTCTAATGGTGGAAAACGAAAGTAGAAAAATTACCCATGATTCATTGGAGTCAAAAATAGAGATTTTGAATGAGATACACTGAAGCAATTTTTATATAAATAGGACTATAATTTGACTTGTCTTAAAGTCTGATTTCTGTAATGTTAAATCTATAATATATTTTGTCTTAAATCCTCAAGAATTTAATTTTTTATGTATGAATCATAGGTCTGATAAAAGACCAAAAACGTTGATCATGACTAATGTCTCGTAATACATAATCAGGCATTACTGACATAATTTTGCGAGAAAAAAAACATGGTATTACATAAATAATTTGTTCTGATTGGACAACATTGAAGTACGAGTACAAAAATGTTAATCCAGAGTTTTATGACCATAAATCCTGAACATTAGACATCAGACATCCAATATTTTCTTAAATAATAACAATTTCTTTTCCATTTTTGGTCATATAAACGCTAAAAATTAATATTAACCCATAACAATGTCATTATTTTTGTATTAGCTTAAGATCTTGTATAATTTAATTTTGAACAACCCTCATTTTGATTTCTATTGAAAAAATCGTAAGTCATGGGGCATCAAAATTAAACATCTCATTCATCATTATTAGTTCTAACAAAAAAATTATTAGTAAATGCAGTATAACAACTATCAATGGAACATGTTCCATTCTTGGATTGAATCAACAATACATACATACAAACAATCATCAGTTAAATTTATTCAACAATTTTGCAAATTGATTTTTAAGGTTCAATTTAATAATATATGCCAACAGATAATAAAAATGTAGATATTTATTTTAGTGTGGAATAATACATTTCTGGAATAACCTTCTTCAGGTACACTCAAAATTTAAAGAGTGGAAAGACACAATTAATTTGAAAGTCTTTGACTGCAAGAAACACAAAGGGTCTAAACAGAATAGCCAACATCAGCTACGGTCACCTATGCTTAAGGGAGAATATAATAAGGCATTATATGAGCTACGCATGTTTTGGTTTAGAGACAACAGCAATATTAAAGGCCTTTCATGTTAAATTATGCCGACAATTTTCATAATTACTTTTTTAAGGTACAAATAAATACATCAACAGACTTGAGCTAAATTAAACATGATGTGAACTGTATATGTCTTCATCACTGATAACTTACTAAAGGCCATCTGTGTTCAATTATGATATGTATGTCAGGGACAAGATCATGAATGTGGATATATAATATGTAATGTAATGTGGATATGTGGAATGGTATGTGGATTTAATGTGGTTATGTGAAATATAATGTGGAATATAATTTGAAATGTAATGTGGATATGTGGAATGTAATGTATTGTGGATATAATGTAATTTGGATATGTGGAATGCATAGTGGATATAAAATGGAATGCAATGTCATAAGAAAAAGGACAGAAAACATATGCTTAAACAGAATAACAATAATGGTTTGCACTTACTATTAATAAATTTGGTATGGTGAGATAGAGTAATCTCCCTTTGATTATAAATTTGCAAAGGTGGGATAGAGTAACCTCCCCTGATTATAAATTTGCAAAGGTGGGATAGAGTAATCTTTCTTCGATTATAAATTTGCAAGGGTGGGATAGAGTAATCTCCCTTTGATTACAAATGTGCAATGGTGTGATAGAGTAATCTCCCTTTGAGTATAAATTTGCAAAGGTGGGATAGAGTAATTTCCCTTTGATTATAAATTTGCAAAGGTGGGATAGAGTAATCTCCCTTTGATTATAAATTTGCAAAGGTGGGATAGAGTAATCTCCCTTTGATTACAAATGTGCAATGGTGTGATAGAGTAATCTCCCTTTGAGTATAAATTTGCTATGATGGCATAGAGTAATCTCCCTTTGAATATAAATTTGCAATGATGGAATAGAGTAACCTCCCTTTGATTATAAATTTGCTATGGTGGGAAATTGTTTTATAATAATAATAAAATTTATATTGCATATAATAACAGTTATATATTCAATCAAAAACAAAATGATATAAAATTCTGTGTATAAAATTAAATGAAGCTTTAAAATGAAGTGTTTTCATTATCTATAAGAGATAGTGTTTTTCTTATTAAAAAAAACAAACAAAAATTAAATTTATACTCTTAGGCCATTTAAAATTAATTACCTGGTTCTCAGATACTGACTTTCAAAAAAATTATGAGGGAGGGATGGTATTTAATTTTTGTATTTATATGCATATTGGTCCAATCTTTAGGTTCCATTTTATCGATTGTTACCATTCGGAATTACCGGAAGTAACGACTTCGTACAATCAGAGGAAAACACAAAAGTGTTCTGAATTCCTTCAACTCTTTCTCTCTTTGATCAATTCAAGTTAAAAGGCGCGAAAATTTTAACGCTGACTTTTTTACCGTTGTATTTATTTTTGCTTGGTGATAAATACAAGCCAGCGGCCGATTTTTTGCCGACGCAGCAGTATCTGAGAACCAGATAATTAATTTTACATGGCCTAAACAAATATTGATATAATAGTTACTGATATGGAGGGCAATATCAGGATATACAGACTGCCCCACTTATAACAAAATCTGTCCTAGTGAAAAATCAGATATATTGAACAAATTACTTATACAAATAAACCCTTAGTATAAACATATTTTATTTAAGAAATAATTACCGGTAGCCATATATTTATATTGTTTTTACCACGGGTTGGCTCTTTATGCCGAATATTTTACCATGAGCGGTTACCGGTAGCGAGGAGCAAAATGAAGGCATAAAGTGACAACCCGTGGTAACAACAATATAAATATATGGCTACCGGTAATTATTTCGATTCTAATAGGACAATTACGGAACATTTTCAAATTGAAACGGCCTAGGTCATCCAGTGTTATTGGTTGTTCAGTTAATTGACCCGACTGAAATGTTACAATAATATTCTGTTTTTTCCAAAGATGTTTCAAATGACAACCGAAAAGGTGTTTCAATGCCGATGGTAAATATGTTTTGAGATTCCTAAATGTTGTCATTCATGAACATCAATTCAAAAGAAAGGGAATATACTGCAAATTCCACTTTGACAAGGAGGTGTACACGAAGCCAAAAAACGTCAGGATCTTTACGTTCTAAACTGGAGGTCTTGATATGACGTCATGTTGTTTATATACCAAAGTCATGAACAACATTTTCGCGGAATTTTAATTTGCACGATTTTTAGACCCAGGGATATGCAAGAATGCTATATGTTATTCTGGATCTTCGTAAGGGATACAGGTTTATAATACCTGTCTGTTTTCTATATCGCCTGAGCCGACTTCCAATACAAGAATGTTTATTTATTTTGTGTATTGCATACTTATCATTATGCATCTTTTACAAGAGAGTGTCATGGAACAGCCGCTTTACAAGCACAGACCACGTCTATCTGTCGTAATCGATCATAGATCAATATTATTTTTACCACGGGTTTGGACTCAAAGCGTGTGAAGGACGTCATATTAGAATAATTAATTCAATATTACACATTATGATAATACACATATAAATTATATAGACATTTAAATTAATCAATAGGATTCAGAAACAAGTGGTTATACTTATATTAATCTGTATCCCTGGATGATATATAAACCCTTGAGAAGTCTTCGAAATTAGAATTTTGAATTTACTGGCCAGAAAACTTTAAAATTAGAATATTTATATAGATTCTATTGAAAAAAATTGGCAAAAGTCACTGGTCCGAATCAATTTTCACTGGCTGTAGGCCACCGGACCACTGCTAAAGTCGATGACTGTGAGAATATATCATGTCTGGTTATACATACTGATGATTGATTATAATGAAAACATTTAAAGTCTCCTTAGAATTACTAGACTGTACTTATACATGGCCTGGGTTAATTAGGGTTACAAGTGTTTAACATGGTTAGTTAGGGGTTACAAGTGTTTAACAGGGTTAGCTAGGGTTACAAGTGTTTAACATGTATATAGAATACACTCTAGAGATTCTATGTGTTTAACATGTATATAGAATACACTCTAGAGACTCTGTTTCTTTATATACAGCTTCTAATCCACTTTGATCCATCTGTTTACTGACTTAGAAAGAGCTTCTACCCATCTGGAAAAAAATCAAGAAATATAAAACAGGTTACTTCCCCTTACTTGTAGAGTTTGTATTTCAGCGAGTGAGTACATAGTTGTTGTTTAACACCAAGCTAACAATAATTCAGATATACTCTTTCAAGTTCATTTATTCATGTTAATTTGCACACACCTATATAATTTCCTGCTATAAACAAGTATCAATATAACATATTTATTACACAACGAGAAACCAAATGTGTAAGAATATGAAGAGGGATCTAATGAAGCCATTGGGTCGTATTTCCGACCTGAAGACAAAGGTACAAAGGTTCAAAGGTATACAATGGTGAGAACAAATCATAGTCAGACCTGCCTTGATGGGCACCTGTATATAACAAATCACTGTCTACAGAGGGCAGTTTCATTTTTTTCCATTCCATTTAGTGAATAATACATATAATTTAAATCTGTATATAAAGGTCAACTGCTCAAGGGCACATATTTAAATTCCCTTTAGTTCCCTTTATATACAGGCTTGACTGTACCTTTCAATGAGATGATGATGATAATGTCCACTTTGCACTAGACAAATGCGCAGAGTTTAATTTTTATTGTGTAATCGAATTGCAACAAGAGCCAGATGGTAGACGGGTCACTCAATTTGGACACAACATACTTACACCGAGTCAATCAGTTGCTCTTTTGTACCGTTATTCTGTGTGTAAACATTTTGCCAATGGTATTGAAAAAGATCGAAATAAGAAAAGTTGGCGGTGTTTAATGCCACTTTCAACAATATTTTGGCTTTATTGTGGAAGAGAAATCAGGAGTACCTGGAAAAATATTATCAAACTGGCGAATGTCACTGACTTGAAATAGAAAAGTTAGTGAAACTTATCACCACTTTCAACAATATTTCAGTGATTTTGTGATAGAGGAATCTGAAGTAACCGGGGAAAACCATGAACCTGCCTAAAGTTGTGACAAACTTTTATCAAATGAACTTTCAGACAGACATTATCCCTAGTATATTTTCACTAGTATCTCAGCGAGTCCAATAGGATGAGCTGTGATACTAGTCCTAATTGATACCATCAAAACTGATGTTATTGTTTCTAATGGTGAAGTCATAATGTGTTTAACGTCAGACTGACTGATATTGTTCAGCATGCGAGTTACAAACTTACCTAATATTTTTGTGGATCAAGATCAGCTCAGTTATCCAGACTTTATCAGCGGCTTAAATCAAAGGGAAAATGTCGAATTTACCGATATACCTATCTATCAATAATTTACCTTTTTTTGTCAGTTTCGTTATCTGCAGCAAAAGTGAATTGTTTCATCTGAAGTTCTGGTGGTTTTAACGTGAATGAAAATTTCTTTGACGAGTCATGGATCGTGTAACCATGGAGATGGGCCATGCCTGTAAAAATGGAGAAAAACACAAATTAAATATACTAAATAATATTAATTTCTTTAAAATGAAAACAGTATTCAAAAATACCAACTTATCCTGGGTTAAATACCTGAAATATTGTTTTAAAATAGAAAAGACAAACATAAATTTCTTATCCTCTAAAAATAATATATATGTAAACTAGAGGCTCAGCACTGAACTGAGCCTGTATCGCTCACCTTTCATTCTACTCTGAGGAAACTTAATACAGAACCTTCCATATAGGTACTCCCACCAAATTTCGGTTCGTTTTGGCAAAGCAGTTTCAGAGAAGAAGATTTTAAGAAAGCGACTAATCTAAAACAAGAATTACCTGTGGCAGCCATGTTTGTTACTGGATCAAAACAAAATGAGCAATCTCTATAGAGGACCTTTCATAGATGCTTATTTGGGAAAGCGGTTTCAAAGGAAAAGCTGTTTTAGAAATCGAACAATAAGAAACAAGAATTGCCTATGACAGCCATGTTTGTTAACGGATCAAAACGGAATGAATAATTCCCATAGAGGACCTTCCATAGATGCTTCCTACCAAGTTTCGGTCTATTTGGCTAAGCTGTGTCGAGTAGAAGGTTTTTAGAAATTGACTAATCAGAAAAATGAATTGTCTGTGGTGGCCATGTTTGTTAACAGATTGGGACAAAATGAGCAATCTTTATAAGAGGACTTTCCATAGATGCTTTCTACCAAGTTTCGGATCATTTGGCCATGCGGTTTCAGAGGAGATTCTTAGAAATAGACCAATCAGAAACAAGAATCACCTGTGGTGGCCATGTTTGTTAATGGAATTGGAAAGAAATGAGTACTCTTTATAGAGGATCGCCCATAGATGCTTCCTACCAAGATTAGGATCATTTGGCCAAGCGGTTTCAGAGGAGAAAAATTTAAAAAATCAGCCAATCAGAAACAAGAATCACCTGTGGCCATGTTTGTTAATGGATCGGGACAGAATGAGCAATCTTTATAGAGGACCTTCCATAGATACTTCCTACTAAGTTTCGGATCATCTGACCAAGCGGTTACAGAAGAGAAGAATTTTTAAAATCAGTCAATCAGAAACAAGAGTCGCCTGTGGCGGCCATGTTTGTTAACGGATCGGGACGAAATGAGCAATCTTTATAGAGCGCCTTCCATAGATGCTTCCTACCAAGTTTCAGTTCATTTGGCTGAGGGGTTTTCGAGGCATATTTATCTGTAATTCAATTCATAGTATCTATATTTAAATTAGAGTTATCTCCCTTTCCACACAAAAATAGATTTTTTTTAGAAAGCATACAATCATAAACATGAATTGCCTGTGGTGGCCATGTTTGTTAATGGATCGGGATGAAATTAGCAATCTCTATAGAGGACCATCCATAGATGCTTCCTACCAAGTTTCGGTTCATTTGGCTAAGTGGTTTCAGAGGAAAAGATTTTAAAAAATAGGCCAATCAGAAAAAAGAATTGCCTATGGTGGCCATGTTTGTTAATGGATCGGGACAAAATAAGCAATCTTTATAGAGGACCTTCCGATGCTTCCTACCAAGTTTCAGTTCATATGGCTGAGGGGTTTCAGAGGAGAAGATTAAAATGTGAAAAGTTAACGGACGACAGATGACGGACGACAGACGACGGACGCCAAGTGATGGGAAAAGCTCACATTGCCTTTGGCAAGGTGAGCTAAAAATGATTGCCATTTGAAACCGTCCTTTGTGTTTGAAATTTCAGTGCAATGCTGCAAAATGTTTGTCTTTATAAATTAAACGTCTTTTTTCTGTGTAAAATTGTATTTGTATGTCATATGTTTTTGTATTTGTATCTGCCTCTGCTTTTCTTTAAAAATAAACAAATTACAAAAAAAAACTTATCCTGGGTTCAAAAATTTGAAAAAAATAAAGACAGATTATATTTAAGATGTATTGGTTTTATTAACTTCAATAAGACTGTATATGTTATTAATTTCGCAAATTTCTAGTGTGAGTGATTGTTGTTTAACGCCAACTCACCAATATGCAGCTATATCACGACGAGAACAAGTAAATTTTCAATGAAATGATGACGTCCGCTTTGTACAAGACCAACACACTTAGTTGGATTTTAATAGTGCTAGTTCACTGAAACAACAGTCCGCGGGTAGATATGTCGACCCACTCAGACACAGTATCCTGATTCCAAGCCAACCAGTCTTTGCTCTTTCTCCTTTATGCCGTGTGATTAGCGGAGAAACAACAAATACAAATTTAATAGTCTTTGGTTTAACCCGATTGGAGCTTGAACCCATGATCTACTGCACTCAAGGTGAGCACCCTAACCATTACACCAACAATGTGGTCGCAACTTTCTAATATCTTTCTACAATTACCTTGTGCCCGAGGAGAATACATATTTTTATAGTAATAAATACTTTCTACAATTACCTTGTGCCTGAGGAGAATACATATTTTTATAGTAGTAAATACTTTCTACAATTACCTTGTGCCTGAGGAGAATACATATTTTTATAGTAGTAAATACTTTCTACAATTACCTTGTGTCCGAGGAGAATACATATTTTTATAGTAGTAAATACTTTCTACAATTACCTTGTGCCCGAGGAGAATACATATTTTTATAGTAGTAAATACTTTCTACATTTACCTTGTGCCCGAGGAGAATACATATTTTCATAGTAGTAAATACTTTCTACAATTATCTTGTGCCCGAGGAGAATACATATTTTTATAGTAGTAAATACTTTCTACATTTACCTTGTTCCAGAGGAGAATACATATTTTCATAGTAGGAAGTACTTTCTACAATTACCTTGTGCCCGAGGAGAATACATATTTTTATAGTAGTAAATACTTTCTACATTTACCTTGTTCCCGAGGAGAATACATATTTTCATAGTAGGAAATACTTTCTACAATTACCTTGTTCCCGAGGAGAATACATATAAATAATAATAATAAATAAATAAGCTTTATTTAGAGTCGGCATGGTTAAAACAACATACAACATAAGCTCTGTTGAGCTTTTAACCGACATATTTTCATAGTAGTAAATACTTTCTACAATTACATTGTGCCCGAGGAGAATACATATTTTCATAGTAGTAAATACTTTCTACATTTACCTTGTACCCGAGGAAAATACATATTTTTATAGTAGTAAATACTTTCTACATTTACCTTGTTCCCGAGGAAAATACATATTTTCATAGTAGGAAATACTTTCTACAATTACCTTGTTCCCGAGGAGAATACATATTTTCATAGTAGTAAATACTTTCTACAATTACCTTGTTCCCGAGGAGAATACATATTTCTATAGTAGTAAATACTTTCTACAATTACCTTGTGCCCGAGGAGAATACATATTTTCATAGTAGTAAATACTTTCTACAATTACCTTGTGCCCGAGGAGAATACATATTTCTATAGTAGTAAATACTTTCTACAATTACCTTGTGCCCGAGGAGAATACATATTTTCATAGTAGGAAGTACTTTCTACAATTACCTTGTGCCCGAGGAGAATACATATTCTTATAGTAGTAAATACTTTCTACAATTACCTTGTGCCCGAGGAGAATACATATTTTCATAGTAGTAAATACTTTCTACAATTACCTTGTTCCCGAGGAGAATACATATTTTCATAGTAGTAAATACTTTCTACAATTACCTTGTTCCCGAGGAGAATACATATTTCTATAGTAGTAAATACTTTCTACAATTACCTTGTGCCCGAGGAGAATACATATTTTCATAGTAGTAAATACTTTCTACAATTACCTTGTGCCCGAGGAGAATACATATTTCTATAGTAGTAAATACTTTCTACAATTACCTTGTGCCCGAGGAGAATACATATTTTCATAGTAGGAAGTACTTTCTACAATTACCTTGTGCCCGAGGAGAATACATATTCTTATAGTAGTAAATACTTTCTACAATTACCTTGTGCCCGAGGAGAATACATATTTTCATAGTAGTAAATACTTTCTACAATTACCTTGTTCCCGAGGAGAATACATATTTTCATAGTAGTAAATACTTTCTACAATTACCTTGTGCCCGAGGAGAATACATATTTTCATAGTAGCAAATACTTTCTACAATTACCTTGTGTCCGAGGAGAATACATATTTTTATAGTAGTAAATACTTTCTACAATTACCTTGTGCCCGAGGAGAATACATATTTTCATAGTAGCAAATACTTTCTACAATTACCTTGTGCCCGAGGAGAATACATATTCTTATAGTAGTAAATACAAGCATCTCTTAGAATACAATATCGTTTCTGCCATGTCTTTGTTGTTCTTCCACATTTCAGTAAAGTTCCTGAACATTCAGAATTTCTGACTTCAAGGGCAGGTAATCCAACATTATGACTCGTAACGTCCATCCATGAATCTTTCTGGAAATAATAGAGCAATCACAATAATATAACCAACTTTATATAAAGATGTCAAAACAAAAATACCAGCTATTCTTGTGTGATTTTATGAGGGAATTACTTTACATGTAAATACACTTTGATGAATATATCTTTTTTCAGATATGCTTGCTCTATAACATATTGTTACATCCAGGCTTCAATTAAATGTTTAGCACATCATAGACTGATAATACCATATGTGCTTAAATTATGAAAAGAAAGCTTAAGCAGAATAGTGATGGTCAACAATTCCATCAATATCAACAAAACGAACAATCACCTCTCACCTTAATTCACCATTTAACAACTGGTATCACATTCACGTTTATCAAAACATATTTCCTAGTAGAAGATGGAGACTTGTAGGTTGCATTACTTGAAGAGGAGATAGATGGACAAAATATATACCAGATAGGCAGATGGACGGTAGAGCAGACAAACAAAAAGACAAACAAACAACAATGGTAAAAACAACAAAATCTGGACCAGCCTGACAATGGTAAAAACAATAAAATCTGGACCAGCCTGACAATGGTAAAAACAACAAAATCTGGACCAGGCTGACAATGGTAAAAACAACAAAATCTGGACCAGCCTGACAATGGTAAAAACAACAAAATCTGGACCAGCCTGACAATGGTAAAAACAACAAAATCTGGACCAGCCTGACAATGGTAAAAACAACCAAATCTGGACCAGCCTGACAATGGTAAAAACAACAAAATCTGGACCAGCCTGACAATGGTAAAAACAACAAAATCTGGACCAGCCTGACAATGGTAAAAACAACAAAATCTGGACCAGCCTGACAATGGTAAAAACAACAAAATCTGGACCAGCCTGACAATGGTAAAAACAACAAAATCTGGACCAGCCTGACAATGGTAAAAACAACAAAATCTGGACCAGCCTGACAATGGTAAAAACAACAAAATCTGGACCAGCCTGACAATGATAAAAACAACAAAATCTGGACCAGCCTGACAATGATAAAAACAACAAAATCTGGACCAGCCTGACAATGGTAAAAACAATAAAAATCTGGACCAGCCTGACAATGATAAAAACAACAAAATCTGGACCAGCCTGACAATGATAAAAACAACAAAATCTGGACCAGCCTGACAATGGTAAAAACAACAAAATCTGGACCAGCCTGACAATGATAAAAACAACAAAATCTGGACCAGCCTGACAATGGTAAAAACAATAAAAATCTGGACCAGACTGACAATGATAAAAACAACAAAATCTGGACCAGCCTGACAATGGTAAAAACAACAAAATCTGGACCAGCCTGACAATGGTAAAAACAACAAAATCTGGACCAGCCTGACAATGATATAAACAACAAAATCTGGACCAGCCTGACAATGGTAAAAACAACAAAATCTGGACCAGCCTGACAATGGTAAAAACAACAAAATCTGGACCAGCCTGACAATGGTAAAAACAACAAAATCTGGACCAGCCTGACAATGGTAAAAACAACAAAATCTGGACCAGCCTGACAATGGTAAAAACAACAAAATCTGGACCAGCCTGACAATGGTAAAAATAACAAAATCTGGACCAGCCTGACAATGATAAAAACAACAAAATCTGGACCAGCCTGACAATGGTAAAAACAACAAAATCTGGACCAGCCTGACAATGGTAAAAACAACAAAATCTGGACCAGCCTGACAATGGTAAAAACAACAAAATCTGGACCAGCCTGACAATGGTAAAAACAACAAAATCTGGACCAGCCTGACAATGGTATAAACAACAAAATTTGGACCAGCCTGACAATGGTAAAAACAACAAAATCTGGACCAGCCTGACAATGGTAAAAACAATAAAATCTGGACCAGCCTGACAATGGTAAAAACAACAAAATCTGGACCAGCCTGACAATGGTAAAAACAACAAAATCTGGACCAGCCTGACAATGATAAAAACAACAAAATCTGGACCAGCCTGACAATGGTAAAAACAACAAAATCTGGACCAGCCTGACAATGGTAAAAACAATAAAATCTGGACCAGCCTGACAATGATAAAAAGAACAAAATCTGGACCAGCCTGACAATGGTAAAAACAACAAAATCTGGAACAGTCTGACAATGATAAAAACAATAAAATCTGGACCAGCCTGACAATGATAAAAACAACACAATCTGGACCAGCCTGACAATGGTAAAAACAACAAATTCTGGACCAGCCTGACAATGGTAAAAACAATAAAATCTGGACCAGCCTGACAATGGTAAAAACAATAAAATCTGGACCAGCCTGACAATGGTAAAAACAATAAAATTTGGACCAGCCTGACAATGGTAAAAACAACAAAATCTGGACCAGCCTGATAATGGTAAAAACAACAAAATCTGGACCAGCCTGACAATGGTAAAAACAATAAAATCTGGACCAGCCTGATAATGGTAAAAACAACAAAATCTGGACCAGCCTGACAATGGTAAAAACAACAAAATCTGGACCAGCCTGACAATGGTAAAAATAACAAAATCTGGACCAGCCTAACAATGATAAAAACAACATAATCTGGACCAGCCTGACAATGGTAAAAACAACAAAATCTGGACCAGCCTGACAATGGTAAAAACAACAAAATCTGGACCAGCCTGACAATGGTAAAAACAATCAAATCTGGACCAGCCTGACAATGAGAAAAACAACAAAATCTGGACCAGCCTGACAATGGTAAAAATAACCAAATCTGGACCAGCCTGACAATGAGAAAAACAACAAAATCTGGACCAGCCTGACAATGGTAAAAACAACAAAATCTGGAACAGCCTGACAATGGTAAAAACAACAAAATCTGGACCAGCCTGACAATGGTAAAAACAATAAAATCTGGACCAGCCTGACAATGGTAAAAACAACAAAATCTGGACCAGCCTGACAATGATAAAAACAATAAAATCTGGACCAGCCCGACAATGGTAAAAACAACAAAATCTGGACCAGCCTGACAATGGTAAAAACAACAAAATCTGGACCAGCCTGACAATGATAAAAACAACAAAATCTGGACCAGCCTGACAATGATAAAAACAACAAAATCTGGACCAGCCTGACAATGGTAAAAACAACAAAATCTGGACCAGCCTGACAATGGTAAAAACAACAAAATCTGGACCAGCCTGACAATGGTAAAAACAATAAAATCTGGACCAGCCTGACAATGATAAAAACAACAAAATCTGGACCAGCCTGACAATGGTAAAAACAACAAAATCTGGACCAGCCTGACAATGGTAAAAACAACAAAATCTGGACCAGCCTGACAATGGTAAAAACAACAAAATCTGGACCAGCCTGACAATGATATAAAAAATAAAATCTGGACCAGCCTGACAATGATAAAAACAACAAAATCTGGACCAGCCTGACAATGGTAAAAACAACAAAATATGGAGGGCTTTTGTGCTGTTTCCAAATTCAATGACAAAATCCTTATTTTTCCAATTCTTGGATGTTTAACTAGTAAAATACTAATTTTTCCCATTTTTCTAGATTTTATGTACACATATGTCTATGATGAGTAGATTATCTTACCCTTTTCTTGGAAGTCATCGAGGCTTCATTCATTGAAACAACCCATCTGAAACAATAAAATATTTTCGTTTTATATCATATAATTTAGAAGGGTCCGGGTGGCTCAATGAGTTAGATAGTTGGATTAACTAACAACTCATACAAGCCTATCACCAATACGGCATGGGTTCGCACCCGCCTGTGTAAATTACGAAAAAGGGTGCACTCGACTCGCAACCGCAAGTGATTAAATTTGCCCATGGTCGGTGGTTCTCTCCGGGTACTCTGGCTTCTTCCACCACTAAAACTGGTCGCCATGATATAGCTGAAATATTACTGAAAGTGGCATTAAACACAATAAATCAATCAATCAATCGATCAGATAATTTAGCCTCTCTATCAATTAGATTCCAAAATGCTTGGAATACAACATACATATTAAAAAAAATATATATATCATCTCTCTTGTTGTAATTTGTTGTTCTTAATCTGCCATTACTGTCAACTTGTATGTGTATGTCAAGCTAAGAAGCAGACCTAGCTGTCTAAACATCAGAATTTAGAAATACAAATGAAAAATTATAAATAAAGAATGAGGAATTTACAAATAAAAAAATGGAGAATTTAGGAATTAAACTTGGAATTTTAGGAATATTGACACTAATGGCTCTCCATATTTCTCCCCACTGTGTCTCTCAAATCAGTCAAATGCGTTCACTTCTTCTTAATTATATCTATAGCTTTACATATAGGTGAACTTCGCCGATTTTGACGATCCTGTTTAGGCCCTTTGGTTTACTTGCTCTCAAAACCTTTAAAATTATTTGGTTTTCCAACCTTTCAACTTTGAGCGTACTTGATGAAGGTTATTCCAGAAATGGGTCATGTGCACTAAATTTGACATCTATGTTTTATATTACACTTACTTGGCCATTTCTTCTCTACTATCAACACTAAAGTAATATGTCTTAGCTCCATATTTTTCAGCTTTAAAGCAGTGATCTTTACTGCTATCTACATGTCTTGATACCGTGTAGTTAAACATCGGTATGGCACCCAATGGGTCAACGTCCTAAAAATACATTTATTCATGTCAATAGAAATACTGGAGTGTAATAGAATATAGCATATACATAGTCAAAATTTGTTTGCAAAACTCACCGATATTATACAGGAGAAATGTACTCCATCAAAAATGTACTGATCAAATTTCTGTTAATCTGTAATTGTATGTGAATCTTCATATGGTAATAAGCAAGGATGTAAAAAAATGAGTTACCAGTTGAAACTTTTTGATAGAAATATTCTAGGTCAAAAATGGCAATAACAATAAGATCTGATTAAACTGCTGTAATGATATGCAAATCCTCATATCATATAATTATGCAAAGAGTTGAGGATTTCCTATTGAAATATAGGAGGAATTGAACATAACATGTGTGACAGGCCGACAGGAGAAAAACAATATGTCTCCCCCCAGAAGGTTGGAGTGGGGAGAGGTACATAATTACATAGAACAGATTTATTCGTACTTTTGAGTTGTGCAAGAAAACTACTTATCAAATTTCCATAAAATGAGCTTCAACTTTATCTGCAATTTTGTCAGTCAGTGTGATTTCACGAAAATATGTCTTAGCAAAGATATTCTTCATTCTAAAACAACAAAACTATTACTATTAACAACTTTGGTCTTACCACTTGTGTTTTGAAGTAATAAAGACAATTATCCTTTCGTAGTACACAGTAACGTTTCTTCCAGGATCGTAGAAATGTAGAATCTTTCTGTTTATACAGGTACCCTGATATGACTGGTTTCTGCATGTCTCTGATGTAATGGAGATCAGTAGTAGCTACTTCTACCTGTAAAGTCCTCTTCCCTGAATTGATGGCTGAAATAACAGTGAAATGTTTATATATTACATACATTATTGGATAGAATTGGTGAAATGCCTACGATATATAAGTTTTAAGATAAACACATTTATCTAAAGAATAGAGTAGTATTATACACTACAGGTTGAAAAATGATAGAAATAGAAATACTTTATTAAACCAATTAAGGATCCTTGCGGGTTTATAATTTGATACAATGATTACAATGATTAGAATACATAACACAAATTAAATTGATGAATTATAATAGTGATTTACCAGGAGGGAAGCAGGTGACCAAGGGAGATAAAAAAAAATTACAGTTATATAGTATATGGATTATTCCCCTTGATACATACATTATATTACAAGAAAAATAGGTGATAAATACATATTATCGTGGGTTTGTTTTGCGAAATTGGATTTCTCAGAGCAATATCACATCAAAGGCGAAGTCTGAGATCTGATAGGCAAAGAAAAGTCCATATCTAAAACTTATAAACAATAAACGATAGTATGTTTATCAATAATTTATCTAGATGATGTCAGTGACATCAACATAACGTCACATTATTAGGCCCAAATAAAATAAAAGTTCTGGTTCTCAGACAACGCCGCCCCCTCAAAATTTCGGCCGATGAGACGTTTTTATTGGCAAACAGAAAAAAAATCGCTACCGTGCCGTATTTTTGAAGAAAACAAAAATTCAAATTTACTGCCAAATTTAAGTTTTCAAGCGTGTCGGTGACGTGGACGAGTTTTGACAAACGTTTGAATGACTGATCAATCGAAAACGAAACGGTAAAAATTCAGCATGGCTACGAGTGAAAACACTGTCCTCGTCAGTTTTAATGTACAGTTACGTTCCAAACAAATAGTTCCGTGGACTATCCTGCCTGTTGACAGAACAATGACAGTTGCAGAGTTATGTAAGAGTATATTCGTGGGTGATTTTACAGACATAAAAGAGGTTGGAGAAAACAACAACCCTTTCGTTAATTTTGACCTGAAGTATGAGGTGTCTGTTGGAAAATCCAAATCTCTCCGAGTAAACACTATTGTGTTGTTTGTTTGCCAAAATAGTAGAATTGAACTGGTTTGCGTTATGTTTTTAACCCACTGAAAATAAAAACAAAATATAAAAGCCCTTCCCATTGTTGGATTGGAAAAAAAAACAAAAAATAAAAACCCTACCTACCTTGCCCTTTTTTTAAATCCATTGTCTGAGAACCAGAACATTTTTTTTAGATGGCCTTACACATAGAAATCAACAGTAATATATTTGCATCACGCTAGTTGCTTAATAATAGGTATTGTGGTGTGTAAAGACCCAAAGGAAAAATTTACACATCATGGACGATAAAAACGTAGATATCATATGATAACAAGGTAGATAACATATGATAACAAGGTAGATATCATATGATAACAAGATAGATATCATATGATAACAAGGTAGATATCATATGATAACAAGATAGATATCATATGATAACAAGGTAGATGTCATATGATAACAAGGTAGATGTCATATTGCACACAATGTGTTTCTGGAATAACCTTCATTAGGTACGCTCAATATTGAAAGATTAGAAAGCTAAATAACATAAAAGTATTTGGGAGCAATAAAACCAAAGGGCCAAAACAGGATAGCAAAAATTAGCTAAGGTCTTTATATTACAAGGGAGATAACTGATACATACTTTGCTGTACAAGGGAGATAATACTGTCATGGTCTGCTTCTAGAACTGACACACCATTGACTGTTAATAAGATCTGACCTTCCTTTATTCCTGCTCTAGAAGCTGGACTATCTACAATTATAAAAATAATACATCTAGAAGCTGGACTTTCTACAATTATAAAGTAATAGGTTTTGGTTTTATTGTGTTTAACACCACTTTCTTTCAACAATATTTCAGATATATCGTGGCGGTCAGTTTTATTGGCGGGGAGAAAACCAGATAACCCGGAGAAAACCACTGACCTGTCGTAGGTCAATGACAAATTTTATCACACAATGTTGAACACCTCGCCCTGAGCAGGATTCGAACTCACAACATCAGTAGTGATAGGCACTGATTGCATAGGTAGTTGTAAATCCAAATACCATACGATCATGGCCATGACGGCCCTTATATATATAAATATATCTGTAACAAAAATCCCCTCGGTACATGAATATACCCACTGTTCCGAAATAGATAAAAAAAATCATGTGATAACGGGAAGAAGATGGGTAGCAACATTATCTATGGCAGTCCTCACGATGAGCACCAAAACTCCAGCCCAAGACCAGTAAAACTTTGCTCGGACAAGTAAATTTTTCAGTTTTTATTTAGATATATAAACACAAAATAAATTTTGACTTGGACTAGTAAATTAAAATTTTCATTTTGAGGACTGCTATGGTAACATACTTAATATAAACACGATACAGATCCTGGATCGTATAAGTTTACAATACGCACCAAATGCAAACGAAACGAACGAACGCTTCACAATCACGATACGAAAAACTCACGATACACGAAACGAACGCACGATAAACGAAAGAACGAAATGAACAAACTATACGAAAAATGCAAACGAACGAATGCACGATACACGAAGTGAACGAATGATACACGAAACAAACGCACGATACACGAACGAACGAATCATTGGAGCGTAACCATATATTATTCAATGACAAATGATCCTGGTTCTGTAGAAGTACAATATAGTATCGTGTTATTATTTGAATGACTTTTGTGCAAATTGATGTGATTAACTAATCTTATATTTTATATGCAATTGATAACAGATATATATAAATGATAAATTAGTCGGTAAAGTAATAGGATAATGCAATTTATATTAAATAGTTTATATTATCAATATATTTATGATTAAATTTTAAATCTCATATATTTGACTTCCAAATATGACTTTATATTTATATAATTATATAATTATACAGAATTTATATTCATATAATTATTCAGATTCTGTATCGACAACCAGACAGGTATATCAGTTATTTTCCCGGTCAAGCTGTCCGAGAGGTATGTGGCTTCAAAAGGTCATATAATTGTTAATTAGAATGAAATTAAGAGTTGACATTTCACACCTGCAATGCATGTATTTCCCAGATTAAACTGCCAGAGGCGTTTGCTTACATACATGTAGATGATTTCTTGTTTATTTGTCCGTAGAGTAAATTATAGAAACTAGAGGCTCCCAGGAGCCTGTAATCGCTCACCTGGTTTTCAATTTGACATCTAAAGTTGATAGAAAATGGGGGTGTTACACATAATTTTGAAAGTGAGCCACCCAAAGATCATTTCAACTCAAATTTCTAAGCAAAAGATTTTGATGTGATTTTTATCTCATAATATTCCTAAATGGAATAAACTGGCTGAAAAAATCTCACAGAAAAACCCAGAATATATGTTAAACTACTCATTGCCATATAGCTGCAGTTAAAATTTGAGTTCATTTTGATTTGTAATAAAGCGGAAATTGACAACTAAAGAAATTTCTATTTTTAGTAACAGCAGCCATTTTGAATGGAGGGTGGGGCTGTCGGACACAATATTGAAAGGGGACCACCCAAGGACCATCCCAGCCAAATTTGCTTTAATTTGGCTCAGCGGTTTCAGAGGAGAAGATTTAAATGTGATCTTTTATCAAAATATGTCTAATTTGTATAATCAGTATAAATCGGTTGAAAGAAAAAATTCACAGAAAAACCCAGAATACATATTAATCTACTCATTGTCATGTAGCTGCAGTTCAAATTTGAGCTCATTTTGATTTATAATAAAGCAGCAATGGACAATTGAAGAAATTTCTATTTTTAGTAACAGCAGCCATCTTGAATGGAGGGTGGAGCTGTCGGACACAATTTTGAAATGGGACTACCCAAGGACTATCCCTGCCAGGTTTGGTTTAATTTGGTTCAGCGGTTTCAGAGGAAAAGATTTAAATGTGATCTTTTATCAAATATGCCTAATTTGCATAATCGGTATAAATCGGCTGAAACTACTCCTTGCCATGTAGCTGCAGTTAAAATTTGAGCTCATTTTTACTTATACTAAAGCAGCAATCAACAATTAAAATTTCATCCTCCCTTTTTTCTATTTTTAGCTTGGTGGCCATCTTGGTTGGAAGTCGGGATCAACGGACACAATTTTGGAAGGGGGCCATCCAAGGACCATTCCACCAAAGTTTGGTTCAAATTGACCCAGTGGCTTCAGAGGAGTTGATTAAAATGTGAAAAGTTAACGGACGGACGGACGTCCAGACGGACGACAGACGACGGACGCTCAGTGGTGACAATAGCTCACCTGACCCTTTGGGTCAGGTGAGCTAACCAGAGGCTCTCAAGAGCCTGTATCGTTCACCTGGTAATAAAAAAAAACAATTGGTCCTATGTAAAAACTATATCCTGCGTCATCTTGGAATTACGATCAACATAAAAAACACAAAGTTTGTAAAGGACCTTCCAATGATTGATGCACAGTTTAGGTTCAATCAGTGCAATAGCTTCAGAGAAGAATATATTTCTGTATTTTCCCCATATGGTTCTGTGTTAATACTATGACCTGTGGTGGCAGCCATCTTGGATTTCCGATCGGCATAAAAAACAGGACCTTCCAATGATCATTCCTGGGCAGTTTGGTTTCAACTGTCCTAGTGGTTTCAGAGAAGAAGCATTTTGAAACATTTTTCCTATAGGGTCCAATGTTAAACTAAGTCCTGCCGTAGCCGCCATTTTGAATTTCATATCAGAATAAAAAACGTATATTTTGTAGAGGACCATTCAATGAACATTCATGCACAGTTTGGCTTTAATCATATTTGTAGTTTCTGAGAAGAAGGCATTTGAACATTTTCCCATAGGGTCCAATGTTAATCTATGTCCTGTGGTGGTGGCCATCTTGGATTTCCGATCGGCATAAAAAAACACACCTTGTAGAGGACCTTCCAATGATCATTCCTGGGCAGTTTGGTTTCAATTATCCAAGTGGTTTCAGAGAAGAAGCGTTTTGAAACATTTTTCCCATAGGGTCCAATGTTAAACTAAGTCCTGCCGTAGCCGCCATTTTGAATTTCATACCATAACAAAAAACGTAAAGTTTGTAGAGGACCATCTAATGAACATTCATGTACAGTTTGGCTTTAATCATATTTGTAGTTTCTGAGTAGAAGGCATTTGAATATTTTCCCATAGGGTCCAATGTTAATCTATGTCCTGCGGTGGCGGCCATCTTGGATTTCCGACCGGCATAAAAAACAGAAAATTTGTAGAGGACCTTCCAATGATCATTCCTGGGCAGTTTAGTTTCAACTGTCCAAGTGGTTTCAGAGAAGAAGCATTTTGAAACATTTTTCCCATAGGGTCCAATGTTAAACTAAGTCCTGCCGTAGCCGCCATTTTGAATTTCATACCAGAACAAAAAACGTAAAGTTTGTAGAGGACCATCCAATGAACATTCATGTACAGTTTGGCTTTAATCATATTTGTAGTTTCTGAGTAGAAGGCATTTGAATATTTTCCCATAGGGTCCAATGTTAATCTGTCCTGCGGTGGCGGCCATCTTGGATTTCCGACTGGCATAAAAAACAGAAAATTTGTAGAGGACCTTCCAATGATCATTCCTGGGCAGTTTGGTTTCAACTGTCCAAGTGGTTTCAGAGAAGAAGCATTTTGAAACATTTTTCCCATAGGGTCCAATGTTAAACTAAGTCCTGCCGTAGCCGCCATTTTGAATTTCATACCAGAACAAAAAACGTAAAGTTTGTAGAGGACCATCTAATGAACATTCATGTACAGTTTGGCTTTAATAATATTTGTAGTTTCTGAGTAGAAGACATTTGAATATTTTCCCATAGGGTCCAATGTTAATCTATGTCCTGCGGTGGCGGCCATCTTGGATTTTCGACCGGCATAAAAAACAAAAAATTTGTAGAGGACCTTCCAATGATCATTCCTGGGCAGTTTGGTTTCAACTGTCCAAGTGGTTTCAGAGAAGAAGCATTTTGAAACATTTTTCCCATAGGGTCCAATGTTAAACTAAGTCCTGCCGTAGCCGCCATTTTGAATTTCATATCGGAACAAAAAACCTTAAGATTGTAGAGGACCATCCAATGAACATTCATGTACAGTTTGGCTTTAATCATATTTGTAGTTTCTGAGAAGAAGGCATTTGAACATTTTCCCATAGGGTCCAATGTTAATCTATGTATTGCGGTGGCGGCCATCTTGGATTTCCGACCGGCATAAAAAACATAAAATTTCTAGAGGACCTTCCAATGATCATTCCTAGGCAGTTTGGTTTAAATTATCCAAGTGGTTTCAGAGAAGAAGCGTTTTGAAACATTTTTCCCATAGGGTTCAATGTTAAACTAAGTCCTGCCGTAGCCGCCATTTTGAATTTCATACCGGAACAAAAAACGTAAAGTTTGTAGAGGACCATCTAATGAACATTCATGTACAGTTTGGCTTTAATCATATTTGTAGTTTCTGAGTAGAAGGCATTTGAATATTTTCCCATAGGGTCCAATGTTAATCTATGTCCTGCGGTGGCGGCCATCTTGGATTTCCGACCGGCATAAAAAACACATAATTTGTAGAGGACCTTCCAATGATCATTCCTGGGCAGTTTGGTTTCAACTGTCCTAGTGGTTTCAGAGAAGAAGCATTTTGAAACATTTTTCCCATAGGGTCCAATGTTAAACTAAGTCCTGCCGTAGCCGCCATTTTGAATTTCATATCGGAACAAAAAACCTTAAGATTGTAGAGGACCATCCAATCAACATTCATGTACAGTTTGGCTTTAATAATATTTGTAGTTTCTGAGAAGAAGGCATTTGAACATTTTCCCATAGGGTCCAATGTTAATCTATGTCCTGCGGTGGCGGCCATCTTGGATTTTCGACCGGCATAAAAAACAAAAAATTTGTAGAGGACCTTCCAATGATCATTCCTGGGCAGTTTGGTTTCAACTGTCCAAGTGGTTTCAGAGAAGAAGCATTTTGAAACATTTTTCCCATAGGGTCCAATGTTAAACTAAGTCCTGCCGTAGCCGCCATTTTGAATTTCATATCGGAACAAAAAACCTTAAGATTGTAGAGGACCATCCAATCAACATTCATGTACAGTTTGGCTTTAATAATATTTGTAGTTTCTGAGAAGAAGGCATTTGAACATTTTCCCATAGGGTCCAATGTTAATCTATGTCCTGCGGTGGCGGCCATCTTGGATTTCCGACCGGCATAAAAAACAGAAAATTTGTAGAGGACCTTCCAATGATCATTCCTGGGCAGTTTGGTTTCAACTGTCCAAGTGGTTTCAGAGAAGAAGCATTTTGAAACATTTTTCCCATAGGGTCCAATGTTAAACTAAGTCCTGTCGTAGCCGCCATTTTGAATTTCATATCGGAACAAAAACCCTTAAGATTGTAGAGGACCATCCAATCAACATTCATGTACAGTTTGGCTTTAATAATATTTGTAGTTTCTGAGAAGAAGGCATTTGAACATTTTCCCATAGGGTCCAATGTTAATCTATGTCCTGCGGTGGCGGCCATCTTGGATTTCCGACCGGCATAAAAAACAGAAAATTTGTAGAGGACCTTCCAATGATCATTCCTGGGCAGTTTGGTTTCAACTGTCCAAGTGGTTTCAGAGAAGAAGCATTTTGAAACATTTTTCCCATAGGGTCCAATGTTAAACTAAGTCCTGTCGTAGCCGCCATTTTAAATTTCATATCGGAACAAAAAACCTTAAGATTGTAGAGGACCATCCAATCAACATTCATGTACAGTTTGGCTTTAATAATATTTGTAGTTTCTGAGAAGAAGGCATTTGAACATTTTCCCATAGGGTCCAATGTTAATCTATGTCCTGCGGTGGCGGCCATCTTGGATTTTCGACCGGCATAAAAAACAAAAAATTTGTAGAGGACCTTCCAATGATCATTCCTGGGCAGTTTGGTTTCAACTGTCCAAGTGGTTTCAGAGAAGAAGCATTTTGAAACATTTTTCCCATAGGGTCCAATGTTAAACTAAGTCCTGTCGTAGCCGCCATTTTAAATTTCATATCGGAACAAAAAACCTTAAGATTGTAGAGGACCATCCAATCAACATTCATGTACAGTTTGGCTTTAATAATATTTGTAGTTTCTGAGAAGAAGGCATTTGAACATTTTCCCATAGGGTCCAATGTTAATCTATGTCCTGCGGTGGCGGCCATCTTGGATTTTCGACCGGCATAAAAAACAAAAAATTTGTAGAGGACCTTCCAATGATCATTCCTGGGCAGTTTGGTTTCAACTGTCCAAGTGGTTTCAGAGAAGAAGCATTTTGAAACATTTTTCCCATAGGGTCCAATGTTAAACTAAGTCCTGCCGTAGCCGCCATTTTGAATTTCATATCGGAACAAAAAACCTTAAGATTGTAGAGGACCATCCAATCAACATTCATGTACAGTTTGGCTTTAATCATATTTGTAGTTTCTGAGAAGAAGGCATTTGAACATTTTCCCATAGGGTCCAATGTTAATCTATGTCCTGCGATGGCGGCCATCTTGGATTTCCGATCGGCATAAAAAACAGTAACTTGGTAAAGGACATTCCAATGATCATTCCTTTACAGTTTGGGTTCAGTCAGTTCATTAGTTTCGGAGAAGAAGATCTTTGAAATTTCGGCCAATCAGAGCATATTATTGGCCCTGGCAGCCATATTAAATATCCGACTGGAACGAAAAACAGTAACTTTGTAGAGGACCATCCAAGGAACATTCCTGCTAAGTTCGGTTCCAATCGGCCAAGTGGTTTCGGAGAAGAAGCTTGAAATGTGAAAAGTTTACAGACGACAGACGACAGACGACAGACGACGGACGCCAAGTGATGGCAATAGTTCACATGGACCTTTGGTCCAGGTGAACTAAAAATGCATTTATTAAATATTTTTTCCCTTAAAACAATTAATAAAATAGTCCAGTCTGGTAACATCGCACACCCTCTAACTTTGCGCATATGCCCGTTTGAATGCTTCCAATGGGTATATATTTTAATTGTATTTATGAATTGTTAATGCACAATTTATTTTGTTTTTAACTCGTGTATCGTTCATTCCGTGTATCATTCGTTCGTTCGTTACGTGTATCGTTCGCTCGTATTTCGTTTCATGTGTTCGTCTAATTAAACTGACGAATGAAATGAACGATACACGAAACGAACGAACCAATTACACGAACGAAATGCAAACGAACGGAAAACGAACGAACAATACACGAAAACGAAACGAACGAAAAATGCAAACGATACGAAATATCTGTTAACTTAAACGATCCAGGATCTGTAAATGATTGTAATCAACTTTTATATAAATGTCATGTTTTTAACACCACTTTAAAGAGCTAGACATATATAACAAAAATCTTGTGTATTACAAAATTACATACACCCAGAATTCAGACTTACACAAGCATGAACCTCATCAGTATTGTAATGGTTAGCATATTCACTTCCAAGTGTGGTAGATCATGGCTTTGAGCCTAGATCGGGTCAAACCAAAGACTATAAAATGGTATTTGTTGCTCCTCCGCTAAGCATACAGCATTAAGGAGAAAGAACAAAGACTGGTTGGCTCGGAATCAGGATAATGTGTTCGAGGTGGCAGACATGTCTATCCGCGAACTGTTGTTTCAAAATCCAACTCAGCATGTTGGTCTAGTACAAAGCGGACCCCATCATCATCTCATTGAAAACAAGATATGATTATAATCTAACGATTATGAAGTCTCCCAAACCGGCCACTGACAACAGGTTTAAAAAATAAATTAAAAGCTACCTTTGAAATCGAACAATGTTGAATTTGTGCGGTATTGTGGTGGCCATTTTGAAAATGGCGACCGGTAGAAATTTTTCGATATCAGGAATCAATTCAGGACATCATAATCTACCCACATATGAAATGGCGTTGAAATCGGACAATGTTGAATTTGTGCGGTATTGTGGCGGCCATTTTGAAAATGGCGACAGGTAGAAATTTTTCAATGTTGGGAATCAATTCGGGACATCATTATCTACCCACATATCAAATTTTGATGATATCGGACAATGTTGAATTTTTGCGGTATTATGGTGGCCATTTTGAAAATGGCGACCGGTAGAAATTTTTCAATGTTGGGAATCAATTCGGGACATCATTATCTACCCACATATCAAATTTTGATGATATCGGGCAATGATGAATTTTTACCTCCCATTTTTTATACCGTGTTTTGGCAGCCATTTTGAAAATGGCAGACATCTCGAAAATATTGAAAACGCAGAATTGCTCCTCTAATGGTGACCTATCACTATGTCAAATTTTATGTCTCTATCATTATCTATTTAGAAGTTATCAACATTAATGTACGAAATTTCAACTTTCCATAGGATTCTATAGTAACCCCCACCCCCTTTGAACCCCTCAAAATATGACTTTGACCCCCTTTACCACAAAGCTGAAAACTTAAGATCAACTAGAAACATATATCTATAACTCCACCATGTTTCATGAAATTCTGTCCAGTAGTTCCTGAGATCTGCCGTGGACAAGTTCATGGTCCACGGAAAGAAAGAAAGGAGAAGAATAATAATAATAATAATAATAATAATAATAATAATAAGAAACGGAGCAAAAACAATAAGTCTCCCAAACTTTGCTTGGGAGACTTAATTAATTAACGTGTTCTCGCCATAATATAGCTGAAAAATTGTGCTAAAAAACAATCATTCACAAGTATTCCTAAGATGTTACTTTATTTGTTATTTTTATCACGATTCAGATGAAGAGAACATGTTGCCGACAGCCCACCCAGAATTCACCTTACTATAAACAAAGCTCAACTTCATCAGTGCAGCTCTGCTAAAAATAGAATACCGTTGTCTATGCCTGATACGATGACTGGATGTGTATCTAAGATATGCAAACCAAATCCTTTATCTCCCGATTTCTTCTCCAAAGTTACAATTTTTTCATTTTCTACAAAAATAAAAAGAACAATGCATAGTGAAATAAATATAATCTGACAAAATAATATGCTGAATAAGCATCTTCATATTAACATCCGGACACAACTCAATCTAATCATTCGTCCTTTTAACTTTAGTATTCTCTTCATAAAATTGTAGATGCATATTTATCGCTATTTTGTTTATTTTCCCTTTGATGTTTAAAACCAATATATTTCATATCACGTAAGCGCTGAGATGATTTCAATTATCGCTAATTGCTAAGCGTCGTCAAGGAAGCACGTAGTAATATCGCTGTTTTCTAATATGATGTTATAATGATGTCACATTACCAAATCCTTGATAAACATACTATCATAGCGATAAACTAATTAAAGATGTTTTTTAAAACTCGAGGACGTTTCTCAGTCATCTCTCATCTCAAGGGCTTCGCCCTTCAATGAGAGTCGTTTTAAAAATCATCGTTAATCACTTAGTATCTAATTTAGCACGCATATAAATTTTCTGGTGAAACCTTCATCTGAGGTAGGGTCAAAGTCAAAAGAAAGCCAAATAACTTAAACGTCCTTGGAACAGGGATGATTCTGGTTAGAAAATAAAATAAATGAAAATCAATGAAAAATAGCTGAAACTATCTACACTCTCTTACAAATGGTCTATTTTTAACCTGTTCTGACTGTGTCCAGCAACTTTTGTCAATTTCTCTCCAGAGGAAAATAGCTGAAATCAGTTAAATAACTGACAAAAATCATTCCTGTTGGAAGCAATACGTCTTAAAAAGGACTACTACCATACAAATTGCTGTCATGGTAATGCTAAAAATAGTTTTGAAGGAGTTACACACTATTTACATACATTCAGAATCGTAGCACTTAATGGTCTTTTTTTTCTTATATTTTTGACAATCAAAAAAATAGAAAACAAAAAGACTATGAAGAGCTACTGTTCCCCATCTAATTATTTACATACTCAGGCCTTTCAACAAGGGGTGGTACCAGGTACTTCTACCCATCTAAAATGGTCTTTGGTATCTCTTGATTTTAAAGAGTGTTGTATAAGATGTTCATGAAAATTATTTAAATTTTAATAAAAAAGTATTGCCTGTAAATAGTGAAGGACTGGTAAACTTATATTGAAAGCCTTGAATACACAAAATGATTACACAAATGTACAAACCTAACACTCTACAGGACATGCGTTCATATTCCTGCTGACTGTCATTCCTCTGTACGAAACATTTTCGCCTAGATTGGAAACTTCGTTTAAATTCACTTTCTGACGCTGTAGTAGCGGTAGAGTCTGTACGATTATGGCCGTGAATTACTCTGTTATTTTCTAATTCATTCTGGAGAAAAACATCATCTGAAATACAGTAAAAAAAAATGTACATACCGTACATGTAAAATAACCATTGGCAAAAATATGTGCTTTAATTAATATAATTTCCCCAGAAATGAAATACAGTTAATATTGTCAATAAATTTATTAACTTTTTACTGTTTTGAAAACTTTTCATGCACAAATGTGTTTACAAAGGTGAGGTTTAAATAAGGTTTAGTTTATGGTTTATAACTGATATATCTTTTGGTCTGTTTAATCTATTTACTTATTTTAATATGTCTTTTGGGTGATAGTAAGTAACACTCTAAATGTAAAAGAAATTGTGAAGATATATTTAATAGAACAAAAGATATATCCAAATCACCAAGATGAGTGATACGTCTATCACAGTGATTTATCGTGGTATGTATCAGACTGTACTGTACCAAATACAATATATACGTCATGTATAGCTATCGCTCGCCTATAAACATTTACCAGTTTTGTTGTTGTCATCGTCGAGATCATTTTCATCAACTTCATCAATAGAATCCTGCATCACAGGCTGGTGGTGGTCGTCTATGAAAATCCAACATGATTTTCTAAAACTTTCATTATAAATACCTGTAAAAAATAAGACATTTCAATGAAATTTATTAAAAATTATAGACAATAATTTCAGTACATTCTCTGGTCGTCTATACAAATCCAACAAGACTTCCTAAAACTTTCATTATAAATACCTGTAAAAAATAATAAACTTCACTTAAATTTTATTAAAAATCTTAATCAATAATTTCAGTACATTCTCTTAATTTTCAGCAACCTGTAAATTTGTCACTTTTTAACAATTGTGATCTGCGATTGCTTCACGTTTTTTTTCATTTGCTGTGCATGTCATTATGATAATTTAGCTTTTCTTGAATCACGACTTGTCTTGGATTTACAACTACCTATGCAATCAGTGCCTACTGCCTATCACCACTGATGTTGTGACTTCGAATGATAAAGTTGTCAGTGACTTGCGACACGACAGTGGTTTTCTCCAGGTCTTCCGGTTTCCTCCATCAATAAAATTGACCGTGGCACTACGATATAACTGAAATATTGTTGAAAGTGGCATTAAACACTGTCAAACAAACAAAACGACTTGTCTTGTATTTCATATAAAGAATAACTGCAGTTGTGAAGATTGAGACAGACATTATCACTAGTATCATATCAAGTCTGATAACAGAAGTTATTGTTTTGTAACAATCATAATGCTTCAAGTTCAAGTTCAACAATTTAAAATAAATATACAGCAATGAGGATTAGGAATGGGACAATCGGGGTAGCAACCATTGACTGGCACTGGAAAAGTATGGAATACTGCGTAGGGACAATAAACAAAAATTAGCCTTTCGCTGCGACTACAATGTGCCTACTGGTTTTTTAATCATCTACAAGAGGTGATTAACATAGCAAGGAGCGTGGACCTCTTCAAACATGTTTGTCAGTGACTTGCGGCAGGTCTGTGGGACAATCAAGAGAGACAACAACTTTTGACTGCCACTGGCACTGGAAAAGAATGGAATGCTGCATAGGGACAATAAAAAAAAATCAGCCTTTTGCTGTGAATACTATGTGCCTACTAGTTTTTAAATCTACAAAAGAGGCCTTTTTAGGCTTTTATGTAGCAAGGAGTGTGGCACTCTCCAAATATGTTACCTACAATGCAGGGGCGGATCCAAGGGGATTTTTCACACGAAATACCCCAAAAATGTTCGCGCCTCCCTCCGCTCGGCACAATTTTTTTAAGTGCACCCCCCCTAACTTGAAATCCTGGATCCGTCCCTGCAATGGTTCATCCTCAGGCTTAACCTATTATAATAATAAGGGTAAGGGTTATGTTGTTTAATGCCACTTTCAACAATATTTCAATTATATCGTGGCGGTCAGTTTTATTGGTGGGGGAATCCGGAGTACCCAGAAAAAACCTCCCACCTGCTATAGGTCACTGACAAACTTCATCACATAATGTTGTATCAAGTACACCTCGCCATGAGCGGGATTCAAACTAACAACCTTAGTGGTGGCAGGCACTGATTGTATAGGTAGTTGTAAATCCAACTAGCATACAATCACGATCATGACCACGACTCCCCCTATGTAATATGTGACAGATATCAATGCAAAATATGATAACAGCCCTTTGAGCAAGATGAATTCAAAAAATTGATTAGATTCATGCAATTTCATCTTAACATCAAATTCAGCACAATTTGCAAAACATTTGTTCATTACATGTTATAAATCTATAATACAATGTCCCTGTCTTGGAATTTTCTGTACAATTCAATTACCGACACATCTCAACAGAAACATCTTACAAAAACGAAAATCTAATAATAACCAGACATTTTTTTTTCAAAATAATGCTCATATTCAGTCCATTAAATCTTCTTGCCTTAGTATTTTCTACATAATTCATTTATCGACACATTACACGTGAACAGCTTCACAAAATAATAATAAATATTACACAAATGAGGATATAATTATTTAACCATGCATTTTTTGTGCAAAATAATGTCTATATTTAGTTCATTAAATGTTAAAATCTAAACACAATGCTCCTTCCTGTCTTTGCATTTTCTCTGCCTAATTCATTTATCGACACAGTTCCACATCCTAGGGCTTTCAATATTTTTCAAGTCTATCAGTACTTCACTATTTACCGGTGGTACATTTTATTCAAATTAAAAAAAAAATCATGAATATCTTATACAACACTCTTGAAAAATAAGGAGGTACCAAATACCATTAGAGGCAGGTAAAAGTACCTGATACCACCCCTTATTGAAAGGCATGCATGCACCGAAAAAACATTACACCAACAAAAATCTAATAATAAAATAAGTAATTTGACCCAGTAAATATTGACAAAAAACTTACCTTTTCATCTGTAACAGAGCAAGAATAGTACAATTTGTGTAATTTAATGTAGGGTGTTTCATTTATTTACCATAAAAGGAGAAATTTTTCCACTTGACTAGTTATTGATATCTTGTAACAGTAATGGTATATAAATATCTTGTACATAATTCTTATTCTGGGACAGGATATACATTTTGCATGAGTGGGAACTTTTCATGAGAAATAAATATTAGGCCAAATAAAATCTGTGTTTGGTTCAGAAGATAAAAATAGAACTTGGGGATATCATCATGTTAATATTTTTTTGTTCTGGGACAGGATATGAGTGGGTGGTTTTCATGAGAAATAAATTCTAGGCCAAATAAAATCTGTGTTTGGTTCTGTATATTGAAGATGAAAATTAAACTTGGAGTACCATAATCTTAATAGCTTTTTTGTCTGGGACAGGATATGAGTGGGTGGTTTTCATGAGAATAAATACTAGGCCAAATAAAATCTGTGTTTGGTTCTGTATATTGAAGATGAAAATTAAACTTGGAGTACCATAATCTTAATAGCTTTTTTGTCTGGGAAAGGATATGAGTGGGTGGTTTTCATGAGAAATAAATATTAGGCCAAATAAAATCAGTATTTGGTTCTATATTATGAAGACAAAAATGAAGACTTAGGGGTATCTTTTTGTCTGGTACAGGATATGAGTGGGTAGTTTTCATGAGAAATAAATATTGGGCCAAATAAAATCTGTGTTTGGTTCTGTATAATAAAGATAACAAGAAATGTGTGCATCACAAAATACGCCTATCTATATAAATTATCAAACGGTATAATGGTAATGACCCCAAAATAAATAAGGTTTTTCCCCTTCCACAGGGGAATCATGTGGTCAAGTTTGGTAAAGATCCAATATACAGAACTAAAGTTATCGTGTGGAAACGATCCTGTTGTAAAAAATTCTATTTATAGTAATGGTGACCTTTGACCTAATGACCCCAAAATAAATAGGATTCTTCCCCTTCCAAAGGGGAATCATGTGGCCAAGTTTGGTAAAGATCCGATATACAGAACCAAAGTTATTGTGCAGAAACCTGTGCGGACACCTGTCCGCCATACCCAATCACATAATACGGCCCGTCTCGAGACAGGCGTAAAAAAATTGACACAGGGGTGGGGGTGGGGGTATCATATCTTAATAGTTTTTGTCTGGGACAGAATATGAGTGGGTGGTTTTCATGAGAAATAAATATTAGGCCAAATAGAATCTGTGTTTGGTTCTGTATAATGAAGATATAAATACAATTGGGGGGGGTATCATAATCTTAATTTTTTTTTGTCTGGGACAGGATATGAGTGGGTGGTTTTCATGAGAAATAAATATTAGGCCAAATAAAAAATGTTTTGCTTTGACTGGTTCTAGATTATGCAGAAACAAATTTAGACTTGGAAGTACATATATCTGTATAAATTTTGTCTTGAAAAGGTTGTGAGTTGGTGCATAAAAAAAAGGCAAAAAAATATTCTGTTTGATTCTATACAAAAATGTATAATGCAGATAAAAGTTAAGACTTGGAGGTTGCTGCTGAACAATATCTCTAAACTGTCTTTTCAGCCCAAAAAAGAAAAACAAAAATGAGACCATTAAGAGCTATGACTCCACAGCTAGACTTGGTGGGCGAGTGAGTGATACACAGGTAACATGATAATCTATTTTTTCAATGTCACTCTGACACGATTTCAGAGAAGTTTTTCTAAAGATGAGTAAGTGAGTGAGCGATTGTTGGTTAATGCCAAATGAGCAATTTTTCACCCATATCATGATGAATACAAGATATATTCGATGAGACGATGATGTATACTTTTAAGTAGGCCAACACACTTAGTGACTTACATGTACAATGTAGTTTGATTTTCATACTCATAGTGCTAGTTCACTGAAACAAGAGTGTGCAGGTTACGACATGTCACTCCACTCTGACACATTATTCTGATTCTGAGCAAACCAGTCTTTATCTTACTCCTTAATGCTGCGTGCTTTGCGGAGAAGCTACAAATATCATGTTTCTAGTCATTGGTTTGACCCAACAGGGGCTCAAACTCATGGTCTACAGTGCTAGCACTCCAGGTAAGCACGCCAACCATTACACCATCAATGAGATTTATAGACTTGGTAGTATATTATACCAATCTTAATAATTTTTGTCTGGGGCGGTATATGAGAGATAAAAAATAACATCTATTTTTGGCCAAATGAAAACTGTGTTTGGATCTTGATAATGCTAACATGGCTGATGAAAACCATCAACCTGCCGCAAGTCACTGACAAACTATATGACATAATCTTGTATCGAGTACACCTTGTCATGAGTCTGATTCGATCTCACAACATAAGAGGTGATTAGAACTGATTGTTTCTAGGTAGTTGTAAATCCAATTACCATACGATCACGACCACGGTGGCCCCTGTACAAATAGATTGGTCTATTGGCCATGGATCTACATCTATGTGAGCATACTTTTATTTCTGGTGTAAAAGTTTATTTATACTTGGCGGATAAAATACACGACTGTATTTTATTCCATCTACATTAAATCTCTATGATGAATTAGTTTTATAGGAGTTACAATGTATGGTGTTTAACACCACTTTGAACAATATTTCAGCTACAAGGTATATCGTGGCAGTCAGTTTTATTGGTGGAGGAAATTGTATTACTTGGAGAAAACCAACGACCTGCCACAAGTCACTGACAAACTTTATCCCATAATGTTGTATCGAGTACACCTCACATGTGCGGGATTCAAACTCACAACGTTAATGGTGATAGGCACTGATTGTATATATAGGTACAGGTAGTTGCAAATGTAACCACCATACGATCACGACCACGACGGCCACGACCACGGCCACGACCACGACGGCCCCAAAATTAGTTTATTAATTTATGTCCTTGATGATTCTTTCAAACAAATATTTTGAATATTTTGGTTTCTTAGAAAGTACATGAATACAAAAATGTTAATTTTATGAAATTAATCTACAAATGTAAAAAATAAATACAACATTCTAATGTCAATAAAAAATTTAGGGAATGTCAAAATATATTGTACTTCTGTGTAATGTAAATTGCAAGTCTGAATGATTTCAAATCAGATAATATATTGAACAAAGTGCAAACATAAATTTACATACATTATTTAAAGAGATTGCACATCAGTTATACCCTATGTAAGTGTTCTCGCGCAATGACGTCAGATAAAAAAAAATGCTAGAAGTAATATTACATATCAGTATAAATGAAGTTATATTATATACATCTATGATTTACATATTTAAATGTAAACTATTTTAACACATAAAAAGAATGATTTATTCGATGGGTGTTTGTCAGGCTATAAATAGATTGTGATGGTGATGGCACAAGATCAACATGATAAATGCAAGATGGACACTTAAATAATTTGAAAACTAGATTTTCTGAAAAAAGTAAAAGTATTGCCACCATCTATGTTCTTGTCATTAACGTTGATTTGATTTTGATTTTTGGTGTTTAATGCCACTTTCAGCAACATTTCAGCTACAGGGTATATCATGACGACCAGTTTTAGTAGTGGAAGAAGCCGGAGTACCCGGAGAGAACCACCGACCATGGACAAGCAACTGGTAAACTTTATCACTTGCGGCTGCAAGTCGAGTATACCCTTTTTTGTAATTTACAAAGCCGGGCACGAACCCACGCCATATTGGTGATAGGCTTATATGAGTTGTTAGGTACAGTACAGCTGACAGCATACACTGATAAATGCTGAGCATAATCTGCATGCTGAGCCAGGCTCAGCATTTTCGCTGATGGTTTGCTAATTAACCCCAAGGTAATAAACAGGGCCATAAAATACCTGGTCAGTAGTGTCTTGTTGATTTCACAGGTGATCTGCAGGTAAATATATACACCTGTTTGTGTTACATAACAGGAAATGGGCATATTTGGATTTTAGTGATTTTGATGTGCAGAAAAAGGACTTTAATACATTTAACTGTACCTTGAAAATTTGTCAATAAAATAATATTTTCAAAATTTAATATTTTGTGATATTGGCATCAGCTAATAATTTAAACAAATAATTGAAATGAAATCATAATTTTGTGTTGGATATATAAGACTTTTTAACTGAAAATATGGCAAAGAAGAACAAGATTAATTGTGATGCTATTTTTAATCAATAGATTAATTAATTAAGATTAGATTTAACATTTTAAGAATTTTCTTTCTATGTAATATGCATGTGTGTACATGTTAGTCATGTATTTAAGAGTTGGTTTTTTTTCAACTTTGACAAAAATGTTATAGTTGTTCTTTTATGATACATGTATTTAAAATTAAAAAAAAAATTATTTTGTAATTAATTTTATGTTTTTGCAGAGGAATAATATATTTAATTTGCTTTATCAATTTAATCAAATAAATGAAATGTAATCCAATTTCAAAAATATACTTGTTACTATGTTTCAATTTTTTCAAAAAAAAATTAATCCATTTTATCCAAGGTAATATTAATTTCTTTTCTTTTTGTTATTCAGGACATTTCTTGAACATTTTTTTTTTCACATTTTTATTCTTATGTTGTTAAACATACATTCTAAACATTAAAAAAAATATGCTAGTTGATTATAAATACATTCTTTTCAATATAAAAAATGACAAATTAAGTATTTTTTGTATATTAACACACAGATATGGTAAACATAGAAAATCTCAATCAATGAAGGATTTATGGACACTTGTAATTTTCCACTTATTTCACTCTCATGTCATAAATTGACCTTATATAGACATACTCATGATACTGTCTAGGCTAATGAAAAAGAAAAACACACACACATATTCAACTAGATACCTAAATTAAATACATATAAATTTTTTTTATAAAATGTGAAAAATGTTCAATGGTTAAAATTAAATTACTATAAATTTCTTTTTCATAAATATTCATGAATTTTGAATTAAACTTTTTTTTAAATAATTTACTGTTTTTGTTAGTACAAACACACAAAACAACAACAAAAAAGAGACAACAAACAAATGGTTAAAAAAAGAATAGATACACATCTATTGTATACATGTAAATATTTTCAAATAATTTACTTTTAAATTTTAAAATAGATAATAATTGAAATTTTAACAAAACAAATCAATTGAAAAACAGAGAAATTTTAATTCAATTTTAGAATTATCAAAACATTACTACATTGTAAAATAGAAAATTTATTATGTAAATATTTCCACTAAATAAAAAGTCACAAGTGTAACAAATCACACATACATGCTCAGGTTAATTTTACTAACACCTATTGAATCAGGTACATCTACCTGGAAATCATTATGATCATATTGTTTATTCAATTGCTGACCATCTGTACAGGTGAGGGTAATAAAACTGATCATCAGCCCATGATTTACGACCCCCAATAAAACCTCAGCATTGAATGCTGAGCCTTTTAAATGCTCAGCATTTATCAGTGTATGCTGTCAGCTGTACTATAATCCAACTACCTAACTCATTGAGCCATCCAGGCCCTTTGTCATTATGGTAGCTGCATACTATTCATGTAATTTACCCCAGTAATACATTTTGTACAATAACATGGATCAGATCGGAGGTCAAAAGTCTTCATTCATTCAAAATTGAGTTTGACATTGCCATTGGTTATACCGGTAGTTATTTGCAAAATAGGTTAATTTACATATAGCTTCGGTTTATTTTGTAGGATAATTGGATTATATACTGTATTAAAAGGTAATACAGGGGGGTCGTCATGGTCATGAGCATATGGTACTTGGATTTACAACTACCAATGCAATCAGTACCTATCACCACTGATCATATGTTGTGAGTTCGAATATCGATCAGGACGAGGTGTACAACATTATGTGATAAAGTTTGTCAGTGACTTGTGGCTGGTTAGTGGTTTTCTCTGTGTACTCTGGTTTCCGCCACAATATAACAAATATTATGTTGAAAGTGGCGTTAAAACCATCAAACAAATAAATAAACAAAGTGTTATCCAATTTTATGAAGATGCTATACAAATGTTAAAACTTCATATGACTACTTTCCAAGTTTAATTTCCATTCCTTGATAAAAAGGAAAAGTGTTACACAACATTTAATTAAAATTTAATAACTATATTTACCTTTAATATCTTTATATTGGGTTTTTTTACATTGTAAATAAAACTATAAATAAAAATTGTCTATCAAATTGAATTAACTTGATTTATGTGGACAGTAAGAAGGAAACAAGAAAAGAAGTCATAGAAGTGATAAAGGTTGTCAGTGACTTGCGATAGGTTGGTGGTTTTCTCCGGGTACTCCAGTTTCCTCCACCAATAAAACTGACCGCCACGATATAACTTAAATATTGTTGAAAGTGGCATTAAACACCATACACCAACCAAGGCACCACACAAAATTTCACATAAATTTGCTTTTAAACCAGTAAATTTCTTACAAATCAATTGATCAATAATACCTGGATGTTGGTTCTGACAATTGTCTTAGGTTTTATGTAAATAAAAATAATTAAAAAAAATGTGTCCATAGAACACAGATGCCCCTGTTTCTAGCTAAAGAAAACAGGGGCATTATACATGTAACTCCACAACAGAAAAAAGAAATGAATGTATTGTTGCGTTGTTGTAGTTTGGGGTGTTGTGTGCAACACGGGGAACTAGCTATTAGATAAATACACCATATCAAGAGTCCAAACATAAAATCCAATATGGATCCCTTGAATAATGGGCACCAACACAAACGTAGACTGTATATATTTTGACATGTTTATTACTTGAAGACCAACTACAGAACTACTAGCTACACAAAGTATCAAACATATAAAGGCATGCATGTATGAATTTCAACACAGGAAATTAATTCTGACATTTCTAAAAGAAACATATGTGAGAAAGTCGCCACATCCAGACATTTAACGACTTTTACTGAGTTATCAAAATATTTACTGATAACTGTACTTGAACCTTCAGCATTCTCAAAAAGACATTAATTTTAATTACCGTAACAAGGGAAATAGCATAAAGTATGACCGTACTGAGTATAAAGCCTTTTATGGTTCAACCTTGTGTATAAATTTCAGATGATGAGATTAAGGGGAACATTTTGTTATTATTAAAGGTATTGAGTGAAAACCAAAGCCAATGGCAGGATATGTACACACATGAACAGTTTCAGTAGCCCAGCAAAATTCTTCAGACTCAGCAACTGACTTTGCACATGCTATATTTAAAATTGAATAGCTAGGATACTGTCTGAAAATTTTCTGGAGCCAAGACCAAATTCTAGTGATCTTGGGCTACTGGCCATGCCCTTATTAAATTTCATCCCTGCCATATTATTAGAGTAGTATTATGTTTATAATGATAACCTATAATTATTCTACCTTCCAATAATGCAACAACAACAACGTTACCATATAAAAATCTGTATTGACACCCTCAAAGATGACAGATAGTCTATTGTCTATTATTAATGTATCATCACATTTGACAATAAGGTAATTACAGTGTACTAATTACCTGTCATATCTTAATTAATTATTACCTGGACAAGACTTAACTGTCATTTATTACACATCTACTGACGATTTTATATATTTTTTAGATTATTGTTGATACAAAAAAAATAGTCTTTTAACCCGTAAAAGTGTGTAACCCCACCATAAAATGATTGTCACACATATCTATATATTTATTTATTGTGTATCTGATTTTGAACATGATATTTTAGGCCACACCAAATTATTTTTGTGCTTACTGAACTTTCCACCAGGTATTAACATTTTTGGGGTGAGAAAACAAGGATGAAAAACCAGAGGCTCCCAGGAGCCTGTAATCGCTCACCTGGATCAAAGCTGCTTTCAATAACAACGCAACTGCACTGTGGCGGCCATCTTGGCGGGAGAGCGCAACTGCCGGACACCATTTTGGAAGAGGACCATCCAATGACTATTCCATCAAAGTTTGGTTTTAATTGAGCTACTGGTTCCAGACAAGATGGTTAGTATGTGAATTTCCCATAGGGTCCTATGTTAAACTAAGTACAGCTGTGCAGCCATCTTGGTCAGAGGGCGGGACCACCAGACACAAATTTGGTTCAGCGGTTTCAGAGGAGAAGATTTAAATGTGATCTTTTATCAAAATATGCCTAATTTGCATAATCGGTATAAATCGACTGAAAGAAAAATTTCAAAAAAAACCCGAACATATGCTATACTACTCCTTGCCATGTAGCTGCAGTTCAAATTTGAGCTCATTTTGACTTATACTAAAGCAGCAATGGACAATTGAAGACATTTCTATTTTTAGTAACAGCAGCCATCTTGAATGGAGGGCGGGTCTGTCGGACACAATTTTGAAAGGGAACCACCCAGGAACCATCCCTTCCAGGTTTGGTTTAATTTGGTTCAGCGGTTTCAGAGGAGAAGATTTAAATGCGATCTTTTATCAAAATATGCCTAATTTGCATAATCGGTATATATCGGTTGAAAGAAAAATTTCACAAAAAAACCCGGAATATATGCTAAACTACTTCTTGCCATGTAGCTGCAGTTAAAATTTCAGCTCATTTTGACATACACTAAAACAGCAATGGACAATTAAAATTTCACCCCCCCTTTTTTTCTATTTTGAGCTTGGCTGCCATCTTGGTTGGAAGTCGGGATCAACGGACACAATTTTGGAAGGGGGCCGTCCAAGAATCATTTCAGAAAAGTTTGGTTGAGATTGGCTCTGTAGTTTCAGAGGAGAAGATTTTTTTAAAATTTCATCCCCCCTTTTTTCTAATTTGCATAATCGGTCAAAATCGGCAAAAGTTCAAAGTTCATAAAAAATCCTGTCATACATGCTGAAAAGCTCATCATTATGCTTATACAGTTCAAATTTGGGCACATTCTGGCTTAAAATAGAGCAGTTTTGGCCATTTGAAGAAATTTCTATTTTTAGTAACAGCGGCCATCTTGAATGGAGGGCGGGGCTGTCGGACACAATTTTGAAAGGGACTCACCTAGGGGCCATCCCTGTCAGGTTTGGTTTAATTTGGTTCAGCGGTTTCAGAGGAGAAGATTTAAATGTGATCTTTTATCAAAATATGCCTAATTTGCATAATCGGTATATATCGGCTGAAAGAAAAATTTCACAGAAAAACCCGGAATATCTGCTAAACTATTCCTTGCCATGTAGCTGCAGTTAAAATTTCAGCTCATTTTGACTTACACTAAAGCAGCAATGGACAATTAAAATTTCATCCCCCCTTTTTTCTATTTTGAGCTTGGTGGCCATCTTGGTTGGAAGTCGGGATCATCGGACACAATTTTGGAAGGGGGCCGTCCAAGAATCATTTCAGCAAAGTTTGGTTGAGATTGGCTCAGTAGTTTCAGAGGAGAAGATTTGTTTTAAATTTCATCCCCCCTTTTTTCTAATTTGCATAATCGGTCAAAATCGGCAAAAGTTCAAAGTTCATAAAAAATCCTGTCATACATGCTGAAAAGCTCATCATTATGCTAATACAGTTCAAATTTGGGCACATTCTGGCTTAAAATAGAGCAGTTTTGGCCATTTGAAGAAATTTCTATTTTTAGTAACAGTGGCCATCTTGAATGGAGGGCGGGGCTGTCAGACACAATTTTGAAAGGGACTCACCCAGGGGCCATCCCTGCCAGGTTTGGTTTAATTTGGTTCAGCGGTTTCAGAGGAGAAGATTTAAATGTGATCTTTTATCAAAATATGCCTAATTTGCATCGGCTGAAAGAAAAATTTCACAGAAAAACCCGGAATATATGTTAAACTACTCAGGGGTCGACGTAACCGCTGGCCCGCTGGCCCGTGGCCAGTATATTTACGGTCGGGCCAGTCAAACTGAACAAAGATCGGCCCGCTGGGCCAGTTGATATTCTCGGGCCACTTGGGCCACCAACTTTCGTTTCTTCCGTGTCATTCAATATCGACTGATAACAGACTAATGAAATTTCCTGATAAAACGTTAAAATTCAACTTCAATCACTCGCCGAAAGCTATAAATAGCCTAATCACACAATCAGCAAGTGTTTACCTTGATCTGTTACCGCACGTTAAACGAATATTGACAGAAATATATGCAGGGAACCAGTACTTCATAATTCAATAATTTTCAAAATCACGATTATTTATTTATAAAACTGAAAGATTAAAACGGTATTTTCTATAGTAAGCAATTTTAAATATTTAATATAAATAAGAAATAAACCCAAATAAACCAAACAACAATAATAAATCATCACGTGAACATCTTACCTGTAAAAAAAATGGCGGATACACAAATCGTGACTTCATTTAATATGAAAAATCTATTATTATGAACTAGTAACAGGTATGGACTCAGTCAGTAGATCATGCCGATATCAGCAAGAGGGATATTGGCAACAATCGCTGCATCAGCTGGGCAAAACGGAAAATTTTCCAAAGTCGGGACTGTGTTTGTTTATTTATTATCTAACTTCCGGTTTGATAATAATCTTCTAATAGTCGTTATATGAAGGATTTTTACCCAAAGAACATGGTCGTTAGTCGCGTTAGACAGTGGGTCGTTATATAATGGTCGAATGCACGGGAAAACGCTGGGGAGGAATAAATAAGATTGGCTAAAAAAGGAAACCGTTATACAGAGGGGGTCGCTGAGACTTCTTTTTCTTTATATTTCTGGCTGTCCTTCACTACTGAAGATTATTGGCCGAGCGCCGTATTAAATTTAGTTAATACATAAGTTAACATATATACAATAAACAATGAATGAAAGGTTAAAACTATATACTTTTGATAACAAGTTTGACTATCTATATGTAGATTGTTTGATTATCTTCTAACCATACCTGTTAATTGTAATGCATGTATGGGAAAATGTCATGAACTTTACCCTTGTTTAAGGCAAGTACAACATTCATTCATAGAATACAAAAACTATATGTACATGTTTAAATCACTGACAGTCAATTTAATTATTTGCGGATGCCACTAGTGGAGCAGGAACTGCTTATCCTTCTGGAGAAAATGAGTTCACCCAAGGTTTTAATGGGGTTCATATTGCTCGATCTACAGTTTCCTGTTTCTTGGGGGGGCAAATCCCCCCTTTTATATCGGTCCACTTTGTGGACCGATATTTCTCGGGCCAGTGGAATTTTGAAGGGGCCAGTTGTTCAAAAATTTTACTGGCCCTCGGAGCCAGTTAATTTTTTTTCTTAAGTCGACCCCTGCTACTCCTTGCCATGTAGCTGTAGTTAAAATTTCAGCTCATTTTGACTTACACTAAAGCAGCAATGGACAATTAAAATTTCATCCCCCCTTTTTTCTATTTTGAGCTTGGTGGCCATCTTGGTTGGAAGTCGGGATCAACGGACACAATTTTGGAAGGGGGCCATCCAAGAATCCTTTCAGCAAAGTTTGGTTGAGATTGGCTCAGTAGTTTCCGAGGAGAAGATTTTTTTTAAATTTCATCCCCCCTTTTTTCTAATTTGCATAATCGGTCAAAATCGGCAAAAGTTCAAAGTTCATAAAAAATCCTGTCATACATGCTGAAAAGCTCATCATTATGCTTATACAGTTCAAATTTGGGCACATTCTGGCTTAAAATAGAGCAGTTTTGGCCATTTGAAGAAATTTCTATTTTTAATAACAGTGGCCATCTTGAATGGAGGGCGTGGGCTGTCGGACACAATTTTGAAAGGGACTCACCCAGGGGGCATCCCTGCCAGGTTTGGTTTAATTTGGTTCAGCGGTTTCAGAGGAGAAGATTTAAATGTGATCTTTTATCAAAATATGCCTAATTTGCATAATCGGTACATATCGGCTGAAAGAAAAATTTCACAGAAAAACGCGGAATATATGTTAAACTATTCCTTGCCATGTAGCTGCAGTTAAAATTTGAGCTCATTTTGACATACACTAAAGCAGCAATGGACAATTAAAATTGCATCCCCCCTTTTTTCTATTTTGAGCTTGGCGGCCATCTTGGTTGGAAGTCAGGATCAACGGACACAATTTTGGAAGGGGGCCATCCAAGAATCCTTTCAGCAAAGTTTGGTTGAGATTGGCTCAGTAGTTTCCGAGGAGAAGATTTTTTTTAAATTTCATCCCCCCTTTTTTCTAATTTGCAATTGGTCCAGTGGTTTCTGAGGAGAAGATTAAAATGTGAAATGTTGACGGACGGACGACGGATGAAAAGTGATGAGCTAAAAACAGTTTTCTCACTTCTCTTGTCAAATTTTGTCCTTTTTTTTTATTTTTTAATTTGCTAATTTTTTTTAAATAATATTGCCATGGTAACTGAACTCACCTTCCAAACCTGTATCCACATTTGATATATGGGCAAGAATTCTATATCGGGGAATTTAAAAAAAAATCATGTCAACTATCTTTTCTGGGCTTAAAAGAGGTCAAAGTTTCAGATTTATGCATATCTATGTTGTTAACTACAAAATTATTTAATTTTGTAAATACAATGTAAATAAAGATTTAAAATGATTCTGGTGTGTTTTCTTACCAAGTTGTACAGTTTCAAAATGTCACAACTGGCGTCAATTTGGTAACACAAAGCGTGACATTTAACACCCTGCTTACATTGTACTTTGTTGTCTGTTTACTCTGTAAATTTAAATTGCTAAACTGACTTTTTATGCGTCAAACTTCCATTTAGACATGTAAGTTTTCCAGCATTAATATAATGATATTTGTGTGCCGGCTTTATTGTTTTCTAAATACTGCAGTGAAAAAAGAACTACGCATTCCCATCAAAACAGTGTTACATACAATAAACGGATGCCGGGGGGGTACATATTTTGCAGAATATGATTGGTTGATTGATTGATTGATTGATTGATTGGTGTTTAACGTCCAGCGAGCAATTTTTCAGCTATATTCAGGACGAGAACATTTAAAAATTTAAACGCCACGGGACTCTAAACAAGGAAAGGTGATGGGTCGGGACGGATAATTTTGCCAGTGCAACAGGTTTCTTATGGACCACACATCATGAGCTGTTACACTGGGTTCTTTAACGTGTGGAGAGGGTGGCAATCTCTCAACACGGGACCTCAGTTTTATTTACGTCTGTGGTTGTGAATTTTTACATCCCGCACAACCGACAGACGCCCCTTCAAGCCGAAGATGCTCTCGGTCCCATTTCTATACCCCGGGGTTCCTGGTAATGTCATAATCAAGTCGGTTATTTATACGGTTCAGTTTGCGATTTAAAGTTTTCCTGTATTGCGGCAAGTAAAATATACTTACAGCTATGAGCAAACCTATTGAATTTTCTGTCAAATTCGTGTTACATACACTAGTATGCAAGCTAGCCACAAGCCAATGGACAGAAACACACCCTTATAAACTCATAAAATGACTTGTATTGTATTTTTATTTTGTTATTAATACTGAAAGAAGCAAAACAATTCAAAGAATCAATGGCAATGCAAATTAAATGCACATATTTTTTTTTCTTAGTCGATAAATTTTGGTCAATGTTAATACATAACATGTCACAGTAATCAAAATGGAATGCAAGTTCCAGTGAGTATTTGTTTCTGAAAATAATACTTTATAAATTAAAGAATAAGCAATGTTTAAATAAATAAATACTTTGAAAAATATATATAGAATTATTGATAAATAGTATTTAAATACATGTTTGTAAGATTGACAATTTTATTTTTTTGCAGACCATATGTGCCTAAAGGTTAAAACTTTGTGTGATAAAATTAAGTGAAATTAAAAGAGTTTAACACTGTCAACTTGTTCAACTATTGAACCTTTAAAGAATTTGTTTGTGAGCTATGTCCCTAGGTTGTTCATAAAAACATTGTGTCAACAGTTACATACTAGAAATTTAGTATGGAAACTTTCTGCACAGATACAAGAAAGCATGCTGAAACTACATGGAATTTGCTATCTTTTCAGGTTGTAACTTAATGAATGTTTGCCCTTTTATTCTTTATTGCTGATGTCACACTTTCAGGTACCAATAGCAAATTCTTGCCCATATATTTTTTCAGAATGCTTGTCCTTACCTTTAGCATTGCCATGGTAACTAAAAAAACTCACCTGTATCTTCATCTGAGGAATCACCAGAATTCTGGTCTTCGTCCATCTCTTTGTGACTTTTCTGACGTTTCAGACTTTTCACTCTCTCTTTATTTACTTCCTGGTCTATAGGGTTATTTCCTTTATCAATTGACCTTTCACCCTTTGTTTGTTTACCATTATCTACTTGATAAGTGTAGTCAGCTGACTTGTCTATATCATCATTAGTTACACCTAGCATATCGTCGTCAGGGAAATGACTTGATTTATATCCACTGCTACGACGGTTGTTACAAACTTCCTCAAAAATATCTACGTCTTTTAGAAAACTAAAAGCATCGCTGACAATCTGTGTTGTTCCTCGTCGGTGATCTATGGTAGAAGTCACAGATTTGGGACGAAGTCTTACAGCTTCCTCTTCTTCTTCTACATTTAAAGGTTTGTCATCATCACAACCATTTACAGGCACAACATAATCACTTGAACGAGTGACCGATTTTCCATCTACAACATAATCACTTGAATGAGTGACTGGTTGTCCATTTACAACAGAATCACCTGAATGAGTGACCGATTTTCCATTTACAACAGAATCACTTGAATGAGTGACCGATTTTCTATTTTCAACATAATCACTTGAATGAGTGACCGATTTTTCATTTTCATCATAATCACTTGAATGAGTGACCGATTTCCTATTTTCAACATAATCACTTGAATGAGTGACCGATTTTTCATTTTCATCATAATCACTTGAATGAGTGGCCGATTTTCCATTTTCAACATAATCACTTGAATGAGTGACCGATTTTTCATTTTCAACATAATCACTTGAATGAGTGACCGATTTTCCATTTTCAACATAATCACTTGAATGAGTGACCGATTTTTCATTTTCATCATAATCACTTGATTGAGTAACCAATTTTCCATTTTCAACATAATAACTTGATTGAATGACAAGTTTTTCATGTTTCTGATCACTGTTATTTGATACAATGTTAACATCACCATTCACAGTATCTGTATCAGTACTGCAATCACTATTAACAGCTACTTTAAACATGTTCACATCCTCGCTGGCTTCTAATAATTTTCGTGAGTTTTCTGATTCTACGTCAATGAAAGATGACCTGTTGCTATAACCAGAATCACAATCATCATTTCCTGTCACAACCGAATTATTTTGTGAAGTTGTTGAGTTTTGTGCTAAGTTGTCTCTTTTGTTGTATTCTAGAACTAGATTGTCTCCAATATTGCATTCTTGTTCTAGGTTTCCTCCTTTACACTCATTGTCTTCCATACTTGGGTTGTCTCCCTTGCACTTATTGTCTTCCATAGTTGGATTGTCTCCCTTAAACTTATTGTCTTCCATAGTTGGGTTGTCTCCCTTACACTTATTGCCTTCCATAGTTGGATTGTCCCCCTTATACTTATTGTCTTCCATACTTGGGTTGTCTCCCTTGCACTTATTGTCTTCCATAGTTGGATTGTCTCCCTTAAATTTATTGTCTTCCATAATTGGGTTGTCTCCCTTACACTTATTGTCTTCCATAGATGGATTGTCTCCCTTTTTAGGATCTAAAATTAAGTTATTTTCAAGATGATTTTGGAGTTCTACATTTTCATCCCTATTTTGATCAGAAATTTGGTTGCTTCTTTTATCTTGTTCTGAAACAAATCCATTGAATTTTCTTGGCATATTTTCCCGATTGAGAACATGATTATTTCCCTTTATTCCAGACTCACTGGCCACTCTCTTCATAATAATGATCTCAGGAGAAGTGTTATCAGTAATTCCATATTCAGGCGATTCCAGAAAATTAAATGCTTCACTGATGCAAATAGTTGTTCTTTGAGCTGGTTGATTATTTTCCATTTCGGAGATCGAGAAAGTCGAGAAAGATGAAGGTATAACCAGAATCAGTGACTTAACATAACATTCCCATTGGTCTACTCAGTGGTGGGTCTTGGTCTTGGTTTCACTACAAAAATATTTTCAATATTGTATTCAATGAAATGGGAGATAAAAGGAAAACAGAGAATCTTGTAGATCCCATATATTTCCTGCTCCACTTGGAGAACAACCATTTACATTTGTCGTAGTTGTTAGATGGGGAGGAGGGAGGCAATCTGATTAAAATCAGTTGATATAATATGCTACACTCTCACCAACATCTGATTGGACCTAATTAGAGGCCAGGTCATATCCAGATGGCTACCGCTATGTCCTGTTTAATTGTCTGTCACCAAATTATATAGAAAAAAATCATTGATCTGAAAAATCCATAAATTTTGCGTAATTCAATAGACAAAAACAATCATCTAAAATGCCTTTCAAGCTAGTTTTTCAAAATATGTTTGAAACACACTGTGAAATGAAGGAATATCTTTCACAAGTGTGGGAAATTCTATCTTACTTGTTTGGGGCATTCACTAGTGTTGGAAGTTCCGTCTGTTCAGCTTTGGAACCCCAGAACTCTGGCCCCAAAGACCCTTGGACTTTTGTTTGTACAAATATAAATTTGCATCAGATGTTCATATCATTATGATGCTGCACAGCTAAAATTGTAGCATTTTCTATAGCTTGAGAAGACATTTTTTGAAGATTTAATTTTCCCCTTGTAGTCCCCTAATAACCCCTCCCCAAGGAGAATTAAATTCATTTGTATAAATCTGAATCTCCTCTTTCTAAGGGGCCATCGTGATCATGATTGTATGGTAATTGGATTTATAACAGTACTACCTATGCAATAATTATAAGTGCCTATCACCACTAACATTGTGAGTTCGAATCCCACTCAGGCAAGGTGTACTTGATACAACATAATGTGATAAAGTTTGGCAGTGACTTTCGGCAGGTCAGTGGTTTTCTCCGGTTTCCTCCATCAATAAAACTGACCGCCACAATATAACTGAAATATTGCCAAAAGTGGTGTTAAATACCATAAACCTCTCCCCTCTTTCTAAGGACCATCTCTGCCAAGTTTTGGTTCAAATTGGCTAAGCAGTTTTACAGAAGAAGATTAAAATATGGAAAGGTAACAGACGACAGATGCCAAGTGATAGCACTTGCCACTATCCTGGCAAAAATTGGCTTTAAGGGTAATTCAAATCATTAAATGAAAGCCTGAGAAATTCACATTTTTCAGCAAATCAAGGATTGATTGATTGCTTTTTGCTGTTTAATGCCACTTTCAGCAATATTTCAGCTATATCATGGTGACCAGTTTAAGTGGTGGAAGAAGCCGGAGTGCCTGGAGAGAACCGCCGACCATGAGCAAGCAACTGGTAAACTTTATCACATGCCGCTGTGAGTCGAGTGCACCCTTTTTTGTAATTTACAAAGCCGGGTGCGAACCCACACCATATTGGTGATAGGCTTGTATGAGTTGTTAGGTAATCCAACTACCTAACTCATTGAGCCACGCAGGCCCTGCAAATCAAGGATCATAATTCCAGTACGGAAAACATCAAAAATAGAACTTCCTCTTATGGTCCTTGACCTGTGTATAAATTTCAAAAGATTTACAAAAGGGAGAACTTAAGTTATAAAACAGAAACCAACGAAATTAGATATGTGTGGCAATCAATGGTTTGGTTTGGTTTTAACAATATTTCAGTTATATCGTGGCGGTCAGTTTTATTGGTGGAGGAAACCAGAGTACCCGGAGAAAACCACTGACCTATCGCAAGTCACTGACAAACTTTATCACATAATGTTGTACACCTCGCCCTGATCGAGATTCGAACTCACAACATCAGTGGTGATAGACACTGATTGCATAGGTAGTTGTAAATCCAACTACCATATGATCATGGCCACGACATAACTGTAAAACAGTAAAGTCCAAAATCGAACTTGGCCTGAATTTGATGGTGCCTGAATTGTATTTAAATTTCAAATGATTTGCTCAGAGGGTATTTATCTTATTCAACAGTGACTGTCTGTGGGTAGATATGTCTGTTCACTCGAACACATTAATGTTCTGATTCTGAGACAATCAGTTTTTGCTCTTTCTCCTTAATGGTGCATGCTTAGCAGAGAAGCAACAAATACCAATTTCACAGTGGTTTGAGCCGACATGGACTCGAACCTACGATATACCTCAGTAGAGGCGAGCGCACAAACCATTACACCACCAATGTGGTTTTTAAAAACAACTACAATTTCCAGTATGCACAAAAATGATTTGGGTAATGACTAGTGAATACAACTAAAACCAATGAATAGTTAGATACAATTACTTTGTATCTATATATTGGGTAATGACTAATGAATACAACTAAAACCAATGAATAGTTAGATACAATTCCGTTGTATCTATATATTGGGCAATGACTTAAACTAGAACTGTGAGTGACCTCACTGAGTGATACCCCCCGATTGCAATACTATGATGTTCAAACTTTGGAATACAGGTATATTAGCAAGTTACCTATGAAAAACGAATGGATATGGAGTTATGTCAAGGAGACACCATCCCATCTCCAAAATAAACTAACCAAGAACATACATCTAGGGGTCGCCACAAGTACACGACCCCCCTTTTCGTGAAAGTATAAGTTGAATGATCTCCCCTTCTAAATTTTGGACAGCAACCATATTCCTTCATGCACATCTGCAGGTAGTGTACTACAAATGTGTAAAGTTTCATAAAAATCCAATAAGCCGTTTAGGAGGAGTTGTGCTTACAAGGTACACGACCCCCCTTTTCGTGAAAGTATAAGTTGAATTATCTCCCCTTCTAAATTTTAGACAGCAACAGTATTCCTTCATGCACATCTGGAGGTTGTGTACTACAACTGTGTAAAGTTTCATAAAAATTCAATAAGCAGTTTAGTAGGAGTTGCGCTTACAAGGTACATGCCCCCACCTCCTTTTCATGAAAGTATAAGTTGAATTATCTCCACTTTTAAATTTTGGACAGCAACCATATTCCTACATGCACATCTACAGGTAGTGTACTACAAATGTGTAAAGTTTCATAAAAATCCAATAAGCGGTTTAGGAGGAGTTGGGCTTACAAGGTACACGACGCCCCCTTTTCGTGAAAGTATAAGTTGAATTATCTCCCTTTCTAAATTTTAGACAGCAACGGTATTCCTTCATGCACATCTGCAGGTTGTGTACTACAACTGTGTAAAGTTTCATAAAAATTCAATAAGCAGTTTAGTAGGAGTTCCTCTTACAAGGTACATGCCCCTCCCCCCTTTTCGTGAAAGTATAAGTTGAATTATCTCCCTTTCTAAATTTTAGACAGCAACAGTATTCCTTCATGCACATCTGCAGGTAGTGTACTACAAATGTGTAAAGTTTCATAAAAATCCAATAAGCAGCTTAGGAGGAGTTGCGCTTACAAGGTACATGGACGGACGGACAGACGGACAACTAATGAATACAGCTAAACAACCAATGAATAGTTAGATACAATTACTTTGTATCTATATATTGGGTAATGACTAATGAATACAACTATTACCAATGAATAGTTAGATACAATTACTTTGTATCTATATATTGGGTAATGACTAATGAATACAACTAAAACCAATGAATAGTTAGATACAATTCCGTTGTATCTATATATTGGGCAATGACTTAAACTAGAACTGTGAGTGACCTCACTGAGTGATACCCCCCGATTGCAATACTATGATGTTCAAACTTTGGAATACAGGTATATTAGCAAGTTACCTATGAAAAACGAATGGATATGGAGTTATGTCAAGGAGACACCATCCCATCTCCAAAATAAACTAACCAAGAACATACATCTAGGGGTCGCCACAAGTACACAACCCCCCTTTTCGTGAAAGTATAAGTTGAATTATCTCCCCTTCTAAATTTTGGACAGCAACCATATTCCTTCATGCACATCTGCAGGTAGTGTACTACAAATGTGTAAAGTTTCATAAAAATCCAATAAGCCGTTTAGGAGGAGTTGTGCTTACAAGGTACACGACCCCCCCTTTTCGTGAAAGTATAAGTTGAATTATCTCCCCTTCTAAATTTTAGACAGCAACAGTATTCCTTCATGCACATCTGGAGGTTGTGTACTACAACTGTGTAAAGTTTCATAAAAATTCAATAAGCAGTTTAGTAGGAGTTGCGCTTACAAGGTACATGCCCCCACCTCCTTTTCATGAAAGTATAAGTTGAATTATCTCCACTTTTAAATTTTGGACAGCAACCATATTCCTACATGCACATCTGCAGGTAGTGTACTACAAATGTGTAAAGTTTCATAAAAATCCAATAAGCGGTTTAGGAGGAGTTGGGCTTACAAGGTACACGACCCCCCCTTTTCGTGAAAGTATAAGTTGAATTATCTCCCTTTCTAAATTTTAGACAGCAACGGTATTCCTTCATGCACATCTGCAGGTTGTGTACTACAACTGTGTAAAGTTTCATAAAAATTCAATAAGCAGTTTAGTAGGAGTTCCGCTTACAAGGTACATGCCCCTCCCCCCTTTTCGTGAAAGTATAAGTTGAATTATCTCCCTTTCTAAATTTTAGACAGCAACAGTATTCCTTCATGCACATCTGCAGGTAGTGTACTACAAATGTGTAAAGTTTCATAAAAATCCAATAAGCAGCTTAGGAGGAGTTGCGCTTACAAGGTACATGGACGGACGGACAGACGGACAACTAATGAATACAGCTAAACAACCAATGAATAGTTAGATACAATTACTTTGTATCTATATATTGGGTAATGACTAATGAATACAACTATTACCAATGAATAGTTAGATACAATTACTTTGTATCTATATATTGGGTAATGACTAATGAATACAACTAAAACCAATGACTAGTTAGATACAATTCCGTTGTATCTATATATTGGGCAATGACTTAAACTAGAACTGTGAGTGACCTCACTGAGTGATACCCCCCGATTGCAATACTATGATGTTCAAACTTTAGAATACAGGTATATTAGCAAGTTACCTATGAAAAACGAATGGATATGGAGTTATGTCAAGGAGACACCATCCCATCTCCAAAATAAACTAACCAAGAACATACATCTAGGGGTCGCCACAAGTACACGACCCCCCTTTTCGTGAAAGTATAAGTTGAATTATCTCCCCTTCTAAATTTTGGACAGCAACCATATTCCTTCATGCACATCTGCAGGTAGTGTACTACAAATGTGTAAAGTTTCATAAAAATCCAATAAGCCGTTTAGGAGGAGTTGTGCTTACAAGGTACACGACCCCCCTTTTAGTGAAAGTATAAGTTGAATTATCTCCCCTTACAAGGTACATGGATGGACGGACAGACGGACAACTAATGAATACAGCTAAACAACCAATGAATAGTTAGATACAATTACTTTGTATCTATATATTGGGTAATGACTAATGAATACAACTATTACCAATGAATAGTTGGATACAATTACTTTGTATCTATATATTGGGTAATGACTAATGAATACAACTAAAATCAATGAATAGTTCCAATATTTTCATGACGTTTAACGAACATGACATTTAACGATTGAACATGATTCTGGTACTGCATTTGGCAACTCATTTGAACTTCAAGCACTGTCAAGTCCGCAGACAGAGACCGTATTTAATGATCTGTTACCCGACAATGATGGTGTAGATAACTTTCTTAAATCTCTTGATATTCCTGCACAAGAAACATGAAGTATTGTACCCATTTCTAAGTCGATGTGTCAATTTCCAGTACCAATGATTACTAATTGTCAAAATATCACCATAAACTATAACTTTTTCCCTAGGAAATGATTATCATTCATGTCACTACATACATTTTTGTTTTATTGTTATTCCTGTTGAAGAGATTGTTTGTTGTTAAAGTTTGGATCTTATATTATTTTTATATGACTGATAAAAATTTGGGGTCGTATTATGGTATGTCGCAGTCGTCGTCGTCTGCAGACATGGGTAATCGTAATTGTAATCGTAATCAGTTGTAATCGATTACATTTTTTCATGTAATCGGATGTAATCTGTAATCAGACTTTCTTTTGATTACATGTAATCGTAATGTAATCGATTACATTCATTTTGACCCTGTAATCATGATTACTTTCCGATTACATTTAGATTACTTTTCATCATTTTGCCTTAACTGAAGCATGTATCTCCTTAGATATTTAATGTATGATTTATGTAAATGAATTTTCTTCATGAAATTTATTAAACAAATAATGTAGAATGGTTTACTAGAAAAAATATAAAGTTTATTGACATCTAAATAAAAACATATGCTATGAAATTCAATTGTTAAAAACTCCACAAAAATATCTATTAAATAAGGTGGCAATCACAACATGATCAAAATATATTAGTCTATTAAATTGCAATCAAAACTATCACAGCTACAAAAAAAATATATTAAGCATTAATTATGGCTTCAAAGAGTTGATATCAAAACAAATAATATCTCAATTTCAATTTCTTTAGGGTTTCAATATTTCAGTGAAAACAGTTTGTCGGCTTGTGTAAATTACAACAAGGTCTAACATTTTTAAATTATCTGACACAACTTTCAAGATTTCATTTATGACATTGCTTCTTTGAAAGACTTCTGAAGACTATCACTATGTCCTCAGTGTTATCTCATTTCATCATACCTCTTGATTCTTGTGGAAATGTAAAAGCTTCCTGTAAGCAATGTACAGCATTGATATCTGGTTCAGTAAAGACCACATCCAACTTTGTCACTCACATGAAGGTACATTGTAGGTCATAATTATATATTTTGTTTCTGTTGATGAAAGTCATTCTGATTCCCATAAGATTAAGAAATATTTTATATAAACCAAAACATAGATATCTCATGAAGATTTTTTATACAAGTTTAAAGAGAGATATGAATATCAATAAAGAAATTATATAAAAAGCAATATGTTAATAATGATTTATAATTTTCAGAAACATTTATTATTTGTGGTTAAATAAAAAAATATTTTCAATCATACATATTACAAATTAACTGATAAATAACCAGTTGTAATATTTGTAAAATTTTAGATTAAAAGAAAAATAAAATTCCAGTAGTGCTTGCATCTGATATTCAGAGATAAAGGATATTTCTGCTTTTAATTTTGGTCCTGAGTTTCCTTTTAATATTGGATTATATGATAAATGTTTTTAATCTTATTATTTGTGGGTTACTATGCAACTTGTAATGGATATTTTATTAAACCTAGGATTTTGTTTTCATATTTAGACTGAGAAATTATGCATACATGTATTTTTAAGCAAGTTTTTAGAATCAGAATGACTTTTTTTTTATCTTCTGAATTATATATCTATGACACACATTGAAATGGTGTGAGATTTAGCAATGGTGATTGTTACATAATTTTGGTGTCATAAATAAGGTGTCTTCCCAGTTATCCAACTTTTATTTTCTTACCTGTAGGATTGTTTATTTAACATTGATTAGGTGTTTTTTTACCAAAATACCTGATAATTTGTTCCTTAAACCTTATTTATTGATGAAAAGATTGCTAATCCTGCAACAAACATGATGATCATCAATAACATTTCCCAAGCTTGCCTCTGTTATTTCTCAATAATTTAATTAAACAGTGATCAATTAAATTCTGAAATTGAATAAGTCGTCTTTTTAAGGATTTACCCTATTCTATTCTAGAGAAAGACTCATAAAGAAAAATAAAGAAATATCTTATCCCATTAAATTTTGATATCAGTCAAAAATAGTAATAATAATTTGTATTCTTTTTCATTTTAAATGAAATATATGGAAATAAATATTAACTGTTGTACATAGACATGTAGTATATTGTCCTGGTCCAAATTGTTGTCCACTTATTCACCTGTTACACAAACCAAGCTTTAAATAAGTGTCTTTTAAAGTTTGTTCTTGATTACCTTTGATCTCATTTATCCCACTTTTATTTTTTACCTGTACTATCTACTATTTTTCAAAAAGTTGGATAAATGGGAATGAACCATAAATAAGACCTTAATTACAAGTTTTATCTGTGGCACAGGTTAACTGATAGTTTATTATCCACAATAAACTTTTGACAGGATTATATTGAAATTATATGATGAAATATATTATATGTCTGTTATAATATCTACAAGTGTGGACATAGAAATGTGCTGTCCAAAAGGCAATATTTCATATTATTAACTTTATAAAAAAAAAAATCCTGGATTATTATTTTTGCTTAAAATCCGGTCCTGTGTTTTTATTTCAAATTTTCATCATAGTCCCCCTCCCCCTCCCAAGGGATATACAATTGTATCATTAGATTAATAATAAATTAATAAATAATAAATTCAGATTTTCTATTTAAAATAAATCTCATTTACAAAACCACTGATATTTGTTCAATTTTTAATGCTGATTTAAGCTTTAGTCGCAACAAGATAAGAGGTTTTTGGGTTTAGTCCACTTTCAGATATAACTGAGGAACGTATAAGAAAAAAAGGAAATTATATCAATATATAAAGCGAGTGATTATTGGTTTAAAACACCAAAATGAGCAATTTTTTAGCTATAACAAGGCAATGAAACAAAAAGAATTCAAAGCACCAATTATATATATTACTGTACACATACCAACAAGCATACAAAGAAACAGAAATTTGAAACAAAAAGAAGTAACATAGCAAACTTGAATATACATTGGTTGTCATGACATCAAATGTAATCAGTAATGTAATCGATTACATTTACAAAGTAATTGTAATGTAATCGATTACATTTGAAAATTGATGTAATCGTAATGTAATGTAATCATGAAAATTGCAAAGTAATTGTAATGTAATCGATTACATTTGCAAGTAATTGACCCCAAGTCTGGTCATCTGTGCACATTTTGTTTCCATTGTCTTACTATAGTTCTAGTTTCCAGTAGCAAATACACCTAGTCCCGTATGAATATCCATTTGTAGATCTTCTGTTTCATGTTTTGCGTGGCAATTAATAATATAAAAAATATGTGATGGGCATTGAACAAATCAAATGACAGTAAAATTATCAATTAATAATATAAAAAATACAGCCTTTCTATTCAGTCGATACAAGTTGTATATCGACCTAGAGATGTATATCGACCTTGGACTACGTCCTCGGTCGATATACATCTCTTAGGTCGATTAAACTTGTATCGACTTCATAGAAAGGCTGTATTTGTAAAATGACTAATGAATACAACTAAAATCAATGAATACAAATGTAGTTAGATACGATTACTTTGTATCTATATAGGCAAACGATTAATCATTTTAGCTGTATCAGTGGTGTAATGGTTAACATGTTCACCACGAGTGCAGTACTTTGTGGGTTCAAGTGCCAGTCGGATCAAAACAAAGACTATAAAATTGGTAGTTGTTTCTTCTCCGTTAAACACGCAGCATTAAGGAGTAAGAGCAAATATTGATTGGCTTGGAATCAGAATTATTAATGTGTCCAAGTGGAGGAACATCTCTACCAGTAATCTTCCGAAGACATTTTCTGCTCTGTATCTCCAGGTCAGAAAATGTCTTCGGAAGTCTAATCTCAACGAGATTACTCTGCCCGCAGACTTTTGTTTCAGTGAGCTAACAATTTAAAAACACATACCCGCATCAGGATTTCAGTATATCTTATGCTATATACATGCAAATACTCAATTTATCTTGAGTTTTTAGTGTCTGCCTTCTGTTTAATTATATATAGGGGGGGGGGGGGGGGGGGATTTTGTAATATATTGACTCACTTTCGTTTCAATAACAATTAAAAGGGGGGGGGTTGTTTGTTGACGTTCTTCTGTGAGGTGCATGAACAAGAATGGCTGGGATGAAAACGCGTTAATGTATTGTCCTGTATATGATCACAATTTCGTTCGAATGAAAATAAAAAGGGGGGTGTTCGTCTGTGAATGTACCGTAAAATTATGTCTTTTGATCTATAGTTATTTTTGACATATTATTACCTTTGTTTGTATCAAATGGGTGCCGTTTCCATGACAGTAGTAACTGTTACTTCATATCCAAATGATTGTTCATTGTCCTATTAGTATTTTTTTATTCAATTCTTATCAGTGCATTACATCTTTCAGTAAATGTTATTCAATAGCAGAAATCAACTTCCTGGTACAAATCGAGGCAAACGGAGTCATCATTTTTTTTCCAATAATAGTTTTTTTTAATCTTGATTGAAATTTTGAAAGAAATTGACTTTAAGATTATCGGGATATTTTATTTGTAAACAATGTATTTATATGCTGGTATTTAAAATAATAGTTTAATATTTGTTTTTATTTATATTCTTTTTCTTAATGCTTCGATCTGAGTATTCCTATAAGACATCAATTTGGCGGGAAATTACGAAGCGTTTACTTGGTCCAAACATATTTAATTTTGTTTTATAGTTCGTTATTAATTCCATTTTCAACAAAGGAGTTATCAATTTGTTTTGCAATTAAAATCATCTCTCTCTACATATATATATTTATATATATCTATTTGTACAATTAATTAATATACAATTATGGCCCTCGGAAGAGGTGAATATCCAAAATTGTCAACCCCACTAGGGTTATTTCCCTCGGGCTACTTTTCCAAGCCCTCGGGGAAATAACCCTACTGGGGTTGACAATTTTGGATATTCACCGATTCAGAGGGCCGTAACTGTTTTATTATACCGAACAAACAGTTGAAATATACTGTTTAATATTTGAATTGTTAAAGTATTAGGGTTATTCACTGGACGTTGTAATTTTCGAGGGTTATTCAACGTTGAATAATAGGGTTATTCAATGGACGTGTGTAAATCTTGAGGTTATTCACCGTTGGCGGCGAGTAGAAGCAAAAATACTGATCCAGATTATTTTATGTCATGTGATTATCTTTTAACCAATAGAATTGATTCTATATATGTGAGGTATAATAATACGGTTTATCACCGACTTTGTTCAAAATTATGTCTCAAAGTCTATCTAGAGCCAAATATAAATATTCAATAAACACTTATCGCTTATCTGTCACAACTGGGCTTAATTTCAAGCTAATTCAATACATCAAAAGAGGTCTCATCAGTGTTATAAAACTGTTAAAACACTGATGTAATATGGTTAGCTTTCGTCGGAGGGTCATGTTGGGCCAAACCAATGACTATACAATTTGTGTTTGAACGCAGCATTAAGGAATAAGAGCAAATACTGGTTGACTCGGCATCATGATAATGTGTCCGAGGAGAACGACATATCTAACCGAGGACTGTTGCCTCGGTGAGCAAGCTATTGGCCTCAGGGGCGGATCCAAGGGGAGCGCACCAGGCGCGCCCCCTCCCCCCACCCCCTCCCCCCTAAAATTGGAAAAAAATATGATTTTTCACACGAAATACCCCAAAAATTTTCGCGCCTCCCTCCGCTCGGCGCGATTTTTTTAAGTGCGCACCCCCCCTAACTTGAAATCCTGGATCCGCCCTTGGGTCTAGTATAAAACGGACATCACTTCTACTTCTACTTGATTACTGCCTATAGGGCTATCAGGGGCGGATCCAGGATTTCAAGTTAGGGGGGGGGGGGGCGCACTTAAAAAAATTGCGCCGAGCGGAGGGAGGCGCGAACATTTTTTGGGAATATCGTGTGAAAATTCACGATTTTACGCCAAAAAAGCAAATTACAGAATCTCCCTCCTACCCCTAACCTCCAATTCTAAAAATGAAACCGTGGTGAGCAAACTACATTGTATGTCAAATTTGTAGTTTAAGTTTCACTTCAATCCATTGAGTGGTTATTTAGGAGTTGCGGGTTGCAGAATCATCCTCCTACCCCCTTCACCCGACCTTCAATGAAAAATCTAAAAACCATTGTGCACAACTACAATGTATTTCAAGTACATTATACAGTTTAAGTCAATCCATTGCGTGGTTACAGTCAGGGGAGTTGAGGATTGCAGAAATCTTACAGACGGACGGACGAACGGACGGACATCAAGTGTTTGAGTAACGGGCGTAAAAACCTCATTACACTAAAAGATCAAACAAAAAAAATGTATCAAAGTTCTCGAGAAATATGTTTACGGAAATCAGGTGTGAGATATGCATAAACCATTTTGTCGAGATTATTTTCACACTTTCATGTGCAGTTGTAAATATTAATTTATTACAAATAAATTGTAGTCAGAATTTTTTGTTAAAAATGTGTAAAAAAAATTGTACAGACATCCATTGGTAGATATAAATAATATAAACGTACCCGGACAAAGGATTTGTTCACACTTTCTTGTGCAGATACCTCGGGCAGATGCAGAGATTGTTACAAATAAATTGCTGCTAATTTTTTTTTTATTAATATGTTACTTTTGTATTTTAATGTACAATATACTGACGCGTATTTTTACTGTTCTTTACTTGAAAAGTAAAAGGCAACATTTTCGAGTATTTGTATACAAATCAAACTTATATTTTTTTTTTCATATGAAATTGCAGAATTTCGAATTCAAGAACTATTTGAACCATTATTTAAAGAGAAGTGACCATTTTCTTGGGACACTCAAGTATCTACACACTGTCTCAGTTTCATCATCCGATTCTCTCGTTATAGGTTTTCGTTGTATGTTTTATAAATGAGATCAATTGTTAAATTAATTATTCGAAGTATTGATTGAATTTACTTTTTAAATTACCTTTGACTTTTCTCGTCTCGTCGAGGAATAAGAAATGTATCCAATCTTGCTTGTTTTCTTGGTCTATAATTTTCGTCCATTTTATAATTTCTAAATAGCATGTGTACATGTAGTTGTAAAATTGACTGCAGAAATAATGTTTAATTAGCGTGAGAAAATAGTTGATGTCTGGTACCTCGGAACCAATCAGAATGGAATAATCTTTGAACTACCGACGGCGAATACGTATATGAATCAGCGAACACATCCAACGTGTATTTACAATGTGTAATAATATTTTACTACAGGTCACGAGTTAACCATTCATGAAAAAGTTATTTATTGAACTGCTTAATTAACGTTGTATAACATATGCTTTGCGAATTTTAGGGGGGGCACGCCCCGCACGCCCCCCTCTAAATCCGCCACTGGCTATCGTATCACAGGCAAGTGACATCAAAAACATGGATAAAAGCACCAAAGTGCTGTATATACAATATATCATCATCATCTCATCAAAATGTGACTTGTTTTCGCAATATGGATGACACCTTGCTCACTTGGCTTTTTTAGTTTATAATTATTTTATTTGATCAATGATACAAAGAGGATCAGACACAAGTTTTACCAACTTATGGAGTCTTCTCCTATATATACAATCATTATTACATTATATTGAGAATGCACAAGAAAACAAGAAAAATACAATTTTATCATATAATATAGCTGAAAATAGTAAACGAGTAAAAAGAAATGAAGAAAAAGTATGTGTGTGTGTGTGTATGGATGCTGGATGATGTTTGGTTAGTACATTAAACGATTAGAAATCGTTTAGACCTTTTTATGAATCGGAAAACTGAATAAAAAATAAAGCAATTATCTGCATAGCTTAAGGTTTCACTTCCTGAAGTGAGAAGTGAAGTATTGATCGATTGAGACAAATCGCTTATGCTGAGAAACAGTTCATTTCTTATTAAAGAATATTTGGTACAAACAAAAAAGAAGTGGTTCGCATCTTCTTGGGGGGCACCGCAGCTACACGCTGGGCTAGATAAAATATGAACCTTATGTAGATCGTGGTTGAGGAAAGAAGCTGTACATCTAATTTGTGTTAGGATCACGTTTAACTTTCTAGGGCCATAGTAATAAAGTTTGGGAACTGAGATCTTATTTGGTTGGCTGTTAAGACGAATAGCGTTTTTGAATTTGGATAATGAATCTAATTTTCTGATTGCAATGTCAAGTTTATTCCATTCTTTAACTGTGGAAGGAATAAATGACGAATTGGTTATAGAGAGTCTACAGAAAGGAACTATTAAATTATCACCATTTCGCAAAGGGTATATAGTAGTACTCTGAATAGTTGGGGGAACTAGATAACGCAAGTATTCAGGTGCCATTCCACATTTTATATTAAAAAATAATTGGAGTTTTCTGCGGTATCTCCGCTCTGATAGTGTTTCCCAGCCTGTCTCAGCATATAAATACTCCGATTTTGTAAAAATGGGTAAACCTGTTACAATTCTGGCAGCGTCTAATTGAAGTTTTTCTAATTTGTCTGAATAGCCAATTCCGCAATTATCCCAGACTTCACAAGCGTATTCAAAAAGGGGGCGAATGTAGACTAAATACATTTTTTCTAAGTTGGATCTATTTAGACTGAATTTTAATTTCCGTAATATACCTAAATGTTTGGTTATATTTGTTATCATATTTTCTAAATGTTCATTCCATTTTGCATTTTGAGAGAGGATAACTCCCAGATGCTTATGGCTAGTAGATAAAGGGATACATTTGCCATTAAAAGAAAATTCGATGTTGTCTATGTTACCGGTATTGGAGAAAAACAAGATTTCTGTTTTTTCGGGATTGAATGACATTAGCCATTTACTAGACCAGGCATTTAGTTCGAGTAGATCATGATTGATTACAGTTTTTATTTGATCAACACTTTGACTAGAATATCCGAGTGATGTGTCGTCAGCAAATAATCTACTCAACGATATAAGTTTTTCTCCTATATCATTTATGTATATTAGAAACATGAGGGGACCCAATACCGACCCTTGGGGTACACCAGCTGAGACAGGTTCGAAACTTGACCAAGAGTTTTTATTAATTACTTTTTGTCTTCTTTTGAACAGATAGTTTTCGAACCATTTTATTAACTTTCCTTGAATTCCGTATGAATTCATTTTGTGAATAAGACCTTTATGCCAAACCTTGTCGAAAGCTTTAGAAAAATCGCAAAAGACGAAGCAGCTAAATTCTTTTTTTTCTAGAGAGTTTAGGATCGAATTGTATAGTTCTAATAGTTGATGGACAGTGGAATGTTTTGGCAAAAACCCCGATTGGTATTTATATATGAGATTGTTATTAACAAGATGATTGTAAACATGCTTATAAACTATTCGTTCCATTAATTTACCTACACAACTTATTAAAGATATCGGGCGATAATTGGAGGGTAGGGATGTGTCACCCTTTTTGAAAATTGCAACAACATGAGCACTCTTCCAATTAGAAGGATATTTGCTCTGTTGTAAAGATTTATTAAATATTATTAGAAGGGGCTTTGCAATTTTCTCAGGAGAAATTTTAAGCATTTTATTACTTATTTTGTCTGGTCCTGTTGCTTTGTTTGGGTCAAGAATTTGAATAACATCAATAATTTCGTTCTCTGTTATATGTATTTCGTGAATAATATTATTTGTTTTTGAGTCAAACTGTGGGAGAGTAACATTTTCTTCGTCCAGTTTTGATATTGAGCTAAAATATTTATTCAATAACTCGCATTTGTCCGAATCGTCATAAGCAATATCATCAATATTTTGGTCATTGATTGAATTTCGGAGTGGGGGTATACAATAATTTCCTTTGTTAGATTTGATTAACATCTTCATTATTTTCCAATACATTTTGGGGTTTGAAGAGTTATTTAATAAAAAGTTGTCTAAATTATTTTCAAATTTCTCCTTTGCTATTTTTTTCATATTATTTACCTTATTTCTTTGTTTTTTATATTTAATAATGTTGTTTTCATTTTGAGATTTTAATAATTTTTTCCTAATCCGGTCACGTATGCGGATTTCTTTTCGTATTTCGTTACTGAACCATGGTTTGTCTTTTTCGCGTATCAATATTGTTTTTGAAGGGATACATGCACTTGAGATTTGAAGGAAAGTTTTTGAAAATTCTTCACACATATCATCTACATCATCAAAATTGCAAAGTTTTTCATTCCAATTTATATCAGTTAGCATCTGATTAAATCTAACAAAATCAGTTTGGTCATACAACCAGATTTCTCTTGTAAATGATTTCGATGTAGCTTTTGGGCATTTAATGAATGCAATTGCTGCGTCGTGGTCGCTTATATGTCTTGGTATTTTAAGTACATCAGAATAATTACAGTTCAAGGTATCGCTTAGAATAATGGGGTCTAATAAAGTACTAGTATTACCACTTATCCTGGTAGGTTTGTCAATCACATTCTTAAGATTAAAAATATTCACAAGGTCAATAAGTTTGTTGTTATTTGAACACAATAGATTTGAATTCAGATCGCCCGTGATAATGATGTTTTCATTTACCTGAAGGGCCAACTCTATTGCGTATGTTAATCGTGTCCAGTAATCAATATCTGTACACGGAGATCTATATGTGTTGCATAGTAAAAAAGATTGACCTTTGGATCGTATTTCAACCCAGATAGTTTCGTCAAGATTGTTTTCTAATTCGGATTTCCTACTTATAGAGATATCATTTTTCGAATAAATGAGGAGCCCACCACCACTATTTGAACGGTCTTTTCGATGGATAATATTCGGAAACGAATCGAGAGTTATGTCACTATCATTTATTTGGTTATCAAGGTGTGTTTCAGTTACAACTAATATATCGAAATCATTCAAAGAGGTTTCAAGGAACTCCATTTTATTTCTAATACTGCGGATATTAATATTACACAACGAAATACATCTATCAGTATGATTGTTTTCCAAAATTGACTGTGATAATTCGTGTGGACCAGGATTAGATTCGATATTTCCGACAAGTAGTATAAAATGGAGTGTAAAAAGTAAAAACAATGCATTTACATTTGGATTTAGACCCTGGAGCAAGAGAAGGCAGACAAAAAAGAGAGAGCATCGGAGGTTAGTTCTAAATATGTTCAAATAAGTATCAGTCCGAATAACAAAAGGTCCACACAATCTGCAAGTGTGAGAATGGAATATGCCTATAGCCGCTCTGTATTCTTCCAAACTATTACCCATTGGGCTTTAGGTTTGAAGACAGCAAAGAGCAGAGATAAGCCCGTCCCACTCCCACATCAAAACACACACCGCAGCATCCACACACAAAATTAAATGGGAGAAATAGCAACAATGATGAAAAAGTAAAGAAAGTTAACAAAACATAAATACATGTATATATACAAGCAAAGAAAATGAAAAGTAAGTTCATTTGAAATGTTGAGATATAGCGGGGTTTCAAATGGGAAATTAGTGGTTATATTAAACTTCATTGGGAAAAAAGAACCATATGTCATTAATTTACAGATATGTTGTATCATTCCTGTCACAATTCATCACTCCACATATCTACGACTTAAATGTTCCTCCTACATTATATGTATAAAGATAATTTTATACATTTGTATATCGTAAACACTACATATTGGTAATACAGTTTCAGACACACAAAAGAAAATCACTTTACACACATATACACATTATCACCAATCAATTAAAAAAAAAGGTAATCATAAAAAATAAATAAATAAAAAAATAATAATAACTTCATATATGGTATACACAATTGTCATTTATTTTGCTCGCGTATTTATTATTATCGATATCTCGAATACAATGAACATATTTGGATACATGACCATGATAGGTATTAATTTCCAGGGTATTTTCATCATTTTACCATTTTATTTTTGATATTTCGTACACTGAGAAAAAGAAAAACAAAAAACAAGTTGTTATTAATCGGTCGAATATAATATGTACATTTTTGTATATAGATTTGAAGATATGGAAATTAATTCCGATATACGGAGGTTTAGTATATATCAGAATTAATGTAGAACCATGATATTTCTCCTTTGGCGTTAAACAAGAAGAGTTTGTAGATACCAAAGTGATATCAACAATCACCCACTTACCTGTCACAGCTGGAATTTTAATCAATTATAATTAAGTTAATCCGCGATATAAGAATTTCATGTTATAACGCAAATTGTTATATAATATTTGTATTGTTGTTTTTAATATAATTCTCTTCGTTTGACCGGAGAGAATTAGAATTAAATTATTTTCTTTTAATCGTATTTCATTATGGAAGGTGGCGTATTTGGTAGCGGGTTTCCCTCCGCTCCAATAAGTAATTGGCGGGTTTTTATTGGGCCATTTTTCATTCAGCACGGCAGCGCCGTTCGAAGTAGTCACAAGCATTTTTTTTTTATTATTATTATTTCCCTATTTTTGACATATATTTATCTTGATTTATTGATTGATAGGACATTGGACAGACTATTCCTATTCAGATAATTGTTTAATATTTTTATTGTTATTGTAATTGTGTATTTGCAATAGAATAGAATAATTTTTATTAAATCAATCAAGAAGCCCGTGAGAGCACAGAATTACAGACATTTACATTTTACACTTACAATGATTTTGTCTGTCTCCTGCATTTTTCAAACTCGTTCACAAATATACTTTACTCACATATATATGAAATCTGAGAAGAACTAAAAACTGGACACAGAACACGAAGACCGAACAATAAAATATACCAGAACATATACTGAAGAACGCCAGAACGTAGAATAAATAAAAGAAAGCATGGTTAAGGTTGATTGATTGAAATATGTCTAGTTAAGTATGGCTCCACCTAAGGATCATGCAGTGGGTGATTTATTGATAGTTGCAAAATTGGAGTTTATATGGTTCATATATGTTGCATTTTGATGGAAAACTCATAAAAATAATAAAAGAACGCATGTATTGACTTTGGTTGATATGGTAACAACTACATCATAAAACCCCTTTTATTTCAGTCTTAAAATCACTAAATTTGCACTTTTGCCACACAGATTTCTCAAAAAATATTTAAAAAAATTCATAATATAATTACATACTAGTGATGTTGAAGACTTCTTCTAAAAATTAACGTATATGAACAGAAAGTACAAGTTTGCCAATTACTGTTACCATGGCAACCAAACAGCCTTATTTCGCATCTTCAAATAAATGCAAAAAATCGGGATTTTCATTATCTATTATCTCCTGTGAACAGGGTGGTTGGTGAATGAGGCTTGTTTGTATCCGTTCAATAGACACTTATCTAAAACATATAAAAAATAATCACGTGTAGCCTCTTTTAGATTTTTTGGAAAAAAAGGTTTTTTGTCCCATACTTTTGGTTTTTCAGCAAATACTATATAACTACATTTTTACAAAATATTTCTACTTCTCTAAAATGTATTTACTGATATTATCTTTTTCATATAACTTATAACCAAACTAACTACCAAATAAACTTTTTACCTTAAATTATGTGAATGGTTGCCATGGAAACAAAAATAAAACATTTTAAATGCATTTCATATCATGCTAAAATCATAAAATTTTCTTTTGGTCACAAAGATTTCCATATTACTGATTTCATAACTAAATGCCAAATCTTTAACGGGGGTGAAAGATAAATATATTTAGGTAAACCTTGAGGTGTTAAGTAAACGCTGCATCAATCCATGGTAGACTTATATCCATCTGAAAATTTGAATGCATGAAATCTTCTTTCTGTCCGTCATTTTGTTTACAAGTTGCTATTTCACGTGCACTTGCCTCGTTTTGGAGATATCCTTATTTGGATCAATCGTAGTAAGAATTAATAGTAAAGTTTTTCATATTTGGCATTCAGATCCATATATGGATAGGCTCCGCCCATCACGAGAGTATACGTAAGGTCCCATATGGCGGACAAGAAATAATTTTCGAATACTAAATCGATCGTGAAGGTAGAAACAGGTATTGTAACACTTATTTCGTATCGCCATTACTTAAAAATTGTAGGGAATAATAAGTTAATATGACCAGATATGCAAAAAGAAAGTTGAAATATTCAGTTAACGAAAATTTTAATTTGCCCCCATACGTTGAATGGGACCGATTCGTAACCCTAACTGGAGCACAAGCGGAATGAGGGTTACGTTATCGTATCTACTCAAGAACTAAAAACTGGACACAGAACAATAAAATATACCAGAACATATATACTGAAGAACGCCAGAACGTAGAATAAATAAAAGAAAGCATGTTTAAGGTTAATAAATATGTCTAGTTTTAAAACACGCTGCATGTATTGGCTTCTGGTAATATAGTATACAACGTCGGTCCATTGTGACGTCACAGTTGTTTCGAAGACTGCTGTGTTTCTCGTTAGCTGTAGTTAACGAAACGCTCGGAAATTTAATTCAATATATCCTTTCGACAAATAATTTTCTAAATGGAAGGAATATTCTGGGAATTCTGGGAATTCTTTTGCTGTGTAAGTACTATTATGATTATTTCTTTCACGCCGAATGGTATTTATTTTATAAATATGTCTGAGTGATATCTTAGGTTATAAATATTTGTTTATGTTATGTACTTTTACTTTACTCTTTGACTTTACTCAAGTAGGGTATCTGCTCCTGTAAGATGAGTGATATATATAACATATGGGTCCCCGAAAGTAAAAGAAGGAATTATATGGATATTTATATTGTGTTTGTTTGTGTGTTGTGTTTGTGTTTTGTTTGTTTTCTTCTTGTGTGCTTTATAAATTATGTTGACAGTTCCTCTTGATTGTCCTTATTTGATTGCCCCTTCGGTATTCTCTAACGTTTATTTACCTTAGGGGACCCATTCCGAACAAGACCCAAGCCTGTAATATAACTATTTTGTAAAACTTTGACGATAAATTTAAATAAGAAATAACAGCAAAATTAACTGTCAAATGACGTAGGTCCGTTGGTGACGTCAGAATGTCAAGGTATTTCAATTTCCCGAGTTTTCCCCTTGCATAAACAATATGGCGGTACCCATGAAGCTGTCAAAATTGAGTCAAAGGATGAAAATAGAGATAGGTTTGGTTTATGGTGTTTAACGCCACTTTCAACAATAATTCAGTTATATCGTGGAGGTTAAAATAGAGATAAAGCCACGGTAAATCTATTTGTTTTTATTTTATATGAGTTGTTGAAGAAATTTGTTCGTCCCAAGACCAAATTCTAATTTTATGAAACGAACTTTTCACTACTCCGGAACTATTTTATGGAATTCTTTACCTCCTTATTTAAAATTAATTCAAGACATAGATCTATTCAAAAAGAAATATACAGATTATTTACTGTCAAAACAAAATAACGAATGATTATATTCATTATACCAAGGATTTATCCTTGATTATACTCAGATTGTGATATTTCGTTGTGAATATGTATGTATTGTTTGAAATTGCATTTGCTGTATTTGATTATTATTATTTTGAGGGCCACAGGGAAGATTAGCTTATTGTTGCTAACTGTGTTACCCTCTTGAAATAAAGTCATTACTTACTTACTTACTTACTAGAACGTTGTTTTAAGTTTATTAACGAATTTTATGTCTCAACTTGAAAATATGCCGATAATGTATCGATCTCATCAACTTTTAAGTAAAATCTAAAAAGTAGTTAAAACTTGAGTACCAGTCCCCTAAACTGCAAAGTAAAAAGAAAACCAAGAAACTTTTGAAAAAAATCTTCATTTATATTTTTGAAATCTAAGCAAGTTCACCCATATGGCCATAGAAGCACAATTGACAATCACCTGTTCTTTTTCAAAATCTACTAAAGAGGTCTTTAATGTGCAGGGAGCGTGGCACTCTCCAAACCCACAGTGGTTGACGGTCAAACTTTCTGTATTATAATCTGACAACCAATATCAAGAAGACTCCCCCTTATTGCCTATCCACCATGCGAGAATGCTCTGAGCAGCTGTGTGGGTTTGAAGCCTCGTAGTACTCAGTTCTACTAGTTTACAATTCTGTTATATAAATTTAAGCCTATTTTATAGTCCAGCAAATGACAATTGAATCCGATAAAAATTTAACAACTTAATTGGGCCAAGAAAAAAAATACCTGTGTTTCTGCTAACATGCTCTAAAATATTAGGGTCGGTAGGTAGGAAAAAGATTTTATTTTTAAAAATATCTTTAGCTAGTTTCTACAGGAGACATATTCTGACTTTAATAGTGCTTGTTCAAAAATGGCCAAAACACTTTAGGGTAGACACAAGAAATTAGGGTCGGTAGGGTTAGCGGAAACACATGTAATTTTTTATGCCTTAAGCAATGTGGTCTTCATTATTTATATAATAATATACAAGTTAAGACATACATAACATACTAGCCTAATAATTAATTTCTTTTCCTGTTTGTTTCTCAATTTCATATCTTTTCTATTTCAGTTTGACTCTTGTTATAATGCAGAAGATGAAATGTAAGTTATTTTACTATTATAAAATACAGAATAAAAATCAAAATTTCAAAATGATTTTTTTTTTGAGTTTTCATCATATAGAATATTAATTCTTGGTGCAATGGTGGATTAATTTCTTTGTAGCTCATCTGACTTCAATGAGTCCTGTGATCTATTGCCATCACTTGGAGCTTGTCTGTTCGTCATCTACGTTTCACATTTTGATCTTCTCATTCAGCATGAATGATGTAATCCATGTCTTCTACATTTCTTTTTGTCTTCATATAATAAAAAAGGGGCCGCCGTGGCCGTAATCATATGGTAGTTGGATTTACAACTATCTATGCAATCAGTGCCTATCACCATTGATGTTGTGAGTTCGAATCTCGATCAGGGCGAACATTTATATAATACAATAAAATATATTAAAAAGTAATTTAATAGCTGCTGAAAATATAATCATGATAAATTCCATGAAATCCAAAAAAATTTCTGCCACATATTAACCAGTTTTCATACGCCTGACCAACTCAAAGAAAACGACTCTTTATTCAAATATTTTGTGTGTAAATTACAATCTTTAAAAGCGTTGAGGGGGGCAAATGTTTCCCCACTCTACACTTTTTTTGATTTTTTTTTAAGGAAAAGCTAAATTTTGAGTCTTGAAGCAGAACAAATTATTATACAGTTAACCAAGGGTATAATAAGGGTATGCTTTTTAACCAACGACCGCCATCCCCCTCCCCCAGTAAGTCAACTACCTGTACTATGCTTCTGTGAGAAACTTATAGAGTGGAGATAAAGACACACACAATCTTACAAATATTTTTTACTACAGAATCATCAAAAACATTACAAAGAACAATACACAGAACACTTTAAGGATTCTCTTTTAATATCTTATATTTATGTCTCCCCTTTGAACGAAGGGAGACATATTGTTTTGGTCTGATTTTTTCTTCTTCTTCTTTCGCTTCTTCTCAGCGAAGCTTGTCCGGACCATAACTTTTTTGTCTTTCCAGATATGTCAATGATATTTGGTATGTGGGTGCATGACCATAAGGCGGTGTGTCACGTACCATAATGACCTTTGTGGGACCTTGACCTTTGACCTCAAGGTCAAATAATTGTTTTTTAGGGGAGACATTCATAAGTTTTAGGTATCTATAACAGTTCTTTCTAGTTTCTTTTGTTTTTTAACACTTTAAGGATTCTGTTTTAATATCTTATATTTATGTCTCCCCTTCGAACGAAGGGAGACATATTGTTTCAGTCTGATTTTTTCTTCCGCTACTGCTTCTTCTCAACGAAGCTTGTACGGACCATAACTTTTTTGTCTTTCCAGATAGGTCAATTATATTTGGTATGTGGGTGCATAACTATAAGGCGGTGTGTCACGTACCATAATGACCTTTGTGAAACCTTGACCATAGACCTCAAGGTCAAATAATTGTTTCTTAAATAGTATTTTCTTGTCCGGGCCATAACATTAAGGGGAGACATAAGTTTTAGGTATTTAAAACAGTTCTTCCTTGTTTCTTTTGTTTTTTAACACTTTAAGGATTCTGTTTTAATATCTTAAATTTTCTTTGTTTTAGTACTTATGCAGAAATAGAATGCCTTAATAAAGAAAAAGAGCCATTGGTAAGTGATCTGTTGCAAGCTCTCAGTGATTGTCGATTAATCTTTGTTCATTCATTTTGACAGGAGCATCAGCATTTTTATTGAATAACTTTATATTTATGGAATCACTTTATAATATGGAAAATACAGAAAATACCCTTTTTGACACATTTGGGCCTGTTGTTTCTTCTGTGTGCTTCTGATCAACTAAAGACATAATAAACATCGTAGAGGACTATCCAATGAACATTTATACTATGCTTGGTTCCAATTGGCCTGGTGTTTTCAAATAAAATGATTATGAACAAACATCACCTTTTTTAAACATTTTGGCCTCTTTTTTTTCTTTTGTATAATTCTGCTCAACAAAAAAACCATCTGATGAACATTACTGCCAAGTTTGTTTCCAATTGACCTAGTGGTTTCAGAGAACAAGATTTAAATGTAAAAGTTTGTTGATATTGGCAGAATTGCAGTCTTTGTCTTAATTGTTTTCACCTATTTTCCCGAAAGCCAAATTAGGGACAATTTTCTATTTATTCAAACAAATTCTTTCATAATTTTTGCTTGTTCGAATCCCGTGCTTGTCCCAGGCTTCAGGTAAGTGGGTTAGAATGAAGACTGGAATTGAGACCATCACTGTTTAAACATTCATTTCATAATCACTTGTGGTAAGGTGGTACAACGTTACATATTAAAGTTTGTCAGTTATTTTTGGAAGATCAGTGGTTTTATATCTGTAATCCAGTTTTGTCTACCAATAAAGCTGAAAAGTCAAACCTGCTTTAGTGACCACCTCTATTAAGCAATAACTTGTATTATGTGACCTTATTTGTATTACCCTTCGCTGTGCATTTTATTTCAATTAAACCTGTATTAAACGACCACCTGTCTTATGTGACCATATTTCACTGTTCCCTTGGAAGGTCACTTAAGACATGTTTGACTGACAGTTTTAAACCCATAATAACAGTGGTTGGAAAAAAATTATATTAAATTTTGAAGTTTTTTTAACCGTTGATTCGTATGTGTTGTTTTTTTTTATAAAATCTGTAAAAAAAAAAATTGTTTTTCAGGTTAAGAGTCCACAAAAATCAAGAGATCCATGGGAAACTCCTAAATCTACTCTCAAAAGTATACGTAGAATTGGCCAAGGGCAGTTTGGAGAATATTGGCAAGGAATATGGAACAAGCCACACTCTGTAGCCATTAAAAAATTAATACCAGGTATAGTATACATATAGTTTATTTTTGTATATTTCCAGTGAGACTCCCCAGGGCAGTCTTTAGTATATTAAGGCCAAGGAAAAAAATACCTGTGTTACCGCTAACATGCTCTTAAATATTAAGGTCGGTAGGTAGGAAAAAGATTTTATTTTTTAAAATATTTTTAGCTAGTTTGTACAGTGGGCACATTCTGACTTGAATGAGGCTTGTTCAAATATGGTAAACAAAACTTTAGGGTAGGCACAAAAAATTAGGGTTGGTAGGGTTAGCGGAAACACATGTAATTAAATTTTGTTTGCCTAATGTCTCTCCTTCACCGAATTCTACTTCCGCTTCTTTTAATACAACCTTGCCCAGTGCAGAACTTTTTTGTCTTCAGGTGCAGTGCCTTCATATTTTGTATGTCTATTTATTAGGACATAACAGAGTGTTGCATATAATAACGAAGTCACTGTGACCTTGACCTTAAATATCATGGTCAAATAAGTTTTTTTTTAATTTTCATTCAGTGGGGCAGAACGCAGAACTTTTAAAGGGAGTCTAAATGCTCAAAATTAATTAATTGCATATTGTTTTCAGTCGCATGTAAAAGTTAAAATATAAGGGGAAGCCTTGCCCTATTGTTTTTTTTGGGGGAGGGGGGGTTAAAGTGTGTCTTCAAGGGGGTACACTTTTTACCTTGTCTACATATGGCACTATCGTATCAAACTGTTCCTAAGACACTTACCTAATTGCCCATGTTCGAATTTCAGTCGGTACATCGATCTTTTCCAAGAAATCTCACCGAGAATAGCGAAGCAGCTTCGTTTCCAGGTCAAACTTCATCATCTTAGACGGAAGTGCAAGAACGATAACCCTGGGTTTTTTACGAATGGAATACTTGCAATGAAAAACCCAGATGCGCTCCAAATATTTCCCCCCGAATTTTTGGGCAGAAAATATAAATCGCTGAAAAAACATAACAGCAGATGGATTATTTCGTAAAAATGGCACAACGACCATCTGAAAATGGAAACATTGAAATAATTTCATTGTAAATAACTGTTAACACATACAAAGAATTTCTCTGGGAGAAATTCAAACTGAGAAATAGTTAGAACTGAAGTCAAAATTTCAATGAAAAAGAAATATTCAGCTTGCCTCTATTTCAAATTATTAAAATCATACCCAAACAAATACATATACAGCTAAAAAAAAACAGCTATAGAATGGAATGGAACTATGGCATTTTACCCCTTCCTCAATAAAAGAGCTCCCAACTGATAAAAATGTGTAAGGGAGCCAGAGACTTCATTTTTCGCACATTTGACATCCTCGCGAAGAAAGTGAAAATTAATACCCACCAAAATAACCACTTATACGGTAAAATAAGATTTTTTTTTCTGGATGTCAACACTGATGTCTGTCACTGCTGAAAACTGGAGTTACACAAGTTATTTATTTTTTACCCCTGTAAGATAGATTATTGTTTTATATAATCAGTGACATGAAATGAAAAGGAAATAGCCCCCTTAGTTAAATGGTCCCTCCGGCTCCCTTACACATTTTTATCAGTTGGGAGCCCTTTTATTGAGGAAGGTGGTAAAATGTCATAGTCCCATTCTATAGCTGTTTTTTTTTTTTTTTGCTGTATATGTATTTGTTTGGGTATAATTTTAATAATTTGAAGTAGAGGCAAGCTGAATATTTCTTCTTCATTGAAATTTTGACTTCATTTCTAACCATTCAATCATATCTATTTCTCAGTTTGAATTTCTCCCAGAGAAATTTTTTGTATGTGTTAAACAGTTATTTACAATGAAATTATTTCAATGTTTCCATATTCAGATGGTCGTTGTGCCATTTTAACGAAATAATCCGTCTGCTGTTATGTTTTTTCAGCGATTTATATTTTCCGCCAAAAAATTCGGGGAAACATATTTGGAGCACATCTGGGTTTTTCATTGCAGGTATTCCATTCATAAAAACCCAGGGTTATCGTTCTTGCACTTCCGTCTAAGATGATGTAGTTTGACCTGGAAACGAAGCTGCTTCGCTATTCTCGGTGAGATTTCTTGGAAAAGATCGACGTACCGACTGAAATTCAAACATGGGCAATTAGGCAAGTGTCTTAGATTCAGTTTGATACGCCATATGTAGACAAGGTAAAAAGTGTAAAAAACATGGGGGATTCCCAACCGAGGTGAGCGATATGGCACGAAATATGAAAATGGAGTTGCTTACCTTCTCTCTATACTGTATCAGTCGAAAAACTATGGACACAGAATACACATATTATTCATGATGTATGACGTCTACTGATATTGTCAAATGAAGAAAAACGAATGATTATGAAAATTTTGAAAAAGGAATGATTTATACGAAAATTTTGAAAAAAGGGGGGGGTGGTAGAGAAAAGGGGGGAGGAGGAAGCGAAATCCATGCCCCATGCGCCTGTGTTTGTTTTCTGAAAAGGTGAAATATAAGAGGAACAAGAGGTTCAAGAAGGGTAAAAATGCTCAAAATGAATAAAAAGTCATTCTGAAAAATGAAATATAAAGGGAAACCCTATCTAATTTTTCTTTTGAAAGAGGGTCTACATGATATTATTTTAAAGGGGGTCTCAATAGGGGGTCCAGATAATATTTACTTTGTGTCTGTGCTAGCCTCATGATATGTGTCAGGTGTATGGATTTTTCATGTTAATTTCAATTAATTTTATTTTTGTCAATGGTAGAATCCTGGGGCCAAGTGAAGGGGAGACAGACATATGTTTTAATTTTTTGTATTGTCCTAGTATATATCTTTACATTCTTAGTTCTATGTTGTGATGTCAGTTACGATTTCCGCATAAAAAGGATGTTCAGTTAGTCTCATAATGGTGAATCTTGACGAAGACGTTATATGGACCGGGCCCATGTTATTTTTGCATATTGTTTAATTTTTTAATTTTTTAGCAAAAAGTGTGAAGACTGAAGTGCCGGGAAAGTTTAACAAATATTCAGCATTTTTCTTTGATACCAATATAGCATGGGGAAACCTCTGATACCAGTATAGCATGGGGAAACCCTTTTGATACCAATATAGCATGGGGAAACCTCTTTGATACCAATATAGCATGGAGAAACCTCTGATACCAATATAGCATGGAGAAACCCCTTTGATACCAATATAGCATAGAAAAACCCCTTTGATACCAATATAGCATGGGGAAACCCCTTTGATACCAATATAGCACAGGGAAGCCCCTTTGATACCAATATAGCATGGGAAGACCCCTTATACACTACACACATTTGACATTTAGTTTCCCTTTAACCATTCTAATACTTTGTTTATTTATAGGTTCTAAGCATGCCAAAGAGTTCCTTTCTGAAGCACACATATTGAAATACTTAAGAAATCCAAACATAATACAGTTGTATGCCGTGTCTACAGAAGAAGAGCCTTTTTTTATAGTCACTGAATTGATGTCACACAGCTGTTTATTGGATTATTTACGAGGTACTATATTACATGTGTATTAACTTATTTAAGATATATTTTTCTCACTAATTTACCTTCATAATCAAGGGGCTGTCATGGTCATATGGTAGTTAGATTTACAACTACCTATGCAATCAGTACCTATCACCACTAAAGTTGTGAGTTCGAATCACAACATTATGTGATAAAATTTGTCAGTGAATTGCGACAGGTTGGTGGTTTTCTCCGGGTCCTGCGGTTGCCTTCACCAATAAAACTAACTGCCACGATATAGCTGAAATATTGTTGAAAGTGGCGTTAAACACCATTAACCATAGCCATAACCACCTTTATAATCATTGCTGTCTTTATGCTTTTACTTCATCAGCCATTATGTCCATCTGTCTGTACAAAACAAAGGGTCTTCAGATGACATTTTCAGCAACGTCTGATGAACATTTATCTTATATGGATAATTACTTTGTATAACAAAATGAACAGAATCAGTGGTGTGATGGTTAGTGTCACTGAAGTCCAGTGCACATTGCAAAAAGGGGAACTAGCTGTGTGCACAAACAACGGGACAAGGGGTCAGTCTATCGTTAGACTTAAATTGCCAGTAGACATAGCTAAAGAACAAGCAAGTTTTAATATACACCACTGTGACTGTTAGCATGCTTGCCTTGAGTGTGGTATATCGTGGATGGGAACCCTTGTTGGATCAAACCAAAGACGTCACTAAAAAATTGGTATTTGTTGCTTCTCCGCTAAGATTAAAGAGTAAGAGAAAATACTGTTGGCTCAGAATCAGGATAATGTGTACAGGCTTTAATTTGGCTCAGAATCAGGATCATGTGTACAGGCTTTAGTTTGGCTCAGAATCAGGATAATGTGTACAGGCTTTAGTTTGGCTCAGAATCAGGATAATGTGTACAGGCTTTCGTTTGGCTCAGAATCAGGATCATGTGTACAGGCTTTAGTTTGGCTCAGAATCAGGATAATGTGTACAGGCTTTAATTTGGCTCAGAATCAGGATCATGTGTACAGGCTTTAGTTTGGCTCAGAATCAGGATAATGTGTACAGGCTTTAGTTTGGCTCAGAATCAGGATAATGTGTACAGGCTTTCGTTTGGCTCAGAATCAGGATCATGTGTACAGGCTTTAGTTTGGCTCAGAATCAGGATCATGTGTACAGGCTTTAGTTTGGCTCAGAATCAGGATAATGTGTACAGGCTTTAGTTTGGCTCAGAATCAGGATAATGTGTACAGGCTTTAGTTTGGCTCAGAATCAGGATAATGTGTACAGGCTTTAGTTTGGCTCAGAATCAGGATAATGTGTACAGGCTTTCGTTTGGCTCAGAATCAGGATCATGTGTACAGGCTTTAGTTTGGCTCAGAATTAGGATCATGTGTACAGGCTTTAGTTTCAGTGTTCTAGCACTAAAAAAATCCAACTGAGCGTGTTGGTCTAGTACAAAGCAGACATTATCAGATATCACTGACATGTAACTTGTTCCTGCCATGATGTACAGTACAGTCAGAGACATAGCGTGATAAATCACTGTGATGGACGTATCACTCTTCTTAGTAATGCTAATATATCTTTTGGTCTGTTTCATATATTTATTTATCTTGATATGCCTTTTTGGGTGATAGTAAGTAACACTCTAAATGTAAAAGAAATTGTGAAGATATATTTAATAGAACAAAAGATATATCCAAATCACCGAGATGAGTGATATGTCTATCACAGTGATTTATCATGCTATGTTTCTGACTGTACTGTATCAGTATCACTAAGATGAGTGATATGTCTATCACAGTGATTTATCATGCTATGTCTCTGACTGTACTGTATCAGTATCACTAAGAAGAGTGATATGTCTATCACAGTGATTTATCATGCTATGTCTCTAACTGTACTGTATCAGTATCACCAAGATGAGTGATATGTCTATCACAGTGATTTATCATGCTATGTTTCTGACTGTACTGTATCAGTATCATGCTATGTCTCTGACTGTACTGTATCAGTATCATGCTATGTTTCTGACTGTACTGTATCAGTATCATGCTATCTACTGTATCAGTATCATGCTATGTTTCTGACTGTACTGTATCAGTATCATGCTATGTTTCTGACTGTACTGTATCAGTATCATGCTATATTTCTGACTACTGTATCAGTATCATGCTATGTCTCTGACTACTGTATCAGTATCATGCTATGTCTCTGACTACTGTATCAGTATCATGCTATGTTTCTGACTGTACTGTATCAGTATCATGCTATATTTCTGACTGTACTTTATCAGTATCATGCTATGTTTCTGACTGTACTGTAGCTGAAAAATTGCTCACTTGGTATAAAACAACATTCATTCATTCACTATAACAAAATGCTGGACAAGTTTTGATTGGTTCTATGATGCCTTGCACTTGCAGTGTTCTAGAGTTATGTCCCTTGAAATGGTAAAAATACCAAAATATATTTCATTTCTGGATGATATCTAATCTAATTAAAATTAGATTTCCACACTTGCTCCCTATTTTCTATCGATTGTTTTGTAGTCACTGTGTGGAAGATCTGACGCGACCTTTAACAGAGTGTTGTTAGATCTTCCATACGTGACTACAAAACAACTGATAGAAAATAGGGAGCAAGTGCAGAGATCATTTTTATCTCGCCTGCTGAAGGCAAAACACAGGTACTGCTCTTCTGATGGCTGTTGCAGTGTTAACAATATCAGGTTTTTGTGATAAGCATCTAAATTTATCTTGGAGGAAAACTAGTATGTGGATAAAGTTTCTTATTTTAATGAAATTCAAAAGATCATACTTATGCATACAGGGAGATATGAAACTAGTGAATGAAAGAGTAAGGGCAGTAAAAATAATAATTTTGTATCAGAATACTACTAAATAAAGGTATATACTGTAAACAAAATCGTCATTTTTATCGAGATTTTTTTTAAGGGATTCCAGATTATTTTTACTTGATCCTGGTATAGGTCGATGTGGATGATAGGTCGAAGCCAGCGTGTTGAGGAAAAAAGATATTGACCTATCATCTGAAAAATGCTGTATATGTTTTGTAGAAAGAAGAACATTAGACTTTCTAAGTTTGATGCGCATTGGCACCCAGATAGCCAGTGGCATGGCTTATCTGGAAGAAAAGAATTGCATTCACAGGGATTTGTCAGCCATGAATGTGTTGATGGGAAAAAGGTGCTTAGCTAAAATAGCTAACTTTGGCTTAGCTAAACTAATGGAGGTAAAGTAAAAATACAACCGTACACCGATAAATAGGTGATGTGTGCTCATTTTGTATCATACGTTTCGTCAGCTAAAATAGCTAACTTTGGCTTAGCTAAACTAATGGAGGTAAAGTAAAAATACAACCGTAACACATAGCTAAACTAATGGAGGTAAAGTAAAAATACAACCGTACACCGATAAATAGGTGATGTGTGCTCATTTTGTATCATACGTTTCGTCAGCTAAAATAGCTAACTTTGGCTTAGCTAAACTAATGGAGGTAAAGTAAAAATACAACCGTAACACATAGCTAAACTAATGGAGGTAAAGTAAAAATACAACCGTACACTCATAAATAGGTGCTCATGTCTAACCTGTCTTAAGTGACCTTCCAAGGAAACAGTGAAATATGGTCACATAAGACAGGTGGTCGCTTAATACAGGTTTAATTGATATGAAATACACTGTGAAGGGAAATAAAAATTAAGGTCACATGATACAAGTTATTGCTTTATAATAGAGGTGGTCACTAAAGCAGCTTTTAATGTATGTGATAGATATTACAAGAAACTTCAGTAGGGCGAGTGGTTTTATGTGGGTACTTTGGTTTTCTCCATATCTAACCCCTTATCTGCATTATAAACTTTACAATTGCTTGATATCGATGTAAATAAGGGTAATAACAAAATTACCGAACTCCGAGCAATCTTACAAAGGGAAAGTCAAAACTCACAAGTATATAAACAGACAAAATCAGTCAACAACCAGTAAACTGTGAAAACCGTAATGACCCTGACTTGGTACAGGCATTTCTAAAGAAATGGTGGGTTGAATCAGATTTTAAAGCACCCTTCTATCAATATAATGCCTACCCATATTTGAATAACAATAAAGTATGGCCGGCATGAATTATTTCGATTCTAATAGAACAAATACGGTAATTTTACAATTTGAGGCGGTCAAGGTGATCAATCTCCTACGGAATATTAAAAATGGTAAAATTGGGAATTAAGAGATGGAAAGCGAAATTGTGGTTGAAACTGTGGCTTAAAATACCGAAAAGAATTTTATTGACAAGGTTCAATATAAATTTTATTACAAATAGACAACTTTAAATGATTAACAATGAAATTACCAGTTGAACGCAGCCAGTCGGATCGGAGATAAAGGGAGATAAACATGGAGACAGTGAACGAAAGGTAAACAAAGCCGTGTTTATAAGAGTTTAATTATGATAAGACTTGATTAGGATTTATTTAATTTTAGCTTCATTTATTTCAACAATTTTTAGATAAACAATAATAGAAAATCGCTAACCATGAAGTATTTTCTGAAAATAGTCAGTGTTTATATAGGTGCTTTTTTTTTTAGCTCAGCGTGCATGTGTGGCCTATATTTGATTGTTATTCAAATATGCCTTTATTTGTATACCGAATATGCCATTATATGGGACGTCATATTAGAATATACAGCAATAAATATTGGAGAAAACATTATTCCCTTGCGGTAGGAATAGGTTCATTATATTGTATTTGAACATTTCTTAGCATCAGTCAATAATTTTACAGTTACAAATTAACAGAAGGTAATAAAATAGTTAATTACATCTATGACAACAGTGACAATTTCAATAAGAGACAGTTATCTCTATTCATGTACTAGAACACTGGGCCGTCATGGCAGTGATCGTATGGTAGTTGGATTTACAACTACCTATGCAATCAGTGCCTATCACCACTGATGTTGTGAGTTTGAATCTCGATCAGGGCGAGGTGTACAACATTATTTGATAAAGTTTGTCAGTGACTTGCAACAGGTCGGTGGTTTTCTCCGGTTTCCTCCACCAATAAAACTGACTGCCACGATATAGCTGAAATATTGTTGAAAGTGGCATTAAACACCATCAAGCAAACAAAGAAACAAACAATAATTTCTACCTCTTTATTATCAGAAGGATCAAGATGAATATGTAGGTGAAGATGGTGACAGATTCCCCTTAAGATGGTCAGCCCCAGAGGCATGTTATTTTCACATATTTTCTACCAAGTCAGACGTGTGGTCATTTGGCATATTGCTGACAGAATTAGTCACTTATGGTGGCAAACCATATACAGGTAGGTGCTGTAGTGAATTATTATTAAGTCTCCCAAACAACGTTTGGGAGACTTATTGTTTTTGCTCCGTTTGTTATTATTATTATTATTATTAAGTCTCCCAAACAACCAGTTTCTTATTATTATTATTATTATTATTCTTATTCTTATTCTTATTATTCTCTTTCTCCTTTCTCCTTTCTTTCTTTGGCACATGAACTTGTCCACGACAGATCTCAGGAACTACTGGACAGAATTTCATGAAACTTGGTGGAGTTATCGATATATGTTTCTAGTTAGTCCTAAAGTTTTCAGCTTTGTGGTAAAGGGGGTCAAAGTCCTATTTTGAGGGGTTCAAAGGGGGTGGGGGTTACTATAGAATCCAATGGGAAAGTTGAAATTTCGTACATTAATGTTGATAACTTCTAAATGGATAATGATAGAGACATAAAATTTGACATAGTGATAGGTCACCATTAGAGGAGCAATTCTGCGTTTTCAAAATTTTCAAAATGGCTGCCAAAACACAGCATAAAAAATGGGCGGTAAAAATTCAACATTTTCCGATATCATCAAAATTTTATATGTGGGTAGATAATGATGTCCCGAATTGATTCCCGACATTGAAAAATTTCTACCGATCACCATTTTCAAAATGGCCACCATAATACCGCAAAAATTCAACATTGTCCAGGGGTTAAAAAATCTTGGACCACCTCACTAGCCCAGGGCTAGCATACTCCCAAATATTACTAGCCCGAATCTATGAACCACTAGTCCTGGTCAATACTGTGATTTCATGAATCCGACTTGCATACTTGAACCCTTGTACAACATGTACAATGTATATTAGTTTAACTATCTTTCTTTTCAGATCTGGTATTGCATTTTATTTTCACTTATTTTCCACAGTTCATGTCACTGTAAGGCCAACAACAAAAAATGTGTTTACGGACACATGTCAAAAAAATCTAGGGTCGGTCGGCTTTATTTTTTTAATTTTTTTTTTACTATCGGCAAAACTGGAAATAGTCGTTCCCGGTTCCGGTATTTCATTTTCGAAATTTCCGGTAAGCCGTCATTTGTTGAAGCTGTCCTATGATGAGTTACACAGTTTTTCTACCTTCTTTGCTCTCAATTTCGACAAAAAGCTAGCGGTTGAATAAATAAAACATTGCTGCTGATTAAACAACATTTAACATAGTCATATATGAATATTTATAAATAGATACGCGAATATTGACAAGTTTTTCAATATCCGATATATATATTTTTACTAGCCCGTCGGGCATACAGCTGATTATTTCAGCTAGCCCAAATGTGGAAATTACTAACCCCGGGCGTTGGGCTAGTGGATTTTTTAACCCCTGTTGTCCGATATCATCTAGATTTGATATGTGGGTAGATTATGATGTCCCGACATTGATAAAATTTCTAGCTGTCGCCATTTTCAAAATGGCCCCCACAATACTGCACAAATTCAACATTGTTCGATTTCAACGAAATTTCATATGTAGGTAGATTATGATGACCTGAATTGATTCCCGACATCGAAAAATTTCTACCGGTCTCCATTTTCAAAATGGTTGCCACAATACCGCAAAAATTCAACATTGTTCGATTTCAAAGGTAGCTTTTGATTTATTTTTTAAACCTGTTGTAAGTGGCCGGTTTGGGAGACTTGAGACTTCATAATCGTTAGATTATAATCATATCTTGTTAATTTTGTTGTTGTTGTTGTAATTTTCCATTTTTACATACAATACAGACATTGCAATTCATTTACACAACAAGACATTACACACATTATTATATTGGCATTTTCCGACCTGGATATATATAAATTTATGTAGTGAATTATGGCATGACAACATATCTAGACAGGATAGCATATTCAGATGTTATATTCACCGGGATAGAAATTTACCAATCATAATACAGTCAAACTTGTATTAAGAGGTCACCTTTGGAACAAAGAAAAAGTGGCCTTATGATGACAGGTGACCTCTTAAAAGAGGTTCAATTCATATGAAATTTTCTATGACAGGATAAGAAAAAGGTGACCTTTTAATACAGGTGACTGCTTAATAGGGGTGACCAGGTTTGACTATGATTGTTTTGTTTCTTGTTTTGTGTTTACTTTGTGAACAGATTCAAGATTCAAATAATAGCAGTTGGAAAATATTTAAATGTGTCACACCCAGATTGAATATGTGTGTTTAACAGTTTCTTATTTGAAATGAATGTCCAACCACAAATTAACCTGATATTACATATGTTATGCTTAGTCAAAAAGAAACAAAATAATAGAATTTAGGAGTGAGTGAGTGAGTGAGTGATTGTTGTTTAATGCCAATTCAGTAACTTTTCAGTTATATCATGGCGAGAACAAGTTAATTTTCAATGAGATGATGATGAGGTCCGCCTTGTACTAGACCAGCATGCTTAGTTAGATTTTTATAGTGCTAGCTCACTGAAACAACAGTCCGCGGGTAGACATGTCTCTCCACTCGGACATATTATTCTGATTCTGAGCAAACCAGTCTTTGCTCTTTCTCCTTAATGCTACGTGCTTAGCGGAGAAGCAACAAATACCAATTTTATAGTCTTTGGTTTGACCCGACCGGGAATCGAACCCACGATCTACCACACTCGAGGTGAGCACGCCAACCATTATTCCACCGATGCGGTTAAGAAAAAAATAGAATTATGTGAAAAGATGTCATACACCAATATGTAAAAAGAAACATGGTAATTGTTATGTATTTATCTGTCTTTTATGTGCAGTGAACTTTGAGACTGAGAAACTCCAGCATCTGTGTCATAAATCTGTCTACATCTTTTAATTAATATTAACTCTGTCAATGTGTATGGTTTGTTTGTAATAGTTGATGCTTAGTCAGTATTAAATGCGTATTTGAAGTGAATGGTTGTTTCTATGCTAATTAAGCTCCAAACATAAAACTGGCGACGAGGATAATTCTAAGAGGACTCCGATTAATTCATCTGTGAGATCATCTTGGTTAGCTATCGTAATGCCTGGAGACGAAGCACAGCCACGAAATGCTGTTGGAATTATTGGGCGGATAGAACCGTTTGAGGACACTGTTGAAACTTGGAAGAGTTACACAGAACGGTTAGAGCAATACTTCGAAGTGAATGATATTGCTGAGGATAAGAAAGTTCCGGCTTTACTGACACTTCTGGGTGGCAAAACTTATACCTTGCTGAGAAATTTGACAGCTCCAAATAAGCCTAAAGAAAAGGATTACACAACTCTAGTGAACTTACTTAGAGACCATTTGACGCCAAAGCCAATTGTAATTGCGGAACGTTTTCGATTTCACAAACGGAACCAGCTCCAGTGTGAAAGTGTTAATGCGTACATTGCAGAGCTCAGGAAATTAACAGAATTCTGTGAATTTGGATTAAATTTAAATGACACTCTACGTGATAGATTTGTTTGTGGATTACGTAATGACCAGATTCAGAAGAAACTGTTGACAATCAGAGAACTTTCGCTAGATAAAGCATTAGAAATTGCAGTTGCAATGGAGACCGCGACGAAAGATGCCATAGAATTGCGGAATGTTCAAGGTGACACTCCCGTTCATAAAGTGTGGGGTGACCGCAGAAGAAGAAATCAGGGACGATCACAGCCCAAATTGGTTTGTTATCGTTGTAATGGAACTGACCATTTAGCAGATAAGTGCAGATTTAAGGAGAGTACATGTAACCAGTGCCACCGTAAAGGACATATCCGTGCAGCGTGTCGTTCTGGAGGACAAAAGAAGAAACCTCAACATAGATATCAGAGAGTACATGCACTCAACCATGAAGAAAATGATGATCTTGAGATTTACAGTGTTTATTCGCATGGAAATGATTCTATTTGGATTAAACCGTGTGTCAATGGGAATGTTATTCCTATGGAATTAGATACCGGTAGTAGTGTTTCCGTAATTTCAGAGACGGATTATGTGAAATATTTCAAAGGAGAAAAGCTCGAGAAATCGTTGTTAGTGCTTAAAACGTATTCTGGTGAGAAGTTGCATTCTTTGGGAGTTTTACGAGTTCAGGTGCAGTACAATGATCAGTGTTCGTATCTTAATTTATACGTGGTTAAGCGTGGTGGTCCAGCTTTGTTCGGTAGAGAATGGTTGAAAAGTATCCAACTCGATTGGAAAATGATAAAATCATTGACCATCGCGAGCGACGAATCCAAGTGCGATATGACTCTGAAGGACATATTAGCAAGGCGTGATGAAGTTTTCAAAGACGAAATCGGTTGCGTTAAGGGAATTAAGGCAAAGTTACACCTTAAACAAGATGCGGTACCGAAATTCGTGAAAGCGAGACCGGTAGCATTTGCATTGAGACCAAAAGTCGAGCAAGAGTTAGACAAGCTTGAAAAGCAAAACATACTCACCCCAGTTCAAGTAAGCGATTGGGCGAGTCCGGTCGTTCCGGTTTTAAAGAAGGACGGAAGGGTCCGAATTTGTGGCGATTTTAAAGTGACATTGAACTCATGCTTACAAGTAGATCAATATCCGATGCCGAAAATCGACGATATCTTTGCAAATTTAGCCGGCGGTCAGAAATTCAGTAAGATAGACTTGCGCCAAGCCTACTTACAGTTGCCGATGGACGAAGAGTCCATGAAATTGCTTACGATTAACACCCACAAGGGTTTGTATCAGTTTACGCGCCTTCCTTTTGGAGTCGCTAGTTCACCCGCGATATGGCAGCGTACCATAGATCAGATTCTGCAAGGACTAGAAGGTGTCCAATGTATACTCGATGATATGATCGTGACCGGTAAGACGGAACAAGAACACTTGAAAAATCTTGACAATGTACTTAGCAGAATGCAGCGATTTGGACTTCGCGCAAATCTTAACAAGTGCTATTTCTTTAAGGAAAATGTTACTTATTGCGGTCACGAAATCGGTTCAGACGGATTGGAAAAATCGCAAGACAAAATTGACGCAATTTTGAAGGTAAAAAAGCCAGAAAATGTTACCCAACTTCGGTCATTTTTAGGTCTAGTGCAGTATTATGGTAAATTTTTACAAAATTTGGCGACAGAAGCGCGTCCGTTAAATGAGCTCCTAGAAAAAACGCGAAAATGGAAATGGACAGACCAATGCGACGCAGCATTTGAAAACATTAAGAAACTTGTGACGTCCGATCAGGTTTTAACACATTACGATCCGGCGCTTTCGATAAGATTAGCGTGCGACGCATCCCCCTTCGGACTTGGAGCAGTCTTATCCCACGTGATGCCTGATGGTTCGGAGCGACCAGTTATGTTTGCTTCTCGTTCGTTAAGCAAATCCGAGCGAAATTATGCACAAATAGACAAAGAGGCCCTCGGTATTGTCTGGAGCGTGCGCAAATTCTATTATTACTTGTTTGCACGTAAATTTACGCTGGTAACCGATCATCAACCGCTTACCTCGATTTTCAGTCCAAGCCGAGCAATTCCAGCCACAACCGCTGCAAGATTGCAGAGATATGCATTATTTTTATCCGGTTTTAACTATGACATAGAGTATAAAAGTACAAAACGTCACACAAACGCGGACGGACTGTCTAGAATGCCTGTTCAGAGTTGTAATGATTCGGACAATTTAGATGCCGAAGAAATTTTCCATATATCACATTTTGAAACTTTGCCCGTTACGAGTGATGCTATTGCGCGCGAAACCCGCCGTGACCGAGTCCTGTCACGTGTTTATGAGCAAGTTAAGAACGGTTGGAAAGAAGGGAACCATGATGAACTGCTTAAGCCATTTTATAATCGCAAAAGTGAAATCACACTTCATCAAGGTTGTTTACTTTGGGGAATTCGTGTAATCGTGCCCGCAAAGTTGCGTTCCCGTATTCAAGACTTGCTTCATGAAGGACATCCGGGAGTAGTCCGTATGAAGGCCGTAGCTCGTAGTTACGTGTGGTGGCCCGGAATCGATAGTCAAATCGAGCAGACTGTTAAGTGTTGTGATGGGTGTCAGCTAACACAGAAAATGCCGCAGGTAGCACCACTGCATCCATGGGAGTGGCCATCTGCTCCCTGGGAGAGAGTCCATGTGGATTTCGCTGGTCCATTCATGGATAGTATGTTTTTAGTTCTCGTATGTGCCCATTCGAAGTGGCCAGAAGTCGTCCAGATGAAAACAACTACATCTACAAAGACTATTGAAGCATTACGTATGATATTTTGTAGAACTGGTATTCCTAAGCAAATTGTCTCTGACAATGGTCCACAATTTACGTCAGGGGAATTTGAGAACTTTACAAAGCAAAATGGAATTAAACACTACAAGTCAGCACCTTTTCATCCTGCTACTAATGGATTAGTCGAACGCTTCGTTCAAACTTTTAAGAATAGTATGCGGGCGATGAAACAGGACAATAAGATTTTGAGCCACAAAATTGCAAACTTCTTGTTGAACTACAGGAACACACCGCATTCAGTGACAAAAGAGACTCCTGCGAGGTTATTTATGGGAAGAGACTTACGTTCATGCTTGAGTCTAGTACGCCCGTCTGTAAAAGACACTGTGATGAACTCTCAGATGGATACTGTATTTCAAAAGTCTAGACCAGAGAGATCACGTTACTTTAAGGTTGGCGACCGTGTTATTGCTCGTGACTACAAGGGAAAAGACCACAAATGGATTGGAGGACAAATTGAAAGTTCTGATGGACCTTTAATGTATAAAGTGAAAACTGACTTAGGTTCTACCTGGAGAAGACATGTTGATCAGATTAAACCGAGTAAAATTGCAGAGGACATTGCGCAAAACACACCTCTAATTGAAGAACCAAGTGTTAAAACAACTGAAAACACAAAGACTGATGTTCAAACAGACAATATTAATGATAAACCGATTGACGGACCGAGTACAATCACAGCTGTTCAAGAGAGACGATATCCCCGAGAGGATCCGTAAACAGACGAAAAGACTCATTACCGAAATATAGACAATGTTAGGAAGTGATTATACAGTGTTAAGGCATAATAATCCTCGTATAATCACATTCTGGGGGCAAACCTCAGAAGCATTTATTTTTGTGTAGTGTAGTTTATCATAATCTTGCATGTTTGTGTAATCAAAACAAAATATCACTTCATTCATACATTTTACAATTTCATTCATTCAGTTCTAATGATTTATTGGTTTTTTTTGTGTACCGATACAAACATTTAGCAGGGAGGAATTGTTATGTATTTATCTGTCTTTTATGTGCAGTGAACTTACAGTGAACTTTGAGACTGAGAAACTCCAGCATCTGTGTCATAAATCTGTCTACATCTTTTAATTAATATTAACTCTGTCAATGTGTATGGTTTGTTTGTAATAGTTGATGCTTAGTCAGTATTAAATGCGTATTTGAAGTGAATGGTTGTTTCTATGCTAATTAAGCTCCAAACATAAAAGTAATTCATTTCTAAGTAACAAACAATGGATCATGGTGTTTCAATGCCTATGTGTTTTGAGGTTACTAAATGTTGTCATTCATGAACATTAATTGAAAAGAAAAGGAAAATACTGCAAATTCCACTTTGTCAAGTTGAACTACACTGTCTATTTTCAAAGGTGAAGGTGTCGTAGTCGTGGACATGGTAGATGACATGTTTTGTTCTTAAAACAAGTCATGCAGACGACAATTATATTTTTTATTTTTATTCATATGAAATGTATAAAAAAAAATAAAAGAAATTGCGATTTGTAAATCACACCGATTTCCAATACATGCATGTTTATTATCCCCTCGCCAACGAAGTTGCGAGGGGATATAGTAACGCTACCTTCCGTCCGTCCGTCACAATCCTTGTGAACACTCTAGGATCAGCATCCTTCAATGGATTTTGACCAAACTTGGTACATATTTAGTCCTTAAGAGAATCTGGAACCCTATTGATTTTCAAGGTCAAATTTTTACCGCATAACATCCTTGTGAACACTAGAATCAACATCCTTCAATGGATTTTGACTAAAATTGGTACATACTTAGTCCTTAGGAGAGTCTGGAACCCTATTGATTTTCCAGGTCAAAGGTCAAGGTCACTGGGTAATTTTTTTTACCGTGTAACATCCTTGTGAACACTATAGAATCAACATCCTTCAATGGATTTTGACCAAACTTGGTACATACTTAGTCCTTAGGAGAATCTGGAACCCTATTGATTTTCCAGGTCATAGGTCAAAGGTCAATGTCACCGGGTCAAATTTTTACCACGTAACATCCTTGTGAACACTCTAGAATCAACATCCTTCAATGGATTTTGAACAAACTTGGTACATACTTAGTCCTTATGAGAGTCTGAAACCCTATTGATTTTCAAGGTCAAAGGTCAAGGTTACAGGGTCAAATTTTTCCTGCATAACATCCTTGTGAACACTCTAGAATCAAGATCCTTCAATGGATTTTGACCAATCTTGGTACATACGTAGTCCTTAGGAGAGTCTGGAACCCTATTGATTTTCAAGGTCATAGGTCTAAGGTCAATGTCACCGGGTCAAATTTTTACTGCATAACATCCTTGTGAACACTAGAATCAACATCCTTCAATGGATTTTGACCAAACTTGGTACATACTTAGACCTTAAGAGAATCTGGAACCCTATTGAATTTCAAGGTCAAAGGTCAAGGTCACAGGGTCTAATTTTTAGGCGAGGGGATACGCCACACTTTGCGTTGCCCTTGTTTATTTTATGTATTGCAACATTGGGCATAATTTACAAGGGAGTGTCGTGAAACAGCTGCTTTACAAGCCAAATCACGTCTACGTATGATGCCATCGGTCATAGATAAATATTAATTTGACCATAGATTTGGACCCAAAGTATTTGAAGGACGTCATATTAGCATCTCTGCTCAATACAAGCAATTAAAATTAGATGTTTGTTGTACTTTTAAAAACCTTTTCTGGAGCCATGTCAGGTGACCTTTCATTCATCATTGCAAGATATTGAGCAATCGGACAACAGCTCTTAGTGTGTGCTCAGTTTTAATACCTAATGATTTGGTCAGATCATTGCCGATTGGTCAGTTGAAAATATGAACCCTGATATGACCTCATACGAGATGTCGTAAGATGTTAATGTATCTCCAGAAAAAGTATAACAAAAAAGATGCAACAAACATCTAATTTGGATTAAGATTGTTTTCAATAAATATAAAAATTATCAAGAAGAGTTTGAAAATACCAAAGGGATAATCAGAATCTGTATATCGAAGAAGAACAGACAACACAATGGCCAAAAGAAAAAGGACAAAAGGACAAATAATGATCTAAAAAGCATACATATAAAACTAAAGATTGAGTAACACGAACAACCTCACGGGGGGCGAACTCATGTGCTCCGGAAGAGTAAGCAGTTTATACACAAAATACAATTATTATAACAAAATCATAGTAAATTGTAATAATATTTTGTTTTCAAGAAATGACGGATCCTGAGGTACTAAAGCAAGTAGAACATGGATACAGAATGCCTGCACCACCAAACTGTCCTCAGAATTTATATGACATCATGAAGGAATGCTGGGACGCAGAGACAAAACAAAGACCAACATTCGAAACATTAAAAGAGAAATTCAAAACCTATTACCAGTAAGAAGAAACTTCTAGTTTTTGATAGTGTTTTATTAAATATCAGTTGTATTACAATAGTGTTTATTAGATATCAGTTGTATTACGATAGTGTTTATTAAATATCAGTTGTATTATGAGTGTTTATTAAATATCAGTTGTATTACAATAGTGTTTATTAAATATCAGTTGTATTACGATAGTGCTTATTAAATATCAGTTGTATTACGATAGTGTTTATTAAATATCAGTTGTATTACGATAGTGTTTATTAAATAGCAGTTGTATGACGATATTGTTTATTAAATAGCAGTTGTATGACGATATTGTTTATTAAATAGCAGTTGTATTACGATAATGTTTATTAAATATCAGTTGTATTACGATAGTGTTTATTAAATAGCAGTTGTATTACAATATTGTTTATTAAATAGCAGTTGTATTACGAGTGTTTTTTTATATTAAATATCAGTTGTATTATGATAGTGTTTATTAAATATCAGTTGTATTACGATAATGTTTATTAAATATCAGTTGTATTACAATAGTGTTTATTAAATATCAGTTGTATTTCGAGTGTTTATCAAATATCAGTTGTATTACGATAGTGTTTATTAAATAGCAGTTGTATTACAATAGTGTTTATTAAATAGCAGTTGTATTATGATAATGTTTATTAAATAGTTGTATTACGATAGTGTTTATTAGATATCAGTTGTATTAAGATGGTGTTTATTAAATGTCGGTTGTATTACGAGTGTTTATTAAATATCAGTTGTATTACAATAGTGTTTATTAAATATAAGTTGTATTACAATAGTGTTTATTAAATAGCAGTTGTATTACGATAATGTTTATTAAATATCAGTTGTATTACGAGTGTTTATTAGATATCAGTTGTATTAAGATGATGTTTATTAAATGCTGGTTGTATTACGATAGTGTTTATTAAATGTCGGTTGTATTACGATAGTGTTTATTAAATGTCGGTTGTATTATGATAGTGTTTATTAAATGTTAAATGAAAATTAAGTATTTATGGCTATTAGCAATTACTAAGATGTTCATTACAATTTAACATGCAATAAATTATGTAAAATAATTGTATTAATTGAATGATCATGACTACTTATCTTTTATCTGAGCCTTTCATAATAAATATTAAAACAATATATAATAGTTATTCCATGTTTTTTTTGCGTTCGATTGTTTATCTGTTTAACTCTTTTATTTATTGAACTTTTATTTATCTCATCCTAACAAAGAAACTAGTAAGATCATAAGTGACTGTTAATAGAAACTGGAAGATACACAAAAATAACAAGGTATCACAGAAAATGTAAACTAAGTAACTGTCTAGAGGATGAATCTCATTTCTTTTTCAACTGATTTTTAAAATACTATATAGAAGCTCACCATAATTTTAATAACTGTGATACAATTGAAAAAAGAATAAATATTATATTAAATCCATCAAACCCTGGAGATATCAAAGGACTGGTTTCTTGTATTTAATAGTGGAATCATTAGAACTGAGGTTTCCTAACTATTATGGTCATCACGTGACATTGTTTTCAGTTATGTTATTAATTTTATTATTTATCAGATTTTCAGTAGTAAATAACTTGATTTCTTATTTGTTTGTTTTAGGGTTTTAACTTATTTGTTTGTTTTAGGGTTTTAACTTATTTGTTTGTTTTAGGGTTTTAACTTATTTGTTTGTTTCAGGGTTTTATATTCATCTGTTAGTTTGACATCAATACCAATTTCCTCTGATACATTTTTTGCATTAGTGTATCAGCCAATCAGGAGTAAGTGTCATGTGTATCTAATATGTTTGTTATATTACATGCTTCATGGAGAAGAGGGTCAAGTTTTTCATTGTTTAATCTGTATAAATACATAACAATTTGAGTTTTGATAAAGCTTTCTAAATAGAAGCATATTTAATTCTGCTTTAGCCACTGTTTTTGTTGAATTTTGTTTTGTGCCTAGAGTATGTTTAATAAATTTAAGTTGAATTTTTTTCTAAAGGAGTTTTGTCACCGAAAATACAAACACTTGTAATCTGGGAGTAATGATATTGCCAGTTTTGATGTAAATTAATATATGTTGATATATATGCAAGAATCAGATCGACGTCCAATCCTCTAATCCATGTCCGATTTCCATGCATATGTACCTCAGATCTATCTCCTTTCAAATTCTCATTTCGGCGTCCAATTCTCAAATCTATGGCCGTTTCTAACTTTCTCAAATCAATGACGTCACTGACGTATCTACTAACCCTAACCCTAACCAATAAATCGGCCATAGATCTGAGAATTTGGAAAGAACGCCGATTTGAGCCCGGACACTGATCTGAGTCTATCATATATAAGTAGAACTATTAGTAATAATGTAGATAATGATCATGTTCTTTATAAAATAAGTATTGAATGTTATAGATAAAAATATTGATTTTAAATGTTGTAAATATAGAAATTGATTTTGTTGTTATTGAAAATGTTCTATGTGAAAATATTGATAGATTTAAATAAAATAACTAAGAGGCTCAGCCGGTGTAACTCACCTGTCATTCTGTTTTGAGGAAACTTTATACACCACAGAACCTTCCATAGGTGCTTCCTACCAAATTTCAATTAATTTTGCCAAATGGTGAAGCATCTATGGATGGTTCCCAATTAAGATTGCTCATTTCGTCTCGATCCGTTAACAAACATGGCCACCAAGATTTACTACATATGGCAGCCATATAAATTTTGTGCAAGCTAAGCAGTTTCAGAGAAGATATTTTAGAAATTGACCCACTAGAAACTAGAATTGCCTGTGGTGGCCATGTTTGTTAATGGATCGGGACGAAATGAACAATAGAGACCTTCCATAGATGCTTCCAACCAAATTTTGGTTCATTTGTCTAAACGGTTTCAGAGGAGAAGATTTTTTAGAAATCTACCAACCAGAAACAGGAATTATCTATGGTGGCCATGTTTGTTAATGGATCAGAATGAAATGAGCAATCTTTATAGAGGACCTTCCATAGATTCTTCCTACCTAGTTTCGGTTCACTTTGCTAAGTGGTTTCAGAGGAGAAGATTAAAATGTGAAAAGTTAACGAACGACAGACACCGAATGATGGCAAAAGCCTACATTGCCTTTGGCAAGGTGAGCTATTAATAGGTTATTGTATAGTGATGAAGTATGAACTCTATGGAAGATTATCGTACAATTATGAGAGGCCGTCGTGGTCATGATCGTATGGTAGTTGGATTTACAACTACCTGTGCAATTGGTGCCCATCACCATCAAAATTGTGAGTTTGAATCCCACTCATGGCAAGGTATACACGATACAACATTATGTGATAAAGTGTGTCAGTGACTTGCTGCAGGTCAGTGGTTTTCTCGGAGTACTCCGGCTTCTTTCATGATATAACTGAAATATTGTTGAAGTGGCGTTAAACACCATAGCACTAACCCCCCCTCCTTGTATCATTATGAAAGGGAAGTTTTAAACAGTAATGGTCGACAATGTTTTAAACAGTCAACAATTCTACTAGTGACATATAATTAAAGCAGTCACTTGAAGTTTCAAAAAAAAAAAAAATCTTATTTTTTTTTATTTTTGAAACTTCAAGTGACCGTGATTAAAGAGACCTCTTAAGACACCAGTTAATATGTAAAAATATTAAATAATATGTAAAAATCTGTCCTAGTATGACAAAATCTGCCTGACTAATACAGTTTTAATTTTTCCTCTCATATTTAATTGCCTATATTTTAATACGGCATTTCGGCCCAGGGCCAATAAGTACTAACCCGGGGCCAATACGGATAAATTCACTTCCGGTTTTAATTCAAGCTGCATTTTACATAGAGGAGTTCATTTCAAAACTCTCTTTTGCATAATTGTGCAAATGAAGAATCATACTTTTATTTAAAATCATGTTTTCATAGGAGATCGTCATCAGCCGTTCGAGGGGATATTACAGTTTAGGGGAAGGAAACATGTGTGGTCGAATGATGCCGTTGGTGGCCGTAAAAACCATGCTCATATGGCCCTGTCAATATAACCATACGGTCCTGTTAATTTATCCATACGGCCCTTGAAAAATATCCATACGGACCAGTTAGATTATTTAATAAAAGTTTTACGAACTGGCCGTTTCTGTATTGGCCCTGGTATGGATTCTCGGTCAGCAGTATTGGCCCTCGGCCCTAAGGGCCTCAGGACCAATACTGCTCACCTCGAATCTATACCAGAGCCAATACAGAAACAGCCAATTAGTAACACTATAATATCATCCAACCACCTATTGACTTTTTGTTACCGGTTGTCCAAATTTTACAGGAATATGTGATCTTGATATAATTAGCTCTCCAAGTTGGGTATTTTTCAATATAAAGTTAATGGCTGCGATAGTTCACAAGATTTTGAGAAGCTGCATAAATCTTGTTTTTATATGTTTCTGATTTCATCAATATCAACAAAAAGAAGAATAACCTCTCACCTCAACTCACTGAACTCAAAACAGATGAGTCTATATTGTATTGAAAACCATATTCATCCACACAGGGATCGAGTCCAATGTGAGTTTTTAATACAATACAGACGAGTACGGTACAATATTCCCATATTGTACATAACACTACAATTATTAGTTTATTATTATACAGATCAAACGACTTTTTTTTAACCTTCAATATCTCAATTAGCCAATCGCCAAATAAATTATAGAAGAAAAAAAACACAAATACTATTTGTTCAATAAATGGTTATATGGGCTAAACACTGAAAGTTAAATGAGAGTGTAACATAATATTAATATTAAAAGTGACTCTATTAGAATACAATCTGGGGCCGTCGTGATCGCATGGTAGTTGGATTAACAACTACCTGTGCAATAGGTGCCTATCACCACAAAAGTTGTGAGTTTGAATCCCGCTCAGGCAAGGTGTACTAGATACAACAGTATGTGATCAAGTTTGTCGGTCTGTGGTTTTCTCCAGGTACTCCGGTTTCCTCCAACAATAAAACTAACCACCACGATATAACTGAAATAGTGTTGAAATGCTGTTAAACAACTAAACTTATAAACCTACAATACAATCTCCAGAAAAGAAAGGCCAGAGGTTGCCAAGACACAGTGATCTGTTTTAAAGTATGTATTGCGATAGATATATTGCTTGTGGCTGGTGGTTCATTTTGTTTTCTAATAAGCTTACCGATTGACACGGTTTCATAATTTTCATCTTTAATTTAGATTGCAAACATTTTCATTTTGTTTAAGTTAGCAGGGACTAAAGAAAGCAAGAGTTATGTCCCTTGTAGCAACTGTACAATACAGAAAAATATGACTTCCTGCTGAACTAAAAATGTAGACATCAAATTAAGTGTGCATAGCACGTTTCATGAATGACCTTCATCAGGTACGCTCATAATCTAAAGACTGGAAATCCTAATTATATAAAAGTTTTTGCAAACAAGTAAACCAAAGATCCTAAATAGTATAGCCAAAATCATACAATACGAAAAAGTAATGTATGGTCACATGTCATCAATGAACATTTCTAATTGGATTACATTTATAGCTGCATAATAATGTAAATAATGATCATGTTGATGATATTAATGTTATCGATGAAAACATAGATTTATTTGTTGTAAGAAAAATATGTAGATACCTAAGGGGTAAATACAGAGGTTTCATCCTGCAACTGTATGCTTTTCAGTACTAATAAAGGTTGTTAAATAAACTTTAGTGTTAATATGAGACAGGCAACCTGTTTGAAGGACGAAGTCCTTTGAAAACGTTAGAATGACGCTTGTTTCAGCTATTTTCAGACAATTTGGCAGTTCTTTTGGACTTTTTGATATTGCAGGATAAACATAATATACGTACATTGTCGTTAGATATATAATTAATTTGCACTCGCTGCGAAACAGGCTAGAAAACCTTGCCCAATGCTCGTTTTTCTACCTGTTTCTAACGCTTCTGCAAATAAATTTTATATTTCCCCGTTTAATGACCTGATTACCGCCATATTGGACGTTTTCCGAAAAAGTAATATTTACGGACCAAAGGGGAAAAAAATCAGAATTACCAAAATATGAGGTTTGCAAATATATATAGATGATATTACGTTATGTAGAAATGATTTATCTTTACATTTATATACATTATATATACGAATATTGATCTGTTAAGCTGTTATTATCCAAGTGTTTTGTGCAATATTTACATGTAAAATGCCATTTTATATTAACAGCATTTGTTAATATCAAATAATATCAAAATAAGGCACAATTAATAATCTTATTTTATCCGAAATGTACATACGTTAAATATAATAAAGTATTTGTTGTTTGTTGTTAATGCTAGTTTTAAATACAATCGAATATGCGTAATTTGTTCAAAATATTGGTAATCAAAGGAATTAATTGGTGTGTGTTCATATGCTGCATCAATTTTGTTTATTTAAATTGTCAGCCATATTGTTTGTTTATCGTTACTTTAGACACGCCTACCTTATGTTTATGTAAAGTTTATAGTAAGCACGAGTATATCAGTCCAGTCAATAGACCCGTAGACCCAAAACAAATTGCAACAGAAATTATAAATACGCCAGCATTTTCACTTTAACCCATAGAGTAACCAATAAAAAATCGCCATGAAAATTTTATGTATTAAAGACAGAAATTAAGATAAAAAATTAGTACTTTTTACTTCTATCGTTTTGTCACTACGGATCCTCCATAGCCGAATCAGAGATTTTCCGGAAAATACAACTCAGACGGAAAGCAATGAAAATAGGAATTAACATCCATATCTAGGTAAGCGTAATAATAATATAATATATTTCTATGAAGTTACTACAACAAGTATGTTAAATTTTACCCAATCGTAACTACTCGGCCATTCTCGCTACCCTGCAAATAACCTCGTACGTACATAGTAGACATTCTTCTTAAATTGTTTGCCGGAAGTTAAGTTAAGTTAAGCCGCACAAAAATATAGTCCACGAAAATCCAATATGGAAGACATATATTACTAAGTAAAATCTAATCATGCAAAAGTAATTAAAACTTTAATTGAAATATAGAAAATTGTTTAAAATATAACTTTATCAAACTTTCATGTAACTGACATGTGAAAAGTAGTGCGATTTATACGCCTAATGCATACGAGGTTATTTGCAGGGTAGCGAGAATGATCGAGTAGTTACGATTGCAATTTTACCAAAACACCCATGAAAAGTGAACAAACAGATCAATATCTATGACATTCAAATTGAGCAGACGTAATTCCCATAATGCACCATTCTCAACCCAAAAAGAGCTTTGTAAAGCCTTTTTAAATTACTTTCTGCTAAATTTTGTGTAAAAATGTGTTATTATATATTAGACAGAGATATTTATTCAAATGTTTGATCGAATTAGCACTTAAATTCGCGGATTTCCATAATAGGTAAATGCAGACGGGGAAAAAAGTCTATGGAACGCCAGTTTACCTTACCTCTAGATCTGTATCTTTACCCCCTTCAAATGAGAACCATACTGTGTCGTATGTTAAACGTGTGTTGGGTGGCGGTGCGCTGTACAGTGCTGTGTGAGTGAAAATCCCATCACCTCCGTATCCATGAATAAAATTTATGTACACTAAAAATCAGGCTTATTCACACGGGATATACAAGTTTATCAAATCAAGTTAAAACAATCCACAACGATTGTCCTGACATTACGTATAAAATATGCATGTTGCATGTATTGGAAAAAATTAAGAAGACGCATCACTGTTTAAAATCTAAAAGTCTCTGTTCGTATGGTTAAAATCTAAAATCTATTTGTTACGGTTTGGTTCGAGGTTTAAAAAGTAATTGTCACATCCTAAAATCTAAAACGAATCGTATCTACAGTTTAAGATCTAAAACGTCATCTTTCAAAGTCTAAAATCTAAAACAATTATCACAGTTTATTGTAATGGATTCTTGGGCAATCCCCGGACGGCTCTCCCCTCCCCCTTTTCGCAGTGTTAGTTCCGTTTCTTCATTGTTGTCTGTACTTTCTCTCTATCACTCTCCAGAAGCTTGGTTCTCTTAATCTGCAATTTGAACATTAATCTCCTGGATACTAGACCTTCGAGTCTAGCTACACTGGCTGAGTTTTTCTTGGTAGGTTTCACCTTGATTGTATTGTCCATTAGCAGTTGTAAGCTTCTCTCTCCGACTGTAGTTGTTCACATTGGAGAATGAAGTGCAGTACAATCTCTTCAGCTGCTCTGCATAGCAGGCATGTTGGGTCAGTTTCATTTCTGTAGTACTTAATGCGTTTTATTTGCAGCACGTATGTCCCGGTTACGAGTCTTAATTTTACTGGAATTCTACTGATGTCTAATGATGAGTAGCATCTGTGCTTCAATATAGGATGTATTTTGCACTTGCTCAGGTTGTGGTTACCAAGATATTGCAGCCCTTTGTAGAGTTGTGCTAGAGTTGTTAGCTGGGTACACCAGTGGTCATTCACTCTTGATTTCACCAACGAGATCCATCGTGATTTTTTGATAGGATTGTCCAAATAGTTGTACGCCTCTTTCAGGTCGTATTTTCGTAGTATTTTGTTGACACATATAAACCAGCTGTCACTAGATTCCTCCTTCACGGTTAGTTGTCTTCTTGCAAGCCTTTTCTCAGTGTTTTTTTCGCCCTGATGACAGACGTTATGGAAGAATGTGAGGGCTTTTATATCAATTTGTGCTTCTATTGGTAGAATTCCAGTTAGTATACAAACGACTGGGTCCGGACAGCTCATCGGTAATGACAGGATTTGTTTTAGTATCCTTTTCTGGAAGAGTTCTAGTTGTTCAAGAGGTTTTGAGGACGGTAATAATAGCGCCATACCGTAAAGCAATACTGGTGTTATGTAGGTTTTGTAGATGTGTAGTAGGGACTCGGGATCCAGGCCGTTGTGTCCATGAAATCCACATCCGAATAGACTGTATGCACTACGTCTCGCTTTAGTTATATTTTCATCAACATTGGTTTGGATATTGTGTTTCATCGTTGTTGTTCTGATGATACCTAAATGAGTAGCTTGCTCCACCTCGGGCATGGTGATATTCCCCATATTAAGTTTCTCGTTGGTTGTTTCGCACTGTTTGTTGTTTCCTCTAATGTGGATTGCTACACTTTTCTTTGGTTGTAATTCATATCCCTCGAGGTTCGCAAAGTCAAGAGCCATGTTGACCATGATCTGTGCATCACTGAGCTGAGTACTGAGTAGTGCGATGTCGTCTGCACATCATGTGTTGTTAACGTTGATGTTTCCTATTTTCAGTCCTATACCTACATCTTGCAAACGGTCTAATAGTGGGTTGATATATAGTTTATAGAGATCAGTGCTAAGGATACCTTCTTGCCGGACTCCCATACCGACCTTAAAACAATCGGACGTGCTTCCTGCCCATTTTATGCAGCTTTCCGCATTGTGGTGCAAGCTTTTAATAATAGTCCACGTTTTGTCCTGAATTCCCGCGTGGTACATACGCCGGAACAGATGTGAATGTATAACTTTGTCGAATGCAGCTTTTGCATCGAGAAGTACAAGATGTCCATTTTGCTTTTCGTCGGTTAATATTATGTATGCTTCTTCGACAGGTAGAGCAGCATTCATGGGGGTCGATCCTTTCGTAAACCCTCTTTGCGTTGGATTTTGCATATTATGGATCAATGGTTGTATTCTATCTCTGATCACTGCTTCGACGATCTTACTAATTACAGGCAGAACTGTTATTCCTCGATAGTTGACGGCATCGTTTTTGCTTCCGACGTCAAACGCTGCACACTTTCATATTTTGCGAGTGTTTCATCAAGTGAAACAATGGATCGGTGAGGCTGACAATATGGAAGCAAAAGATTGGGGATGGAATATTGAACACAACATGTGCGTGCCAATCAGATCGAGTTTGCCACCCGCTCCAGATGAACTTCTAAAAACAATATATTGCAGATGTAAGACAAACTGCGATTCAAAACGCTGTAACTGTAGAAAGCATGGTCTGGAATGTTCTGTCGCTTGCACTGAATGCCGAGGGAATACATGTAGCAACATGTCTGCGTGCGTAGATCAGGACTCTGATTCAGACGAATAGTTGATGCCTAATGTTGATATTTGAAAGATACATGGTGTTTAGCCTCACTTTCAACAATATTTCAGTTATATAGTCGCCGTCAGTTTTATTGGTGGAGGAAACCGGAGAACCCAGAGAAAACCACCGACCTGTCACAAGTCACTGACAAACTTTATCACATAATGTCGTTAATCTAGGGAAGGAAAATAAGATGTTTCTATTTTTTTTTCATTAAGCAAACACCAACTGATTGTTAACAATTGACATTTAATTATATTTCAAAACATTCTTTATTAATCTGTACCGAAACAGTCATGATTTAATTTATTCTGTCACGGAAAATATGATTTTTTTCAAAATTTCAGTTTTCAGCATTTTTTTTTTTTTTAATGAAATTTTACCAAAAAAATAGCCACCTGGGGAGAATATGGATAGATTTTTTTATTTTTGAAAGAATATTCAATAATAACAAGATATTTTTAGAGAAATTGGTAATATTCTGCAAAGTAGAGTGAACATGTCAAATTTCCAGTTTTCAGCGATTTTTGTTCAAAATCCCTTGTTTTTACCCCAAAAATTGCAAGAAGGCAACTTGGGATTTTCGGCGACTTTTAATATGTTAATGAGGACACTCCCAGCTTCAAGATGAGCCCAAGAAACCTTCTGTTGCAATTTGTTCTAGGTCACGCCTTTTCTGGCGTATATAGACTGGACTCATCATGTTATCGTTTAGGCTATTATAAACATAATACAGATGATTATGTACTATTCACACAAAAACACATCACTTTGAATGACATTATTATAATCTTTGTTGATAATTATGGTTTTTTTCTAAAAATAATATTCTGATTCCCAATGTTGCTGAAAAAAATATTCTGATTTTGGTGGAGGAAAAAAAAAAAATATTTTAACTCTTGTGTTGTTCGAAAAAAAAATTCTGAACGAAACAAAAAACCATAACCTCATAGTATTATGGGATTTCATTTTAAAATTCAAATTTGGATTTTATATCAATAATCTTTTGTAAGGGTGATTGTAAAACAAGAAACAAAACATTAAGACTGTGTATATTGTATGTTATTTGTGTTAAGAATAATTAAATAATATTTTGTACACAATACCAAAAAAAATATTGTTATTAATGATATCTTCGTCTGGTTGCATCAACCTCATTAATTAAAACATCACAAACATTTCTTAATAAACAATATTTTATTATGTTTTGGATAATATAAAAATGTCTTTAGATAAGTGACTTTTGAAAGACATTGTAGAACCCTTGAACTCTTATAAAGTCAAGATCATGCTCATTCAATTACTAGTAAATACTAAAATAACCCTTTTATTTTATAACAAAATTGTAGAATTGATGAAGATATTATACATTGTCAATATTTTTTTTTTTCGGACAACATTGTAGAACTCTGTCCAAAATGATGAATGATCCATGATGAAGACTCTAGCATTGATATGACAATGTTCAGTGGCGGATTCAAGGGGGGGGAGGCTTTGGGGGCTTCAGCCCCCCCCCCCCCCCCTGTCGAATAAGTCAAGCACATATATTAACATACGCTTTTCAAGGTTAGTTAACGTCACGATATGGCTTTGAGTCGAATGGTTTCGATTTGTGTGATGAAAGTAAAAGAAAATACAAATTAATTTCTTTGTATTGAATTAATCTTCAAAGAGGTAATTATAAGTAATTATGCTAAATCAAATTTTCAAGTTTATTTGAAGTTTTTATGAATGTATTGTCAAAATACCAATTAATCAGGTATTGTCTAAACAGGCGCACTACGTTTGAGCGCATTTTCAATTTTAGGTGTGTTACGTTTGAGCGCAAATTTTTCCTACGTTTGAGCGCATTTTACCCATGGTTTACCTGGGAAATTTAATATCTAAAAATGTGAAAAATAGAAATAAAAATATATTAGACCTTTCGCACGATATTGCGTCCAGTGAAAAATGGTGTCAATGTCTTGATAAAAAAGTCCAGGATTTCAGTGTTGTAAAGCAAAATTCAAATATGCGTATATCTAAATAAAGCATAAAACAACGCGCTTCTGTCTGGCTACTATTCCTAAGTTCCTGATAATTTATTCTAATTATTTCAGTGTTCAAAGTTGTACTCTTACGCTAATATTTTGCTGTCCGTCGTAACAGTTTGAAGTTCAGAAAATTGGTTTTTCGTCGATAGACTCGAATCCGAAATGAGCGCAATTTGACATACCAACTCTATGTAATGTGTTTATTGTGACGTTATATCCGTTTGGTTGTCGGTTGAAATTTTGATGAAATCGGACAAGACAAATCCAGTCTCGACATCTGTCCGAACTCATAAACAGGTCAGACAACCCTCATTATGCAAGTATTTAAACAAAAACAGACACATATAGATATTATTTCTTTTTTTACTACAAGAAAGTACCCATAAAACAGATAACATCTATAGGTAAAATGCTAAAATCGAGTTTTCCTTTTTGAGACAGTGACCAAATTGCTATATCTAGCCACAATGTCCAAACGTCGCTTTTTAGATTTTTTCGACGAGATGTCGCTATTTGAGTAGATACTACAGTATAAATAAAATACAAAAGAGAAATAACAAACTATATACCGGTATTATGGAAGAAAGTTCCCATACCTGGCTAAAATATACATGTAGAATGTGCAAGGTTTGCTTGTTCATTAGTTTTTTTGCCCGACTTGTCCATGTCTAGCCAAAATGTCCAATATGGCAAAAACGTCTCACTTTTTTTTTATATCATTGCCATTTGCATAACGTCAGCAAGTTAACTTGTTACGCTGCACGACGCAATATACTTTATTATAAAAGATTACAGCACTAAAAAACACATCATAAAAACATCATAGGATTTATTTAAAATGTTCTATGAAATAGATTTAAGAATGTTTAAAGATGTCTATAAAAGTAGCACTAAAATCTTACAAATCGGTTCTTGCGGAAAATTTCAACCCCATTGACTTCATTTAAGTTGCTCTGGAAATTTCTCCTGTCTCTAACCTACGTTTTTGTTCTAACTCAAGTTTTTCCTTCTCGGTGCGCATGACTGTAGCGGGGTTGTCAAGACCTCGAATTTTTTCGTTATCAAAATCATTTTTAATAATTTTTTAAAGATCATTTTTATAATAATTTTTTTTCATTATCAAAATCATTTTTAATAATTTTTTAAAGATCATTTTCATAATAATTTCTTAAAAGTTTTATAATTTTTTTTTTTTCTCAGGTAAATAGCTAAGGTAAAATGCGGTCAATCGTGGATTTTTTTGCGCTCAAACGTAGGATTTTTTGCGCTCAAATGTAGGACCAATGCGCTCAAACGTCGTGCAGCAGTCTAAACCGTTATATAAACATGTCTAGTGTCACAATCTCATATAGGTATAACCACCAACACCTGTAAATTGAGGCTCTTTTTGCTATTCTTTATTTCTCTTAAACCATAATACATACAGGTATAGAGATATGAAAATATGTACACTATTTACAATATATACAGACAGGTCATAACAAGAGGTTAACCGGGAGTCGACACACCTTTATTAATAATTCTGACAAAACGACATAATTTTTGGAGTTCTATTTTTGAAGTTGATGTCATTAATAGTTTGAACTTTATTATGTTTGGATTTATACGAATGTTTTTCTTTATATAAATTTTTCTTTGATTGCTGAAATACTGACATTTAAATAGATAATGAAATTCATCTCCAATTTCTCCATTATTACATAAGGGGCATATTCTATTCTCTCTGGCTATGTTTTTCCATCTACCATTTTCGACTGGTAACTTATGGTTTGTTGTTCTAAATTTACTTAATGTCAAATTATCCTTATCATTTAAAATATTTAAGTAGTTTTCGAAAACCAAATTATCTTTATATATTCTGTAATTCAGTGCCTTCGGAGAATCGTTTACTGAAGAAAGCCACGTTTGGAGATATTGATCAGTGAGATTTTGTTTAATTGAGTGTTTCAACCACAATTCATTAATAAAAGTTTGTGACTCCCAAATATAATTAAAACCACAATTACACAATATATGTTTTACATATTTCAACCACATAAAGTTTCTATCTCTCACTCGCAACATATTATACATACATTTATAAATGATAACAGATAGTTTTGTTTGCTTTCCACTGATTAGTTTAGCCCAAAAAGATATTGTTCTAACTTTTATATCAATGTCTAGGGGATATCTACCTAGTTCCCCATAAACCATGTAACTTGGTGTGGAAGTTTTAAAATTAAGTAATAGTTTACAAAATCGCAAGTGTACCCTTTCTATAATTTCGTTTTTTGAAAACCCCCAAACTTCACACCCATACAATAAAATAGGTGTTATTATTTTATCAAATAAGTCTAACTGGCACTGAATTGATAGGTTATGTATTTTTCCTCTTTTTAAAACTTCGAACATTGCTTTTGTGGCTTTCTCTACTTGAGCTTTTTTTGCCATTGAAAAGTTCCCAGATTTTGAAAGTAAAACACCCAGATAATTAAATTCAGACACTATTCCAATTTCCATTTCATTAAATGTGAATGTAAGATTATTTGGAAGCCTCCCTCTAGAAAAAAACAAAATTTTAGTTTTTTCGACATTAACTTTAAGTTGCCAAAACTTACAATATTCAGAAAAGACATCAAGTTGTTTCTGAAGATCCTCTTTGGTTTCCGACATTATCACTGTATCGTCGGCGTACAGTATAACGAAAAGTTTCAGATATACATTTAACTGGTTTTCAATTTCTTCAGACAATGTTGTCAACCCACTGACATCTTTTGACTGCAGATAAGATTCTAAATCATTTAGAAAAATTGAAAACAAAAACGGGGATAAGTTCTCACCCTGTCTAACACCGTTTTCACACCTAAAGAAATCAGATTTACAATTGTTATATACTACACATGATTTAATGTTATCATACATATTTAATATCAAACGATACATTTTACCATTGATATTGTTCAATAAAAGTTTGTACCATAATGCTTCACGCCAGACTTTGTCGAACGCTTTTTCAAAGTCCACGAAAGCACAAAATAATTTTTTATTTTTACTTTTGAGACATTCGAAGAAGGAATAAAGGATAAATATACTATCAATAGTGGAGTATTGTTTACGGAATCCACACTGGCTTTCGTTTAATACCTTAAATTCTTCTGAGAATGTATTTAGTCTATCGTTCAATATAGATGTGAAAAGTTTACCTAGGCAGCTTAATATGGTTATTGGTCGAAAATTGTTTGGGTCATATTTATTTCCTTTGTTTTTGAATATAGGTTTAATGCTTCCAATTAACCATATATCAGGGATAATACCTGTATCAAATATAACGTTAAATAACTTCTCGTATATGTTAATAAACTGGGTCGCGGTAGCTTTAATATACTCGTTTGTAATATAATCTTCTCCGCTAGCTTTATTACATTTTAACTTTTTTATACAATTCAAAATCTCATTTTTGTCGATATACTTATTAATTTCTTCATTTATTTGATTTGTTTCCTGAACTTCTGGTTCAGGTAAGTTTGGCGTATCTTTTTGATTAGGTTTCTGGTTTAATTCCTTATAAAATTCGAAAAAAGTATCAACTGGGATGTCTGGTTGTTCTTTTCTTTTACTTTTATTTAAAATTTTCCAAAATTCTTTTGGATTTTTTGTGCGCATAGTTTTAAGTTTATTTTGCATGTCTTTTCTATGTCGTGACATACTTGTATCAAGTGTTCTTTTATACTGTCTTTCCGCTGCAGCTAACTCATTTTTAACTGCTTCTGTCTTATACCTTTTGTATTTTCTTTTCAATTTTCTATAATTTTGTCTTTGAAATTTACATTACACAGTAAACCATGGTTTATGAGTTTTACTGTTATTTATTTGTTGCTTAGAGTTTTTTGTAGTACGTGTACCCAAAGTTTTCTTGGCCGAGTCTACAAATATTTCTGATAGGTCATGTACATACTGGTTAATAGACTGCTTACATGTGTTATCATTATTTGAGTTAATCAGTTTATTTTCTAGATCAATTACTTTCACTGTTTCTATATTTTCAATGAATTCTTGCAATTTTTCTGGGTCCCACTTGTTTATTACTTCCTCTTTATTAGATTGGTTACGAGATTCTGCCGCATTATTCGTTTTTTCGTTTACTTTAATTGAAACGGAAATTGGTGAGTGTGCGTCTGAATATAATTTAGAGAATTCTAATACATTTAGCCTAACAAAATTTGACAGGATATTTACATTACATAAACAATAGTCGACAACACTCGCACCTTTACATGTTAATTTTCCCTCTACATCCCCATTTAAACGTCCATTTAGAATGAAAAAATCATTTGATTTACAAAAATCCAATAATAATTTACCAAAATTATTTCTGGTTTTATCTCTGCTGTTTCTTTTACGTGGCAAGCTATTCATATCTAAAAAGCAAACACTATTTACAATATCAATCCCCTCTGTTGAGGGGTCATCATCATCTATAAATATAAAATCGTCATCAGTTGCAGTCCTACTATTAAAATCACCCAGTAGGCAAACACATTCATAATTTGGAGAAAACATTAGATATTCATTTTGAATTTCCCGATACGCATCATCTGAGGAGTAAGATGTGTATTCGGGTGGAATATATACAATTCCAAAAAGGCCATCTCCGTTCGTATTTAAAAGATCAGCACTTACTTTAAACCAGAATACAAATCTACATTCGGTTTCTACAGGAGAGATTTTGTCGGAAAGTTGTTCTTTAAAACCTAAAGCTATACCCCCCGATTTATTTCTTGATTTAGTTTTCCGGTTTTTTAGTTTAAAAACATACCCGGGTATATCAATTTGATCAAAATCATCCGTTTTTGTTTCTTGTAAACATATGATGTCGTGTTTGCATACCAAGTTTTCAAATTCTGGGTAACGTGTCTTTTTCTTAAGCCCGCAACAGTTCAGACATAAAACATTCAAATTGTTAGTATCAATACTTTCGCTACACGTTGACTCATTTTCACTAACACTCTCGTTATATACATTTTCAACTATATCAGTAGATTCATTCAAATCAATATTTACAACAGTATTGTTAGTACATATACATGCATCTTCGGTACTATTTGTATTTAACAATGGTTGTTCAATCAAAAGTGGTTCAATATTTTCATTCACATTCCGGGCGTTAAAATTACATGTATCTACAAGTTTTATGTCATTTTTTTCTTTATCTTTAATACATGTAATACTTTCATTTTCTAAAACAGATTTTGTGTTATCCACTGTGGAAATATTTTGTTGATTACATTTCTGTTGCTGTATAAGTAAAGGGATTTCCAAATATGGAAAGCTTTTTGATAAGTTATCTAAAGTGCAATAATTACTTGCTTGTCGATTTAAACATGTTTCATTTAATTTGTGATTATCCTGGTCATCTGTTTGATTGAACTGATCATTGTTTACTTTTATTACATTACATTTATTATAACAGTTTGAATCTGACAAAGCAATATCAGTATTTCTATTTAGCTCATAATTACAGTAACTATTCAAGGAAATTCTTTTTTAAATATCATTTATTTTTGCAAAAAAAATTATTAAAGGCAAATGTTGCTGTATTACAAAAAAAAAAAAATCACGAGTTTCCGTTTTTGAAAATATGAATACAGCATATTTTAAACTCTAAATGAAAATATAAATACATATAAAATATTTAAAATTAATTATAATTATTATAATTAGAAATAAAATAGACTTAAATTAGATTTTTTTTTCCTGCTATTGCTCAAACCCTTGAGCACTTTACAAAACTGCCAAAATACACATACACCAGACCAGAAGAAGCTGATGTAACTTCTTTGTTGAATTCCATTTGCAACTTTGATTTTGTCGTAACCATTGTCATTGTTCAAATGTGCCTGGCTTTTAAGAAAGGGTTCAGCAGTTCACTAGATTTAGATTAAACTTATTTTATTGTTAACTATATAACATTTGGATCGGACACAAGTATTCCAACTTACAAAGGTGCTCTACAAGATCACTACTATAGAGATCACTTGACATAGGCAGAGCCTTAAAAAGTGTAAATTTAATTCAGAGCTCACTAGACTGTAGAGCAAATGTTGAACAATTCAACCACCAATGTTTTTAGAGGATTGCTAAAATATGTGAACCGCTAGACATAGAGGTTAAAAAACCTAGAATATGCGGGAGACAAATAATGAGAGATAATGTTGAAGTCAATAACTGTACCTTTTCTCTACTGTACGCTAAATGAAATGAAAACAAGATTTACCGACCTGCACGCCAAAACCCCTTTGGGACTACAGTTGGTTCCATCAATTATTGAAAATATTGCTCCATAACTGAGCCCCCCGTCAACAGAGTCTCTGGATCCGCCCCTGATGTTAGATGGATTTTAATTTCAAAACATTCCATTATGGAAAGCTGGGGCATACTGTACATGTACCATTCACTGGTTGTTGGGAGAATTGAAGAATTTATTTGTGATAATGCATTTATATCCTATTAGCTGGTACACTTTACAATATTATGAAAATTGTCATTTACCCTGAAAACATTCATGGGAATAATATATGTGTATTTCAAAGAGCTGTGAAAACAAACATTTTATTGAGTAAAAGCTGATAAAAGATAATTTTAGCTTAAATTGTTTATGTTTTTATTACCATTCTCCCTGGAATTGCTACAAACAAGAACTATTATATCTAAATGTACCCTGTCGAGTGTACTCCATGTATACTTTTAATGGGATACATTCAACTGTCAAGATTAATTGACCTGTTGACTTGGGCTCCTTCATGTTTCGTATATTCTAACTGTCATGATAGTGCATTGAATTACAATGTATATTGATTAAATTCCAGTAAGGTAAACAAAAATGTATTAATAGAAATTATTATGATTTATACGTTTTAAGTGTAAAAATACACGGTTTTCCAATAAAAATCTCGTAATAAAAGAAAAGATTTCCGGTTCGGGAAGAACAGAGTTATCTACCTTTGTGGTTCGGGTTACACATTTTACCGACCTTGAAATCAGAAAACTGCATTTTTCAACTTTTTGAATATATTTCGACATCTTATTATAATCTATGTGTTTCAAGGATATAAAAATACACAATAAATGAAAAAGTTTTTTGCAAAACATCGTAAGATTAAAGAAGATATCAACAATAAAAGATGTCCGGTTCGGGTTACACATTTTACCGACCTTGAAATCAGAAAACTGCACCTTTCAACTTTTTGAATATATTTCGACATCTTATTATAATCTATGTGTCAAGTATGTAAAAATACACAATGAATGAAAAAGTTTTCGCAAAACATCGTCAAATTAAAGGAGATATCAACAATAAAAGATTTCCGGTTCGGGACATTTCCGTCAATTTCCGGTTCGGGTTCGGGTTACACTTTTTACCGACCACCCAAAAGTATTGACCTCTGACGGGTCACAAATCAGGTTAACATGCATCCGAAAAATTTGTTAAACATATTAATCACATGATCAATATATTAATAACGACCAATCGCAATATACAGGAAGTACGGAAAGTCTCTTAGGTATGATCTTAGTGACAACAGACAAGTATAGAAACATTCCGAAAAGAAAGACGCCATGTTATCACCATCTCTCTACTACACGTTAAACTCCCCTCTCTATGACCTACCCTGATTAACGCTTCCTTTTTCCAGGCTACGGAAACGATTATCTCCCTGGGCTATATACTCAGCCATTACAACCAATAGGGGGGTGCTAATGTGTGTATCGTGTTAGGTAAATGAGTTGCCAGACATTTATTTATGGATATATTGTAACAAAATATGGATGTAATTGTTTGAAATATATATTTCCCAAGGAGGTTTGTATTATTTTACATTCAACATACGTCTTCATGTATAATTTTGGATGTGAAGTAAAATACAATCAAAATTTGGGCCAAATGTTACCAGCGAGCTGCTGGTAAGATCAGGATCAGAATCAGGAAGATTTTTAGCTTGACAAATATTTCTGAATGGCTTGTTGTTCTTTTGTAAGGTATTTTTACCTTAATAATTATATATAAAAACAGAAAATATAGGTTATATATTTTTATGAAATAAATTAATTAAAAAAACACGTGTTTTCTTAGAATATGGTAAATCCGAGGATTTATGATATGCAAAGCAGATGTTTGTTTACAGACAATAATTATATATATATAAGTGTATTTTGTAAACAACTAATGGTACGTAGATACATTGTATCTAACATAGTTAACACTTAATCCAAATTTTATTTAGCATATGCATTTGATTATTCTATTTTATGAATATAAATTGTTATTAAATACAGAGGATCTATTTAGATCATAGATGGGCTTCATACTCCTACAGGAGTACAGACAGTATTGTAAAATATTTTTTTTTATTTTTTTCTAATCACTATTGGTTCAATTTTTTTTTACAAAAAGTTTTTCAGTAGTAATTTTATAATACTATACAGTACTATGATTATCTCCCTTTATTTATATTCCTTAAAAAGCATTTTCCCCAATAATTACTGTTAATTCAACTTTTTGCATTTAATTGTTATATTTTGAAATTGTTATCAATATTAAACAATAAAAAAATGTTTATGTTCATATTTATATTATGAATATTATAGTGACAAATATTTAAATTAAATATACCTACCTTGAAGAACTTTCGATTTATTTATATAATCAACGCCCACTTTCTTATAAATATACTGCCGAATTTCCTTCGATATTTTCCGTATATTACAATTATACTTCGGTATCTTCCGATTTATTTCGGTCAATTCTAAATTTGCATAGACACTTCAAATACGTCAAAAAATTATCCAATGAAAAGTTTCTCGATATACGAGAACTAGACGAGAATTTCCTTACTTATTATAAAATCCCGAGAAACATCGAATGGTATAATCGGCCATTTTCAAGCATCATTATTTGCCGATTCCATTCCCTTTCACTATGACTTCCCCTGCGTTTTCAAATTTCCATTAGGAAACAGAAGCAGACGTGAAATTTGGATTGGTAAAATTTTGTTAAATTTTCTTCATTTTATATGCAATTAACGACATTTTACTGAAAACAGTTAAGAATAACATTGTTGCGTGTTTGTGCAATGCATTTTATACGAATTTATCTCTCTGTATCACAACGATACAATACAAATATTTTTAGAGCTTAACATATTTAGAGCTTAACATATGGTGGGGATGTTTGTAGCTGTATAGCTGCAATAATGTAGCTCCTGTGACAAACTTGTGTCTCGGCAGAGCTACAACGCGGTCCCATTCGTCACAATGGAGCAAAAAAAAATTTGCAGTTGAAACGTAAAAACTCACTATTTACGCTTCAAACATTTCATTATAAGTTATAACTATTACTGATGATCCCAGTCCTTGTTAAATCGGTTTGGCTGAGAAATATATGCTTTTCAAAGGTAGCAACAACCTTGTTCAAATTTATCGATTGTTTGTCATAACCGGAAACTACGGAAGGCGGAGCTTTTCTAAATATGGTATTTTTTACTACGATGTTTACGACTGCTGATGTAAATATTCACGCCTTAATCGCCAAATATGGTATCGACATCCAAATAGTGAGGCCGGAAATGACGAAATTCAAAATGTTCAGAGAGTTTAGTAAACATGGATTTTTATTTTGTGGGAATTACATTCTAAAATACTGGTAGGTGATACAAACTTGTTATAATAATGGACAAAAGGAAAGGTTATGTCTTATTATTGATAAATGCAGGCGTCAGAAACTCTGTAAGCGAGCGCAAAAAATCTCGGCGGCTGCTCCATTACGTGTAATGGCATCCCGTTATAACCCTTGCGAGTAAGCGAGCATTTAGGGTTTTATTATTAGAACTAGTAGCTGTACATCTTGTAGTAAATGAATTTTCATTTTTTTTGTTCTTTGCAATATGAACAAACCATGCCGGTTTCAGTATCAACAAGATATGATTATAATCTAACGATTATGAAGTCTCCCAAACCGGCCACTGACACTATCTACCCACATATCAAATTTTGATGATATCGGACAATGTTGAATTTTACCCCCCATTTTTATGCAGTGTTTTGGCAGCCATTTTGAAAATGGCAGACATTTTGAAAACGCATGAAATTCTCTCCTGTAGCTCCTGAGATCTGCCGTGGACAAGTTCATGGTGCACGGAAAGAAAGAATAATAATAAGAAACGGAGCAAAAACAATAAGTCTCCAAACGTTGTTTGGGAGACTTAACTAACCATGGACGGTTTTGTTTCCATTCCTTTAAAAATTGTCTAGAGCGTTTGGACTTTTCGTATTCTTTAAAATATTGTGTTCTCTGTTCATTTTGCCTTTTAAGAGGCCCAGAGTTCCCCAAAAAGAACTGACTTAAATCGTCTTGGCGAAACATTTCGCCAACCGGATATTTTGAACGAACATGTAAAATTGCATGGTTTGTGCAATATAAAGACAATGGAGAAATCATCGTTGTTAAAAGAATTATTTGTTACCTAAATCCCTTTACAACAACAACTAAATTCTTTATTTCAATCCTTAAATGACGCAAAATTAATGCAAAAATTGACATCCTATACAGAGGTGTTTAAAAATAGAACAGCCGTAGATCTCCTTAACTGGAGATAAGATTCGCATACATCAAAATAAGCTGGTTCCCGGGCTACTACACTTCGTTTCTCAGTTCATAGAGTGAAGCGGATATCAGTTTAATATCAAAACAAAAAATCGGGGCTTAAAATCAATCGATGGAAATGTCAATATTTTTCGGATTTCGATCTTGGTGAATAGGAATTATTACATATAGATTTACACTATTTTATTTTTTCTAATTTTCACTCGCCACGTGGACGACTGAGATGAGATTTTTAAGGGCCCACACTGAAATTTACTCACAAATGGCGAGTGGGCGACCGCTAATTTCAAACCCTGCAATGATTATAGATTGATTACATTGATTGGAAGATGACAACATTTTATTAAACAAGACATCATTTGACTTGTGTAGTCCTATCACATAGTACCTCGGGTGGCGATATTTACTATTTGTTTTCTATTTGTTGCCTCCGCATGAAATAAAAAATGAAAAAATCCCAATGAAAACGTAAAATATGAACATGGAATGTGAAGTCGTATGTTATATAGAACTATTGACTTTGTGTTGTTCGCATGCAAACGTCCACGTGGATAACAGGGACTTGCTCCCGACCTTTCGTTTTCAATAATTTTACCCCTACTATCAATGATTATAGATAACAAAAGGCCGGGAGCAAGTACACACATAATCTTGATAATTAATGTAATGATATGTATTTACTTTGTATTGATTTGAACACTGACTCTCTGTAACCTTTGTAACATTTATTTATTAGTTTAGAGAATAAAGTTATATACACAAACAGTCATCTGTCAAAAGTATTCGGAAATCTAGAAAAAATCCCTATATCAGTGAAAACGAAATACAGACGGACAAGTCCGGTAAAATGACCACCGGTCCGATATAAACCCTTGGATTTCAGGACCGATTGTCCGGTATTGCTCTGTCATTTGATTTCGGCTATAACGATTGACTTGTCAGTTTCCGGCATAGGATTTAATAAAAACTAAAGTGAAACGCCAGATCAAAACTGTTTATTGTATCATTTTACGTTGTCCCATGCTATGATGAAGTTCAAGGACATTGACAAAAAAGTCGCAATCTCAGAAACGCTTAAATGAACGGAAATATCAATATATGAAATATAAGAAAAAGAATCACTCCGAACCGGACACATAAAAATTATCGGATATCAATTTGGCGCAATTTTTGCCATTTAAACGTGTCTGTTGTGCAAAATACGATAGAGGACTTGATTTTAGATTTTGGGAAATATTGAAACCTTTGAAATGGACAAATATTACAAGCTTTTTCCTGATTAAGACAAATGGTTGAAAAGATATCCACTAAAAATTTATTTACCTGTGAATTTAAATAAAATACTTTGCTTTACTTATAAAAAAAAAAAAAATTAAACAAAATGTTTACCGGTACTTCAAGTTCAAAGCAGTCTTGTTTTATCAAACAATGTTAAGAAAAATATGTATACAGTTAATTTGCATTGCTAAAACGAGAAATGGAAAATTGGTAGCCCTTGCTTGAAAGCAACTACTGCAGGAAAAGCTTGATATTGACAGTGAGGAAAGTGACCTTCATGCACTGAATATTATATGTGACACAGACAAGGACAGTGATGACTTTTGTGTTGATTTTATGGATGAAAAAATAATTGGAGAGACGTTTTCCTTCTCTCAGAAATAGAATGTTAACAATAAAACTATTCGGAATATATATTGTTATGAAAATTTGTGTTCCCATACCATTCTTCTCCTTATTGGTTTCATATGACATGGGTATATGAAATAAGAAAATAACCCTAATTAAAATCAATAACAATGAAAAGGGCTTTATACAAGTAAAGGAAACTATACAGGCCAGCCATCAACAATGAAATATTAAAAAAATTACGATTTTCTTTCAGTCTGGTAAAAGTTAATTCGGTCTGGTGAATGATCTTGGTTCACCAGACCGAATGTCCTGTAAGAAAATTTACAATTTCGCATTCACTGCTATATAATCAACCAAAACCATATTATTTCAAAAAATTATTGTGAAGTCATTTCTGGATAAATTTTAACATATTTTACACCAAAACATTTGGAATTGTCTATATTTTGTTTGTTTATTTGCTCATTATGTTTATATGAGTGGTTTTTATTTGTACATAATTTTTAGGATTTATTTTTAGTTGAAATATATAGGAAAATCAAAGTCAATTTTTATTTGTTGTGTTTAAATTATGTACAAATAAAAATCACTCATAACTACATAATGAGTAAATAAACAATCAAAATATTGACAATGCCGAATGTTTTGGTGTAACATTTGTTAAAATCTATCCAGAAATGACTTCACAATATTTTTTTGAAAAAATATGGTTTTGGTTGATTATATAGGGATTTTTATTTTACATTTCCGAATACTTTTGACAGATGACTGTGTTGTTTGTATATATCGTGTAAAAAGCAATATTGACTTTCCGTTACAAGTAATTTATTTTTGCTTTACATCAAAGTATTAAGTTTGAAGTCTAGGAAATGTTTATAATGTCATTAATGAGGTGTAGAGGACGACCATTTAAAGAGGCATTAGCTACGATTTTGACCAAAAAAAGGATATGTTTTGGAAATTGGTAAATAGCTTTAAAATGAAGAAATAAAGGTAAATATTTCACATTAAACAACTTATCTACCACTTTTCGCCTTTTGAGAACGAAAATTACCATCGATTTGTTATTTCCTTGCAAGCAAATAATTTGACCTCGCTTTCTCCATATGCAACGTTACCTGACCTTACTAGTGACAGGTAAAAACGAATAATTTGTATTTTGTTGCTTATTAACTGCAAACTTGCATGGTTCTTTGTTCGTAATTAATGCAGACTAAAAGCTGATTCAAAGAAAATAAGAAATAAGTGCATTGTTGTATTGATTTAATGACGATTCGGCAAACTCCGTCAACAATGCCGATAATTAATCAATCGGCAAACCTCGGGCGAGTCCGCTTCTCTCCTTCAATACCTCGGCTGTAATACGGTATTTGATATGCGTCTACGCGTCACATTTCTTTGCCGGAAGACCGTATCACTTCAATCAAACATTGCGCACCGTGAATAAGTTCTAAAATGGCGACAATAGATGAGTTTGCTTTGAAAAATATTGGTCTTTGATGAAGGTACGGAATCAGCCGACATTGCGACGAATGAAAATATATTATTATTTGACGAATATTCGAAAGTGAAATTATTTTAATACCTCCTTCATTGAAGATTTCCGAAAGTAGTTCCAATGGGAGCTATCGTAATACGGACGAGGTATGATGAAGGTACGGAATCAGCCGAAGTTGCGACGAGTGGATAATTAATAAGATTGCGTCCATTTCTTGATCGATCTCAAAACACGGGCAGTTGCACCTTTTTTCCCCGATGCGCGTACATTTCATAACATTTATAAGTTACAGAAACACGCTATATTAAGGCATCAATCATATCTGATAGTTTTTATGGGAAACACAAATTTACGATTTTGGCAGATAATGCCCCTTTAATATTTAGGGGATGTCTGTCTTTTTTTCCCAAACCAGAAATATTTTTGACACGAAATAAGAATTTATTTTTATATGAACAAATTTAAATGTTATTTTTATTCAAATTTAAAAAAAAAAAGTTGCATCTTTCAGATCACTGTATTTTTTCTATTAAATTCGAGGCTTTATTTTTACAAACAAAAATATACTCCACCCTCTAAAAGTTAAATTGTCAAATATCGAATATAGTATTAATTTTTTTTTCAGAGAGAGGTAAGAGACAAGAATAAAGAGTCATCAATTTATACACAAAATTCCTGAATTGTGGACATTTGTTTGATCCTTTGTACTTGACAAAATGTGGTTACTGTTCAAAGAAGAGTTTGAAGATACCAATGGGGTAATCAGAATCTGTATATCGAAGAAGAACAGACAACATAATGGCCAAAAGAAAAAGGACAAACAACAATCTATAAAACACACATAAACGTTCAAATAAAATATATGTATTGCTTTTTATTGCACATTTTCATTAGCTTCAACCCCAGGACTACACACCAAACCTCGCAATCCCAAGCAATGCAAGTTTGAACCCATTTGAGACCCTGAAGCCTATTGCACACCTCGCTAGATTTGCTTAATGCTCTGTATTTAAATCATGTGCATAGTAGGGCATCCCCAGCACTTTGGTAAGTGGGTGAGGAAAAAGGGGGGAGGACTACTTCACTTGTTATGGCAGAAATTTAATTAGCAACCGGATGCTCAGCATAAAAGCAATAACAAAATGTCAAGTTGCCAACCTAAGTGTTTGTTTGTTTTTTTGTTTTTATTTATTTACGTGTTATTTTTGCAAGCTTTTACCCCTCGTGTCAACTCCAAATGACCCCCTCCCCACCTTCCGATTCATTTCTAAACTTGATCTTCGCATCTGTAACCCTTTGCTACTCCACTGCATATGCATAATGCACAGAACACATCAGATTGGACGAATAGCAGTCGAGCTATTAGAGATTTAAAAAGTCGATATTTCAAGATTATAATGTTGATTTTTTTTTATTAAAAATGTTAAGGCCAAAAAAAAAAAATGTGTGTTTACGGTCACCCGACCTACCCTAATTTTTGCTAGCGACCCTATGCATTTTTACACAGAATTCGGATAACCATTTTTGTTGATTAACCAGCAGCAATGTTTTATTTATTCAACTGCTAGCTTTTTGTCGAAATTGAGAGCAAAGAAGGTTGAAAAACTGCATAATTCGTCATTTTACCAGAATTTTCGAAAATTAAATACCGGAATCGGATTCCGGAACTGGGAACTACTATTTCCGGTTTTGTCGACCGACCCTAGATTTTTTTGACATGTGACAGTAAACACACATATATTTTTTTTTTATAAATAATCAATGTCATAATATTTCTACTTGCAGATCCATCATGGAAACAATTTGTGATCCATGTTCAGAAAAAAACAAAAGGCTTGTTGCTGAAAAATATTGTTCGGACTGTAAAAAAAAGCTATGCACAGAATGCACTGAATGGCATCTACGGTGTGAGGAATTTAGATCTCATCATGTAATTGATTTGTCATCGGTGGGATCAAGAATACCACCATCTTCTAAAATAAACTGTGAAATACACACAGACGTCCAGATTGATTATTTCTGTAGTCAACATGATGTTGTATGCTGTAGAGCTTGTCTCTCGGATAGTCATAGGTCTTGTGAGTCTGTTTTACCTTTAGACTCTGCTTCAAAGGACGTAAAAAATTCCTCTTTACTTTCCGATACGTTAGAAGAACTAGATAATATGACTGAAACATTGCAGAAAATGGAAGAAAATAGAGAGGAGAATCGAAAATTACTGAAACGGAAGAAGTCTCTGATAAAAAAACAAATCAGTGCAGCTAAATCAAAAGTTCCAAAATATCTAGATGACATTAAAAAAACATTAATAACTGAAGTAGGGTCTGTACAGGAAAAAAATGAGGAGAAAATAAACAGAGAAAAACATGAAATTTGTCAATTAACATCGATTTTAAAAGACAATAAACAAGAACTAGAATTCCTAAAAGACCACGGCTCTAATAATCAGTTATTTGTAACTTTACGAAAACAAATAACAAACATTCAGAAAACAGACAAGAAGATTCATGACATGACGTCTGCTATTAATGAAATTGACATGGAGTTTGAAGAAATTAAGAATGTCAACATTGAAACAATCGGATCACTGTCACAAATTACCCGACCTTGTCCTATTAAATATAAATCGATGAAAGTACAACATCAACAAGTACAACTAGAAAGAAGTCAAAAACTGACCGAATTCATAAAAGAAGGTGAAGTTAATCTAAAACATAGCGAACAATACACTTTAATAGACATGGCTGTCACTTCTGACAACAAATTACTACTTTGTAATCGTCAGTCATCTCATAAGAAGGTATATATATACAAGGATTACAAAACCTATGAAGATGAAATATCGTTTACCAGTCTACCTTATTGTATTACTGTAGTACCATGTACAGATAAAGCAGTAGTTACTCTTCCACATGAGGGATCCATACAATTTATCAACACCACTAACAATGCAAAGGATAACAAGATAAAGATAGGAGAAGAGTGTTGGGGTGTCACTGCTGTAAAGGACAAAATTTACATCGGTGGAACATATAAAGTTTTAATTTTAAATACAGATGGATCTTGTGTAAGAGAGATAACAACTGATGATGATATTAATTACAACTTATTGTATAATGAAAGGAATGATCAGTTGTTGTTAAGACAGGATGGTGGGAGATTGTGTTGTATGAATTTAGATGGCCACGTTATATATAGATACGACATATCAGGAAACCTAGGACTGGCTGTGGATCAACAAGGTCATGTATACATAAGTGGATATGATTCAGACGACATACACAGGTTGTCACCAGATGGAACATTCCGTGATATAGTATTAAGTGAACATGATGGTGTTGATGGACCAGGTGGTATAACATTTAACAATGACTTTACAAAACTGTTCATTATAAATAGAGAAAGTAAGACTGTATTAGTTTATAGTTGTAAATGAAGGATTTTTATATTTTATAGATGAAGGATTTTTATATTTTGTTGATGAAGGATTTTTATATTTTATAGATGAAGGATTTTTATATTTTGTGAAAATGGTGGTATTAACAAACCACATGGTACAACATTTAACAATAACTTTATAAGACTGTTCATTGTAGGTAGAGCTAAGACTGTATTATTTATTTCCATGAAAAAAACCTTTTATTATTGGTATGTAAAGTAGATAAATTATTGACATTAGATCTACTTAATTTTAATGGATAATTATTTGTTTTTGACTATTGGAATATACAGTATAATAATCAATGGATTATTTCTAACATTATACCTTAGAATTGACACAACATTTGGAATTATTTAAAACATGTAGATCATTTAAAACATTTGATCATTTAGAGCCTTTGGATTATTTAGAACAATTGATCATTTAGTATATATGGATTATTTAAAAGATTTGGATTATTTAGAAGATTTGGATTATTTAGAACATTTCATCATTTAGGACATTTGGATAATTTAGAACATTTGGATTATCTACAACATTTCGATTATCTACAGTATTTGGATTAAATGTATTTCGAACATTTCGATTATTAAGAACATTTGGGTTATTTAAAACATTTGGAATATTTAGAGCATTTTAGTTATTTAGAACATTTGATCATTTAGAACATTTGCATTATTTTTAACATTTGTGTCAACTATTTATGTTTTAACAATCTTATTTATATTTTGTACATTCTTATCTTATTTTAGTTGTGAAAATCTACTAAGATTATATTGTATATAAAACTTAAATAAAAAGTATAATCTGTACAAACTCCATTGATTTTGATTTTTATTTTTGGTGTTTAATGCCACTTTCAGCAATATTTCAGCTATTTCATGGTGACCAGTTTTAGTGGTTGAAGAAGCCGGAGTACCCGGAGAGAACCACCAACCATTGGCAAGCAACTGGTAAACTTTATCACTTGCGGCTGCGAGTCGAGTGCACCCTTTTTTGTAATTTACAAATCGGGGTACGAACTCACGCCGTATTGGTGATAGGCTTGTATGAGCTGTTGGATCCAACGACCTAACTCATTGAGCCACCTGGACCCCTACAACACGGGAACATCGTTATTATAAAGAATGTTATATTCTTGAACATTATACATATTATTTTTTTTAAATAAAGATACCATTAGCCGTAAAATGAAGGACAGAAAAATACCAAAAGAAAATGAACAAAAGGACAATCATGAACTACGATACATTACACATTTTAAAATGAACCTGACTAAAAACTGGGGCTGATCCCAGGTACTCCGGAAGGGTAGGCATGTTTTTTACAAATTGATGCACACAATCACTTGGCATCTGTCGTCCGTCTCTTTGTCATGATCGTCCTAGACAACCTAATCTAGAGTGTCATGGATGTTGTCGTTTGTAATCATCTGTCGTTGTCTCATGCACCCGTTTCATATTTAATCTTCTAATCTGAATCGTTGACACAGATTGAATCAAACTTGGCAGGAATGATTTTCAATTATCTGATTTGTTATGAATCTAAACTCAAATATGATTCTGATTGGCTGACATGTAAAAACAAACTTCAACATAACATGACATGAAATTGGTAATTGTAGGAATGTTTCTTTGCATCATGTTTCATATGACCGCAATATGTGGTCGTGTTATGATTGGGTTGTCGTTGTCTTCCGTCAGTAAACACAATATGTGTTCGTATTGTGATTGGGTTGTCGTTGTTGTCGTCCGTCAGTAAACACAATATGTGGTCGTATTATGATTGGGTTGTCGTTGTCTTCCGTCAGTAAACACAATATGTGGTCGTATTATGATTGGGTTGTCGTTGTTGTCGTCCGTCAGTAAGCACAATATGTGGTCGTATTATGATTGGGTTGTCGTTGTCTTCCGTCAGTAAACACAATATGTGGTCGTATTATGATTGGGTTGTCGTTGTCGTCCATCAGTAAGCACAATATGTGGTCGTATTATGATTGGGTTGTCGTTGTCTTCCGTCAGTAAACACAAAATGTGGTCGTATTATGATTGGGTTGTCGTTGTTGTCGTCTGTCAGTAAACATAAAATGTGGTCGTATTATGATTGGGTTTATTGTTGTTTTCGTTCGTCAGTAAACACAATATGTGGTCGTATTATGATTGGGTTGTCGTTGTCGTCCGTCAGTAAACATAATATGTGGTGGTATTATGGTTGGGTTTGTCGTTTTCGTCTATCAGTAAGCATAAAATGTGGTATTACGATTGGGTTTATTGTTGTTTTTGTTCGTCAGTAAACATAATACATGGTCGAGTTATGATTGGGTTTATTGTTGTTGTCGTTCATCAGTAAACACAAGATGTGGTCGTATTATGATTGGGTTGTTGTTTTCCGTCAGTAAACAGAATATGTGGTTGGTTGTATTATGGTTGGGTTGTCGTTGGTCAATAAACATAAAATGTGGTCGTATTATGACTGGGTTTATTGTTGTTTTCGTTCGTCAGTAAGCATAATATATGGTCGTATTATGATTGGGTTGTAGTTGTTGTCGTCCGTCAGTAAACACAATATGTGGTTGGTTGTGTTATGGTTGGGGTTTGTCGTTGTCGTCTGTCTGTAAGCATAAAATGTCGTATTATGATTGGGTTTATTGTTGTTGTCGTTCGTCAGTAAACACAATATGTGGTGATATTATGATTGGGTTTGTCATTGTTGTTGTCCGTCAGTAAACAGAATATTTGGTCGTGTTATGATTGGGTTTATTGTTGTTGTCATCTGCCTGTTAATATAATATGTGATCGTATTTTCATTGGGTTTATTGTTGTCGTTTGTCAACAAACAATATGTGGTAGTATTATGGTTGGGTTTGTCGTTGTTGTCGTCCGTCAGTAAACACAACATGTGTTCGTATTATGGTTGGGTGTGTCGTTGTCGCCAGTCAGTAAACACAACATGTAGTCGTAATAAGGTTGAATTTGTCGTTGTTGTCATCCGTCAGTAAACACAATATGTGGTTGTCTTATGGTTGGGTTGGTCGTTGTTGTCATCATTCAGTAAACATATATAATATGTGGTCGTATTATAGTTGAATTTGTCATTGTTGTCGTCCGTCAGTAAACACAACACATGCTCGTATTATGATTGGGTTTGTCGATGTCGTCATCAGTAACACAATATTTGGTCGTATTATGATTGGGTTTGTTGTCACTGACAAACTTTATCACATAATGTTGTATCGAGTACACCTCGACATAAATTACTTGCTGTTCCATGTAATGTTCATCCATAACAGCTTAACCTCATATTTTGCCTTATTAATAAAATGAGGGAAATTACATTTTACAAGACATTATCTATCACCACTCAAGTTGTGTGTTCGATTCCTGCTTATGGCGAGGTGTACTCTATACATCTTTATCATGTTTATGTTATCAAGTTTTAGAGATTTATTGCAGGTCAGTGGTTTTATCGATATTTCGGTTTCCTTCACCATAAACCACCATTCACCATCTCATTGGTAAAATATTGCTACAAGTGATGTTAAGCACTAATTAATCTAGCGATTTTAAATTAATAATGATCTTATGTGTATAAATTTTTAATGGTGGTTGTTAGTTAAAGCTGATCATTCAGAAACAACACACACACACAATTTTTACAATTTGTACACACATAGAGAAAAAACATAGCAATTTTCTTAATCACCTGGCGTCTGTTGTCCGTTTGTCATTTTCGTCAACGCTTTATCTAACCTAATTATAAAGAATCGTCGAAGTTGTCGCTCACAATAACCTCTCTTTGTCATTGATGGCCTTTTCAAATTTTAATTTTCTAATCAAAATCGCTGACACAGATTGAACCACACTATATTTACATTCTCACTTTTCAAATGTCTGGTTTGATGCGAATCAACACTGAAATAAGATCCTGATTGGCTCCCATGTCAAATATAAACTTTAGTACATTGTAAGTATATTTCTTCTTGCATCAAGTTTTTAGCTCACCTTGCCAATGGAAATGTGAGCTTTTGCCATCACTTGGCGTCCGTCGTACGTTAGCTTTTCACATTTTAATGTTCTCCTCCAAAACCGCTTGTCCAAATGAACAGAAACTTAGTAGCTATTGGAAGCATCTATGGAAGGTCTTCTATTAAATTTGCTCATTTTGTCTTGATCGGTTAAAAAACATGGCCACCACAGACAATTCTTGTTTCTGATTGGTTAATTTCTTAAAATTATTCTCCTCTGAAACTCAGTTGCCAAATGAAAAGAAATTTGGTAGAAAGCACCTATGGAAAGTTCTGTATAAGGTTTCCTCAAACAGAATGCATATAAAAGGTGAGCAACAAAGTGTTTTACCTCCCCGACACGTGGCAGTTTTTAACATAGGAGCCTATTGGGAAATGAATAACAGCTTTTCTTAAGTAGAGTTTCAAGATACCAAAGCCGAAAGGGGTAATAAGAATCCATAAATCGAAGGACGGACAACACAATGGCAAAAAAGGACAAACAATGATCTATAAAGCAAAAGATCGTGTAACACAAACCCCACTAAAAACCGGGACTGAACTCGGTTGCTCGGGAAAGGTAAGCTGTTCCTGCTCCATTAGTGGTACTCGTCGTCTTAATCTGATTACAAATCCGGTGATAGGTCATGAATGATGAAAGGACCGGTTTCATGGTATTTTGACCCCCCTGTATGGTAAACTGAACCCCCATGGTATTTTTACCCCCCTCATTTCTAATCAAGAGATAGGCAAGGGGTCAAAATACCATGGATAGGGGAATCAAAATATCATGGGTAGGGAGGGTCAATATACCATTGGTAGGGGGATCAAAATACCATGGGTAGAGGGTCGATATACCATGGGTATGGGGGTCCATATACCATTGGTAGGGGGTTAAAATACCATAGGTAAGTGGGTCTTTATACCATGGATAGGTGGTCAAAATACCATGGGTAGGGGTCGATATACAGTGGGTAAGAGTGTCGATATACAGTGGGTAGGAGTGTCGATATACCATGGGTAGGGGGCTCCATATACCATTGGTAGGGGGTCAAAATACCATTGGTAGTGGTCGATAACTCATACCTTAGGATGAGGGCGCATTGGACCTTGGCTTGCTGTACATAACTCGTACCTTAGGATGAGGGTGCATTGGACCTTGGCTTGCTGTACATAACTCATACCTTAGGATGAGGGTACATTGGACCTTGGCTTGCTGTACATAACTCATACCTTAGGATGAGGGTACATTGGACCTTGACTTGCTGTACATAACTCATGCCTTAGGATGAGGGTGCATTGGACCTTGGTTTGCTGTACATAACTCATACCTTAGGATGAGGGCGCATTGGATCTTGGCTTGCTGTTCATAACTCATACCTTAGGATAAGAGTGCATTGGACCTTGGCTTGCTGTACATAACTCATACCTTAGGATGAGGGTGCTTTGGACCTTGGTTTGCTGTACATAACTCATACCTCAGGATGAGGGTGCATTGGACCTTGGCTTGCTGTACATAACTCATGCCTTAGGATGAGGGTGCATTGTACCTTGGCTTGCTGTGCATAACTCATACCTTAGGATGAGGGTGCATTGGACCTTGGCTTGCTGTACATAACTCATACCTTAGGATGAGGGTACATTGGACCTTGGCTTGCTGTACATAACTCATACCTTAGGATGAGGGTGCATTGGACCTTGGCTTGCTGTACATAACACATACCTTAGGATGAGGGTGCATTGGACCTTCACCTGCTGTTCATAACTCATACCTAAGGATGAGGGTGCATTGTACCTTGGCTTGCTGTACATAACTCATACCTTAGGATGCGGGTGCATTGGACCTGGCTTGCTGTGCATAACTCATACCTTAGGATGAGGGTGCATTGTACCTTGGCTTGCTGTACATAACCCATACCTTAGGATGAGGGTGCATTGGACCTTGGCTTGCTGTACATAACTCATACCTTAGGATGAGGGTACATTGGACCTTGGCTTGCTGTACATAGCTCATACCTTAGGATGAAGATGCATTGGACCTTGGTTTGCTGTACATAACTCATACATTAGGATGAGGGCGCATTGGATCTTGGCTTGCTGTTCATAACTCATACCTTAGGATGAGGGTGCATTGGACCTTGGCTTGCTGTACATAACTCATACCTTAGGATGAGGGTGCATTGTACCTTGGCTTGCTGTACATAACTCATACCTTAGGATGAGGGTGCATTGTACCTTGGCTTGCTGTACATAACTCATACCTTAGGATGAGGGTGCATTGGACCTTGGCTTGCTGTACATAACTCATACCTTAGGATGAGGGTACATTGGACCTTGGCTTGCTGTACATAACTCATGCCTTAGGATGAGGGTGCATTGGACCTTGGTTTGCTGTACGTAACTCATACATTAGGATGAGGGCGCATTGGATCTTGGCTTGCTGTTCATAACTCGTACCTTAGGATGACGGTGCATTGGACCTTGGCTTGCTGTACGTAACTCATGCCTTAGGATGAGGGTGCATTGGACCTTGGCTTGCTGTACATAACTCATACCTTAGGATGAAGGTACATTGGACCTTGGCTTGCTGTACATAACTCATGCCTTAGGATGAGGGTGCATTGGACCTTGATTTGCTGTATGTAACTCATGCAATAGGATGAGGGTGCATTGGACCTTTGCTTGCTGTGCATAACTCATACCTTAGGATGAGGGTGCATTGGACCTTGGCTTGCTGTACATAACTCGTACCTTAGGATGAGGGTGCATTGGACCTTGGCTTGCTGTACATAACTCATATCTTAGGATGAGGGTACATTGGACCTTGGCTTGCTGTACATAACTCATACCTTAGGATTAGGGTGTATTGGACCTTGGCTTGATGTACATAACTCGTACCTTAGGATGAGGGTGCATTGCACCTTGATTTGCTGTACGTAACTCATGCAATAGGATGAGGGTGCATTGGACCTTTGCTTGCTGTACATAACTCATACCTTCGGATGAGGGTGCATTGGACCTTGGCTTGCTGTACATAACTCATACCTTAGGATGAGGGTGCATTGGACCTTGGCTTGCTGTACATAACTCATACCTTAGGATGAGGGTGCATTGTACCTTGGCTTGCTGTACATAACTCATACCTTAGGATGAGGGTGCATTGGACCTTGGCTTGCTGTACATAACTCATACCTTAGGATGAGTGTGCTTTGGACCTTGGTTTGCTGTACATAACTCATACCTCAGGATGAGGGTGCATTGGACCTTGGCTTGTGGTACATAACACATACCTTAGGATGAGGGTGCATTGTACCATGGCTTGCTGTACATAGCTCATACCTTAGGATGAGGGTGCATTGGACCTTGGCTTGCTGTACATAACTCATACCGTAAGATGAGAGTACACTGGACCTTGGCTTGCTGTAGATAACTCATGCCTTAGGATGAGGGTGCATTGGACCTTGGCTTGCTGTACATAACTCATACCTTAGGATGAAGGTACATTGGACCTTGGCTTGCTGCACATAACTCATGCCTCAGGATGAGGGTGCATTGGACCTTGGTTTGCTGTACATAACTCATACCTTAGGATGAGGGCGCATTGGATCTTGGCTTGCTGTACATGACTAATACCTTAGGATGAGGATGCATTGGACCTTGATGTGCTGTACGTAACTCATACCTTAGGATGAGGGTGCATTGGACCTTGATTTGCTGTATGTAACTCATACCTTAGGATGAGGGTGCATTGGACCTTGGCTTGCTGTGGATAACTCATACCTCAGAATGAGGGTGCATTGGACCTTGGCTTGCTGTACATAACTCGTGCCTTAGGATGAGGGTGCATTGGACCTTGGCTTGCTGTACATAACCCATATCTTAGGATGAGGGTACATTGGACCTTCGCTTGCTGTACATAACTCATACCTTAGGATGAGGGTACATTGGACTTTGGCTTGCTGTACATAACTCATACCTTAGGATGAGGGTGCATTGGACCTTGGTTTGCTGTTCATAACTCATACCTTAGGATGAGGGTGCATTGTACCTTGGCTTGCTGTACATAACTCATACCTTAGGATGAGGGTGCATTGGATATTGGTTTGCTGTACATAACTGATATCTTAGGATGAGGGTACATTGGACCTTGGCTTGCTGTACATAGCTCATACCTTAGGATGAGTGTGCATTGGACCTTGGCTTGCTGTACATAACTCATACCGTAAGATGAGAGTACACTGAACCTTGGCTTGCTGTAGATAACTCATGCGTTAGGATGAGGGTGCATTGGACCTTGGCTTGCTGTGCATAACTCATACCTTAGGATGAAGGTACATTGGACCTTTGCTTGCTGCACATAACTCATGCCTTAGGATGAGGGTGCATTGGACCTTGGTTTGCTGTACATAACTCATACCCTAGGATGAGGGCGCATTGGATCTTGGCTTGCTGTACATATCTCATACCTTAGGATGAGGGTGCATTGGACCTTGATGTGCTGTACGTAACTCATACCTTAGGATGAGGGTGCATTGGACCTTGACTTGCTGTACGTAACTCATACCTTAGGATGAGGGTGCATTGGACCTTGGCTTGCTGTGCATAACTCATACCTCAGAATGAGGGTGCATTGGACCTTGGCTTGCTGTACATAACTCATACCGTAAGATGAGAGTACACTGTACCTTGGCTTGCTGTAGATAACTCATGCCTTAGGAAGAGGCTGCATTGGACCTTGGCTTGCTGTACATAACTCATACCTTAGGATGAAGGTACATTGGACCTTTGCTTGCTGCACATAACTCATACCTTAGGATGAGGGTGCATTGGACCTTGGCTTGCTGTACATAACTCATACCTTAGGATGAGTGTGCTTTGGACCTTGGTTTGCTGTACATAACTCATACCTCAGGATGAGGCTGCATTGGACCTTGGCTTGCTGTACATAACTCATACCTTAGGATGAAGGTACATCGGACCTTTGCTTGCTGCACATAACTCATGCCTTAGGATGAGGGTGCATTGGACCTTGGTTTGCTGTACATAACTCATACCCTAGGATGAGGGCGCATTGGATCTTGGCTTGCTGTACATAACTCATGCCTTAGGATGAGGGTGCATTGGACACTGATGTGCTGTACGTAACTCATACCTTAGGATGAGGGTGCATTGGACCTTGATTTGCTGTACGTAACTCATACCTTAGGATGAGGGTGCATTGGGCCTTGGCTTGCTGTGCATAACTCATACCTCAGAATGAGGGTGCATTGGACCTTGGCTTGCTGTACATAACTCGTACCTTAGGATGAGGGTGCATTGGACCTTGGCTTGCTGTACATAACCCATATCTTAGGATGAGGGTACATTGGACCTTGGCTTGCTGTACATAACTCATACCTTAGGATGAGGGTACATTGTACCTTGGCTTGCTGTACATAACTCATACCTTAGGATGAGGTGCATTGGACCTTGGTTTGCTGTACATAACTCATATCTTAGGATGAGGGTACATTGGACCTTGGCTTGCTGTACATAACTCATACCTTAGGATGAGGGCGCATTGGATCTTGGCTTGCTGTACATAACTAATACCTTAGGATGAGGGTGCATTGGACCTTGATGTGCTGTACGTAACTCATACCTTAGGATGAGGGTGCATTGGACCTTGGCTTCCTGTGGATAACTCATACCTCAGAATGACGGTGCATTGGACCTTGGCTTGCTGTACATAACTCGTGCCTTAGGATGAGGGTGCATTGGACCTTGGCTTGCTGTACATAACCCATATCTTACGATGAGGGTACATTGGACCTTGGCTTGCTGTACATAACTCATACCTTAGGATGAGGGTGCATTGTACCTTGGCTTGCTGTACATAACTCATACCTTAGGATGAGGGTGCATTGTACCTTGGCTTGCTGTACATAACTCATACCTTAGGATGAGGGTGCATTGGATATTGGTTTGCTGTACATAACTGATATCTTAGGATGAGGGTACATTGGACCTTGGCTTGCTGTACATAGCTCATACCTTAGGATGAGGGTGCATTGGACCTTGGCTTGCTGTGCATAACTCATACCTCAGAATGAGGGTGCATTGGACCTTGGCTTGCTCTACATAACTCGTACCTTAGGATGAGGGTGCATTGGACCTTGGCTTGCTGTACATAACCCATACCTTAGGATGAGGGTGCATTGGACCTTGGTTTGCTGTTCATAACTCATACCTTAGGATGAGGGTGCATTGTACCTTGGCTTGCTGTACATAACTCATACCTTAGGATGAGGGTGCATTGGATATTGGTTTGCTGTACATAACTGATATCTTAGGATGAGGGTACATTGGACCTTGGCTTGCTGTACATAACTCATACCGTAAGATGAGAGTACACTGAACCTTGGCTTGCTGTACATAACTCATGCCTTAGGATGAGGGTGCATTGGACCTTGGCTTGCTGTACATAACTCATACCTTAGGATGAGGGTGCATTGGACCTTGGCTTGCTGTACATAACTCATACCGTAAGATGAGAGTACACTGAACCTTGGCTTGCTGTACATAACTCATGCCTTAGGATGAGGGTGCATTGGACCTTGGCTTGCTGTACATAACTCATACCTTAGGATGAAGGTACATTGGACCTTTGCTTGCTGCACATAACTCATGCCTTAGGATGAGGGAGCATTGGACCTTGGTTTGCTGTACATAACTCATACCCTAGGATGAGAGCGCATTGGATCTTGGCTTGCTGTACATATCTCATACCTTAGGATGAGGGTGCATTGGACCTTGATGTGCTGTACGTAACTCATACCTTAGGATGAGGGTGCATTGGACCTTGATTTGCTGTACGTAACTCATACCTTAGGATGAGGGTGCATTGGACCTTGGCTTGCTGTGCATAACTCATACCTCAGAATGAGGGTGCATTGGACCTTGGCTTGCTGTACATAACTCGTACCTTAGGATGAGGGTGCATTGGACCTTGACTTGCTGTACATAACCCATATCTTAGGATGAGGGTACAATGGACCTTGGCTTGCTGTACATAACTCATACCTTAGGATGAGGGTACATTGGACTTTGGCTTGCTGTACATAACTCATACCTTAGGATGAGGGTGCATTGGACCTTCGCTTGCTGTACATAACTCATACCTTAGGATGAGGGTGCATTGTACCTTGGCTTGCTGTACATAACTCATACCTTAGGATGAAGGTGCATTGTACCTTGGCTTGCTGTACATAACTCATACCTTAGGATGAGGGTGCATTGGACCTTGGCTTGCTGTACATAACTCATACCTTAGGATGAGTGTGCTTTGGACCTTGGTTTGCTGTACATAACTCATACCTCAGGATGAGGGTGCATTGGACCTTGGCTTCCTGTACATAACACATACCTTAGGATGAGGGTGCATTGTACCATTGCTTGCTGTACATAGCTCATACCTTAGGATGAGGGTGCATTGGACCTTGGCTTGCTGTAGATAACTCATGCCTTAGGATGAGGGTGCATTGGATCTTGGCTTGCTGTACATAACTCATACCTTAGGATTAGGGTGCATTGGACCTTGATGTGCTGTACGTAACTCATACCTTAGGATGAGGGTGCATTGGACCTTGATTTGCTGTACGTAACTCATACCTTAGGATGAGGGTGCATTGGACCTTGGCTTGCTGTGCATAACTCATACCACAGAATGAGGGTGCATTGGACCTTGGCTTGCTGTACATAACTCGTACCTTAGGATGAGGGTGCATTGGACCTTGGCTTGCTGTACATAACCCATATCTTAGGATGAGGGTACATTTGACTTTGGCTTGCTGTACATAACTCATACCTTAGGATGAGGGTGCATTGTACCTTGGCTTGCTGTACATAACTCATACCTTAGGATGAGGGTGCATTGGACATTGGTTTGCTGTACATAACTCATATCTTAGGTTGAGGGTACATTGGACCTTGGCTTGCTGTACATAACTCACACCTTACGATGAGGGTGCATTGGACCTTGGCTTGATGTACATATCTCGTACCTTAGGATGACGGTGCATTGCACCATGGCTTGCTGTACATAACTCATATCTTAGGAAGAGGGTGCATTGGACCTTGGCTTGCTGTACATAACTCATACCTTAGGATGAGGGTGCATTGGACCTTGGCTTGCTGTACATAACTCGTATCTTAAGATGAGGGTGCATTGTACCTTGGCTTGCTGTACATAACTCATACCTTAGGATGAGGTTGCTTTGGACCTTGGGCTTGGTTTGCTTTACATAACTCGTTCCTTAGGATGAGGGTGTATTGCACTATGGCTTGCTGTACATAACTCGTACCTTAGGATGAGGGTGCTTTGGACCTTGGCTTGCTGTACATAACTCATACCTTAGGATGACGGTACATTGGACCTTGGTTTGCTGTACATAACTCGTACCTTAGGATGAGGGTGCATTGCACTATGGCTTGCTGTACATAACTCGTACCTTAGGATGAGGGTGCTTTGGACCATGGCTTGCTGTACATAACTCATACCTTAGGATGAGGGTGCATTGGACCTTGGCTTGCTGTACATAACTCATACCTTAGAATGAGGGTGCATTGGACCTTGGCTTGCTGTACATAACTCATACCTTAGGATGAGGGTGCATTGGACCTTGGATTGCTGTACATAGCTAATACCTTAGGATGAGGGTGCATTGTACCTTGGCTTGCTGTACATAACTCATACCTTAGGATGAGGGTGCATTGCACCTTAACTTGCTGTACATAACTCATACCTTAGGATGAGGGTGCATTGGACCATGGCTTGCTGTACATAACTCATACATTAGGATGAGGGTGCATTGGACCTTGGTTTGCTATACATAACGCATACCTTAGAATGAGGGTGCATTGGACCTTGGCTTCAAGGACATAACTCATACCTTAGGATGAGGGTGCATTGAACCATGGCTTGCTGGACATAACTCATACCTTAGGATGAGGGTGCATTGGACCTTGGCTTATTGTACATAACGCATGCCTTAGGATGAGGGTGCATTGGACCGTGGCTTGCTGTACATAACTCATACCTTAGGATGAGGGCGCATTGGACCTTGGTTTGCTGTACATAACTCATACCTTAGGATGAGGGTGCATTGAACCTTGATTTGCTGTACACAGCTCATACCTTAGGATGAGGGTGCATTGGACCTTGATTTGCTGTACGTAACTCATACCTTAGGATGAGGGTGCATTGGACCTTGATGTGCTGTGCATAACTCATACCTCAGGATGAGGGTGCATTGGACCTTGGCTTGCTGTAAATAACTCGTACCTTAGGATGAGGGTACATTGGACCTTGGCTTGCTGTACATAACTCATACCTTAGGATGAGGGTGTATTGGACCTTGGCTTGCTGTTCATAACTCATACCTTAGGATGAGGGTGCATTGTACCTTGGCTTGCTGTACATAACTCATACCTTAGGATGCGGGTGCATTGGACCTTGGCTTGCTGTACATAACTCATATCTTAGGATGAGGGTACATTGGACCTTGGCTTGCTGTACATAACTCATACCTTAGTATGAGGGTGCATTGGACCTTGGCTTGATGTACATAACTCGTACCTTAGGATGACGGTGCTTTGCACCATGGCTTGCTGTACATAGCTCATATCTTATGAAGAGGGTGCATTGGACCTTGGCTTGCTGTACATAACTCATACCTTAGGATGAGGGTACATTGGACCTTGGCTTGCTGTACATAACTCATACCTTAGGATGAGGGTGTATTGGACCTTGGCTTGCTGTTCATAACTCATACCTTAGGATGAGGATGCATTGTACCTTGGCTTGCTGTACATAACTCATACCTTAGGATGCGGGTGCATTGGACCTTGGCTTGCTGTACATAACTCATATCTTAGGATGAGGGTACATTGGACCTTGGCTTGCTGTACATAACTCATACCTTAGGATGAGGGTGCATTGTACCTTGGCTTGCTGTACATAACTCATACCTTAGGATGAGGGTGCATTGGACCTTGGCTTGCTGTACATAACTCATACCTTAGGATGAGGGTACATTGGACCTTGGCTTGCTGTACATAAGTCATGCTTTAGGACGAGGGTGCATTGGACCTTGGCTTGCTGTACATAACTCATACCTTAGGATGAGGGTACATTGGACCTTGGCTTGCTGTACATAACTCATGCCTTAGGATGAGGGTGCATTGGACCTTGGTTTGCTGTACGTAACTCATACATTAGGATGAGGGCGCATTGGATCTTGGCTTGCTGTTCATAACTCCTACCTTAGGATGACGGTGCATTGGACCTTGGCTTGCTGTACATAACTGATGCCTTAGGATGAGGGTGCATTGGACCTTGGCTTGCTGTACATAACTCATACCTTAGGATGAGGGTACATTGGACCTTGGCTTGCTGTACATAACTCATGCCTTAGGATGATGGTGCATTGGACCTTGATTTGCTGTACGTAACTCATGCAATAGGATGAGGGTGCATTGGACCTTTGCTTGCTGTACATAACTCATACCTTAGGATGAGGGTGCATTGGACCTTGGCTTGCTGTACATAACTCGTACCTTAGGATGAGGGTGCATTGGACCTTGGCTTGCTGTACATAACTCATATCTTAGGATGAGGGTACATTGGACCTTGGCTTGCTGTACATAACTCATACCTTAGGATTAGGGTGTATTGGACCTTGGGTTGATGTACATAACTCGTACCTTAGGATGAGGGTGCATTGCACCTTGATTTGCTGTACGTAACTCATGCAATAGGATGAGGGTGCATTGGACCTTTGCTTGCTGTACATAACTCATACCTTAGGATGAGGGTGCATTGGACCTTGGCTTGCTGTACATAACTCATACCTTAGGATGAGGGTGCATTGGACCTTGGTTTGCTGTACATAACTCATACCTTAGGATGAGGGTGCATTGTACCTTGGCTTGCTGAGAGATTTAGCCTACTTCCTAAACATTGATGTACTCTTAAAGGGATCACCTGACCTTTCTTTTGATGATAATGTACTTATTATGAATTCTGTCCACACCTTTATTTGTGGAACCAAAAGACTTGACTATTAATATTAACATTTTTCAATTTGATTTTGTATTATTTGCTTTGAATCTTTTTTAATATATTGCTTAAGATGTTTAAACAAATAAATATCTATATTTATGTGTACATGTGTAGTATGCATATGTATGAATATGCCTTCTTATGTGGCTATATATACATGTACATATGTATCCTTAATATACAGAAGAATATATTAATTACAAGTTAACTTATTCACACTTTAAATTGGAAAAATTCACAATTATAATGAATAAATGGACAGTTTTAAAATTATTACAAAATTTTGAATTTCTCCTAAGTATAAAATTTTTGTACACTAATTACAATGTAAATTAATGAATTATTCTTATCATTATACTTGATGTCCTTAGTCATTGAGGGAGAGCACTTCCATAGGCTATGCCTGATGTGCAATCCCATTGGATATTGTATTTATGCATTTATTCAATAAAATATTTGAATTGAATTGAAATTGAAGGTGAAAAAAAACAATAGTATTCTGAATATTTTATGTGGATCTAAATATAGTTTTGCAAGGATTTAAATAGTTCAGTTTACTCTACGTTTACTCTACAAATGAATTGGATCGGTGTCTGGTGAACATTTATTCCACATTTCAGTATTTTCCATTGTAAAACTACTTTCCACACCTTATGTACCAACTACACTAAAAAAAAAATGATCATGTTACTGGGAAATTCACTTATTTTTTGCCTCATCAACCTGATGAAAAGCCAGTCACCTTGGGGTTGGTCATATGACATATGACATTCTGACAAACAAAATAGATCATGAGTTAGCATATAATTAGTAAACTGACAGGTCATATTGGGCTTTGCTGATATTCAAAGGGATTCTTAAGTTATTAAGTTAATAGTACAAATCCACATAGGTGTGGGTGGGTGGATGGACTAAGGGATACAGTGATCTAAAAATTGAAAATTATTATTTTTGGTTCTTACATGTATTGTATGATTAATTTGAGTATAGCAAGATCTTTTTATTAATTTCAAAACAGTGAAATTACTTTGTCTGCATGATGGTCTCCGACAGATAAAACTGAAATAATGTTTACTGCATTTTACACAACCAAATACAGTTTCTTGTCTTTTTTTCCTCACCATGCTTTGGCTATTGTTTACAAGTTGTTGGCTTCTTATATAGCCTAGAGAATTTGTGTAATATGGAATTGCTATTTTAAAATGGATAAACATTTTAAAATGTATACTGTACAATGGTGGATCCAGCAGGGATCAGGAGGTTCGGACCCTCACACACCCCCTCCCCCAAACCTAGAATGTTCAATGTATATGTTGAAAGTGGTAAAAAAAAGACATTGAATTGGTTTGATTTAGTCCAGACCCCCTTAAACTTCCACATCCTCCTTCCCTGCCAGACAATTCTGGATCTGACCCAGCTGTCTGCAATAGAAAAATTAAAACTAAAAGTGTCTGTAATGTCTGGTAGTTCATATTTGTCACATTCATCAACTATCATTTTTATTGTCATAATTCAATAAACTGGAATGTGTTATCTTCTACTATTACATTTGAAACTTTATATTTATCTTAATTCTCAGCAGTCCTAAATGTCACTCTCTTTTCTTTATATTTATATATGCTATAATTTTACATTTGATGACCACAAATATTGTTCCATGTGAAATCATAGTGATTTCTTTAAAATAATTTTTGTGTTTTATGATCCTATTACACTGAATCACAATCAACAACATCAACTTTCAGAAGTGGCATTTAAAACTCTTCATGATCTACTGAGACGACATGGTTACACCTGCAGAATAAAAAAAACATTAAGTTATAGAGAAAGAAAATGAAGAACTAAAAATAATAACTATCTTTTCCAGAAATAGTTTATCATGCAAAAAGTTTTTATAAAATGCAATTTAAAAATTATCTTTATACATATATGTTTTGGTGGCAACTACATGAAAAAATTGCATTCCTGCGTGTATCATAATGTCATACCAAACAAGTGTGCACACAATAATGATGTACTGAAAAAAAATGTAATAAATTAAACATAACATATCACAGATATGTACAGGTATGTTACATTACACCAGAATGTTAATACATGTTCATACTGTAATGTATGCATTACACATATATTTTGTAAAGCTTCCCCGATACCACTAACACATGATAATATATGTTTTATCAATTTTTTTTTCAAAAATGTTGCATGGAAATACCTGTTAAAATAGACACATGTACATTTTATTTGTACAAAATACATTTGGGACTATATATTCATTATCTGTTTTCATGAGGAAAATGTAAAGGAACAAAATAAAAAGAAATTTACACAAGATACCCTCTTTTCTAAATAATATCAAAGAATATCGGAACAGCTCATTTAGATAGATGTATTAAACAATCCAGATATTTTCGAACAGCCATAATACGTCATATATAATCTCTGATTGGATAAAGTTATTAAAGGTTGGGAGAATTTTATAACTTAATATGTATGTTTGCTGTTTTCGCCATTTTCGGGTAAAAAAAAACAACAAATTCGTGAATTATATTCTATCTCTTATTCATTTATAGAAACGGAGATCTATATATTTAGTTCGTGTAAATTTTCTGTGCGATTTGTTTTCATCTTTTTGTTTCAAATTTAACCCCATTTGACCCGCTTGAAAACGATATTTCTCCTTAAGACTATAACTATATTTTAGAAGAAGTTATGTTACTTACCGTGCATGGTTGACCTCCAAAGCCTGAGTACATCAATGCTAGACAACTATGTAATCATTGATGGAACAATATGTCGGTAAATTGTATTGTTTGTTGCGACTTTGTGAAATACCCCTAGTCAAGCACCACACAACGTACAATAACTCTTCCCGCGCTATCCTGATTGCAAACTTAGAAAATATGGCCCGAATATCCAATGATTTCTACGAGCTCTTGTTGCTTATCCATTGAAACTTTGGCGACATATTTTTAGAGGAAGGTCCAGACTATTGATATATGGCTGAACATCTTTCACGGAAAATCGGCAAGTGTGTATACACACACTGTTTTGTAAACTTTTATATTTAACGTTCAGATTTCGACTCTTTTAAAATTATGTTCAACCGGATTTGTAAAATTGAAGTCCTTCCGCAAATCTTAAGCCATACTGATACATGAAGAATATTGGTTCAGAGATAGCTGTGTGGTTGTCAGTTGGTTTCAAACGTCCCACGTCACATGACACACACTCGTGAATATTCATAGATATTATACGTTATTTATATTACACTCGGATTTTTCTATTTTGAAAATAGAAAGTTTGGAATTTGTAATTTCATTAACTGGTACAACTTTTGCAACATAGCGACTTAATTCTTCGGTATTTATGTTCAAAGAAATTATGTAACAGAATGCGTAGGTGAGGGGGAAAGGGGTATGCGTAAAAAGCGTAAGTGAGGGGGAAAGGGATATGCGTAAAAAGCGTAGAAGAGTGGAAAGGTATTAATAGTTATTTCGATTTATTTTGCCTCTTCGAAATAGTAAATGATCGACAAATGTTCTAATTTTGAACACAAATAGCCTTAAACCACATCACCAAACCCATAAACCCACAACACCAAACGGTGCAAACCCATACACAACAGAATATGATGATAGTTGTTCAAAGTTGTCCATACACTTCTCTTCTTTTGTCGAAGAAAATAAAATATGTTTTGGTAAAACAAATTTAGCTTTCTGTGTGGTGTATTGTAGATCATTGTGTGCCCATTTTTCATTTTTCTTTTGAACATTGTGTTGTCTGTCCTTCTATTACCGGCCTTTGATTACCTACTCCCTTTGGTATCTTCAGAGTTTGAAGTTGTATATCCAATATATGCACTATGGATCAATGTATTTTGGACTTTTAGCAAAGATGGTACGGATATATTCATTGTCTGTGATGCTCACATCCCCCGTAATATGATCAGCGGGACTATATTTGAATGGAGAATTGTGTTAAGAACAATCAGGAGGTTTAGCTTTGAGGTCATCACTGACGTCCTGCAGTTGACATTTCTAGTGATGTTTTCGTATTACTCAGTCTTTAGTTTTCTGCTTAGTGTTTTGTAGATCGTTGTTTGTGCTTTTTTCTTTTTTTCTTTTGGCCATTGTGTTGTCTGTCCTTCGATTATTTTCAAACTCTTTTTATAATTAAATATTTTGTGTGAAGTGAATGGAGTGTAGGAATATGAAATGATAGGAACAGATTGATCTTTGAAATAAGGAGCCATAGCTCTAATAGATTTATGTCTACGGAGTAATGTACCTAAATTAGGATTGTTACTAGCGTGGTATACCTTTCTAGTGGAGCAGGAACTACTTGTCCTTCCGGAGCACCTGAGGTCACCCCCGGTTTTAAGTGGGGTTCGTGTTACTCGATCTTTGGTTTTATGTGTATGCTTTGTAGATCGTTGTTTGTCCTTTTGTACTTTTTCTTTTGACCATTGTGTTGTCTGTTCTTCAATAAACGGATTCTGATTACCTCCTTGGTATCTTCAAACTCTTCTTTCTAGAATGCGAACTATCACAGAGGGGTTAGACTGATCGGATTGTCTAAAGTAATGATACGGAAATGCTAGTAGGCTGTTTTTGAATCCTTGTCGGTGACCACACACACGTGTGTTTACTTCCTTTATTTTTCTGTTTCTCCGATATATACTATACCACATAAGTTGCATCATTGCAGAACCTGATGTTATCAGACTTGCTTTGTTAAGTTGCTGGTAAAATATTTATCCGTAATTAAGATGTCAAAGGTCATGCATTTTGAGCTACCACACTTGAAAATGATATCGTGCTGTAAAGTGTTGTGATCTAAGAAGAGTTTGAAGATACCACAGGGTTAATTAGAATCCGTATATCGAAGAACAGACAACACAATGCCCAAAATAAAAAGTACAAAAGAACAAACAACGATCTACAAAACATGCATATAAAACTAATGATCGAGTAACACGAACCCCACTATAAACCGGGGGTGAACTCAGGTGCTCCGGAAGGGTAGGCAGTTCCTGCTCCACTAGTGACATCCGTCGTGTTAATCTAGTTACAAACCCGGTGATAAGTCATGAATGAGGAAAGGACCGGGAAGTGTTTACGACAAGTGGAACATATCCGTGGTCATTTGTGACACAGATATTCCATAACGGCCATCCAAGATGACAAGAAATTGAACAGAACACGGACGAACAGGCTTATAATTATCCGGACTTTTATACTGGGAACGTAGATCTTCTGATTGGACATATGAGGTGTTAGTCATGACCTCGTTTTGTTTGACATCTGAAATTTAAGACAACACCATATATATGTGTACGTAATGTCGTCAGTTCCAAACCTTTTAATTCTGGGCGGAATATGGACCTTTTAATACTGGGCGGAATACGGACCTTTTAATACTGGGAGGAATACGGACCTTTTAATACTGGGCGATGTACGAACATGGCTGTCATTATGCAAATATGCTTTCGTAGAATGGAAGGAGTAGAAAAAGTAATGAGGGAAATTATCAGAAAATATCATTCTTTAGGGGCATTTTTAATGCATACTGAACCGCATCGTTGGTGTAACTGTCAACATGCTCGTCGCGAGTGTGGTAAATCGTGGGCAAACCAAAGACTGTAAAGTGGTATTGTTTACTTTTCCGCTAAGCACGCAGCATTAAGTAGTAAGAACAAAGACTGGTTGGTTCAGAATCAGAATGATGTGTCCAAGTGAAGTGACGTGTCTACCAGTGGACTGTTGTTTCAATGAGCTAGAACTATAAAAATCCAAGTAAGTGTGTTGGTCTAAGGCAAATCTGACGTCATTATCTCATTGGAATAAAACTTGTTCTCGCTATATATGATATAGCTGAATAATGCTAAAATGAAGTTAATTTGATTTGATTTGATATTTGATTTGAATAACCACTCACTCAATGTATAGTATGCGTACATGGTTGATAACTGATCCTTAATCAGACAACGTTGAAAAGTGCAAGATTCGGGGCTGAGAAGAGCACACCTAGAGGTCAAACTGTTAATGTCAAAGGTCATAATAAACGTGTTCTATGCACATTGTCATATGATATCACATTTTTTATTTATGAAAAAATACGTTTACAATCACATACACAATCTATCTTATAGCGAGCATCGCAAGATGCGAGCTAAACAGCAACATGTGTGTAAGGAGATGAATATATACGAACAATACCAACCGGAAGTGGTTTTTAAGCTTCAGCATAGAATGTGCAATCGGAGTGAATCACCGGAAATAGCCTATTAATTAGAATAAAAAAATAACTATCCAGTTTAAAAAAAAAAAAATAATAATAAAATAGGAAACCGCACAGCTTCTTTACATGAAACGATTAATTTATTAAAAAAATTGACAATCGCTAGACCTTCTTGTTTCGCCCCTAAAAAAGCTGTCGTCACACGATTTCTATAGTATTGTTACGTCACGTCATTCATTGATGATCGCTGTCACTGTCAGAGTAAACAATTATTGCCCTGCGTTTCTCAAGTTGGTGGCGATTTACAGTTGGTTGCCGAATAATGGTTTATGTATTGAACGGTGCAGTTCCCAGCAATGTGATAAGAATGTCTTTAATATTTAAAATTAGTAACATAAATCTTGAGTACGTTGCGATTTTCCTGACGGAGATTCCTCAATGTTTACAAAGACGTCACAGGGGTTTTCTCGCATTCCAAACCTATGACGTCACGAAAGTTAGTTCCGACTAAAGTACGGCATCTTGTATCACATAGGTTGTATCTATTAGCAAAATAGATGTATTTCTATAGAATACATACTTAAGGTTAGATAAATGATCATTAGAGTGAAGTACAGGAAACTGCCTTTTAATTTGAATAAAAAATAACTATCCAATTTAAAAATACCCCCCCAACCCCAAAAAAATAAATAGAAATAGAAAGAAAACCGTACAGCTTCTTTACATGAAACGATAAATTTATTTAAAAAATGGACAATCGTTAGACCTTCTTGTTTCTCCCCTAAAGCTGATCATGTCGCTCATGGTTTCAAAACAAAGAAAAAAAAAGGAATATAAAGATGATTTTTTTAAAAACAATATTGATTCAGTTGCCATGCAACCCGTTTAAATACATTTGTGTACACATGAGACAGAAAAAAACATTCAAAGTCTTGTCGTTTGTGTGATGCAAAAATATCGTTTGCTATGATCTAGCTTTACAAGACACAATAACGAAAAGGGCGGAAAAAAATATAAAAGAAAACTGCTTTAAATCAGTGAAAGCGTTAAAGGTAATTGCTATCTTAACAGCATATCTATGATTTTCTCTTTAATTCTAAATCTACCTATCAAGCGCCCTTCCGTGCAAAAAACGTTGCATTTTTCTGCGATACGCCTAGTTTGCAGCTATAGCAGTATAGGCCTTACAAATCGACAATATATGGCCATTTATGGAGTTAGTACTACAAACGGTTTAAGTTAACTTATATTTTATAGGCAGTAAACGAGTAAAACATGGACAAAAATTATAAGAGCGATTACCAGCAGCCTTTTCATTTTTTTTTTTTTTTTTACCAAAAAAGAACCATGATATTTCGGACATAACATGACTTCAAAGTTTGAAATATATCAGCAGGGGCTCTTAAATGCCCCTAAAATCTGGCATGTGCCACCATAATTACTGATATTCCTAATAATACATATAGTATATTATAGATTTTGAATATCAAATTCTAATATGACGTCCCGTATTCGGTATAAAAATAAAGGCATATTTGAATAACAATCAAATATAGTCCACACATGCGCGCTGCGCTAAGGAAAAGCACCTACATAAACACCGACTATTTTCAGAAAATTTTTCATGGTTAGCGATTTTCTATTATTGTTTATCTAAAAATTGTTGAAATAAATGAAGTTAAAATTAAATATATCCTAATCAAGTCTTATCATAATTAAACTCTTATAAACACGACTTTGTTTACCTTTCGTCCACTGTCTCCATGTTTATCTCTCTTTATCTCCGATTCGACTGGCTGCGTTCAACTGGTAATTTCGTTGTTAATCATTTAAAGTTGTTTATTTGTAATAAAATTTATATTGAACCTTGTCAATAAATTTCTTTTCGGTATTTTAAGCCACAGTTTCAACCACAATTTCGCTATCCATCTCTTAATTCCCAATTTTACCATTTTTAAAATTCCGTAGAAGATTGATCACCTTGACCGCCTCGAATTTTAAAATTACCGTATTTGTCCTATTAGAATCGAAATAATATTCATGCCGGCCATATTTTATTGTTATTCAAGTATGGGTAGGCATTATATTAATGAGATTTAACACCTAGCTGCAGAACCGTAGATATTTAGGTTCTTTTTGTTTTTTTCGGGGTCCGCCCTATCAGAAAATGTCACAAGGACCTAAAGAGCTATGGTTCCGCAGCTACATTAAATCATGCTCTTAAATATATGTAGGATGGAAAGACTGAGGTTCGGACATGAAAGACCCACTGACTCAGACTGTTGTCTAATATGTACATGTCTTTCTGTAAGAAATTTTGAAAACGCAATCAATAAATCATACACACACGTACAACCGCATTGTATCTTCTTCTTCTTCCAGTGTAGAACATGAGTCGTCGCCGACTGTTTTAAGTTCTGCGGGACTAGGCAAGCCAGGCACACACAGCTGATGTCCCCAAGACTATGTACAACTAAACACTTCACTATGACACAGTTAAAACTATTTACACTGGTTGGCTTGGCTAACCTGTTGTTGGAGGTTAACCCTGAACTCCTCTATGGAGCTGGCCCCAACTGTGGTGTTTGGTAGGTGGTTTCATTGGGTGAGTCTAATTGAAGAATAATGAAGAATAATGAAGAAAAGAACCTCAAACTACTATTTGTGTTGTTTTATGTGTTATTTATAACAATACTATGCATTTAATAATAATTTTGAATACAAAAATAAAAAAAAAAATTAAGAAAAACGATATAGTAATAGTATAGCAAATATTATCACTTCTTCTTTTCCCAATCGCGGCGATTTGCAGGTCCACATGACACCGTCATGAGGAAAAGAAGCCATAGCATACGATTTACATAGTTTTAATTGTTATTTATATGAACATCTGAATTTAATAATCATTTTCTTTACTTTACTACAAAAACAAATTGTCTAAAATGATATATTTTAGCAAATATTATCATTGTTCTTCTTTTCCCAATCGCGGCGATTTGCAGATTGACATGAAGAAAAGAAGTCATAATCTACATTTTACATCGTTTTAAGTGTTATTTACATGAAAATCTGGATTTAATCATCATTTTCTTTACTTTATTACAATTTTTTTTATTTAAAACGATGTATTTTAGCAAATATTATCATTGTTCTTCTTTTCGACTTTTCTGATATTTTTGTTTTTCTGGTGTATAAGTAACGAAGTGAAATCGGTAAACGTATGAATATTATCCGGGGTTAACTATTGTGGCCAGACACCACTGCGATAACGTGGTTCTGCTATTTATGTCGTTTTAAATGCTACCTATAGTAGAATTATGTATTTTATCATCATTTTGACTATAGAAATAAATAATGATAATAATAAAAACGATATAGTTTGGCTAATATTATCATTGTTCTTCTTTTCCCAATCTGCAGCGATGTGCAGATCGACATGAAGAAAAGAAGTCATAATCTACGTTTTACATAGTTTTAAGTGTTATTTACATGAAAATCTGGATTTAATCATCATTTTCTTTACTTTATTACAAAAAAAAATATTTAAAACGATATATTTTAGCAAATAATATCATTGTTCTTCTTTTCCCAATCGCGGCGATTTGCAGATTGACATGAAGAAAAGAAGTCATAATCTACATTTTACATAGTTTTAAGTGTTATTTACATGAAAATCTGGATTTAATCATCATTTTCTTTACTTTATTACAATTTTTTTTTATTTAAAACGATGTATTTTAACAAATATTATCATTGTTCTTCTTTTCGACTTTTCTGATATTTTTGTTTTTCTGGTGTATAAGTAACGTATGAATATTATCCGGGGTTATCTATTGTGGCGATAACGTGGTTCTGCTATTTATGTCGTTTTAAATAAAAATATATAAAGACAAGATTATTGCCAAAAACCCGTAATTTATGACTTAAAGATAACCAAATATAACAATATTGTCATAGAAATATTTTTAAAATGGACAATCTATTTTTAACAAAGATGGCTTTTACTTCAGTTTTTTATTTAATTTATTTTAAAAAGACAATTATGTATAGAACAATAGGAATATTGTGGATTTTTTAAAACTTGCAATATGCCACTAATTGAACTTGCATTGCTCAGGGTTCCCATAATAAAATGCCATTTGCCATCAAATAACTGATGATATTAAAATTTCTCTTAGTACATAAGTTTAATTATTGTCTTAACTTTTATTCTATACTAAATTAGGAAGCATATTAAACCAGGAACATCTACACGTTTTGGTTCGAATGTCAGTCATTTTTTAATAAAACTGGTGCCATAACTCAAAATTAGTGGTGACGCTGTACCACAAAACCCATAAATTTTATAGAAATATATCATACTGTAATATTTTTTATTTGTTTTCCATACAAATTAATGTTTATGGTAACCAAATATAATATTATTGTTCAGAATTAATTTACTTTAGACATCAAATCTGGTCTTACAAAAAAATCTCCATTTTGTCAGAAATTTAAAAAAGAAAACAAAATGGCCGACATAAATTTACCAGGATTTTTCAATTGAAAAATCAGACTTTATGCTAGTATAAGTATGGCAGTCTTTATCACGTCATCCAGTTACCAGTTATGACCAGTGACTGAAAGAGAATGAACAAACGTGTTGTAAATAATGTACATTTAAAAAAAAAGCAAAAAAAAACTTTAATTCCGCCAACGCCGGTCCCAAGCCCGGGTGGAAAAGGAGGAGGGTTACGCTTCAGGCATGTAAAAGTTTACTGAGTTTACTTAAAGCTGGAAATTCCATTTCTGTTTATGTCAGTGTCTATTTATGCATTTTTTTTTATTTTTACTTCGAAATTAAGAGGTTATGTTATATTGTTATTTAACTTGCCGACTTTAAATAAAACTTATTTGATTTGAATGATAATATTTGCTAAAATACATCGTTTTAGACAATTTTTTTTGTAATAACGTACAGAAAATGATTATTAAATCCAGATTTTCATATAATCACATAAATAACACTAATAACTATCTAAAACGTAGATTATGACTTCTTTTCTACATGTCGATCTGCACATCGCTGCGATTGGGAAAAGAACAATGACAATATTAGCCAAACTATATCGTTTTTATTATTATTATTATTATTATTATTATTTATTTCTATAGTCAAAATGATGATTAAATACATAATTCTACTATAGGTAGCATTTAAAACGACATAAATAGCAGAACCACGTTATCGCCACAATAGATAACCCCGGATAATATTCATACGTTTACCGATTTCACTTCGTTACTTATACACCAGAAAAACAAAAATATCAGAAAAGTCGAAAAGAAGAACAATGATAATATTTGCTAAAATATATCGTTTTAAATATTTTTTTTGTAATAAAGTAAATAAAATGATGATTAAATCCAGATTTTCATGTAAATAACACTTAAAACTATGTAAAACGTAGATTATGAATTCTTTTCTTCATGTCGATCTGCAAATCGCCGCGATTGGGAAAAGAAGAACAATGATAATATTTGCTAAAATATATCGTTTTAAATATTTTTTTTTGTAATAAAGTAAAGAAAATGATTATTAAATCCAGATTTTCATATAAATAACAATTAAAACTATGTAGATCGTATGTTATGGCTTCTTTTCCTCATGACGGTGTCATGTGGACCTGCAAATCGCCGCGGTTGGGAAAAGAAGAACAGTGATAATATTTGCTAGACTATATCGTTTTTCTTAATTTTTATTACTATTTTTGCATTCAAAATGATTATTAAATGCATAATATTGTTATAAATAACACATACAGCAACACAAATAGTAGTTTTGGGTTCTTTTCTTCATTATTCTTCATTATTCTTCAATTAGACTCACCGGGTTTCATTCCCGTGCTGTTCTTTGGAAGGAGTTTCTGAGAGGGTCATAATTGGACCTCTCCTGGAAGAACCTATGTTGACCTCTGGTTCTCGGCTGTCACCAGGTATGAGGTATAAGTCTCGGTCGATGTCCAAGAGTTGATGCTGGATCTTATACATCATAACGAGTCTGCTTATCCTCCTCCGTTGTTCTAAAGTCTGCCACTCAAGTGATGTTAACATGCTTGTCACGCATCCTTGTATTCTGCTGGTGTAATCATTTATGACGAAGCGGGCAGCTCTTCTTTGTACATTTTCTAACAGACCTGTTTACCCCAATTGACACTAAAGAGTAGTATTTGCTCCAGCTCAGCGTAGTTTGGCAATGTTGAGAGTAGTTTTCGGAAAATGAAAACAATGGTTTCCGATTGATGAGCTGGTGCTATAATGGCATATACACACAGTATATACATACCAAATATCTACCTTAGTTACATGCATCTACTGAAGATGGGGGCCAGGGTGGCTCAATGAGTTAGGTCATACAGTACAGAAAGGGACATACCGTGATCAATCACCGTGAAAGTGGTCATGTCTAGGAGAGTGATGGGGATTAAAATTTTAAATTCATGTCGGTGATCAGGGGGCAATAAAACACCAGGTGTTAATCTTGTAATCAAGTGTGTCGTTTTACAGGTAAACTAGTCGGATAAGATGTACAGGTGAAATTACGTTTTTATATCGCCTATTTTTTTTTCAGGTACTGTCTCCGATTCCCTTCAGAATTTAAAAAAAAAACATTTTTATTTCTTTCCTCAAAACGTAAAACATCCTTGAACGTAATCCCGGGAATGAAATCACGAGAACGGAGAGTTCATTTGAATTGATGAATAAAATGTAAATAATAAATGATTATTCAACTTCAATTCAGTGAAATCATGGGTTGTGCAAATTTTTTTCAAAGATTTTTAACCTTGGCTGTGTATTGCGTATCTACACCTAGTATTTTATTGACACGCGTACACGTGACCTGTGCACAGATGAAGTTTCATAAACACATGCGCGATATGCGTGATTTGTTACGTTTTAAAGCGTATTTCCAGTTCAATGTTACATTTTAGTTCAATAATATTTGTTATACGTTCAGTATTTTTTTTTATTTTAATCTTCATAGAAAACCCAGTTAAAACCCTTTTCGTTGTAGAAATACGTACTAAATAATTTGTATACGGTCATTGAAGAATTTGATTAAAAATTAACGAAACAAATATTTATAAACAGATCGTTCAAAGAAGTACTACATGTCCAAAAGTCACTAAATTTACGGATATATTTTGGAAATTAGCGGCTAATCTGCAGAAAGTTTAGAAACGTGAAAGGAAATAAGGAATTAACCTTTATCATGATTTTACCCCTACAAATGTTTGACATTACACAGTATCTGACCAAAATCAAATGTCACCAGTTCAAATTCAAATCTTAATTGGCTTTCAACCCAATAGATTTGTGACAAAATACAGCAAAAAAAAGTTTATGAAACAAATTAAAAGCATGCTCTTCGTTTTCCGCTTTTTGTTCATTTTGTAGCCATTAAACTACGTAAATTTGGATTGTTATAGGTTTTTGTTTACAATTTTAAAGAAAATTATTTTCATCTATAGCGGAATTACGTAACAAGCCAAGTGTGTAAAACAGTTTACTTGAATTGTTAATTTTTTTCATTACGAGAGGTAAAAGTCCAAAACACAAAATAAACCAATAATCAATTTTAAGTCTGCTCTTTACCAACTATTAAACACTACAAAACCCGCGCTTGCAAAGTCTGTGCTTCAAAAACCCGCGCCTGCGGTTTAACTTATAAACAAAAAATACATTTATGAAGTAGCCCGTATTTACGAATAATTCAATACATACTGAATTCAACCCAACAGAAGAAAAAAAATGAGAAATTAAAATTAAACAAGATAAAATTCAGTTGCGGTTTCAACAAAATTCTTGATATAGAACTCGAGGTCATAAAGTAGAACTTTCTAAAACAAACGAAAACGATAACAAGACACACATTCTTTGGCAATGAAAAGCAACAAACAGTCAAATATTAACAACAAGAGGATACACAATTCATCCTTCAGTATCAATAATTACGGCTTACGATTATTAAAAGTCAACAGGTAGAACAGGTAACGCTAATCTCTTAATTGGCGGTAAAATATCAATCGGCGCACAGGTGACCGAGAGCCATAAAATTTAATCCCCACCACCTTGTTTTATGGTCCTTTTTAGGTTTATCACAGTGGGTTTATGTCCGTGATGATATGTCTAAAGGATTAAAAAATATGTCTCTCGGAGTGATCAATCACGGTATTAGTCCGAGATTCCTCTGCCGTCTAACGGCTTTTATGGATTTTATGTAGCCGTTAGACGGCAGAGGAATCTCGGACTGTCACGGTATGTCCCTTTCTGCACAAACGAATTTTGAAAAAAACGATGTTTGTTCAAGCGTAGAATAGTCAGGTTCAAACGTAGGGCGTAATTTACTGTAAAAAAGCGTAGTAAATACGGCGAAAACGTAGTAGTAAACAGGTCTGTTCTAATGTCTGTATCAGGGTTTAGGTGGTGGGATCACAAACCATTGCTGCGTATTCCAGTGTTGGTCGTAGGATCGTGAGGTAGCTGGTTTCTCTTACTTGTTTCATTTTGATCAACTGCCGATTGGTCCGATCAAAATTGTTTGTCACTTTACAACAAGAGAAGTGGATCAGCGGGGATAAGACATTCGATATTTTATGCCTTTTCTGTCGGAGTTATGAATTGATTTGTGCGTGAAAAGGATGATTATATGCTTCTTTATGAAAGCTATTATTTGTTTTCTTATATCATTGACATTTCTGTGGACTTTGAACCACATTTTTACAAATAATCATGTCAAAATTTAACGTTATGAACTTTCATCATTTATTTTACAAAACATGTACATAAACACATACGAGCAACACGACCCAGAGGGCCTGTGCACGACCTCCGGATGAAAAGGATACTTTTTTAAATGATAGACGTTTGACTCTTCACAGTCACTTGAAGTTTCAAAAATAAAAAATAAAATAAGAAAAAAATGTGGACTCATAATCATAGACTAGTAAACTACATGTACATGTCTATGCGTAGATGCGATGCTCGCCTGTAGGCTATGCCTATTCCATTTTATTCATTATACAATGATATTAAAATGAATAAAACACTAAATTGAAATAGACTATCTTTATGAAATATGGAATAATTGTCCAATATTTACTGGGAAGACGAGCCGCTACATGCACGACTTCATAAGTAAAAATACATTTCATTGCATACGAATGAACTATAAATAGTTTTTGGTATCTATAGAGCAGTATTAGTATAAAAATGGACAGCCATAGGTCGAATTTCATCGGTAGCTATAATTATTTAAGGACACCATGAATATTCATTTTTGACGCCAATACTGCACATTATTATACATCTATAATATTAATCCAATCAAAAACACCCATTTAAGACATGTGACAATACATTATTATTCCCGTATTGTATAACCGGAAGCGTATTTTTTCCGTATTGGACGTCCCAATAAGTCTGTATTTTTTCGTATTGTACATTATGTAAGGGAAGCAACTCGTTGATTTTTGTCGTTTGCTAGTAAACAAAACAAACCGGAAAATGAATGGAGCTTGTATAAATGGTGGAACATTCAATGTTAACATTAATCTACAATCAAATTAACTTGTTCGATATTTAAGTTTGAGGAAAAAAAAAGAAAGTTGCTTAGTATAATTGTTGATCAGTTATTTTGCTGTTTTTAATTCATTTTTAGAGTTTACGAGATCTGTATTTCGATACAGAACATTTTCCTAACGAAATACTGTTGTGCAGTTGTTCTATTTAGACTGTATCAAAAGTTAAACATAAAATTGTTGTCATAGTATTGATCATTTCAGCTGTATAATAAATAGGTCATTATACAGTGTTATGTACAATATGGAAAGATGTTGTACTCGTCCGTATTGTATTGAAAACCCATGGCGTCTCGTTCAATACAATACAGACTCGTGCAACACTGTATAATAACTTATTAATACATACCATTTAACTCGTATTGTACAAGACCTGAATACAGGAAAAGGAAAAGTTTGAAGATACCAAATGGGTAATTAGAAGCCGTAAATAGGAAAAGACAGGCAATACAATGGCCAAAAGAAAAGGGATAAACAATGATCTACACAGAAAACTAAAGATATAACAACACGAGCGCCACTAAAAAGTGAGTTCCTATCTGGATTTCCTAGATAGAGGGTCACTGTTAACAAGGAAGCTACTGCACCAAGGGTTCCTCTTGGATAAGTAGGGTCAAAGTCATCAGTTCGAAATGCTTAAGGTCACCACTATGACTTGGTTGACCATTATGGAATATCTGTGTCACAAATGACCACAAATATGTTTCACTTGTCGTAAACACTTCCCGGTCCTTTACTCATTCATGACTTATCATCGGGCTTGTAACTAGATTAACATGACGTGCGCAGGAACTGCTTACCCTTCCGGAGCAACAATTCCAAAAATCTGAAAAATCTATTGTAAATTTAAATTTTTATGGTTAATTTGAATTTTTTGTAACTAAATCTTACCTACTGTAACACTTTTCAAATTTAAAGATATATATATATATATATATTGTTGAGCACTCATTTTAGTTGTGTTGTAAGAAAGGAGAGAAGGTTAGCACTCCCCTTTGCATAAATGAAATATTTTTAAATATTACAGTACATTATTATATACATGTATATAGACGTTTTCAGAAATAGGTGATTACCTAGTTATCGTTCGTCGTCGCTAGGTGGCGTTACTATCGTCCGCCATTAATAAAGTGCAACAATCGGTTGTTTACACTAGATACGATTAGATAAACACGCTTCAGTTGATATTGTATGGCTTATTCCCGTGATTTTGGCCGAATATTTCGAAATATGGATTATTGAATCGAACTTAAACGGTTATTGTTTAAATTGTTCAGAATCACAAAGTTCAGCACCAGGTCGGACAAATCTATACGGTCATCAATATTATCAAAATTAAAGAATTAGCCATTTTGCCAGATGTGGGCTAACAAATCGATCTGTAGCTATTCAGATTTTAACCTTGCTTATGTGGCAGAATTTCAATACAAAGCAGGGTACGCAAAAAAAAACCCGGTCGGTATGGAAACCCTCGACACACATTTTTTTACTAACAGTATATATTTTGTACAAAAGAACTAAGTTCCATTCGAATATTGACATTTATTGTCTTTACTTCACAAAGCCACAAAGTCGCATATTTTTATGATGTAGGGAGCACTTATGCAATTGACCAAAAAATCAATCATTTGCACAATGATAGAGTAGCAAATATGTGGAGGAATAATGTTCCTTCCGTATGCGGTAGAGGATAACATAGAAAGAAAAAAAAATGAGTTAAACGTTGTCTTAAATGAAAGTTTAAATACTATAAACAAAGGAAACGGGAACAAAGTGAGCAGTGTAGGAATTATTGTTTTTCTTGTAGAAGTCGCATAAAATAATTAACAATTTGCAAAGAGATAAATCTTGATTCTGTAAGAAGTAAACATGAACGACATGATGTCCTGCAACAAAATTCGGCGATTTTTTTTTCTTTTAGTTTTTTGTCATTATAATTCAGTTATATATATTTTTATCATTTTTAACCCTTTGTGGGAAGGGGGTAGAGTTTAACTGTCATATTGCAAATCAAATACATTTAAGAATCAACCCAATACATGAATCAAATTTTTGTGCTTTAGTGATGTCTTTGCTATAACTTCTTATGCAATACACAGTTAACTATCAGTTATAATGATAGTTATCTTTCTACAATATGAATTTAACACCTTTGTTGCAAAATGACACGACTTAGGGGTAAGTGCCAAACCCGGGAAGCATCGCATCGCTGTCGACACGGTCGACCTTCAGCAGACTACAAGTCTAGAAAGCGCTACCACTTCCTTAACACGTCAATATTAAATTTTAATTAATCTTCAAAAACATATAAAATTAAAGAATAAATCAATATAAAACTATGAAATCCTAGCAAAGAAATTGAAAAAAGAAGACAAATGGAGTGAAAAATGCCCGTCCGGTTCACGTATCTGAAACCTGAGAGCAAATAGTTATAATAGGTTCCTCATGAAACTTTTTTTTCAGATAAAGAAATTCAGATATTCAGATGTTTTAATTTGATAAAACTTAAATTCCTTTTCATCTTCACTACAGATCCCTATAAAGAAATTGACCGACAAGAAGTTTTAATTTGTTTTACAATTTAACAAACAAAAAATAAATAAAATAAAACAGAATTGAAAAATGCTTCCCGGGAAAAAGGGGGGAGGGGGAGAGGTGAATTTTATTTGTGAATTTTACAGTTAAATAAATGTTATGTTTCGATAGTTTAAAGAGAAAAATAAAAATTTGTTGTGACTAAAGCTTAAATCAGCGTTATAAATTGAACAAATATCAGTGGTTTTGTAAATGAGATTTATTTTAAATAGAAAATCTGAATTTATTATTTATTAATTTATTATTAATGATACAATTTAATATCCTTTGGGAGGGGAGGGGGGCTATGATGAAAATTTGAAATAAAAACACAGGACCAGACTTTAAGCAAATATAATAATCCAGGATTAGTTTTTTTATTAAAAAATCCAGGACCCCTGTGTTCACGATTTTTTTTTTTTTAAAGTTAATAATATGAAATATTGACATCCACACTTGCCTTTTGGACAGCACATTTCTGTGTCTACCCTTGTTTAATCTAAATATATGATAAAATGAAATACAAAAAGTACAATACTGTCGAAACGTGTTCAAAATCATAGAAACAGAGGAAACATAGATACAGTTAACCTACATTACTTTCTTGGCTTTGCACAGACACTTCAATAAAAAGTGGCGGGAATAAACTGTCAAAGAAAGTGCCTTCTTTCAAATATTGAACCAGTAGAAATATTACTAGCAATGTATAGGTGTGAAATCATTAATTAATTCCTGATCCTGATCCTAAAGGTCGCAATTGACGCTACTGGTCCCAGAGTACTGAATTTTTTCTCTTTGGTGCTTTACTGTCTCACTGTAATTTCTCTTTGTACTGGAGTATTGAGATGCTTAGGCTTAGAATCGGGTACAGGGCTTGCTAGTTCTGGGAAGCGCCCTGTACTTTTGATGAATTCCTCTAAGAATGTTAATTTCTTTTGATGTTTCTCTTTATTGGAGTCTCTAGTCAGGAGATGAAGTAGATCAAAACTTTAATCTATGGTCTTTAATTGCACTGCGAGTTTGGCTCTCTCATGATCGTAAATGTGGCAGTGCAATATGTAGTTTTCAGTGGTTTCTTCTTCTCCACAGTCGCAGTGGCGTGGGGGACTGACCTATGTTATTCCGGTATTTGTTTAGTCTGCTGTATCCTGTTCTCATCTCTGTCAAAACTCTGCCTAACTGGGTTTGGCATATCTAAATGGCTGGCATTTCCAACCATTGGTATCAGGTCATAGAGTTGTCTCCCTGATTCGCTGATGGTCCATCTATTCTGCCATTTTATTTTAGTTGAAGTCTTCACTGCTTGTTTAACATCTGACATGGTGATGACATTATACTGTTCATTTAGGGACATTGACTCTTTTGCTGCTTCCTTTGCCAGTTGGTCCACTATCTCGTTCCCGGCTATATTAGCATGGCCTGGGATCCAAGATAGGGTTGTTCGCATTCCATATCTCATCAATGTCCCTATATTTTCCTTAATGTCGGAGATCGTGTCAATGTAGTTTGATGACTTCCAGTTGAGAGTCAGGATACCTACTGCAGTTTGGCTGTCTGACAAGATCTATATATCAGTGAACCCATCCTTTAATGCAGCTATGCAGTGTTCTAATACCATGAGTATTGCCACAAGCTCTGCCAGCAGTATGGATCCTCTTTGCGCTATCGGTCTCTTGAGGCTGATTCCTTCGTTGTCACCTGGATATAGCACTGCTCCAGATCCACATGGTCCAGGGTTACCCTGACATGAGCCATCTGTAAAGGTGACTATTGTGGTGTCTGTTGGATCTCCAATAAGATCTTTTACCACCTCTTTGATTTCCTTAGTCTATTTAGCTGTTCTGCTTTTTGAGCTACCTAATCGGCTCCAGTAGCTTGGCACTCTCATCATCATGACATCAACCCCTGCCTTGTATGTGAATTCTGGCTCTATGAGTTTATTGTCTACTTTTGTTGCTTTGAACATGTCTACTGTTTGGTTGATTGCCTTCCCAATTGGTGATTCTTTAAAGTTTTTTTTTACTAAATTTGTGTTTTTTCGAGCCTACCTGGCCATTTTATCTTAAGTTTAACCTTTCAAAGACCATATATTTTCTGAAACGTACATGATTCCTCTACGTTCTGTCAAAATATCATGGCATATTTAAAATCTTGCAGTGAAATGCCATGCTACGGAAAACACCTACTCTAAAAATAGCTCGGTCATCCCCAAGAAATTCAGTATTTATAGGTCATGCATCAAATCCTCCATAGAGGTATTAAAATACAACTAAGTCCATCAAATTTGGGCTCAAAATGATCCCTATATATTTAACTTCAATTATCTATTTTAATTAGTCCATTCCATTCAGTAGTTTTCACAATACTACAAAGTGAAAGGAACCTTTTTCTTGAAAAGGGACTACTTTCGTATATGTTCTAAGCTCTGATTGGTGAATTAGTGGTTTGACACCTGTATAAGAGAGAAATCAATTTTCAAAATAATCAAATTTATATAAAATCCAGCATACAACAGCTAGTTTTTGATTTGACGTTTGCTTGGAAAATCATCTAGCCAAAACCAAGCTTTCATTTGCACTTGCAGCAATGTTAACTTAAGGCAACAATGGCAGCAGAAAGTGGAGACAACCGATTTGGCACTTTAAAGAAAGATTAATTCAAATACCTTTTGGAGAATGTTGGATAGCTTACGACCAAGAGAGCTACTGTTTATGTTGAATCGTGCACAAATATTCTGGATCAAAGTTATAAGGAACTAAACCCTTATTGCCTGATTCCATATTCACTATAATTTAGTAAATGTACATTTTTGTCACTGGTTGATAATGTGCATTGTGTTGATAACCGATGCTTTAATTAATCTGAACAGACATACTGACGTCACTACCGTTGTCAATATGGCAGCTGTCTTGTAGGCAGGAAATTGATAATATTTGATTTTAACATACCCAATTAATAGCTTTCTGTGCTTATTTTGACCAGAAAATTTAGTTTATTACTTTATAATAATAAAATAATTACATTTTTATAACACTACATTATGATGAGGCCTCTTTCCCATTTAATAAATGCTTCATGTTTTAATAAAAGACGTAGATATCAAATTTAGTGTGCATGACGCGTTCCTGGAATAACCGTCATCAGGTACGCTCAAAATCGAAAGATTGAAAAGCCAAAAAATATATTTTTTTTAGCAACAAGACCAAAGGGCCTAAACAGGACAGCCAAAATCGACCAAGGTCACCTCTATATGAATGGTGTAATGGACTTACAAATCACAACTTTACATAGAATAATATTATATTATATATGTAATAATACAGATGTAGCCTTTTTATTCCGGTCAATACATGTTATTATCAACCCATGAATATCGACCTCAGACTTCATATTGACCTCATTGTAATTGTATATTACAGTGAAACCTGAATAAACCAGAATCCTGGATCAACTGAAATTTTAAAGAAAGTCCCAATGTAGAAACATATTTTATTTAACCTGTTTACCTGTCTATTCCAAGCACAAAATCTAGTCTCAATGAGGCTAAGCTTAGACAGTTTTCACAGTATTACTGCCGTCTCTTGTAAATATTTGCAATAAATCCAGACTTAATGATCGAACCATCTGATGTAAATGTTATATACATATATTGACCCGTTGTATGAACTGATGATGGTCTACTCGATCCACTTGATTTAGCTAATTGTGTGTCACTACTAGACGGTCCATCATACACCTGCAAAAATATCATAGCAATATCACGTGGAATGCCATACATGTTTGTATTTGGATTAGCTATGCTATTTTTACTTATTTAAGCATACTTGCATCAAGTACAATTTCATGCCACATGCGATTTCATACCAGATGTTGTGGTGTCCAATACGTCTCGACTATTTGAACAACATGGCGGGAATTCTAAAAAATGCAGGAACTGGTTACCCTTAGCGAGCCAATGTGTTCAGCCCCAGTTTTTGTTTGGGTTCGTGTTGCTCATTTTTAGTTTTCTGTGTTATATGCTTTGTTTGTCTTCGTCCTGTGTCTTGTGTGTCCAATGTTAACAATATCTCTAGATTGTCCATCTTGATTGCCCCTTGGGTTTTCTCCAACGTTTACTTGCATCGGTCAAGCAATAGTGGAGCAGGTATTGCTTACCATTCCGCAGCACCGGAGTTCATTCTCGGTTTTTTACTAGGCTGGTGTTGCTCAAATTTTAGTTTTCTGTTTTAAGTGTTTTATAGATCATTGTTTATTCTTTTTATTTTGGTCATTGCACTGTCTGTCCTTCTTCGATTTACAGCTCCTGAGTACACCTTTGGTATCTTCAAACTTTTCTTCGACAAATGTGCTTCAGCCATTACTGCTAATTTTTAGCCGTGCGAGCTATTTTGATATTCTATTACAATGCACTAAGCTTTTCATTCCCCCCGCAACGAAGTTGTAGGGGGGTATACTGGTTTCACCATGTCCGTCCGTTTGTAGACAAATCCTATGTCGTACGATAACTTGAGTTGTGTTTCTTAGAATCTTTTAAAATTTTATCACCTGTTTACTGATGAAGAGAGGAGGATCCCTTTCAATTTTGACAATTTTCACTTTTGCCGTTCCAGAGTTATTGGACTTGATATGATAGAAAATAGGATTTTTACCCTATGTCGTATGATAACTTGAGAAGTGTTTCTCAGAATGTTTTGAAATTTTATCAGCAGCATACCAGTGAAGAGAGGAGGATCCCTTTCATTTTTGACAGTTTTCACTTCTGCCATTTCAGAGTTATTATACTTGATATGACAGAAAGTAGGGTATTTTACCCTATATGTCGTACAACAACTTGAGTAAATGTTTCTCAAAATCTTTTTAAATTTTATTAGTGACTTAATTGTGAAGAGAGGGGGATCCCTTCGGAAACTGCAGGGATGCCAACAATCACGATTTCGGCAGAGTATTTCCGATTTTCAAACCCTTAATCCGACCTCCGATATAATAAACGTGTACTACGACGTTTTCAAAATCTGGATTTTTTTTCGTGTCCGGTACCGTAATACGGCTTTCAATTATTATTTATCCGGAAGACGCTTGACTTGCAGCACATAATTTTGTACCATTAAACGATTGCGTGATTCAGACTTTTACAATGGGATAATCATTGGCTGGGTAATAGAAGAGGGTCCCTTTCATTTTTGGTCAGAACAATCAGTAATGTTTTGGTTATGGAAATAGGTTGGACAGATGTGGGGAACGGGGGGGGGGGGGGGTATATCTTAGTGAGTTGTGCTCACAGTAAAACAAATTAAAATTATTGTTGATAAATAAAATTTGTGTTCAAAGTTTTTATTTCATCAGAATCTGTCACAATGTTTTTTTTATTTCATATGTTCTATCTATTGGGATCCTAGATATATTACTCAGTTTCACCAGGGGTTGTCATGACCGTGATCGTATGGTGGTTGGATTTACAACTACCTATGAAATCAGTGGCTATCACCACTGATGTTGTGTGTTCGACTTCCGCTCAGGGCGAGGTGCACAACATTATGTGATAAAGTTTATCAGTGACTTGCAACAGTTCATTGGTTTTCTCCGGATCCTCCACCAATAAAACTGACTGCCACGATATAAACGAAATATTGTTGAAAGTGGCATTAAACATCCCCCAACACACAAATATTACTCAGCTTCCAATGTTCATCATGAGTGTGCCCGAGTTATACATATATACCTTAGTATAACTCACTCACTCACTCACTCATTCTTCAAACTTTGATATTTAGTTAGTGATAGAAATAATGCCATGCACTTACCGTTGCGAAATCATACCCAGATACAATATCAAAAGACTCATATTTTAATATTAATATATATCCATATCCTCCATAATACTTCCACCTTAAATTCATATTGTTTACATATGGAGAATTGTAAATCGTACCAACATACATTTCTGGCTTATCTACAAGAGAAAATATAACATATAACTGTGTTTGCCCGGTTATGTTTGAGGGTTGGCATTTTACTAAGATGGGAAAGCACTTGTATGACTTCATTATTTCACTAAGGGGAGAGGGGAGGTAATTAGCACTAAGAGGGGAGGTAACACTTGCACGGCCTCATCATTTCACTAAGGGGAGAGATTTTGGCCGAACTCTGGAATGTCACCATATTGTACGACCTACAATATCTACGTACTCTGGAATGCCACCATATTGTACGACCCACGATATCTACGTACTCTGGAATGCCACCATATTGAATGACCCACGATATCTACGTACTCTGGAATGCCACCATATTGTACGATCCACGATATCTACAAACTCTATAATGCCACCATATTGTACGATCCACGATATCTACGAACTCTGGAATGCCACCATATTGTACGACCCACGATATCTACGAACTCTGGAATGCCACCATATTGTATGACATACGATATATACGAACTCTGGAATGCCACCATATCCGATGACGTTCATGTCGCTAGCAGTAACACAACAGGTGCTACTAATGGAACTGTTAATCATTCTGTGGCACACAAGTTCTTAGTTTTTTAGTGGGATTCGTGTTGCTCCATTGTTAGTTTTTCTGTGTAGTATTGTATAGATCATTGTTTGTTCTTTGTGATTAATCGAAACCTTTTGCTTTAGTAAATAGTTAAAAAGGTGTCTGATCTGATCTTTTTATTCATAATTACCTAAAGGACATCTATTCAATGTCAAATATCTATTTCTGTCTACCTTGACTATTAGTCTTGCATACCAGTGATTTTTTATATGTACCCACTTCCTCCCCCTTTCCTTTTGCAATATTACTGTGTTGCTATCATTTACCACACAAATTACAATAACTCATATTTGTGTAATCTTCAGCAGAAGTAAGATGTCTCTGCCAATTTGCTCAACGGTCCAACTATATATAGCTAGGGAATGAAAATATAGCATAAACATATATTGACACTGACACTGACAGTCAAAAACTGAAGAAAGTAAGGTATTGCATGTAGATAGTCATAAACATTCTGACATCTACAGGTAAAAATGACAAACTCAGTATATCTCCAAAACAAAGAAATCTCAAAATCAAAATATTCGGAACCTTGGGCGCTAATATAGTAGCGGAAAAAAATTAATGAACCAATCAGATGACAGGTTCTCATACCTAGCTCTTTACACGTTAGGTCCCCTATTTTATTCAACAACCCCCCTCCCCCCGAGTCAGATTATTGTTTTCACACAAAAGTTATATTAATAATTTGCATCCTTTAGGTCTATTCGTTCTTGTTTTATTCTCTCTATAAAGTTTGGTCCACTGTAGAGCAAAATGTTAGTCCCTTTACATTATATCATTGACAGCGTCAACCTGTGTCATCTTAATTATTGTCTGCCAATACGTGTTTACCACGAATATGGTTGAAACACTGCCCACTTGCCGCTTTAAAATCACTTTTGCATGTCCATCGTGGCAGCAACAGAGGAATGGATTTCCTAAAACAAATGATTCTTAACGCTTATCTTTTAGATTTTTTTTTAATTTACACTCAAAACACATAATTAAATAAATATTAAATGTACCTTGACACTGATTCCCAGAGAATCCATCCCGACAGGAACACGTGTAACTACGTCCAGATATTGAGCACGTTCCGCCATTCTTACAAGGTGTACTATCACAGACATTCACTGTATAATACAATAAACAATTGTATTCAAACACAACATGAAATTCAACTCAAACACAAAAAGAATTTGAATTCAAATCTGACTTCAATATTGAACTCATATACAACATAAAATTAACACAAAAACAGAACTTTGAACTCAAACACAAGATGAACTTGAATTGAAGCACAACATGAATTCCAAGGCAGATAAAACTTGTATTTGAACCCAAAGAACATTTATTTGTACTCAAACACAACACGTTTTGTACTCAAGCACAACATGAAATTGAAACCTAACTTAGCATGCATTTGAACTTAACACAACTTGTATTTGAACTCACACAACATTAATTTGCATTAAAGCACAACATGAGTTTGAATTCAAACAGAACATGAATTTGAAAGCAAACTTAACTGGTATTTGAACTCAAACACAATATTAATTTGCATTAAATCACAACATGAGCTTGATTTCAAAATCAAAATAGATTTGAACTGAAATAAAACAAACATTTACCTCTATAATTACGCCATGATCTTTTAGACTTAATTTTATCTACACTCAAACCCCATTGTTAAATAAATATTAAATGTACCTTGACACTGGTTCCCAGTGAATCCATCCCGACAGGAACACGCATAACTTCGTCCTGATATTGAACACGTTCCGCCATTCTTACAAGGTGTACTATCACAAATATTCACTGAATAATACAATAAACAATTGTATTCAAACACAACATGGAATTAAACTCAAACACAACATGAATTTGAACATAAACACAACATGACTTTCAGTTCTCAGCTTATCGTTAATTTGAACTAAACCCCAATGTGAATTAGAACTAAATACAACACAAATTTGAACTAAAATAAAACAACAATTTGACCTCATACACAACGTGAACTTGAGCTCAAACACAACATGAATTTGAATTCAAGCACAATATACATTTGAACGCAAACACAACATGTACTTGAACTTAAACACAACATGCATTTGCACATGAACAAAAGTGGCATTTTCTGCAATAAATAACGTAATACATACCATGAATTTGAACTTACAAATAACATTAATTTGACCTCATGCTGCAAAATGAATTTGAAAGAAACCACAGTATGTTTTTGAACTTAACACAATGAGATTTAAAACTGTATTTTTAAATCCGTTTATCCATAGTGATCAGGCTATTGTTGTTTTCTGTTGTAATAGAAGTTCTTTTTGGTATTTGGGGAAACCTAAAATTTATATTTGGAGATTATATTACGTCACATCCTTTTTCTCGAAGATTCCAAGAAGAAAAGAAGTGGTTGAATTTGAGGATTTTTTTTTTTTTTATAAACCCTCCCAAATATTTCACCCAGTTTGAAATGTAATGTACGGAATGTAAATATGTTGCTTGGGTCCCTTGTTGATGAGATATTGAATGTAGACATGTTATGTTAAGTCTCTTGTTACAAGATACTGCTGCTGTGTCCATATATTTTTCAGGAGTTGAGCTGAAGTCTGTATTTGTGCCTGGGACATTGTAGCGGTTATAGACAGTTTGATAGCAGGATTTTGAACATCAGCAAGTCGCTCTACAGATTGTCGTTGAGTTAATTATGGAACAATTTTAAAGTGGTTAAATTTTACAGACTTCGTTTATGTTGTTGGAACTTGAATGGCACAATTCGCTGTGCTGAAACAGCATTCAGTTATATATTATGTTCACAGACTTCATTCAAATGTCGTTACCATTTAAATTAGCCTCTGATTTCCAGGCTTAATTGTTCAATAACTATGTTGATATGGTTTGCCATTTCAAACAGTCGGCAACCATCATATACATTTTCAATTTATACAAGTTGTAATATTAATCGTAATAAAAGCTGTGACAATTTTACCACAAAAACTTGATATTTTTGTTGATCATGTAGGATAACATGAATGAGGGTAATAACAAAATTACCGTACTCCGAACAATCTAACAAAGGGAAAGTCAAAACTCATAAGTATATAAACAGACAAAATCAGTCAACAACCGGCAAACTGTGAAAACTGTAATGACCCTGACTTGGTACAGGCATTTCTAAAGAAATGGTGGGTTGAATCAGATTTTAAAGCGCCAAACCTCCCCCTTTCAGTACGGCTCAAAGTTTCCGGCTGTCACTATAACAGTATTTACAACAATACTTGAACAAAACAGGTAAAACAGTTGTCAAATCAGCGCCAAATTCAGTGAAGTAAATGTCAAAAACACTTTTACGTCACACATTGATAAAAAAAATATTTTTGACATTTTTGTTGAAACCTTATCTTTATACATTTTCACTATATGAAAATCCATCGTTTATATTCTTTTCTGCAGAGACGGAATATATTTCGACAAGATCTTGGTATCGGAATATTAACTTTTTAAGAGATCGAATAAGGCGAATCTTTTCATAGCCCTGGTCCAGTAGCCTGTTTCTCAGATGAAGACGACGTTTCAGCAAATCAGAATAATTGCTACTGGCCCTTGCATAACGAATCAATTGCGAGATGTAAACACAATATGCAGGAGAAGCTGGTATATTGCTGCACATAATTGGAAAATTTATGATCTTAAAATTGAAGTCGTCCCGTTTATCATAAATTTTAGTACTGATTTGACCACTGTCGTCAAATTCGAGGTAAAAGTCCAAAATTGATGCGGACGAAGCGGTATCTGTGGTCTCTTTAACTTCCAGCTCTGGAGGATATATCAATGGAAGAAATTCTGCAAATCTAGAATTATTGATAGATAAAACGTCATCAATATACCTGTATGTGAAATTAAAGGCTCTAGCCTCATGAATCTTCTTATCTTTTACAAGCTTTTGAAGAAACTCTTGACTCATATGAGTATAAAAATAAATCGGCTAGAAGAGGGGCACAATTCGTACCCAGTTGACCTCAAATACAACATGAATTTAACCTCAAACACAACACAAATTTATTAATTTGAACTCGAGCACAACATACATTTGGACTCAAACACAAAATTGATTTGATTTCAAACACAATGTAAATATCAACAAAACCAACATGAATTTGAAATCACAATAAAATAAAATGGTATCAAACATAACGTGAATCTGATCTCAAACATGAATTCGAATCAAAGCGCAATATGGGCTCGAGTTCAAGCACATGAATTTGAAACATGAATTATAACTTTAAGTTTTTAATTAGAACAGGCTTATATATAAATTATTAAAATAATCATTATAAAACACATTACATAAACTATATATTAACCTTCACAGCGTGCACCAGAGTATCCGTCAGAGCAAGAACATGTAAATGTACTGCCATTCACTGCGCATGTCCCGTTGTTAAGGCACAAAATGTTTGAACATGGCGTTTCTGAAACAAAATAATTTGAAGCTTGAAATCGATGTTAAATACATTTATCCATTTGAACTGACTATTGGAATAAGCTTAAAAACTGCTATCCCTCCGGAGTGCTCGAGTTCACATCCGGTATTTAGTGGGGCTTGTGTTGTTTTTTTTTTGTGTGTATCGTTTTGTGGAATATTGTTTGTTCTTTCATCTTTTTTTCTTTTGACCATTGCATTTTCTGTGCTTCTTCGATTTACAGCTTCTGATTACCCATTTGGTATCTTCAAACTTTTCTTGTATTTAACACCATGTCTGATTTATTTAGAATAAGCATATGTATAAATCATCAAAATATTAATAGCCAAATTTGTTATATGAGCTAAATATTAACCTTCACATCGTGCACCAGAATATCCGTCAGAACAAAAACATGTAAATGTACTGTCATTCACTGCACATGCCCCGTTGTTAAGGCAGGGCATGTTTGAACATGGCGTTTCTGAAACAGAATAACTTGAAATATTGGAATATATTCAGTAGAAATTTTCTTAAATCACAAAATAAAATTCATGCACAGCAATGCAAACTGGATTTAACTTATGCATAAATAATTAAACTACAAAACCAAATGCTTTAATATTAACTTTTGCAATGTATACTAGTGGAACACTTTCTGTTGTGAGAATGGGATATGTTTTGAACTTAATAAGAACTTCCATTTGAACTTACGCTCAACTGGCATTTGAACTAAAAAACAACTTGTATTTGAACTTAATCATAACTTACATATGAAGTTAAATACTTACTTTCATATTAACTCAAACACAACTTGCATTTGAACTTAACAACAACCGGCAATTGAACTTAAACATAAATTGCATTTGAAATTAAACACCGTCTTAAATACAATCAACCATTAGAACTGACTATTGGAATACTCGTAGTGACTGCTACCCCTCCGGAACACCTGCACTCACCCCCAGTATTTAGTGGGGTCCGCTTTGCCCGATCTTTAGTTTTCTTCATAGTGTTTTGTTGATCATTGTTTATTCCTTTGTCTTTTTTTTGGCTGTGCTTCTTCCTTTGGCCATTGTATTGACTGCTTCTTCTTTTGGCCATTGTATTGACTGTGCTTCTTCTTTTGGCCATTGCATTGACTGTGCTTCTTCTTTTGGCCATTGTATTGACTGTGCTTCTTCTTTTGGCCATTGCATTGACTGCTTCTCCTTTTGGCCATTGTATTGACTGTGCTTCTCCTTTTGGCCATTGTATTGACTGCTTCTTCTTTTGGCCATTGTATTGACTGTGCTTCTCCTTTTGGCCATTGTATTGACTGTGCTTCTCCTTTTGGCCATTGTATTGACTGCTTCTTCTTTTGGCCATTGTATTGACTGTGCTTCTCCTTTTGGCCATTGTATTGACTGCTTCTTCTTTTGGCCATTGTATTGACTGTGCTTCTCCTTTTGGCCATTGTATTGACTGTGCTTCTCCTTTTGGCCATTGTATTGACTGCTTCTACTTTTGGCCATTGTGTTGACAGTGTTTCTTCTTTTGGCCATTGTATTGACTGTGCTTCTTCTTTTGGCCATTGCATTGACTGTGCTTCTCCTTTTGGCCATTGCATTGACTGTGCTTCTCCTTTTGGCCATTGTATTGACTGTGCTTCTTCTTTTGGCCATTGTATTGACTGCTTCTACTTTTGGCCATTGTATTGACTGTGCTTCTTCTTTTGGCCATTGTATTGACTGTGCTTCTTCTTTTGGCCATTGTATTGACTGTGCTTCTTCTTTTGGCCATTGTATTGACTGTGCTTCTTCTTTTGGCCATTGTATTGACTGTGCTTCTCATTTTGGCCATTGCATTGACTGTGCTTCTACTTTTGGCCATTGTATTGACTGTGCTTCTTCTTTTGGCCATTGTATTGACTGTGCTTCTTCTTTTGGCCATTGTATTGACTGTGCTTCTTCTTTTGGCCATTGTATTGACTGTGCTTCTCCTTTTGGCCATTGTATTGACCGCTTCTTCTTTTGGCCATTGTATTGACTGTGCTTCTTCTTTTGGCCATTGTATTGACTGTGCTTCTTCTTTTGGCCATTGTATTGACTGTGCTTCTCCTTTTGGCCATTGTATTGACTGTGCTTCTCCTTTTGGCCATTGTATTGACTGCTTCTTCTTTTGGCCATTGTATTGACTGTGCTTCTTCTTTTGGCCATTGTATTGACTGTGCTTCTTCTTTTGGCCATTGTATTGACTGTGCTTCTTCTTTTGGCCATTGTATTGACTGTGCTTCTCCTTTTGGCCATTGTATTGACCGCTTCTTCTTTTGGCCATTGTATTGACTGTGCTTCTTCTTTTGGCCATTGTATTGACTGTGCTTCTTCTTTTGGCCATTGTATTGACTGTGCTTCTCCTTTTGGCCATTGTATTGACTGTGCTTCTCCTTTTGGCCATTGTATTGACTGCTTCTTCTTTTGCCCATTGTATTGACTGCTTTTTCGATTTACAGCTTCTTATTGCCCCTTTGGTATCTTCAAACTTTTCTTGTATTTACAACCATGTATAAATAAATCATCAAATCATCGAATATTAATAGCCAATTTTTGCATATAAGCTAAATATTAACCTTCACATCGTGCACCAGAATATCCGTCTGAGCAAGAACATGTAAATGTACTGCCATTCACTGCGCATGTCCCGTTGTTAAGGCACGGCATGCTTGAACATGGCGTTTCTGAAACAGAATAATTTGTTTTTACATTAATCAAACGACATCATTATGTCTGCCTCTATAAAAGATTATAATTATTTACACAGTTGACACAGGGTATGTTCCATTTGTCAGAGGTACAATACAGACCTTTTTTCGAGATTAATATTACTTATCACTTGATGTTTAAAAAGAGTAACATGACTTGCTAATTGTGGATCAGAAACTGCTTACTATTCCGAATCACCTGAATCCACCTCCATTCCACCACTCCACTTTATTACAGGCATAGTGTTACTCAGTGGAAAATTACCTGTGTTTTATTAATCGTTGTTTGTCCTTTTACTCGTATTGTAAAATTGTATTGCAACACAAACCCTACAAACACCGGTCTTTAACGCAGGTGCTCTAGAAGGTTAAGTAGTTCCTGTTCTACTAGTGGTACCTGTCGTGTTTCTGTTAAACGACACAAACATCATCTGATATTAAAAATCTGTTTGACTCTAATGTGCTTAAAAGAAATAAATAAAATATGAAATCACTACAAAACATATGTATGCAAAGAACATCGTTTTTACCTGAAAATCATAACGGACATTACAACACAAAACCAAAAATGTGCAGAATGTATTAGGACAAGATAAACATAAAATCATTGCAATTTCAAACGAAGATATGTGACTGACCTTCACAATGTGTTCCAGAATATCCATCTAGACAGGAACAGTTGAATTCATGTTCTGTTGTGGCACATGTTCCATTGTTTAGACATGGCGAGTCAGAACAAGGTGTTTCTAAAATTATGAAAAACAAAAAAGCATACAACAGTTGCAATTATATTCCTTACAGTATATAACATAACAGGTGTCTTATAAGACGCAGGAACTGTTTACCATTCGTGAGCACATGGATTTACCCATGGTTTTTGGTGCGATCCGTGTTGCTTATCTTTCTAGTTTTCTGCGTTGTGTAATTTGTGCCTTGCGTCACCAATGTTGCAAGTGTCTCTAGATTGTCCATTCTTGATTGCCGCAACAGTCTTCTCTAACGTTAATATACAATAAACTCCATGTTAATACTGAATACAATGTCAACGTTTAAATAACTTACGATGGTGTACGTTAAAATTTGAAATTATTAGCAAAGGGAAAACGTACATCTGATACACCTAAATATGTGGAATCATTGACAAATCTTCTTTTTAAAGGGTATGATCTAGTAATCATTGACAAATCTTCTTTTTAAAGGGTAGGATCTAGTAATCATTGACAAATCTTCTTTTTAAAGGGTATGATCTAGTAATCATTGACAAATCTTCTTTTTAAAGGGTAGGATCTAGTAATCATTGACAAATCTTCTTTTTAAAGGGTATGATCTAGTAATCATTGACAAATCTTCTTTTTAAAGGGTATGATCTAGTAATAATTGACAAATCTTCTTTTTAAAGGGTATGATCTAGTAATCATTGACAAATCTTCTTTTTAAAGGGTATGATCTAGTAATCATTGACAAATCTTCTTTTTAAAGGGTATGATCTAGTAATCATTGACAAATCTTCTTTTTAAAGGGTAGGATCTAGTAATCATTGACAAATCTTCTTTTTAAAGGGTATGATCTAGTAATCATTGACAAATCTTCTTTTTAAAGGGTAGGATCTAGTAATCATTGACAAATCTTCTTTTTAAAGGGTATGATCTAGTAATCATTGACAAATCTTCTTTTTAAAGGGTATGATCTAGTAATCATTGACAAATCTTCTTTTTAAAGGGTATGATCTAGTAATCATTGACAAATCTTCTTTTTAAAGGGTATGATCTAGTAATCATTGACAAATCTTCTTTTTAAAGGGTAGGATCTAGTAATCATTGACAAATCTTCTTTTTAAAGGGTATGATCTAGTAATCATTGACAAATCTTCTTTTTAAAGGGTATGATCTAGTAATCATTGACAAATCTTCTTTTTAAAGGGTATGATCTAGTAATCATTGACAAATCTTCTTTTTAAAGGGTATGATCTAGTAATCATTGACAAATCTTCTTTTTAAAGGGTAGGATCTAGTAATCATTGACAAATCTTCTTTTTAAAGGGTATGATCTAGTAATCATTGACAAATCTTCTTTTTAAAGGGTATGATCTAGTAATCATTGACAAATCTTCTTTTTAAAGGGTATGATCTAGTAATCATTGACAAATCTTCTTTTTAAAGGGTAGGATCTAGTAATCATTGACAAATCTTCTTTTTAAAGGGTATGATCTAGTAATCATTGACAAATCTTCTTTTTAAAAGGTAGGATCTAGTAATCATTGACAAATCTTCTTTTTAAAGGGTAGGATCTAGTAATCATTGACAAATCTTCTTTTTAAAGGGTATGATCTAGTAATCATTGACAAATCTTCTTTTTAAAGGGTATGATCTAGTAATCATTGACAAATCTTCTTTTTAAAAGGTAGGATCTAGTAATCATTGACAAATCTTCTTTTTAAAGGGTAGGATCTAGTAATCATTGACAAATCTTCTTTTTAAAGGGTATGATCTAGTAATCATTGACAAATCTTCTTTTTAAAGGGTATGATCTAGTAATCATTGACAAATCTTCTTTTTAAAAGGTAGGATCTAGTAATCATTGACAAATCTTCTTTTTAAAGGGTAGGATCTAGTAATCATTGACAAATCTTCTTTTTAAAGGGTATGATCTAGTAATCATTGACAAATCTTCTTTTTAAAGGGTATGATCTAGTAATCATTGACAAATCTTCTTTTTAAAAGGTAGGATCTAGTAATCATTGACAAATCTTCTTTTTATAGGGTAGGATCTAGTAATCATTGACAAATCTTCTTTTTATAGGGTAGGATCTAGTAATCATTGACAAATCTTCTTTTTAAAGGATATGATCTAGTAATCATTGACAAATCTTCTTTTTAAAGGGTATGATCTAGCAATCAGAGCTTGAATCTTGAGGCAAGTTTTCTGTGCCAAAAATCGATTGGTAGTAGTTCAAAAAACTAATTAAATCAGTACAATTTTTATTAAATTTCATATTATTACTATTTTATAGTCACTATTTAATCTCAACAAATCGATGACCAATATGTTCTGGTCTCCAACGAAGATCATTAATTTCTCTCGCTGTTTATAGCTAATTGATATTAATAACATAATCTTTTGCTTTATGGTTATCGTGATCGCCTCGTGTGGGGTAGATATTGAGCTCGAGCCCCGATCACGTCAAATGTGATTGGAGTTTGTTGCTTCCCAAATACATACGCAGCATAAAGTAGAAAGAACAAATACCTGTTGACTTGGAATCTGGATAATGTGTCCTAGTAGAAAGAAATGTCTACCCACAGACTTCAGGGAGCTAGCATTATAAAAATCCAAGTAAGCGTGTTGGCTTAGTAAAAAGCGGACATCATTATTATTTCATTGAATGTAACTTGAAATGGTTGCAAATTGCTCATTTGGTGTTAAACAACAATCACTAATCGAAATCAAATATGTGCAAGCATCAGTTATGATCTTTTTTTTTGTCTACGAGTAAGCTAACAGTTTATTCAACAGAGTTAGGATTATGGTGTTTAACGTCACTTTCAACAACATTTCAGTTATATCATGGCATTCAGTTTTACTAGAGGAGGAAACCGGAGAAAACCACTGACCTTCCGCAATTCATCGACAAACTTTATCACATAATGTTATATCGCTTTACTCTTAGCTAGTAGTCGGGTTCTCTACTAACATTAATCGACACTGCTGTTGTACTGTCAATGTCTATATTCACATTCCTTTTTATGACAGTGCGTGGTCTGCTAGAGTAAAATTAAATTAAATCTGGAGTCCTATTTACCAGTTTAGCCTCGCCACATGTGTGGTTGTCCCATTTCAGGAGCTGGATTTCCAACACCATTTGTCATGTAATATTTTCAGTTTAGTGTTTAGTGATTTGTAGTGAGACAGGGTTTAACCTTTTGCTGATAATGGTGGAGTTGTTGTCCTATTTACCAGTTTAGCCTCGCCACATGTGTGGTTGTCCCATTTCAGGAGCTGGATTTCCAACACCATTTGTCATGTAATATTTTCAGCTTAGTGTTTAGTGATTTGTAGTGAGACAGGGTTTAACCTTTTGCTGATAATGGTGGAGTTGTTGATTATCTCTATTTAATTTTTTTCCCGTAAAACAATTGTCATTTCCTAAAAGTAGATCAGGTCAATCGTCATTCATGTCTTTGTTACAGTTCGTGGTCTATGTGGTTATATGGTACAGTGATTACAGTTTCTAGTTGTACATTTTATCTTTTGAGATACATTTTGTTATTCTAAGAAAAATGAAAATTAAAGATGACCTTGACATTCTGATCCTGAATATCCTTTTGGACAAACACAAATGTAGTTATTGTCGTATACCAGACACCGTCCATCATTAAGACACGGGGTACTAGAACATGCTGAAACTGCAAAAAAAATATGCATATACAAGAATTAATCTTTATTTTTGCTATATATGTAAGACTCAAATCCATGTACGGCCTCAGATCCATGTTCTCTCCTCAAATCTGTGTCTTCCAACAAATCCATGTACGGCCTCAGATCCGTGTCCTCTCCTCAAATCTGTGTCTTCCAACAAATCCATGTACGTCTTCAGATCTGTGTCCTCTCCTCAAATCTGTGTCTTCCAACAAATCTATGTCCTATGAAATTAATGTACCCCCAAATCCGTGTCCTTTTATTGTGCAGATCTGTGTCCTTTGGAATCGCTTCTCACTCAAATCTGTGTCCTCCCAAATCGATTTTCCCTCAGATCTGTGTCCTTCACTTTGGCAGAAAAATGACGTCATAATAATATCCGTTGGAGATATTTTTCGAGACTAAGGAAACATTGTATACCCCTGCTATTGGAGAGAATCTAAAATTTTGATAAAATTCAGCAATTAACAAGGGAACGGCCGTTTTCAGTTCTGGATTCTGGAGAGACAGCATCTGTGGGAATGTAAAGACAGATTGTTTCTGCGGAAAAGATTTTTGTAATCAAGGATATCAATTCTAATTTTACTTTCTAACTAACTAGATATCAATTAAGGCCATGTCAATAAAGTATCTACTCTGTATGTGCCTGAATATGTGTGTATAATACAGCAGTGATAAAAAAAAATTCATATTGCCAGATAGAAAACAAATAATGGCATGTTAATGGTATGTACTTGATCTTTTTTAAAATGGTTTCATGCTGGTATCAGCAATATTAACGATCACATAAATAGAAAAATACTGAGATGTGGAATAAATGTCCGTAAAAAAGGAAAATACAAAAATCTCATATAGAGAAGGTCTAATAGTTACAGAATTAGGATTATTGCAATCAGTATAAAATAAATATAGAGGTCTATTCTTGGTCTTGTGCATACTGCAGTAAGATCAGAGATTGCAAGAAAAGTAGGTATCCCAGATGTGAATCCGGCTGTTAATTGCAATAAAGGTTTTTCCTTTCTGTCCAAAATGTGGAGGACACAGATCTGTGGGGATATTTCTTTAGACATATTACCTTGATCTGTGTATTATGTCAGAGGACACAGATCTGAGGGAACATGTAATTTGGAGGACATAGATCTGAGTATGACGTCAGAGGACACAGATTTGAGGAAATATGTTTTTGAAAGCCAAGGACATAGATCTGGATATGACATCAAAGGACACAGATTTGAGGGGACAAGGCTTTGGAAAGGACATGGATCTGAGTGTGATGTAATGATTGGACACGGATCTGAGTCTTACATATATATGCAATGTCTTGACAAAGTATTGTATCGTATAATTTTATTTAAATGTGTTCATGAATTCATACAAATAACAAAACTGAAAGTTCATGTTATCTGTACTGTAACGGTACATAACTAAAAATTTTCGTATTCTAGCTTTCGAAAATTCTACAATCGTCATCATGTGCATTTTTCAATTGTCAATGGATTTCTTCCCTTTTACGTAGATCATTTCTTTCCTCTATAACCGGGAATAGTTTTACTCAACTCAAACACACTACACAATTCAACTCATACACATCATGTATTTCAACTCAAGCATACCATGCAATTCAACTCAAACACAACATTCATTTCAACTCAAACACAACATGCATGTCATTTCAAACACAAAGCATTTCAACTAAAAAAACCATGCACTTTAAATCAAACATACCATATCTTTCAACTCGCGCTATGCATTTCAACTCAAATATACTCTAACCCAAACAACTCACTTTACTGAACTCAAATATATACAGTTTGCAATACAGCAAGTAATTCAACTATAGCATACAACTCCTTTTAGGGAGTGAATTCTGCTCATTACTCAAGACCTACTGTGACGGTGGAATGAAGAACACCAATAAAAGAGCTACTTGTTTAGCTTAATTTCTGTCAAAGTGTAATAAGAGTTTGAAGATACCAAATAGGCAATCATAATAGGTAAGTCGAAATAGGACACAATGCAATGGCCAAAAGACAAAATGATAAACAACGAACTACAAAACATACACATCAAACTATAGATCAAGTAATGCGAACCCTACTAAAACCTGGGGTGAACTCAGGTGCTCCGAAAGGATATGCAGTTATGCTAATGTCATTACAAACCCGGTGAAAAGCCATGAATGAGGAAAGGACAGGGTAGTGGTTACGACAAGTGGAACATATCCGTCGTCACATATATTCCATAGCAATTAACCAAGTCATGGTGGCGACCATAAAACTTTCAAAATGATGAATTCAACTTAACCAATGGGAACCCTTAGTTCAGTAGCTTCCTTGTTAGCAGAAACCCTCTATCAAGGAAATACTGATAGAAACCACAAGTCCTGGAATATCGTATCAACTCAGAGATATATACTCCATATGAAGGTCCTGCTGGAATGTTGCTACATATGAATGGAAAGTTCATAATGAGAAAATTGAAATAATCTCTGCTGTCAATTTCGAGGTGTAGGTCAAGGTATGAAACATATCTTTTTATATCCGTATCGAAATATCTCATCTGTAGACAATCAAATACGTCTCTGTGATTTATTCGAAATTGGCTTTAACAAGAAAATACATTTGCTTACATCGTGATGCAAGACTGTTTTTTTTGGGGGGATGGAGATAAATTATTACTTGTAATTATTATTTAATGTACAATCCTGACTTTATTTAAGTGGCTTAATTAAACATGATCTAAAAAATTATAATATACCTTGACACTGGTGTCCAGAGAAGCCATCAGTACAAGAACATAACTAAATATAATATACCTTGACACTGGTGTCCAGAGAAGCCATCAGTACAAGAACAACTGTAATTACTTCCTGTTACTGTACACTGACCTCCATTCAAACATGGTGAACTGTCACATGGAGTCACTGAAGTACATTTATGTTCATTAGAATGGCAGACATTGTTCTATATATCATCTAATAAGTTATATAGGTTTGTTTTTTATGTAAATCTAATTTATTCCATTTTAACCTCTGTCTTTTTACATTGCATGATTATTTGGGGGTGTGGCTCAATGAGCTAGGTCGTTGGATCTAACAACTCACATAAGGCTATCACCAATATGGCCTGGGTTCGTGCCCGGCTTTCTCAATTACAACAAAAGGTGCTCTCGACTCGCAGCCACAAGTGATAAAGTTTGCCAGTTGCTTGCCCATGGTCGGTGGTTCTCTCCAGCTTCCTCCACCACTAAAATTGGTCGCCATGATATAGCTGAAATATTGTTGAAAGTGGCATTAAAACACCAAAAATCTACCGTATTTAGGGTTGTATAATGCGCATTGGTGCATAATGCGCACCCCCTCTTGGCCTTGAAAATCTCCAGAAAAAAACTAGTTCGTGTCTATAATGTGCATGGACTTTTAAAAAAATCGCTGTCGGAAATGTAAGAATTAAATATCAATCGTATATATTTTTCAGTCCTTTGAGCATGTTTCATTTGCTGGGAGAATTTAAGAACCATTTATCTCTTTTCATCTTCAATAAAGTTGCAAAATATTCAATGTGTTGGGTTTTATTGGCGGACATGTGATTTCCCGGTCTGGGAAAGAGTGAAACACATTCTTCCTGTTTATAATGCACACCCCTCCTACAAATAAAAGAATCTGGGCAAAATCATGCGCATTATACAGCCCTAAATACGGTAAATCAAATCATTGCATGATTATGAATTTCATGTAATACATCTGATAAAGGAGGTTTAGGCCCATTAAACTAGTTTAACTCTGCCACTTTTATTTGAAGTGTGGGATTTTTTTATTTTACATTTTATTCTTAGAAAGTGTTCTATTAAGGGATTTTAAATATTCATCAAATAATATATACAAACCTTCACATGTGTCCCCTCTGTATCCTTCTAAACAAGTGCACGTGAATTCACTGTTGTTTATTTTGCATGTACCGTTGTTTAAACAAGGCAAATTCGAACAGGGAGTATCTACAATAATGACATAATATAATCCATTTACAATAAAAAGGGAGATAACTTGTAGAGTAAGATGTGATAAATGTATTATATGACATTACTTCAAGTATAAGATTCCTGCTCTGTCCCGCCTGATCTGGAATTCAGGATAGACACTCAAGTCAAAATTCAACATTCTGCTTTAGTTTTTATCAACTTTCACAAACAGTTTTAATTAATACAAAAAAAAATGTTTGACTTCATAGTGTTGAAAAGCGGATCTCATTAAGGTCTGTTGACAGGAAGTTCCTGTTGTTCCGTCTTCTGTTTTTTTCTTTTGTTTTGATAATCAAATAATATACATATCATTAATATAACAACAACAAAAAAATTAAAGATGACCTTGACATTCTGATCCTGAATATCCTTTTGGACAAACACAGACGTAGGTAGCATCATATACCAGACACTGTCCATTATTAAGACACGGGGAACTAGTACAAGGTGTAACTGTAAATATATAAATATATAGACAAGAATTATTTGATGATTTTTGTTTAAGGATGTTATTTGCTAAAAACAAAGTCTTAAGAAAATATAACATATATCCATTTTGGTTTTCTTTACTGAAAACAAAACTTATATGGTTTTTCAATCTGTTGACTTTGAGCATACCTGATAAAGGTTATTCCAGAAACGCATCATGCAAACTAAGGTATGTTTGATATTTCATTTTTTTTTTATCGTTAGCCATACTTATATCACTGAACTTTTACTTAAGCGTGTTCAAGTACGTGCAAAAATAACTGTGATTAAGTTTCATCTTGTCAGTAGACAACTCAATTTGTAATATTTTATTGCATGGGAATCCTGAAGCGGGTAACAACTTATGTGTCTGTCAATCTCTTGTGAGCCTCAGTATGTTTACAATCCAATTTTATTATGACACGCTAGCAGTTTTCAGAATCGAAATATAATTCAAAAACTCAGAATGGTAAGAGATAATTTTGCACGGACAAAATGACAGAAGGGAACATTCAATATAATAACGTAAATAACATATATTTATTATAACCCCTTGAAATACATTGTCAGCCTCTCCTTCCACTGGGCTGACAATGATTTCTTGGCATTACAATATACTCCGTCATCCTCTAAAATATATGTTATTTATATAATGTCTCCGTGTTCTAATTTAGTTGTCTTTAAACCGTAAACTGATTCACTTACACTGTGAAGGAAGTCTACATTTAGGGTGGGAACAAATTAATTCTGTCTCGTAATTGTAACAACATCATTTAAACAGCTGAATTAAACAGGTTCTAACCATATCTAAAGTACCTTGACACTGGTGTCCAGAGAAGCCATCAGTACAAGAACAACTGTAGTTACTTCCTGTTACTGTACACTGACCTCCATTCAAACATGGTGAACTGTCACATGGAGTCACTGAAGAACATTTATGTTCATTATAATAGTTGTTGTATATATCATCTAATAAGTAATATAAGTTGTTTTTTTTGTAAATCTAATTTATTCTCTGTGATTTTTTGATATAGGGATATGCAAGAATACATTTTTATGTTCAGTATTGCATTAGAATGGAGTTAACTCTATTGTATTTACTCCAACTGTGGAATGATGATCGGCATCAATAATATGTCGTCAGCGTCAAATTCAGAGTCGAAATATATGGGTCAGCCAAATTGTGTACAAACAAGTGCATTCGGCGTAGGAATATAGCATTCCTTCAGACATGTGAACTTCAGATTTGACGCTCTACATAGCCAATGAAAATATGCTTTACATTATAATTGCATTAGAGTAACATATAATTATTATAACCCCTTGAAATACATTGTCAACCTCTGCTTCGACTCGGCTGACAATGATTTCTTGGCATTACAATATACTCTGTCATCCTCTAAAATATATGTTATTTATATAATGTCTCCGTGTTCTAATTTAGTTGTCTTTAAACAGTAAAGTGATTCGCTTACACTGTGAAGGAAGTCTACATTTAGGGTGGGAACACATTCTGTCTCGTAATTGTAACTACAACATCATTTAAACAGCTGAATTAAACAGGATATAACCAAATCTAAAGTACCTTGACACTGGTGTCCAGAGAAGCCATCAGTACAAGAACACCTGTAGTTATTTCCCGTTACTGTACACTGACCTCCATTCAAACATGGTGAACTGTCACATGGAGTCACTGAAGTACATTTATGTTCATTAGAATGGCAGACATTGTTCTATATATCATCTAATAAGTTATATAGGTTTTTTTTTTTTGTAAATTTAATATATTCCATTTTAACCTCTGTCTTTTTACATTGCATGATTATGAAATTCATGTAATACATCTGATAAAGGAGGTTTAGGCTCATTAAACTAGCTTAACCCTGCCACTTTTAATTGAAGTGTGGGATTTTTTTATTTTACATTTTATTCTTAGAAAGTGCTCTACTAAGTGCTTTCAAATATTCATCAAATAATATATACAAACCTTCACATGTGTCCCCTCTGTATCCTTCTAAACAAGTGCACGTGAATTCACTGTTGTTTATTTTGCATGTACCGTTGTTTAAACAAGGCAAATTCGAACAGGGCGTATCTACAATAATGACATAATATAATCCATTTACAATAAAAAGGGAGATAACTTGTAGAGTAAGATGTGATAAATGTATTATATGACATCACTTCAAGTATAAGATTCCTGTTCTGTCTCGCCTGACCTGGAATTTAGGATAAACACTCAAGTCAAAATTCAACATTCTGCTTTAGTTTTTATCAACTTTCATAAACAGCTTTAATTAATACAAAAAAAATGTTAGACTTCATAGTGCTAAAAAGCGGATCTCATTAGGGTCTGTTGACAGAAAGTTCGTGTTGTACCGTCTTCTGTTTTTGTCTTTTGTTTTAATGATCAAATAATATACATATCATTAATATAACAAAAAATTAAAATTAAAGATGACCTTGACATTCTGATCCTGAATATCCTTTTGGACAAACACAGATGTGGGTAGCATCATATACCAGACACTGTCCATTATTGAGACATGGGGAACTAGTACAAGGTGTAACTGTAAATATATAAATATATAGACAAGAATTATTTGATGATTTTAGCTTAAGGATGTTATTTGCTAAAAACAAAGTCTTAAGAAAATATAACATATATCCATTTTGGCTTTCCTTACTGAAAACAAAAATTATATGGTTTTTCAATATGTTGACTTTGAACATACCTGATAAAGGTTATTCCAGAAACACATCATGCAAACTATGTTTGATATTTCATTTTTTTTTATCGTCAGCCATACCTATATCACTGAACTTTTATTTAAGCCTGTTCAAGTACACGCATAAATAATTGTGATTAAGTTTCATCTTGTCTAGAAAACTCAATTTATTATATTTTATTGCATGGGAATCCTGAAGCTGGTGGCAACTTATGTGTCTGTCAATCTCTTGTGAGCCTCAGTATGTTTACTATCCATTTTTATTATGACACGCTAGCAGTTTTCAGAATCGAAATATAATTTAAAAACTCTGAATGGCAAGAGATAATTTTGTACGGACAAAATGACAGAAGGGAACATTCAATATAATAACGTAAATAACATATATTTATTATAACCCCTTGAAATACATTGTCAACCTCTGCTTCGACTCGGTTGACAATGATTTCTTGACGTTACAATATACTCCGTCATCCTCTAAGATATATATTATTTATATAATGTCTCCGTGTTCTAATTTAGTTGTCTTTCAACCGTAAACTGATTCGCTTACACTGTGAGGGAAGTCTATATTTAGGGTGGGAACACATTCTGTCTCGTAATTGTAACTACAACATCATTTAAACAGCTGAATTAAACAGGATATAACCAAATCTAAAGTACCTTGACACTGGTGTCCAGAGAAGCCATCAGTACAAGAACAACTGTAGTTACTTCCAGTTACTGTACACTGACCTCCATTCAAACATGGTGAACTGTCACATGGAGTCACTGAAGTACATTTATGTTCATTAGAATGGCAGACATTGTTCTATATATCATCTAATAAGTTATATAGGTTTGTTTTTTTTGTAAATTTAATATATTCCATTTTAACCTCTGTCTTTTTACATTGCATGATTATGAAATTCATGTAATACATCTGATAAAGGAGGTTTAGGCTCATTAAACTAGTTTAACCCTGCCACTTTTAATTGAAGTGTGTGATTTTTTTATTTTACATTTTATTCTTAGAAAGTGCTCTACTAAGTGCTTTCAAATATTCATCAAATAATATATACAAACCTTCACATGTGTCCCCTCTGTATCCTTCTAAACAAGTGCACGTGAATTCACTGTTGTTTGCTTTGCATGTACCGTTGTTTAAACAAGGCAAATTCGAACAGGGCGTATCTACAATAATGACATAATATAATCCATTTACAATAAAAAGGGAGATAACTTGTAGAGTAAGATGTGATAAATGTATTATATGACATCACTTCAAGTATAAGATTCCTGTTCTGTCTCGCCTGACCTGGAATTTAGGATAAACACTCAAGTCAAAATTCAACATTCTGCTTTAGTTTTTATCAACTTTCATAAACAGCTTTAATTAATACAAAAAAAATGTTAGACTTCATAGTGCTAAAAAGCGGATCTCATTAGGGTCTGTTGACAGAAAGTTCGTGTTGTACCATCTTCTGTTTTTGTCTTTTGTTTTAATGATCAAATAATATACATATCATTAATATAACAAAAAATTAAAATTAAAGATGACCTTGACATTCTGATCCTGAATATCCTTTTGGACAAACACAGATGTGGGTAGCATCATATACCAGACACTGTCCATTATTGAGACACGGGGAACTAGTACAAGGTGTAACTGTAAATATATAAATATATAGACAAGAATTATTTGATGATTTTAGCTTAAGGATGTTATTTGCTAAAAACAAAGTCTTAAGAAAATATAACATATATCCATTTTGGCTTTCCTTACTGAAAACAAAAATTATATGGTTTTTCAATATGTTGACTTTGAACATACCTGATAAAGGTTATTCCAGAAACACATCATGCAAACTATGTTTGATATTTCATTTTTTTTTATCGCTAGCCATACCTATATCACTGAACTTTTATTTAAGCCTGTTCAAGTACACGCATAAATAATTGTGATTAAGTTTCATCTTGTCTGTAGAAAACTCAATTTATTATATTTTATTGCATGGGAATCCTGAAGCTGGTGACAACTTATGTGTCTGTCAATCTCTTGTGAGCCTCAGTATGTTTACTATCCATTTTTATTATGACACGCAAGCAGTTTTCAGAATCGAAATATAATTTAAAAATTCTGAATGGCAAGAGATAATTTTGTATGGACAAAATGACAGAAGGGAACATTCAATATAATAACGTAAATAACATATATTTATTATAACCCCTTGAAATACATTGTCAACCTCTGCATCGACTCGGTTGACAATGATTTCTTGACGTTACAATATACTCCGTCATCCTCTAAGATATATATTATTTATATAATGTCTCCGTGTTCTAATTTAGTTGTCTTTCAACCGTAAACTGATTCGCTTACACTGTGAGGGAAGTCTATATTTAGGGTGGGAACACATTCTGTCTCGTAATTGTAACTACAACATCATTTAAACAGCTGAATTAAACGGGTGAGTCTAATTGAAGAATAATGAAGAATAATGAAGAAAAGAACCTCAAACTACTATTTGTGTTGTTTTATGTGTTATTTATAACAATATTATGCATTTAATAATCATTTTGAATGCAAAAATAGTAATAAAAATTAAGAAAAACGATATAGTATAGCAAATATTATCACTTCTTATTTTCCCAATCGCGGCGATTTGCAGATCCACACGACACCGTCATGAGGAAAAGAAGCCATAACATACGATTTACATAGTTTAAATTGTTATTTATATGAACATCTGAATTTAATAATCATTTTCTTTACTTTACTTCAAAAACAAATTGTCTAAAATGATATATTTTAGCAAATATTATCATTGTTCTTCTTTTCCCAATCGCGGCGATTTGCAGATTGACATGAAGAAAAGAAGTCATAATCTACATTTTACATAGTTTTAAGTGTTATTTACATGAAAATCTGGATTTAATCATCATTTTCTTTACTTTATTACAACTTTTTTTTATTTAAAACGATGTATTTTAGGAAATATTATCATTGTTCTTCTTTTCGACTTTTCTGATATTTTTGTTTTTCTGGTGTATAAGTAACGAAGTGAAATCGGTAAACGTATGAATATTATCCGGGGTTATCTATTTTGGCGATAACGTGGTTCTGCTATTTATGTCGTTTTAAATAAAAATATATAAAGACAAGATTATTGCCAAAAACCCGTAATTTATGACTTAAAGATAACCAAATATAACAATATTGTCATAGAAATATTTTTAAAATGGACAATCTATTTTTAACAAAGATGGCTTTTACTTCAGTTTTTTATTTAATTTATTTTAAAAAGACAATTATGTATAGAACAATAGGAATATTGTGGATTTTTTAAAACTTGCAATATGCCACTAATTGAACTTGCATTGCTCAGGGTTCCCATAATAAAATGTCATTTGCCATCACATAACTGATGATATTAAAATTTCTCTTAGTACATAAGTTTAATTATTGTCTTAACTTTTATTCTATACTAAATTAGGAAGCATATTAAACCAGGAACATCTACACGTTTTGGTTCGAATGTCAGTCATTTTTTAATAAAACTGGTGCCATAACTCAAAATTAGTGGTGACGCTGTACCACAAAACCCATAAATTTTATAGAAATATATCATACTGTAATATTTTTTATTTGTTTTCCATACAAATTAATGTTTATGGTAACCAAATATAATATTATTGTTCAGAATTAATTTACTTTAGATATCAAATCTGGTCTTACAAAAATCTCCATTTTGTCAGAAATTTAAAAAAGAAAACAAAATGGCCGACATAAATTTACCAGGATTTTTCAATTGAAAAATCAGACTTTATGCCAGTATAAGTATGGCAGTCTTTATCACGTCATCCAGTTACCAGTTATGACCAGTGACTGAAAGAGAATGAACAAACGTGTTGTAAATAATGTACATTTAAAAAAAAGAAAAAAAACCCTTTAATTCCGCCAACGCCGGTCCCAAGCCCGGGTGGAAAAGGAGGAGGGTTACGCTTCAGGCATGTACAAGTTTACTGAGTTTACTTAAAGCTGGAAATTCCATTTCTGTTTATGTCAGTGTCTATTTATGCATTTTTTTATTTTTACTTCGAAATTAAGAGGTTATGTTATATTGTTATTTAACTTGCCGACTTTAAATAAAACTTATTTGATTTGAATGATAATATTTGCTAAAATACATCGTTTTAGACAATTTTTTTTGTAATAACGTACAGAAAATGATTATTAAATCCAGATTTTCATATAATCACATAAATAACACTAATAACTATCTAAGACGTAGATTATGACTTCTTTTCTACATGTCGATCTGCACATCGCTGCGATTGGGAAAAGAACAATGATAATATTAGCGAAACTATATCGTTTTTATTATTATTATTATTTATTTCTATAGTCAAAATGATGATTAAATACATAATTCTACTATAGGTAGCATTTAAAACGACATAAATAGCAGAACCACGTTATCGCCACAATAGATAACCCCGGATAATATTCATACGTTTACCGATTTCACTTTGTTACTTATACACCAGAAAAACAAAATATCAGAAAAGTCGAAAAGAAGAACAATGATAATATTTGCTAAAATATATCGTTTTAAATAAAAAATTTTGTAATAAAGTAAATAAAATGATGATTAAATCCAGATTTTCATGTAAATAACACTTAAAACTATGTAAAACGTAGGTTATGAATTCTTTTCTTCATGTCGATCTGCAAATCGCCGCGATTGGGAAAAGAAGAACAATGATAATATTTGCTAAAATATATCGTTTTAAATATTGTTTTTTTGTAATAAAGTAAAGAAAATGATTATTAAATCCAGATTTTCATATAAATAACAATTAAAACTATGTAGATCGTATGTTATGGCTTCTTTTCCTCATGACGGTGTCATGTGGACCTGCAAATCGCCGCGGTTGGGAAAAGAAGAACAGTGATAATATTTGCTAGACTATATCGATTTTCTTAATTTTTATTACTATTTTTGCATTCAAAATGATTATTAAATGCATAATATTGTTATAAATAACACATACAACAACACAAATAGTAGTTTTGGGTTCTTTTCTTCATTATTCTTCATTATTCTTCAATTAGACTCACCGGAATTAAACAGGATATAACAAAATCTAAAGTACCTTGACACTGGTGTCCAGAGAAGCCATCAGTACAAGAACAACTGTAGTTACTTCCTGTTACTGTACACTGACCTCCATTCAAACATGGTGAACTGTCACATGGAGTCACTGAAGTATGTTTATGTTCATTAGAATGGCAGACATTGCTCTATATATCATCTAATAAGTTATATAGGTTGTTTTTTTTGTAAATTTAATATATTCCATTTTAACCTCTGTCTTTTTACATTGCATGATTATGAAATTCATGTAATACATCTGATAAAGGAGGTTTAGGCTCATTAAACTAGATTAACCCTGCCACTTTTAATTGAAGTGTGGGATTTTTTTATTTTACATTTTATTCTTAGAAAGTGCTCTACTAAGTGCTTTCAAATATTCATCAAATAATATATACAAACCTTCACATGTGTCCCCTCTGTATCCTTCTAAACAAGTGCACGTGAATTCACTGTTGTTTATTTTGCATGTACCGTTGTTTAAACAAGGCAAATTCGAACAGGGCATATCTACAATAATGACATAATATAATCCATTTACAATAAAAAGGGAGATAACTTGTAGAGTAAGATGTGATAAATGTATTATATGACATCACTTCAAGTATAAGATTCCTGTTCTGTCTCGCCTGACCTGGAATTTAGGATAAACACTCAAGTCAAAATTCAACATTCTGCTTTAGTTTTTATCAACTTTCATAAACAGCTTTAATTAATACAAAAAAAATGTTAGACTTCATAGTGCTAAAAAGCGGATCTCATTAGGGTCTGTTGACAGAAAGTTCGTGTTGTACCATCTTCTGTTTTTGTCTTTTGTTTTAATGATCAAATAATATACATATCATTAATATAACAAAAAATTAAAATTAAAGATGACCTTGACATTCTGATCCTGAATATCCTTTTGGACAAACACAGATGTGGGTAGCATCATATACCAGACACTGTCCATTATTGAGACACGGGGAACTAGTACAAGGTGTAACTGTAAATATATAAATATATAGACAAGAATTATTTGATGATTTTAGCTTAAGGATGTTATTTGCTAAAAACAAAGTCTTAAGAAAATATAACATATATCCATTTTGGCTTTCCTTACTGAAAACAAAAATTATATGGTTTTTCAATCTGTTGACTTTGAACATACCTGATAAAGGTTATTCCAGAAACACATCATGCAAACTATGTTTGATATTTCATTTTTTTTTATCGTCAGCCATACCTATATCACTGAACTTTTATTTAAGCCTGTTCAAGTACACCATAAATAATTGTGATTAAGTTTCATCTTGTCTGTAGAAAACTCAATTTATTATATTTTATTGCATGGGAATCCTGAAGCTGGTGGCAACTTATGTGTCTGTCAATCTCTTGTGAGCCTCAGTATGTTTACTATCCATTTTTATTATGACACGCAAGCAGTTTTCAGAATCGAAATATAATTTAAAAATTCTGAATGGCAAGAGATAATTTTGTATGGACAAAATGACAGAAGGGAACATTCAATATAATAACGTAAATAACATATATTTATTATAACCCCTTGAAATACATTGTCAACCTCTGCATCGACTCGGTTGACAATGATTTCTTGACGTTACAATATACTCCGTCATCCTCTAAGATATATATTATTTATATAATGTCTCCGTGTTCTAATTTAGTTGTCTTTCAACCGTAAACTGATTCGCTTACACTGTGAGGGAAGTCTATATTTAGGGTGGGAACACATTCTGTCTCGTAATTGTAACTACAACATCATTTAAACAGCTGAATTAAACGGGTGAGTCTAATTGAAGAATAATGAAGAATAATGAAGAAAAGAACCTCAAACTACTATTTGTGTTGTTTTATGTGTTATTTATAACAATATTATGCATTTAATAATCATTTTGAATGCAAAAATAGTAATAAAAATTAAGAAAAACGATATAGTATAGCAAATATTATCACTTCTTATTTTCCCAATCGCGGCGATTTGCAGATCCACACGACACCGTCATGAGGAAAAGAAGCCATAACATACGATCTACATAGTTTAAATTGTTATTTATATGAACATCTGAATTTAATAATCATTTTCTTTACTTTACTTCAAAAACAAATTGTCTAAAATGATATATTTTAGCAAATATTATCATTGTTCTTCTTTTCCCAATCGCGGCGATTTGCAGATTGACATGAAGAAAAGAAGTCATAATCTACATTTTACATAGTTTTAAGTGTTATTTACATGAAAATCTGGATTTAATCATCATTTTCTTTACTTTATTACAACTTTTTTTTATTTAAAACGATGTATTTTAGGAAATATTATCATTGTTCTTCTTTTCGACTTTTCTGATATTTTTGTTTTTCTGGTGTATAAGTAACGAAGTGAAATCGGTAAACGTATGAATATTATCCGGGGTTATCTATTTTGGCGATAACGTGGTTCTGCTATTTATGTCGTTTTAAATAAAAATATATAAAGACAAGATTATTGCCAAAAACCCGTAATTTATGACTTAAAGATAACCAAATATAACAATATTGTCATAGAAATATTTTTAAAATGGACAATCTATTTTTAACAAAGATGGCTTTTACTTCAGTTTTTTATTTAATTTATTTTAAAAAGACAATTATGTATAGAACAATAGGAATATTGTGGATTTTTTAAAACTTGCAATATGCCACTAATTGAACTTGCATTGCTCAGGGTTCCCATAATAAAATGCCATTTGCCATCACATAACTGATGATATTAAAATTTCTCTTAGTACATAAGTTTAATTATTGTCTTAACTTTTATTCTATACTAAATTAGGAAGCATATTAAACCAGGAACATCTACACGTTTTGGTTCGAATGTCAGTCATTTTTTAATAAAACTGGTGCCATAACTCAAAATTAGTGGTGACGCTGTACCACAAAACCCATAAATTTTATAGAAATATATCATACTGTAATATTTTTTATTTGTTTTCCATACAAATTAATGTTTATGGTAACCAAATATAATATTATTGTTCAGAATTAATTTACTTTAGATATCAAATCTGGTCTTACAAAAATCTCCATTTTGTCAGAAATTTAAAAAAGAAAACAAAATGGCCGACATAAATTTACCAGGATTTTTCAATTGAAAAATCAGACTTTATGCCAGTATAAGTATGGCAGTCTTTATCACGTCATCCAGTTACCAGTTATGACCAGTGACTGAAAGAGAATGAACAAACGTGTTGTAAATAATGTACATTTAAAAAAAAGAAAAAAAACCCTTTAATTCCGCCAACGCCGGTCCCAAGCCCGGGTGGAAAAGGAGGAGGGTTACGCTTCAGGCATGTACAAGTTTACTGAGTTTACTTAAAGCTGGAAATTCCATTTCTGTTTATGTCAGTGTCTATTTATGCATTTTTTTATTTTTACTTCGAAATTAAGAGGTTATGTTATATTGTTATTTAACTTGCCGACTTTAAATAAAACTTATTTGATTTGAATGATAATATTTGCTAAAATACATCGTTTTAGACAATTTTTTTTGTAATAACGTACAGAAAATGATTATTAAATCCAGATTTTCATATAATCACATAAATAACACTAATAACTATCTAAGACGTAGATTATGACTTCTTTTCTACATGTCGATCTGCACATCGCTGCGATTGGGAAAAGAACAATGATAATATTAGCGAAACTATATCGTTTTTATTATTATTATTATTTATTTCTATAGTCAAAATGATGATTAAATACATAATTCTACTATAGGTAGCATTTAAAACGACATAAATAGCAGAACCACGTTATCGCCACAATAGATAACCCCGGATAATATTCATACGTTTACCGATTTCACTTTGTTACTTATACACCAGAAAAACAAAATATCAGAAAAGTCGAAAAGAAGAACAATGATAATATTTGCTAAAATATATCGTTTTAAATAAAAAATTTTGTAATAAAGTAAATAAAATGATGATTAAATCCAGATTTTCATGTAAATAACACTTAAAACTATGTAAAACGTAGGTTATGAATTCTTTTCTTCATGTCGATCTGCAAATCGCCGCGATTGGGAAAAGAAGAACAATGATAATATTTGCTAAAATATATCGTTTTAAATATTGTTTTTTTGTAATAAAGTAAAGAAAATGATTATTAAATCCAGATTTTCATATAAATAACAATTAAAACTATGTAGATCGTATGTTATGGCTTCTTTTCCTCATGACGGTGTCATGTGGACCTGCAAATCGCCGCGGTTGGGAAAAGAAGAACAGTGATAATATTTGCTAGACTATATCGATTTTCTTAATTTTTATTACTATTTTTGCATTCAAAATGATTATTAAATGCATAATATTGTTATAAATAACACATACAACAACACAAATAGTAGTTTTGGGTTCTTTTCTTCATTATTCTTCATTATTCTTCAATTAGACTCACCGGAATTAAACAGGATATAACAAAATCTAAAGTACCTTGACACTGGTGTCCAGAGAAGCCATCAGTACAAGAACAACTGTAGTTACTTCCTGTTACTGTACACTGACCTCCATTCAAACATGGTGAACTGTCACATGGAGTCACTGAAGTATGTTTATGTTCATTAGAATGGCAGACATTGCTCTATATATCATCTAATAAGTTATATAGGTTGTTTTTTTTGTAAATTTAATATATTCCATTTTAACCTCTGTCTTTTTACATTGCATGATTATGAAATTCATGTAATACATCTGATAAAGGAGGTTTAGGCTCATTAAACTAGATTAACCCTGCCACTTTTAATTGAAGTGTGGGATTTTTTTATTTTACATTTTATTCTTAGAAAGTGCTCTACTAAGTGCTTTCAAATATTCATCAAATAATATATACAAACCTTCACATGTGTCCCCTCTGTATCCTTCTAAACAAGTGCACGTGAATTCACTGTTGTTTATTTTGCATGTACCGTTGTTTAAACAAGGCAAATTCGAACAGGGCATATCTACAATAATGACATAATATAATCCATTTACAATAAAAAGGGAGATAACTTGTAGAGTAAGATGTGATAAATGTATTATATGACATCACTTCAAGTATAAGATTCCTGTTCTGTCTCGCCTGACCTGGAATTTAGGATAAACACTCAAGTCAAAATTCAACATTCTGCTTTAGTTTTTATCAACTTTCATAAACAGCTTTAATTAATACAAAAAAAATGTTAGACTTCATAGTGCTAAAAAGCGGATCTCATTAGGGTCTGTTGACAGAAAGTTCGTGTTGTACCATCTTCTGTTTTTGTCTTTTGTTTTAATGATCAAATAATATACATATCATTAATATAACAAAAAATTAAAATTAAAGATGACCTTGACATTCTGATCCTGAATATCCTTTTGGACAAACACAGATGTGGGTAGCATCATATACCAGACACTGTCCATTATTGAGACACGGGGAACTAGTACAAGGTGTAACTGTAAATATATAAATATATAGACAAGAATTATTTGATGATTTTAGCTTAAGGATGTTATTTGCTAAAAACAAAGTCTTAAGAAAATATAACATATATCCATTTTGGCTTTCCTTACTGAAAACAAAAATTATATGGTTTTTCAATCTGTTGACTTTGAACATACCTGATAAAGGTTATTCCAGAAACACATCATGCAAACTATGTTTGATATTTCATTTTTTTTTATCGTCAGCCATACCTATATCACTGAACTTTTATTTAAGCCTGTTCAAGTACACCATAAATAATTGTGATTAAGTTTCATCTTGTCTGTAGAAAACTCAATTTATTATATTTTATTGCATGGGAATCCTGAAGCTGGTGGCAACTTATGTGTCTGTCAATCTCTTGTGAGCCTCAGTATGTTTACTATCCATTTTTATTATGACACGCAAGCAGTTTTCAGAATCGAAATATAATTTAAAAATTCTGAATGGCAAGAGATAATTTTGTATGGACAAAATGACAGAAGGGAACATTCAATATAATAACGTAAATAACATATATTTATTATAACCCCTTGAAATACATTGTCAACCTCTGCATCGACTCGGTTGACAATGATTTCTTGACGTTACAATATACTCCGTCATCCTCTAAGATATATATTATTTATATAATGTCTCCGTGTTCTAATTTAGTTGTCTTTCAACCGTAAACTGATTCGCTTACACTGTGAGGGAAGTCTATATTTAGGGTGGGAACACATTCTGTCTCGTAATTGTAACTACAACATCATTTAAACAGCTGAATTAAACGGGTGAGTCTAATTGAAGAATAATGAAGAATAATGAAGAAAAGAACCTCAAACTACTATTTGTGTTGTTTTATGTGTTATTTATAACAATATTATGCATTTAATAATCATTTTGAATGCAAAAATAGTAATAAAAATTAAGAAAAACGATATAGTATAGCAAATATTATCACTTCTTATTTTCCCAATCGCGGCGATTTGCAGATCCACACGACACCGTCATGAGGAAAAGAAGCCATAACATACGATCTACATAGTTTAAATTGTTATTTATATGAACATCTGAATTTAATAATCATTTTCTTTACTTTACTTCAAAAACAAATTGTCTAAAATGATATATTTTAGCAAATATTATCATTGTTCTTCTTTTCCCAATCGCGGCGATTTGCAGATTGACATGAAGAAAAGAAGTCATAATCTACATTTTACATAGTTTTAAGTGTTATTTACATGAAAATCTGGATTTAATCATCATTTTCTTTACTTTATTACAACTTTTTTTTATTTAAAACGATGTATTTTAGGAAATATTATCATTGTTCTTCTTTTCGACTTTTCTGATATTTTTGTTTTTCTGGTGTATAAGTAACGAAGTGAAATCGGTAAACGTATGAATATTATCCGGGGTTATCTATTTTGGCGATAACGTGGTTCTGCTATTTATGTCGTTTTAAATAAAAATATATAAAGACAAGATTATTGCCAAAAACCCGTAATTTATGACTTAAAGATAACCAAATATAACAATATTGTCATAGAAATATTTTTAAAATGGACAATCTATTTTTAACAAAGATGGCTTTTACTTCAGTTTTTTATTTAATTTATTTTAAAAAGACAATTATGTATAGAACAATAGGAATATTGTGGATTTTTTAAAACTTGCAATATGCCACTAATTGAACTTGCATTGCTCAGGGTTCCCATAATAAAATGCCATTTGCCATCACATAACTGATGATATTAAAATTTCTCTTAGTACATAAGTTTAATTATTGTCTTAACTTTTATTCTATACTAAATTAGGAAGCATATTAAACCAGGAACATCTACACGTTTTGGTTCGAATGTCAGTCATTTTTTAATAAAACTGGTGCCATAACTCAAAATTAGTGGTGACGCTGTACCACAAAACCCATAAATTTTATAGAAATATATCATACTGTAATATTTTTTATTTGTTTTCCATACAAATTAATGTTTATGGTAACCAAATATAATATTATTGTTCAGAATTAATTTACTTTAGATATCAAATCTGGTCTTACAAAAATCTCCATTTTGTCAGAAATTTAAAAAAGAAAACAAAATGGCCGACATAAATTTACCAGGATTTTTCAATTGAAAAATCAGACTTTATGCCAGTATAAGTATGGCAGTCTTTATCACGTCATCCAGTTACCAGTTATGACCAGTGACTGAAAGAGAATGAACAAACGTGTTGTAAATAATGTACATTTAAAAAAAAGAAAAAAAACCCTTTAATTCCGCCAACGCCGGTCCCAAGCCCGGGTGGAAAAGGAGGAGGGTTACGCTTCAGGCATGTACAAGTTTACTGAGTTTACTTAAAGCTGGAAATTCCATTTCTGTTTATGTCAGTGTCTATTTATGCATTTTTTTATTTTTACTTCGAAATTAAGAGGTTATGTTATATTGTTATTTAACTTGCCGACTTTAAATAAAACTTATTTGATTTGAATGATAATATTTGCTAAAATACATCGTTTTAGACAATTTTTTTTGTAATAACGTACAGAAAATGATTATTAAATCCAGATTTTCATATAATCACATAAATAACACTAATAACTATCTAAGACGTAGATTATGACTTCTTTTCTACATGTCGATCTGCACATCGCTGCGATTGGGAAAAGAACAATGATAATATTAGCGAAACTATATCGTTTTTATTATTATTATTATTTATTTCTATAGTCAAAATGATGATTAAATACATAATTCTACTATAGGTAGCATTTAAAACGACATAAATAGCAGAACCACGTTATCGCCACAATAGATAACCCCGGATAATATTCATACGTTTACCGATTTCACTTTGTTACTTATACACCAGAAAAACAAAATATCAGAAAAGTCGAAAAGAAGAACAATGATAATATTTGCTAAAATATATCGTTTTAAATAAAAATTTTTGTAATAAAGTAAATAAAATGATGATTAAATCCAGATTTTCATGTAAATAACACTTAAAACTATGTAAAACGTAGGTTATGAATTCTTTTCTTCATGTCGATCTGCAAATCGCCGCGATTGGGAAAAGAAGAACAATGATAATATTTGCTAAAATATATCGTTTTAAATATTGTTTTTTTGTAATAAAGTAAAGAAAATGATTATTAAATCCAGATTTTCATATAAATAACAATTAAAACTATGTAGATCGTATGTTATGGCTTCTTTTCCTCATGACGGTGTCATGTGGACCTGCAAATCGCCGCGGTTGGGAAAAGAAGAACAGTGATAATATTTGCTAGACTATATCGATTTTCTTAATTTTTATTACTATTTTTGCATTCAAAATGATTATTAAATGCATAATATTGTTATAAATAACACATACAACAACACAAATAGTAGTTTTGGGTTCTTTTCTTCATTATTCTTCATTATTCTTCAATTAGACTCACCGGAATTAAACAGGATATAACAAAATCTAAAGTACCTTGACACTGGTGTCCAGAGAAGCCATCAGTACAAGAACAACTGTAGTTACTTCCTGTTACTGTACACTGACCTCCATTCAAACATGGTGAACTGTCACATGGAGTCACTGAAGTACATTTATGTTCATTAGAATGGCAGACATTGTTCTATATATCATCTAATAAGTTATATAGGTTGTTTTTTTTGTAAATTTAATATATTCCATTTTAACCTCTGTCTTTTTACATTGCATGATTATGAAATTCATGTAATACATCTGATAAAGGAGGTTTAGGCTCATTAAACTAGTTTAACCCTGCCACTTTTAATTGAAGTGTGGGATTTTTTTTATTTTACATTTTATTCTTAGAAAGTGCTCTACTAAGTGCTTTCAAATATTCATCAAATAATATATACAAACCTTCACATGTGTCCCCTCTGTATCCTTCTAAACAAGTGCACGTGAATTCACTGTTGTTTATTTTGCATGTACCGTTGTTTAAACAAGGCAAATTCGAACAGGGCGTATCTACAATAATGACATAATATAATCCATTTACAATAAAAAGGGAGATAACTTGTAGAGTAAGATGTGATAAATGTATTATATGACATCACTTCAAGTATAAGATTCCTGTTCTGTCTCGCCTGACCTGGAATTTAGGATAAACACTCAAGTCAAAATTCAACATTCTGCTTTAGTTTTTATCAACTTTCATAAACAGCTTTAATTAATACAAAAAAAATGTTAGACTTCATAGTGCTAAAAAGCGGATCTCATTAGGGTCTGTTGACCGAAAGTTCGTGTTGTACCGTCTTCTGTTTTTGTCTTTTGTTTTAATGATCAAATAATATACATATCATTAATATAACAAAAAATTAAAATTAAAGATGACCTTGACATTCTGATCCTGAATATCCTTTTGGACAAACACAGATGTGGGTAGCATCATATACCAGACACTGTCCATTATTGAGACACGGGGAACTAGTACAAGGTGTAACTGTAAATATATAAATATATAGACAAGAATTATTTGATGATTTTAGCTTAAGGATGTTATTTGCTAAAAACAAAGTCTTAAGAAAATATAACATATATCCATTTTGGCTTTCCTTACTGAAAACAAAAATTATATGGTTTTTCAATATGTTGACTTTGAACATACCTGATAAAGGTTATTCCAGAAACACATCATGCAAACTATGTTTGATATTTCATTTTTTTTTATCGTCAGCCATACCTATATCACTGAACTTTTATTTAAGCCTGTTCAAGTACACGCATAAATAATTGTGATTAAGTTTCATCTTGTCTGTAGAAAACTCAATTTATTATATTTTATTGCATGGGAATCCTGAAGCTGGTGGCAACTTATGTGTCTGTCAATCTCTTGTGAGCCTCAGTATGTTTACTATCCATTTTTATTATGACACGCAAGCAGTTTTCAGAATCGAAATATAATTTAAAAATTCTGAATGGCAAGAGATAATTTTGTATGGACAAAATGACAGAAGGGAACATTCAATATAATAACGTAAATAACATATATTTATTATAACCCCTTGAAATACATTGTCAACCTCTGCATCGACTCGGTTGACAATGATTTCTTGACGTTACAATATACTCCGTCATCCTCTAAGATATATATTATTTATATAATGTCTCCGTGTTCTAATTTAGTTGTCTTTCAACCGTAAACTGATTCGCTTACACTGTGAGGGAAGTCTATATTTAGGGTGGGAACACATTCTGTCTCGTAATTGTAACTACAACATCATTTAAACAGCTGAATTAAACAGGATATAACAAAATCTAAAGTACCTTGACACTGGTGTCCAGAGAAGCCATCAGTACAAGAACAACTGTAGTTACTTCCTGTTACTGTACACTGACCTCCATTCAAACATGGTGAACTGTCACATGGAGTCACTGAAGTACATTTATGTTCATTAGAATGGCAGACATTGTTCTATATATCATCTAATAAGTTATATAGGTTGTTTTTTTTGTAAATTTAATATATTCCATTTTAACCTCTGTCTTTTTACATTGCATGATTATGAAATTCATGTAATACATCTGATAAAGGAGGTTTAGGCTCATTAAACTAGTTTAACCCTGCCACTTTTAATTGAAGTGTGGGATTTTTTTTATTTTACATTTTATTCTTAGAAAGTGCTCTACTAAGTGCTTTCAAATATTCATCAAATAATATATACAAACCTTCACATGTGTCCCCTCTGTATCCTTCTAAACAAGTGCACGTGAATTCACTGTTGTTTATTTTGCATGTACCGTTGTTTAAACAAGGCAAATTCGAACAGGGCGTATCTACAATAATGACATAATATAATCCATTTACAATAAAAAGGGAGATAACTTGTAGAGTAAGATGTGATAAATGTATTATATGACATCACTTCAAGTATAAGATTCCTGTTCTGTCTCGCCTGACCTGGAATTTAGGATAAACACTCAAGTCAAAATTCAACATTCTGCTTTAGTTTTTATCAACTTTCATAAACAGCTTTAATTAATACAAAAAAAATGTTAGACTTCATAGTGCTAAAAAGCGGATCTCATTAGGGTCTGTTGACCGAAAGTTCGTGTTGTACCGTCTTCTGTTTTTGTCTTTTGTTTTAATGATCAAATAATATACATATCATTAATATAACAAAAAATTAAAATTAAAGATGACCTTGACATTCTGATCCTGAATATCCTTTTGGACAAACACAGATGTGGGTAGCATCATATACCATACACTGTCCATTATTGAGACACGGGGAACTAGTACAAGGTGTAACTGTAAATATATAAATATATAGACAAGAATTATTTGATGATTTTAGCTTAAGGATGTTATTTGCTAAAAACAAAGTCTTAAGAAAATATAACATATATCCATTTTGGCTTTCCTTACTGAAAACAAAAATTATATGGTTTTTCAATATGTTGACTTTGAACATACCTGATAAAGGTTATTCCAGAAACACATCATGCAAACTATGTTTGATATTTCATTTTTTTTTATCGTCAGCCATACCTATATCACTGAACTTTTATTTAAGCCTGTTCAAGTACACACATAAATAATTGTGATTAAGTTTCATCTTGTCTGTAGAAAACTCAATTTATTATATTTTATTGCATGGGAATCCTGAAGCTGGTGGCAACTTATGTGTCTGTCAATCTCTTGTGAGCCTCAGTATGTTTACTATCCATTTTTATTATGACACGCTAGCAGTTTTCAGAATCGAAATATAATTTAAAAACTCTGAATGGCAAGAGATAATTTTGTACGGACAAAATGACAGAAGGGAACATTCAATATAATAACGTAAATAACATATATTTATTATAACCCCTTGAAATACATTGTCAACCTCTGCTTCGACTCGGTTGACAATGATTTCTTGACGTTACAATATACTCCGTCATCCTCTAAGATATATATTATTTATATAATGTCTCCGTGTTCTAATTTAGTTGTCTTTCAACCGTAAACTGATTCGCTTACACTGTGAGGGAAGTCTATATTTAGGGTGGGAACACATTCTGTCTCGTAATTGTAACTACAACATCATTTAAACAGCTGAATTAAACAGGATATAACAAAATCTAAAGTACCTTGACACTGGTGTCCAGAGAAGCCATCAGTACAAGAACAACTGTAGTTACTTCCTGTTACTGTACACTGACCTCCATTCAAACATGGTGAACTGTCACATGGAGTCACTGAAGTACATTTATGTTCATTAGAATGGCAGACATTGTTCTATATATCATCTAATAAGTTATATAGGTTGTTTTTTTTGTAAATTTAATATATTCCATTTTAACCTCTGTCTTTTTACATTGCATGATTATGAAATTCATGTAATACATCTGATAAAGGAGGTTTAGGCTCATTAAACTAGTTTAACCCTGCCACTTTTAATTGAAGTGTGGGATTTTTTTTATTTTACATTTTATTCTTAGAAAGTGCTCTACTAAGTGCTTTCAAATATTCATCAAATAATATATACAAACCTTCACATGTGTCCCCTCTGTATCCTTCTAAACAAGTGCACGTGAATTCACTGTTGTTTATTTTGCATGTACCGTTGTTTAAACAAGGCAAATTCGAACAGGGCGTATCTACAATAATGACATAATATAATCCATTTACAATAAAAAGGGAGATAACTTGTAGAGTAAGATGTGATAAATGTATTATATGACATCACTTCAAGTATAAGATTCCTGTTCTGTCTCGCCTGACCTGGAATTTAGGATAAACACTCAAGTCAAAATTCAACATTCTGCTTTAGTTTTTATCAACTTTCATAAACAGCTTTAATTAATACAAAAAAAATGTTAGACTTCATAGTGCTAAAAAGCGGATCTCATTAGGGTCTGTTGACCGAAAGTTCGTGTTGTACCGTCTTCTGTTTTTGTCTTTTGTTTTAATGATCAAATAATATACATATCATTAATATAACAAAAAATTAAAATTAAAGATGACCTTGACATTCTGATCCTGAATATCCTTTTGGACAAACACAGATGTGGGTAGCATCATATACCAGACACTGTCCATTATTGAGACACGGGGAACTAGTACAAGGTGTAACTGTAAATATATAAATATATAGACAAGAATTATTTGATGATTTTAGCTTAAGGATGTTATTTGCTAAAAACAAAGTCTTAAGAAAATATAACATATATCCATTTTGGCTTTCCTTACTGAAAACAAAAATTATATGGTTTTTCAATATGTTGACTTTGAACATACCTGATAAAGGTTATTCCAGAAACACATCATGCAAACTATGTTTGATATTTCATTTTTTTTTATCGTCAGCCATACCTATATCACTGAACTTTTATTTAAGCCTGTTCAAGTACACGCATAAATAATTGTGATTAAGTTTCATCTTGTCTGTAGAAAACTCAATTTATTATATTTTATTGCATGGGAATCCTGAAGCTGGTGGCAACTTATGTGTCTGTCAATCTCTTGTGAGCCTCAGTATGTTTACTATCCATTTTTATTATGACACGCAAGCAGTTTTCAGAATCGAAATATAATTTAAAAATTCGGAATGGCAAGAGATAATTTTGTATGGACAAAATGACAGAAGGGAACATTCAATATAATAACGTAAATAACATATATTTATTATAACCCCTTGAAATACATTGTCAACCTCTGCATCGACTCGGTTGACAATGATTTCTTGACGTTACAATATACTCCGTCATCCTCTAAGATATATATTATTTATATAATGTCTCCGTGTTCTAATTTAGTTGTCTTTCAACCGTAAACTGATTCGCTTACACTGTGAGGGAAGTCTATATTTAGGGTGGGAACACATTCTGTCTCGTAATTGTAACTACAACATCATTTAAACAGCTGAATTAAACAGGATATAACAAAATCTAAAGTACCTTGACACTGGTGTCCAGAGAAGCCATCAGTACAAGAACAACTGTAGTTACTTCCTGTTACTGTACACTGACCTCCATTCAAACATGGTGAACTGTCACATGGAGTCACTGAAGTACATTTATGTTCATTAGAATGGCAGACATTGTTCTATATATCATCTAATAAGTTATATAGGTTGTTTTTTTTGTAAATTTAATATATTCCATTTTAACCTCTGTCTTTTTACATTGCATGATTATGAAATTCATGTAATACATCTGATAAAGGAGGTTTAGGCTCATTAAACTAGTTTAACCCTGCCACTTTTAATTGAAGTGTGGGATTTTTTTTATTTTACATTTTATTCTTAGAAAGTGCTCTACTAAGTGCTTTCAAATATTCATCAAATAATATATACAAACCTTCACATGTGTCCCCTCTGTATCCTTCTAAACAAGTGCACGTGAATTCACTGTTGTTTATTTTGCATGTACCGTTGTTTAAACAAGGCAAATTCGAACAGGGCGTATCTACAATAATGACATAATATAATCCATTTACAATAAAAAGGGAGATAACTTGTAGAGTAAGATGTGATAAATGTATTATATGACATCACTTCAAGTATAAGATTCCTGTTCTGTCTCGCCTGACCTGGAATTTAGGATAAACACTCAAGTCAAAATTCAACATTCTGCTTTAGTTTTTATCAACTTTCATAAACAGCTTTAATTAATACAAAAAAAATGTTAGACTTCATAGTGCTAAAAAGCGGATCTCATTAGGGTCTGTTGACCGAAAGTTCGTGTTGTACCGTCTTCTGTTTTTGTCTTTTGTTTTAATGATCAAATAATATACATATCATTAATATAACAAAAAATTAAAATTAAAGATGACCTTGACATTCTGATCCTGAATATCCTTTTGGACAAACACAGATGTGGGTAGCATCATATACCAGACACTGTCCATTATTGAGACACGGGGAACTAGTACAAGGTGTAACTGTAAATATATAAATATATAGACAAGAATTATTTGATGATTTTAGCTTAAGGATGTTATTTGCTAAAAACAAAGTCTTAAGAAAATATAACATATATCCATTTTGGCTTTCCTTACTGAAAACAAAAATTATATGGTTTTTCAATCTGTTGACTTTGAACATACCTGATAAAGGTTATTCCAGAAACACATCATGCAAACTATGTTTGATATTTCATTTTTTTTTATCGCTAGCCATACCTATATCACTGAACTTTTATATAAGCCTGTTCAAGAACACGCATAAATAATTGTGATTAAGTTTCATCTTGTCTGTAGAAAACTCAATTTATTATATTTTATTGCATGGGAATCCTGAAGCTGGTGGCAACTTATGTGTCTGTCAATCTCTTGTGAGCCTCAGTATGTTTACTATCCATTTTTATTATGACACGCTAGCAGTTTTCAGAATCGAAATATAATTTAAAAACTCTGAATGGCAAGAGATAATTTTGTACGGACAAAATGACAGAAGGGAACATGCAATATAATAACGTAAATAACATATATTTATTATAACCCCTTGAAATACATTGTCAACCTCTGCTTCGACTCGGTTGACAATGATTTCTTGATGTTACAATATACTCCGTCATCCTCTAAGATATCTATTATTTATATAATGTCTCCGTGTTCTAATTTAGTTGTCCTTCAACCGTAAACTGATTCGCTTACACTGTGAAGGAAGTCTATATTTAGGGTGGGAACACATTCTGTCTCGTAATTGTAACTACAACATCATTTAAACAGCTGAATTAAACAGGATCTAACAAAATCTAAAGTACCTTGACACTGGTGTCCAGAGAAGCCATCAGTACAAGAACAACTGTAGTTACTTCCTGTTACTGTACACTGACCTCCATTCAAACATGGTGAACTGTCACATGGAGTCACTGAAGTACATTTATGTTCATTAGAATGGCAGACATTGTTCTATATATCATCTAACAAGTTATATAGGTTGGTTTTTTTGTAAATCTAATATATTCCATTTCAACCTCTGTCTTTTTACATTGCATGATTATGAAATTCATGTAATACATCTGATAAAGGAGGTTTAGGCTCATTAAGCTAGTTTAACCCTGCCACTTTTAATTGAAGTGTGGGATTTTTTTATTTTACATTTTATTCTTAGAAAGTGCTCTACTAAGTGCTTTCAAATATTCATCAAATAATATATACAAACCTTCACATGTGTCCCCTCTGTATCCTTCTAAACAAGTGCACGTGAATTCACTGTTGTTTATTTTGCATGTACCGTTGTTTAAACAAGGCAAATTCGAACAGGGCGTATCTACAATAATGACATAATATAATCCATTTTCAATAAAAAGGGAGATAACTTGTAGAGTAAGATGTGATAAATGTATTATATGACATCACTTCAAGTATAAGATTCCTGTTCTGTCTCGCCTGACCTGGATATTAGGATAAACACTCAAGTCAAAATTTGACATTCTGCTTTAGTTTTTATCAACTTTCATAAACAGCTTTAATTAATACAAAAAAATGTTCGACTTTATAGTGTTAAAAAGTGGATCTCATGAGGGTCTGTTGACAGGAAGTTCGTGTTGTACCGTCTTCTGTTTTTGTCTTTTGTTTTAATAATCAAATAATATACATATTATTAATATAACAACAAATTAAAATTAAAGATGACCTTGACATTCTGATCCTAAATATCCTTTTGGACATACACAGATGTGGGTAGCATCATATACCAGACACTGTCCATTATTGAGACACGGGGAACTAGTACAAGGTGTAACTGTAAATATATAAATATATAGAAAAGAATTATTTGATGATTTTAGCTTAAGGATGTTATTTGCTAAAAACAAAGTCTTAAGAAAATATAACATATATCCATTTTGGCTTTCTTTACTGAAAACAAAAATTATATGGTTTTTCAATATGTTGACTTTGAACATACCTGATAAAGGTTATTCCAGAAACACATCATGCAAACTATGTTTGATATTTCATTTTTTTTATCGCTAGCCATACCTATATCACTGAACTTTTATTTAAGCCTGTTCAAGTACACGCATAAATAATTGTGATTAAGTTTCATCTTATCTATAGAAAACTCAATTTATTATATTTTATTGCATGGGAATCCTGAAGCTGGTGGCAACTTATGTGTCTGTCAATCTCTTGTGAGCCTCAGTATGTTTACTATCCATTTTTATTATGACACGCTAGCAGTTTTCAGAATCGAAATATAATTTAAAAACTCTGAATGGCAAGAGATAATTTTGTACGGACAAAATGACAGAAGGGAACATGCAATATAATAACGTAAATAACATATATTTATTATAACCCCTTGAAATACATTGTCAACCTCTGCTTCGACTCGGTTGACAATGATTTCTTGATGTTACAATATACTCCGTCATCCTCTAAGATATCTATTATTTATATAATGTCTCCGTGTTCTAATTTAGTTGTCCTTCAACCGTAAACTGATTCGCTTACACTGTGAAGGAAGTCTATATTTAGGGTGGGAACACATTCTGTCTCGTAATTGTAACTACAACATCATTTAAACAGCTGAATTAAACAGGATCTAACAAAATCTAAAGTACCTTGACACTGGTGTCCCGAGAAGCCATCAGTACAAGAACAACTGTAGTTACTTCCTGTTACTGTACACTGACCTCCATTCAAACATGGTGAACTGTCACATGGAGTCACTGAAGTATGTTTATGTTCATTAGAATGGCAGACATTGCTCTATATATCATCTAATAAGTTATATAGGTTGTTTTTTATGTAAATCTAATATATTCCATTTTAATCTCTGTCTTTTTACATTGCATGATTATGAAATTCATGTAATACATTTGAAAAAGGAAGTTTAGGCCCATTAAACTAGTTTAACCCTGCCACTTTTAATTGAAGTGTGAGATTTTTTTATTTTACATTTTATTCTTAGAAAGTGCTCTACTAAGTGCTTTCAAATATTCATCAAATAATATATACAAACCTTCACATGTGTCCCCTCTGTATCCTTCTAAACAAGTGCACATGAATTCACTGTTGTTTATTTTGCATGTACCGTTGTTTAAACAAGGCAAATTCGAACAGGGCGTATCTACAATAATGACATAATACAATCCATTTACAATAAAAAGGGAGATAACTTGTAGAGTAAGATGTGATAAATGTATTATATGACATCACTTCAAGTATAAGATTCCTGTTCTGTCTTGCCTGACCTGGAAATTAGGATAAACACTCAAGTCAAAATTTGACATTCTGCTTTAGTTATTATCAACTTTCATAAACACCTTTAATTAATACAAAAAAAATGTTCGACTTCAGTGTTAAAAAGCGGATCTCATTAGGGTCTGTTGACAGGAAGTTCGTGTTGTACCATCTTCTGTTTTTGTCTTTTGTTTTAATGATCAAATAATATACATATCATTAATATAACAACAAATTAAAATTAAAGATGACCTTGACATTCTGATCCTGAATATCCTTTTGGACAAACACAGATGTAGGTAGCATCATATACCAGACACTGTCCATTATTGAGACACGGGGAACTAGTACAAGGTGTAACTGTAAATATATAAATATATAGACAAGAATTATTTGATGATTTTTGCTTAAGGATGTTATTTGCTAAAAACAAAGTCTTAAGAAAATATAACATATATCCATTTTGGCTTTCTTTACTGAAAACAAAAATTATATGGTTTTTCAATATGTTGACTTTGAACATACCTGATAAAGGTTATTCCAGAAACACATCATGCAAACTATGTTTGATATTTCATTTTTTTTTATCGCTAGCCATACCTATATCACTGAACTTTTATATAAGCCTGTTCAAGAACACGCATAAATAATTGTGATTAAGTTTCATCTTGTCTGTAGAAAACTCAATTTATTATATTTTATTGCATGGGAATCCTGAAGCTGGTGGCAACTTATGTGTCTGTCAATCTCTTGTGAGCCTCAGTATGTTTACTATCCATTTTTATTATGACACGCTAGCAGTTTTCAGAATCGAAATATAATTTAAAAACTCTGAATGGCAAGAGATAATTTTGTAAGGACAAAATGACAGAAAGGAACATGCAATATAATAACGTAAATAACATATATTTATTATAACCCCTTGAAATACATTGTCAACCTCTGCTTAGACTCGGTTGACAATGATTTCTTGATGTTACAATATACTCCGTCATCCTCTAAGATATCTATTATTTATATAATGTCTCCGTGTTCTAATTTAGTTGTCCTTCAACCGTAAACTGATTCGCTTACACTGTGAAGGAAGTCTATATTTAGGGTGGGAACACATTCTGTCTCGTAATTGTAACTACAACATCATTTAAACAGCTGAATTAAACAGGATCTAACAAAATCTAAAGTACCTTGACACTGGTGTCCAGAGAAGCCATCAGTACAAGAACAACTGTAGTTACTTCCTGTTACTGTACACTGACCTCCATTCAAACATGGTGAACTGTCACATGGAGTCACTGAAGTACATTTATGTTCATTAGAATGGCAGACATTGTTCTATATATCATCTAACAAGTTATATAGGTTGTTTTTTTTGTAAATCTAATATATTCCATTTTAACCTCTGTCTTTTTACATTGCATGATTATGAAATTCATGTAATACATCTGATAAAGGAGGTTTAGGCTCATTAAACTAGTTTAACCCTGCCACTTTTAATTGAAGTGTGGGATTTTTTTATTTTACATTTTATTCTTAGAAAGTGCTCTACTAAGTGCTTTCAAATATTCATCAAGTAATATATACAAACCTTCACATGTGTCCCCTCTGTATCCTTCTAAACAAGTGCACGTGAATTCACTGTTGTTTATTTTGCATGTACCGTTGTTTAAACAAGGCAAATTCGAACAGGGCGTATCTACAATAATGATATAATATAATCCATTTACAATAAAAAGGGAGATAACTTGTAGAGTAAGATGTGATAAATGTATTATATGACATCACTTCAAGTATAAGATTCCTGTTCTGTCTCGCCTGACCTGGAAATTAGGATAAACACTCAAGTCAAAATTTGACATTCTGCTTTAGTTTTTATCAACTTTCATAAACAGCTTTAATTAATACAAAAAAATGTTCGACTTCATAGTGTTAAAAAGTGGATCTCATGAGGGTCTGTTGACAGGAAGTTCGTGTTGTACCGTCTTCTGTTTTTGTCTTTTGTTTTAATGATCAAATAATATACATATCATTAATATAACAACAAATTAAAATTAAAGATGACCTTGACATTCTGATCCTGAATATCCTTTTGGACAAACACAGATGTGGGTAGCATCATATACCAGACACTGTCCATTATTGAGACACGGGGAACTAGTACAAGGTGTAACTGTAAATATATAAATATATAGAAAAGAATTATTTGATGATTTTAGCTTAAGGATGTTATTTGCTAAAAACAAAGTCTTAAGAAAATATAACATATATCCATTTTGGCTTTCTTTACTGAAAACAAAAATTATATGGTTTTTCAATATGTTGACTTTGAACATACCTGATAAAGGTTATTCCAGAAACACATCATGCAAACTATGTTTGATATTTCATTTTTTTTTATCGCTAGCCATACCTATATCACTGAACTTTTATTTAAGCCTGTTCAAGTACACGCATAAATAATTGTGATTAAGTTTCATCTTATCTATAGAAAACTCAATTTATTATATTTTATTGCATGGGAATCCTGAAGCTGGTGGCAACTTATGTGTCTGTCAATCTCTTGTGAGCCTCAGTATGTTTACTATCCATTTTTATTATGACACGCTAGCAGTTTTCAGAATCGAAATATAATTTAAAAACTCTGAATGGCAAGAGATAATTTTGTACGGACAAAATGACAGAAGGGAACATGCAATATAATAACGTAAATAACATATATTTATTATAACCCCTTGAAATACATTGTCAACCTCTGCTTCGACTCGGTTGACAATGATTTCTTGATGTTACAATATACTCCGTCATCCTCTAAGATATCTATTATTTATATAATGTCTCCGTGTTCTAATTTAGTTGTCCTTCAACCGTAAACTGATTCGCTTACACTGTGAAGGAAGTCTATATTTAGGGTGGGAACACATTCTGTCTCGTAATTGTAACTACAACATCATTTAAACAGCTGAATTAAACAGGATCTAACAAAATCTAAAGTACCTTGACACTGGTGTCCCGAGAAGCCATCAGTACAAGAACAACTGTAGTTACTTCCTGTTACTGTACACTGACCTCCATTCAAACATGGTGAACTGTCACATGGAGTCACTGAAGTATGTTTATGTTCATTAGAATGGCAGACATTGCTCTATATATCATCTAATAAGTTATATAGGTTGTTTTTTATGTAAATCTAATATATTCCATTTTAATCTCTGTCTTTTTACATTGCATGATTATGAAATTCATGTAATACATTTGAAAAAGGAAGTTTAGGCCCATTAAACTAGTTTAACCCTGCCACTTTTAATTGAAGTGTGAGATTTTTTTATTTTACATTTTATTCTTAGAAAGTGCTCTACTAAGTGCTTTCAAATATTCATCAAATAATATATACAAACCTTCACATGTGTCCCCTCTGTATCCTTCTAAACAAGTGCACATGAATTCACTGTTGTTTATTTTGCATGTACCGTTGTTTAAACAAGGCAAATTCGAACAGGGCGTATCTACAATAATGACATAATACAATCCATTTACAATAAAAAGGGAGATAACTTGTAGAGTAAGATGTGATAAATGTATTATATGACATCACTTCAAGTATAAGATTCCTGTTCTGTCTTGCCTGACCTGGAAATTAGGATAAACACTCAAGTCAAAATTTGACATTCTGCTTTAGTTATTATCAACTTTCATAAACACCTTTAATTAATACAAAAAAAATGTTCGACTTCAGTGTTAAAAAGCGGATCTCATTAGGGTCTGTTGACAGGAAGTTCGTGTTGTACCATCTTCTGTTTTTGTCTTTTGTTTTAATGATCAAATAATATACATATCATTAATATAACAACAAATTAAAATTAAAGATGACCTTGACATTCTGATCCTGAATATCCTTTTGGACAAACACAGATGTAGGTAGCATCATATACCAGACACTGTCCATTATTGAGACACGGGGAACTAGTACAAGGTGTAACTGTAAATATATAAATATATAGACAAGAATTATTTGATGATTTTTGCTTAAGGATGTTATTTGCTAAAAACAAAGTCTTAAGAAAATATAACATATATCCATTTTGGCTTTCTTTACTGAAAACAAAAATTATATGGTTTTTCAATATGTTGACTTTGAACATACCTGATAAAGGTTATTCCAGAAACACATCATGCAAACTATGTTTGATATTTCATTTTTTTTTATCGCTAGCCATACCTATATCACTGAACTTTTATATAAGCCTGTTCAAGAACACGCATAAATAATTGTGATTAAGTTTCATCTTGTCTGTAGAAAACTCAATTTATTATATTTTATTGCATGGGAATCCTGAAGCTGGTGGCAACTTATGTGTCTGTCAATCTCTTGTGAGCCTCAGTATGTTTACTATCCATTTTTATTATGACACGCTAGCAGTTTTCAGAATCGAAATATAATTTAAAAACTCTGAATGGCAAGAGATAATTTTGTAAGGACAAAATGACAGAAAGGAACATGCAATATAATAAGGTAAATAACATATATTTATTATAACCCCTTGAAATACATTGTCAACCTCTGCTTCGACTCGGTTGACAATGATTTCTTGATGTTACAATATACTCCGTCATCCTCTAAGATATCTATTATTTATATAATGTCTCCGTGTTCTAATTTAGTTGTCCTTCAACCGTAAACTGATTCGCTTACACTGTGAAGGAAGTCTATATTTAGGGTGGGAACACATTCTGTCTCGTAATTGTAACTACAACATCATTTAAACAGCTGAATTAAACAGGATCTAACAAAATCTAAAGTACCTTGACACTGGTGTCCAGAGAAGCCATCAGTACAAGAACAACTGTAGTTACTTCCTGTTACTGTACACTGACCTCCATTCAAACATGGTGAACTGTCACATGGAGTCACTGAAGTACATTTATGTTCATTAGAATGGCAGACATTGTTCTATATATCATCTAACAAGTTATATAGGTTGTTTTTTTTGTAAATCTAATATATTCCATTTTAACCTCTGTCTTTTTACATTGCATGATTATGAAATTCATGTAATACATCTGATAAAGGAGGTTTAGGCTCATTAAACTAGCTTAACCCTGCCACTTTTAATTGAAGTGTGGGATTTTTTTATTTTACATTTTATTCTTAGAAAGTGCTCTACTAAGTGCTTTCAAATATTCATCAAATAATATATACAAACCTTCACATGTGTCCCCTCTGTATCCTTCTAAACAAGTGCACGTGAATTCACTGTTGTTTATTTTGCATGTACCGTTGTTTAAACAAGGCAAATTCGAACAGGGCGTATCTACAATAATGACATAATATAATCCATTTACAATAAAAAGGGAGATAACTTGTAGAGTAAGATGTGATAAATGTATTATATGACATCACTTCAAGTATAAGATTCCTGTTCTGTCTCGCCTGACCTGGATATTAGGATAAACACTCAAGTCAAAATTTAACATTCTGCTTTAGTTTTTATCAACTTTCATTAACAGCTTTAATCAATACAAAAAAATGTTCGACTTTATAGTGTTAAAAAGTGGATCTCATGAGGGTCTGTTGACAGGAAGTTCGTGTTGTACCGTCTTCTGTTTTTTTCTTTTGTTTTAATGATCAAATAATATACATATCATTAATTTAACAAAATATTAAAATTAAAGATGACCTTGACATTCTGATCCTAAATATCCTTTTGGACATACACAGATGTGGGTAGCATCATATACCAGACACTGTCCATTATTGAGACACGGGGAACTAGTACAAGGTGTAACTGTAAATATATAAATATATAGAAAAGAATTATTTGATGATTTTAGCTTAAGGATGTTATTTGCTAAAAACAAAGTCTTAAGAAAATATAACATATATCCATTTTGGCTTTCTTTACTGAAAACAAAAATTATATGGTTTTTCAATATGTTGACTTTGAACATACCTGATAAAGGTTATTCCAGAAACACATCATGCAAACTATGTTTGATATTTCATTTTTTTTTATCGCTAGCCATACCTATATCACTGAACTTTTATTTAAGCCTGTTCAAGTACACGCATAAATAATTGTGATAAAGTTTCATCTTATCTATAGAAAACTCAATTTATTATATTTTATTGCATGGGAATCCTGAAGCGGGTGGCAACTTATGTGTCTGTCAATCTCTTGTGAGCCTCAGTATGTTTACTATCCATTTTTATTATGACACGCTAGCAGTTTTCAGAATCGAAATATAATTTAAAAACTCTGAATGGCAAGAGATAATTTTGTAAGGACAAAATGACAGAAAGGAACATGCAATATAATAAGGTAAATAACATATATTTATTATAACCCCTTGAAATACATTGTCAACCTCTGCTTCGACTCGGTTGACAATGATTTCTTGATGTTACAATATACTCCGTCATCCTCTAAGATATCTATTATTTATATAATGTCTCCGTGTTCTAATTTAGTTGTCCTTCAACCGTAAACTGATTCGCTTACACTGTGAAGGAAGTCTATATTTAGGGTGGGAACACATTCTGTCTCGTAATTGTAACTACAACATCATTTAAACAGCTGAATTAAACAGGATCTAACAAAATCTAAAGTACCTTGACACTGGTGTCCCGAGAAGCCATCAGTACAAGAACAACTGTAGTTACTTCCTGTTACTGTACACTGACCTCCATTCAAACATGGTGAACTGTCACATGGAGTCACTGAAGTATGTTTATGTTCATTAGAATGGCAGACATTGCTCTATATATCATCTAATAAGTTATATAGGTTGTTTTTTATGTAAATCTAATATATTCCATTTTAATCTCTGTCTTTTTACATTGCATGATTATGAAATTCATGTAATACATTTGAAAAAGGAAGTTTAGGCCCATTAAACTAGTTTAACCCTGCCACTTTTAATTGAAGTGTGAGATTTTTTTATTTTACATTTTATTCTTAGAAAGTGCTCTACTAAGTGCTTTCAAATATTCATCAAATAATATATACAAACCTTCACATGTGTCCCCTCTGTATCCTTCTAAACAAGTGCACATGAATTCACTGTTGTTTATTTTGCATGTACCGTTGTTTAAACAAGGCAAATTCGAACAGGGCGTATCTACAATAATGACATAATACAATCCATTTACAATAAAAAGGGAGATAACTTGTAGAGTAAGATGTGATAAATGTATTATATGACATCACTTCAAGTATAAGATTCCTGTTCTGTCTTGCCTGACCTGGAAATTAGGATAAACACTCAAGTCAAAATTTGACATTCTGCTTTAGTTATTATCAACTTTCATAAACACCTTTAATTAATACAAAAAAAATGTTCGACTTCAGTGTTAAAAAGCGGATCTCATTAGGGTCTGTTGACAGGAAGTTCGTGTTGTACCATCTTCTGTTTTTGTCTTTTGTTTTAATGATCAAATAATATACATATCATTAATATAACAACAAATTAAAATTAAAGATGACCTTGACATTCTGATCCTGAATATCCTTTTGGACAAACACAGATGTAGGTAGCATCATATACCAGACACTGTCCATTATTGAGACACGGGGAACTAGTACAAGGTGTAACTGTAAATATATAAATATATAGACAAGAATTATTTGATGATTTTTGCTTAAGGATGTTATTTGCTAAAAACAAAGTCTTAAGAAAATATAACATATATCCATTTTGGCTTTCTTTACTGAAAACAAAAATTATATGGTTTTTCAATATGTTGACTTTGAACATACCTGATAAAGGTTATTCCAGAAACACATCATGCAAACTATGTTTGATATTTCATTTTTTTTTATCGCTAGCCATACCTATATCACTGAACTTTTATATAAGCCTGTTCAAGAACACGCATAAATAATTGTGATTAAGTTTCATCTTGTCTGTAGAAAACTCAATTTATTATATTTTATTGCATGGGAATCCTGAAGCTGGTGGCAACTTATGTGTCTGTCAATCTCTTGTGAGCCTCAGTATGTTTACTATCCATTTTTATTATGACACGCTAGCAGTTTTCAGAATCGAAATATAATTTAAAAACTCTGAATGGCAAGAGATAATTTTGTAAGGACAAAATGACAGAAAGGAACATGCAATATAATAACGTAAATAACATATATTTATTATAACCCCTTGAAATACATTGTCAACCTCTGCTTAGACTCGGTTGACAATGATTTCTTGATGTTACAATATACTCCGTCATCCTCTAAGATATCTATTATTTATATAATGTCTCCGTGTTCTAATTTAGTTGTCCTTCAACCGTAAACTGATTCGCTTACACTGTGAAGGAAGTCTATATTTAGGGTGGGAACACATTCTGTCTCGTAATTGTAACTACAACATCATTTAAACAGCTGAATTAAACAGGATCTAACAAAATCTAAAGTACCCTGACACTGGTGTCCAGAGAAGCCATCAGTACAAGAACAACTGTAGTTACTTCCTGTTACTGTACACTGACCTCCATTCAAACATGGTGAACTGTCACATGGAGTCACTGAAGTACATTTATGTTCATTAGAATGGCAGACATTGTTCTATATATCATCTAACAAGTTATATAGGTTGTTTTTTTTGTAAATCTAATATATTCCATTTTAACCTCTGTCTTTTTACATTGCATGATTATGAAATTCATGTAATACATCTGATAAAGGAGGTTTAGGCTCATTAAACTAGTTTAACCCTGCCACTTTTAATTGAAGTGTGGGATTTTTTTATTTTACATTTTATTCTTAGAAAGTGCTCTACTAAGTGCTTTCAAATATTCATCAAGTAATATATACAAACCTTCACATGTGTCCCCTCTGTATCCTTCTAAACAAGTGCACGTGAATTCACTGTTGTTTATTTTGCATGTACCGTTGTTTAAACAAGGCAAATTCGAACAGGGCGTATCTACAATAATGATATAATATAATCCATTTACAATAAAAAGGGAGATAACTTGTAGAGTAAGATGTGATAAATGTATTATATGACATCACTTCAAGTATAAGATTCCTGTTCTGTCTCGCCTGACCTGGAAATTAGGATAAACACTCAAGTCAAAATTTGACATTCTGCTTTAGTTTTTATCAACTTTCATAAACAGCTTTAATTAATACAAAAAAATGTTCGACTTCATAGTGTTAAAAAGTGGATCTCATGAGGGTCTGTTGACAGGAAGTTCGTGTTGTACCGTCTTCTGTTTTTGTCTTTTGTTTTAATGATCAAATAATATACATATCATTAATATAACAACAAATTAAAATTAAAGATGACCTTGACATTCTGATCCTGAATATCCTTTTGGACAAACACAGATGTGGGTAGCATCATATACCAGACACTGTCCATTATTGAGACACGGGGAACTAGTACAAGGTGTAACTGTAAATATATAAATATATAGAAAAGAATTATTTGATGATTTTAGCTTAAGGATGTTATTTGCTAAAAACAAAGTCTTAAGAAAATATAACATATATCCATTTTGGCTTTCTTTACTGAAAACAAAAATTATATGGTTTTTCAATATGTTGACTTTGAACATACCTGATAAAGGTTATTCCAGAAACACATCATGCAAACTATGTTTGATATTTCATTTTTTTTTATCGCTAGCCATACCTATATCACTGAACTTTTATTTAAGCCTGTTCAAGTACACGCATAAATAATTGTGATTAAGTTTCATCTTATCTATAGAAAACTCAATTTATTATATTTTATTGCATGGGAATCCTGAAGCTGGTGGCAACTTATGTGTCTGTCAATCTCTTGTGAGCCTCAGTATGTTTACTATCCATTTTTATTATGACACGCTAGCAGTTTTCAGAATCGAAATATAATTTAAAAACTCTGAATGGCAAGAGATAATTTTGTACGGACAAAATGACAGAAGGGAACATGCAATATAATAACGTAAATAACATATATTTATTATAACCCCTTGAAATACATTGTCAACCTCTGCTTCGACTCGGTTGACAATGATTTCTTGATGTTACAATATACTCCGTCATCCTCTAAGATATCTATTATTTATATAATGTCTCCGTGTTCTAATTTAGTTGTCCTTCAACCGTAAACTGATTCGCTTACACTGTGAAGGAAGTCTATATTTAGGGTGGGAACACATTCTGTCTCGTAATTGTAACTACAACATCATTTAAACAGCTGAATTAAACAGGATCTAACAAAATCTAAAGTACCTTGACACTGGTGTCCCGAGAAGCCATCAGTACAAGAACAACTGTAGTTACTTCCTGTTACTGTACACTGACCTCCATTCAAACATGGTGAACTGTCACATGGAGTCACTGAAGTATGTTTATGTTCATTAGAATGGCAGACATTGCTCTATATATCATCTAATAAGTTATATAGGTTGTTTTTTATGTAAATCTAATATATTCCATTTTAATCTCTGTCTTTTTACATTGCATGATTATGAAATTCATGTAATACATTTGAAAAAGGAAGTTTAGGCCCATTAAACTAGTTTAACCCTGCCACTTTTAATTGAAGTGTGAGATTTTTTTATTTTACATTTTATTCTTAGAAAGTGCTCTACTAAGTGCTTTCAAATATTCATCAAATAATATATACAAACCTTCACATGTGTCCCCTCTGTATCCTTCTAAACAAGTGCACATGAATTCACTGTTGTTTATTTTGCATGTACCGTTGTTTAAACAAGGCAAATTCGAACAGGGCGTATCTACAATAATGACATAATACAATCCATTTACAATAAAAAGGGAGATAACTTGTAGAGTAAGATGTGATAAATGTATTATATGACATCACTTCAAGTATAAGATTCCTGTTCTGTCTTGCCTGACCTGGAAATTAGGATAAACACTCAAGTCAAAATTTGACATTCTGCTTTAGTTATTATCAACTTTCATAAACACCTTTAATTAATACAAAAAAAATGTTCGACTTCAGTGTTAAAAAGCGGATCTCATTAGGGTCTGTTGACAGGAAGTTCGTGTTGTACCATCTTCTGTTTTTGTCTTTTGTTTTAATGATCAAATAATATACATATCATTAATATAACAACAAATTAAAATTAAAGATGACCTTGACATTCTGATCCTGAATATCCTTTTGGACAAACACAGATGTAGGTAGCATCATATACCAGACACTGTCCATTATTGAGACACGGGGAACTAGTACAAGGTGTAACTGTAAATATATAAATATATAGACAAGAATTATTTGATGATTTTTGCTTAAGGATGTTATTTGCTAAAAACAAAGTCTTAAGAAAATATAACATATATCCATTTTGGCTTTCTTTACTGAAAACAAAAATTATATGGTTTTTCAATATGTTGACTTTGAACATACCTGATAAAGGTTATTCCAGAAACACATCATGCAAACTATGTTTGATATTTCATTTTTTTTTATCGCTAGCCATACCTATATCACTGAACTTTTATATAAGCCTGTTCAAGAACACGCATAAATAATTGTGATTAAGTTTCATCTTGTCTGTAGAAAACTCAATTTATTATATTTTATTGCATGGGAATCCTGAAGCTGGTGGCAACTTATGTGTCTGTCAATCTCTTGTGAGCCTCAGTATGTTTACTATCCATTTTTATTATGACACGCTAGCAGTTTTCAGAATCGAAATATAATTTAAAAACTCTGAATGGCAAGAGATAATTTTGTAAGGACAAAATGACAGAAAGGAACATGCAATATAATAAGGTAAATAACATATATTTATTATAACCCCTTGAAATACATTGTCAACCTCTGCTTCGACTCGGTTGACAATGATTTCTTGATGTTACAATATACTCCGTCATCCTCTAAGATATCTATTATTTATATAATGTCTCCGTGTTCTAATTTAGTTGTCCTTCAACCGTAAACTGATTCGCTTACACTGTGAAGGAAGTCTATATTTAGGGTGGGAACACATTCTGTCTCGTAATTGTAACTACAACATCATTTAAACAGCTGAATTAAACAGGATCTAACAAAATCTAAAGTACCTTGACACTGGTGTCCAGAGAAGCCATCAGTACAAGAACAACTGTAGTTACTTCCTGTTACTGTACACTGACCTCCATTCAAACATGGTGAACTGTCACATGGAGTCACTGAAGTACATTTATGTTCATTAGAATGGCAGACATTGTTCTATATATCATCTAACAAGTTATATAGGTTGTTTTTTTTGTAAATCTAATATATTCCATTTTAACCTCTGTCTTTTTACATTGCATGATTATGAAATTCATGTAATACATCTGATAAAGGAGGTTTAGGCTCATTAAACTAGCTTAACCCTGCCACTTTTAATTGAAGTGTGGGATTTTTTTATTTTACATTTTATTCTTAGAAAGTGCTCTACTAAGTGCTTTCAAATATTCATCAAATAATATATACAAACCTTCACATGTGTCCCCTCTGTATCCTTCTAAACAAGTGCACGTGAATTCACTGTTGTTTATTTTGCATGTACCGTTGTTTAAACAAGGCAAATTCGAACAGGGCGTATCTACAATAATGACATAATATAATCCATTTACAATAAAAAGGGAGATAACTTGTAGAGTAAGATGTGATAAATGTATTATATGACATCACTTCAAGTATAAGATTCCTGTTCTGTCTCGCCTGACCTGGAAATTAGGATAAACACTCAAGTCAAAATTTGACATTCTGCTTTAGTTTTTATCAACTTTCATAAACAGCTTTAATTAATACAAAAAAATGTTCGACTTCATAGTGTTAAAAAGTGGATCTCATGAGGGTCTGTTGACAGGAAGTTCGTGTTGTACCGTCTTCTGTTTTTTTCTTTTGTTTTAATGATCAAATAATATACATATCATTAATTTAACAAAATATTAAAATTAAAGATGACCTTGACATTCTGATCCTAAATATCCTTTTGGACATACACAGATGTGGGTAGCATCATATACCAGACACTGTCCATTATTGAGACACGGGGAACTAGTACAAGGTGTAACTGTAAATATATAAATATATAGAAAAGAATTATTTGATGATTTTAGCTTAAGGATGTTATTTGCTAAAAACAAAGTCTTAAGAAAATATAACATATATCCATTTTGGCTTTCTTTACTGAAAACAAAAATTATATGGTTTTTCAATATGTTGACTTTGAACATACCTGATAAAGGTTATTCCAGAAACACATCATGCAAACTATGTTTGATATTTCATTTTTTTTTATCGCTAGCCATACCTATATCACTGAACTTTTATTTAAGCCTGTTCAAGTACACGCATAAATAATTGTGATAAAGTTTCATCTTATCTATAGAAAACTCAATTTATTATATTTTATTGCATGGGAATCCTGAAGCGGGTGGCAACTTATGTGTCTGTCAATCTCTTGTGAGCCTCAGTATGTTTACTATCCATTTTTATTATGACACGCTAGCAGTTTTCAGAATCGAAATATAATTTAAAAACTCTGAATGGCAAGAGATAATTTTGTACGGACAAAATGACAGAAGGGAACATGCAATATAATAACGTAAATAACATATATTTATTATAACCCCTTGAAATACATTGTCAACCTCTGCTTCGACTCGGTTGACAACGATTTCTTGATGTTACAATATACTCCGTCATCCTCTAAGATATCTATTATTTATATAATGTCTCCGTGTTCTAATTTAGTTGTCCTTCAACCGTAAACTGATTCGCTTACACTGTGAAGGAAGTCTATATTTAGGGTGGGAACACATTCTGTCTCGTAATTGTAACTACAACATCATTTAAACAGCTGAATTAAACAGGATCTAACAAAATCTAAAGTACCTTGACACTGGTGTCCAGAGAAGCCATCAGTACAAGAACAACTGTAGTTACTTCCTGTTACTGTACACTGACCTCCATTCAAACATGGTGAACTGTCACATGGAGTCACTGAAGTACATTTATGTTCATTAGAATGGCAGACATTGTTCTATATATCATCTAACAAGTTATATAGGTTGTTTTTTTTGTAAATCTAATATATTCCATTTTAACCTCTGTCTTTTTACATTGCATGATTATGAAATTCATGTAATACATCTGATAAAGGAGGTTTAGGCTCATTAAACTAGTTTAACCCTGCCACTTTTAATTGAAGTGTGGGATTTTTTTATTTTACATTTTATTCTTAGAAAGTGCTCTACTAAGTGCTTTCAAATATTCATCAAGTAATATATACAAACCTTCACATGTGTCCCCTCTGTATCCTCCTAAACAAGTGCACGTGAATTCACTGTTGTTTATTTTGCATGTACCGTTGTTTAAACAAGGCAAATTCGAACAGGGCGTATCTACAATAATGACATAATATAATCCATTTACAATAAAAAGGGAGATAAATTGTAGAGTAAGATGTGATAAATGTATTATATGACATCACTTCAAGTATAAGATTCCTGTTCTGTCTCGCCTGACCTGGAAATTAGGATAAACACTCAAGTCAAAATTTGACATTCTGCTTTAGTTTTTATCAACTTTCATAAACAGCTTTAATTAATACAAAAAAATGTTCGACTTCATAGTGTTAAAAAGTGGATCTCATTAGGGTCTGTTGACAGGAATTTCGTGTTGTACCGTCTTTCTGTTTTTTTCTTTTGTTTTAATGATCAAATAATATACATATCATTAATATAACAAAAAATTAAAATTAAAGATGACCTTGACATTCTGATCCTGAATATCCTTTTGGACAAACACAGATGTGGGTAGCATCATATACCAGACACTGTCCATTATTGAGACACGGGGAACTAGTACAAGGTGTAACTGTAAATATATAAATATATAGAAAAGAATTATTTGATGATTTTAGCTTAAGGATGTTATTTGCTAAAAACAAAGTCTTAAGAAAATATAACATATATCCATTTTGGCTTTCTTTACTGAAAACAAAAATTATATGGTTTTTCAATATGTTGACTTTGAACATACCTGATAAAGGTTATTCCAGAAACACATCATGCAAACTATGTTTGATATTTCATTTTTTTTTATCGCTAGCCATACCTATATCACTGAACTTTTATATAAGCCTGTTCAAGAACACGCATAAATAATTGTGATTAAGTTTCATCTTGTCTGTAGAAAACTCAATTTATTATATTTTATTGCATGGGAATCCTGAAGCTGGTGGCAACTTATGTGTCTGTCAATCTCTTGTGAGCCTCAGTATGTTTACTATCCATTTTTATTATGACACGCTAGCAGTTTTCAGAATCGAAATATAATTTAAAAACTCTGAATGGCAAGAGATAATTTTGTACGGACAAAATGACAGAAGGGAACATGCAATATAATAACGTAAATAACATATATTTATTATAACCCCTTGAAATACATTGTCAACCTCTGCTTCGACTCGGTTGACAATGATTTCTTGATGTTACAATATACTCCGTCATCCTCTAAGATATCTATTATTTATATAATGTCTCTGTGTTCTAATTTAGTTGTCCTTCAACCGTAAACTGATTCGCTTACACTGTGAAGGAAGTCTATATTTAGGGTGGGAACACATTCTGTCTCGTAATTGTAACTACAACATCATTTAAACAGCTGAATTAAACAGGATCTAACAAAATCTAAAGTACCTTGACACTGGTGTCCAGAGAAGCCATCAGTACAAGAACAACTGTAGTTACTTCCTGTTACTGTACACTGACCTCCATTCAAACATGGTGAACTGTCACATGGAGTCACTGAAGTACATTTATGTTCATTAGAATGGCAGACATTGTTCTATATATCATCTAACAAGTTATATAGGTTGTTTTTTTTGTAAATCTAATATATTCCATTTTAACCTCTGTCTTTTTACATTGCATGATTATGAAATTCATGTAATACATCTGATAAAGGAGGTTTAGGCTCATTAAACTAGTTTAACCCTGCCACTTTTAATTGAAGTGTGGGATTTTTTTATTTTACATTTTATTCTTAGAAAGTGCTCTACTAAGTGCTTTCAAATATTCATCAAGTAATATATACAAACCTTCACATGTGTCCCCTCTGTATCCTTCTAAACAAGTGCACGTGAATTCACTGTTGTTTATTTTGCATGTACCGTTGTTTAAACAAGGCAAATTCGAACAGGGCGTATCTACAATAATGATATAATATAATCCATTTACAATAAAAAGGGAGATAACTTGTAGAGTAAGATGTGATAAATGTATTATATGACATCACTTCAAGTATAAGATTCCTGTTCTGTCTCGCCTGACCTGGAAATTAGGATAAACACTCAAGTCAAAATTTGACATTCTGCTTTAGTTTTTATCAACTTTCATAAACAGCTTTAATTAATACAAAAAAATGTTCGACTTCATAGTGTTAAAAAGTGGATCTCATTAGGGTCTGTTGACAGGAATTTCGTGTTGTACCGTCTTTCTGTTTTTTTCTTTTGTTTTAATGATCAAATAATATACATATCATTAATATAACAAAAAATTAAAATTAAAGATGACCTTGACATTCTGATCCTGAATATCCTTTTGGACAAACACAGATGTGGGTAGCATCATATACCAGACACTGTCCATTATTGAGACACGGGGAACTAGTACAAGGTGTAACTGTAAATATATAAATATATAGAAAAGAATTATTTGATGATTTTAGCTTAAGGATGTTATTTGCTAAAAACAAAGTCTTAAGAAAATATAACATATATCCATTTTGGCTTTCTTTACTGAAAACAAAAATTTTATGGTTTTTCAATATGTTGACTTTGAACATACCTGATAAAGGTTATTCCAGAAACACATCATGCAAACTATGTTTGATATTTCATTTTTTTTTATCGTTAGCCATACCTATATCACTGAACTTTTATTTAAGCCTGTTCAAGTACACGCATCAATAATTGTGATTAAGTTTCATCTTATCTATAGAAAACTCAATTTATTATATTTTTTTGCATGGGAATCCTGAAGGTGGTGGCAACTTATGTGTCTGTCAATCTCTTGTGAGCCTCAGTATGTTTACTATCCATTTTTATTATGACACACTAGCAATTTTCAGAATCGAAATATAATTTAAAAACTCTGAATGGCAAGAGATAATTTTGTACGGACAAAATGACAGAAGGGAACATTCAATATAATAACGTAAATAACATATATTTAATATAACCCCTTGAAATACATTGTCAACCTCTGCTTCGACTCGGTTGACATTGATTTCTTGACGTTACAATATACTCCGTCATCCTCTAAGATATATATTATTGATATAATGTCTCCGTGTTCTAATTTAGTTGTCTTTCAACCGTAAACTGATTCGCTTACACTGTGAAGGAAGTCTATATTTAGGGTGGGAACACATTCTGTCTCGTAATTGTAACTACAACATCATTTAAACAGCTGAATTAAACAGGATCTAACAAAATCTAAAGTACCTTGACACTGGTGTCCAGAGAAGCCATCAGTACAAGAACAACTGTAGTTACTTCCTGTTACTGTACACCGACCTCCATTCAAACATGGTGAACTGTCACACGGAGTCACTGAAGTACATTTATGTTCATTAGAATGGCAGACATTGTTCTATATATCATCCAACAAGTTATATAGGTTGTTTTTTTTGTAAATCTAATATATTCCATTTTAACCTCTGTCTTTTTAAATTGCATGATTATGAAATTCATGAAATACATCTGATAAAAGAGGTTTAGGCCCATTAAACTAGTTTAACCCTGCCACTTTTAATTGAAGTATGGGATTTTTTTATTTTACATTTTATTCTTAGAAAGTGCTCTACTAAGTGCTTTCAAATATTCATCAAATAATATATACAAACCTTCACATGTGTCCCCTCTGTATCCTTCTAAACAAGTGCACGTGAATTCACTGTTGTTTATTTTGCATGTACCGTTGTTTAAACAAGGCAAATTCGAACAGGGTGTATCTACAATTATGACATAATATAATCCATTTTACAATAAAAAGGGAGATAACTTGTAGAGTAAGCTGTGATCAATGTATTATATGACATCACTTCAAGTATAAGATTCCTGTTCTGTCTCGCCTGACCTGGAATTCAGGATAAACACTCAAGTCAAAATTTGACATTCTGCTTTAGTTTTTATCAACTTTCATAAACAGCTTTATTTAATACAAAAAAAATGTTCGACTTCATAGTGTTAAAAAGTGGATCTCATTAGGGTCTGTTGACAGGAAGTTCGTGTTGTACCGTCTTCTGTTTTTGTCTTTTGTTTTAATGATCATCAAATAATATACATATCATTAATATAACAAAAAAATAAAATTAAAGATGACCTTGACATTCTGATCCTGAATATCCTTTTGGACAAACACAGATGTAGGTAGCATCATATACCAGACACTGTCCATTATTGAGACACGGGGAACTAGTACAAGGTGTAACTGTAAATATATAAATATATAGACAAGAATTATTTGATGATTTTAGCTTAAGGATGTTATTTGCTAAAAACAAAGTCTTAAGAAATTATAACATATATTCATTTTGGCTTTCTTTACTGAAAAGAAAAATTATATGGTTTTTCAATCTGTTGAATTTGAGCGTAACTGATAAAGGTTATTCCAGAAACGCATCATGCAAATTATGTTTGATATTTCATTTTTTTTTATCATTAGCCATACCTATATCACTGAACTTTTATTTAAGCTTGTTCAAGTACACGCATAAATAACTGTGATTAAGTTTCATCTTGACAGTAGACAACTCAATTTATTATATTTTATCGCGTGGGAATCCTGAAGCGGATGGCAACTTATGTGTCTGTCAATCTCTTGCGAGCCTCGGTATGTTTACTATCCATTTTTATTATGACACGCTAGCAGTTTTCAGAATCGAAATATAATTTAAAAACTCTGAATGGTAAGACATAATATTGAATGGACAAAATGACAGAAGGGAACATTCAATATAATAACGTAAATAACATATATTTATTATAACCCCTTGAAATACATTGTCAACCTCTGCGTCGACTCGGTTGACAATGATTTCTTGATGTTACAATATACTCCGTTATCCTAATAAGTTATATAGTTGTTTTTTTTGTTTGTAAATCTAAATTATTCCATTTTCACCTGTCTTTTTACATTGCATGATTATGATATTCATGTAATACATCTGATAAAGGAGGCTTAGCTTAACCCCACCACTTTTAATTGAAGTGTGGGATTTTTTTATTTTACATTTTATTCTTAGAAAGTGCTCTTTTAAGGGATTTTAAATATTCATCAAATAATATATACAAACCTTCACATGTGTCCCCTCTGTATCCTTCTAAACAAGTGCACGTGAATTCACTGTTGTTTATTTTGCATGCACCGTTGTTTAAACAAGGCAAATTCGAACAGGGTGTATCTACAATAATGACATAATATAATCCATTTACAATAAAAAGGGAGATAACTTGTAGAGTAAGATGTGATAAATGTATTATATGACATCACTTCAAGCATAAGATTCCTGTTCTGTCTCGCCTGACCTGGAATTCAGGATAAACACTCAAGTCAAAATTTGACATTCTCCTTTAGTTTTTATTAACTTTCATAAACAGCTTTAATCAATACAAAACAAATCCTCGACTTCATAGTGTTAAAAAGCTGATCTCATTAGGGTCTGTTGACAGGAAGTTCGTGTTGTACGTCTTCTGTTTTTGTCTTTTGTTTTAATGATCAAATAATATACATATCATTAATATAACAAAAAATTAAAATTAAAGATGACCTTGACATTCTGATCCTGAATATCCTTTTGGACAAACACAGATGTAGGTAGCATCATATACCAGACACTGTCCATTATTGAGACATGGGGAACTAGTACAAGGTGTAACTGTAAATATATAAATATATAGACAAGAATTATTTGATGATTTTTGTTTAAGGATGTTATTTGCTAAAAACAAAGTCTAAAGAAAATATAACATGCAGTTGACTCTCATTGTCTCGAATTCGGTTGACTCGAATTTCCGGTTGAGTCGAATTTGTATCGAAGTCCCGAACTTCGTTGTGTATAAATATATATAATTTGACTCCTGTTGAGTCGAATTCGGATGAGTCGAAATTTCGGTTGTCTCGAATAAAAGTTTTGGTCCCGAGATGTAGAAAGCCATATTATTTACATTCATTAAGTCAAATTTACCTGTCAAAACATGTGTATTACCTTAGGATTAAAATCGGATCACAGGTGAAACATCCAGTCATTGAATTTGACATTTTTACCTTAGGCTATTTCACATGTTTATTTCACAATCTGTCAAATTAATTAGTGATAATATTTGAATTGGCTTGGTATTATGACACAGGTTAGATGTGTAAAATCAAAAATTATCGATTCATAATAAGTGCGCTTGGGTCGGCATACATCAGTGATTATGAAAAGTACACAAAGGAAACGTTTTATCTATTGAATTATTTGTCGGGAATTAATTTTGATTAAAGAAGAATAGTTTTCTTCTACACTTTATTGAATAATAAAAGCACACCATTTATTGTAAATAAACAGTATTGCACAAAGAAAAATACGTCATGATGGGTGAAGTTTAATGACAATGCAACAGGTGAAAAAACATAAACAAAACGGATAAACATATTCATTCACACAAAAAAAGATATCTAGAAGTTATCAGTCGTTTCACAAGATTCAAAGAATTTAACGGAGAGAAAAAAACAGCAAAAAAAAACATCGAATATGTTTAAAATCGTTCCGAGAATAGGGACATGCGATGCTGGTTTTAGCTCTTCAAAATTTCACTCGAGTTGTCTCCCTTTCATTGTTAAACAAACCACGCTTCCGTTATCTTCGTAGCTCCTCTTGAGTCGAACTACGGTTGACTCGAATTTTTTCCATGGTCCCATCGAATTCGAGAAAACGAGAGTCAACTGTATATCCATTTCGGCTTTCTTTACCGAAAACAAAAATGATATGGTTTTTCAATCTGTTGACTTTGAGCGTAACTGATAAAGGTTATTCCAGAAACGCATCATGCAAATTATGTTTGATATTTCATTTTTTTTTTATCATTAGCCATATCTATATCACTGAACTTTTATTTAAGCCTGTTCAAGAACACGCATAAATAACTGTGATTAAGTTTCATCTTGTCAGCATACAACTCAATTTATTATATTTTATTGCATGGGAATCCTGAAGCGGGTGGCAACTTATGTGTCTGTCAATCTCTTGTGAGCCTCGGTGTGTTTACTATCCATTTTTATTATGACACGCTAGCAGTTTTCAGAATCGAATTATAATTTAAAAACTCTGAATGGTAAGAGATAATTTTGAACGGACAAATTGACAGAATGGAACATTCAATATAATAACGTAAATAACATATATTTATCATAACCCCTTGAAATACATTATCAACCTCTGCTTTGACTCGGTTGACAATGGTTTCTTGACGTTACAATATACTCCATCATCCTCTAAGATATATGTTATTTATATAATTTTCCCATGTTCTAATTTAGTTGTCTTTAAACAGTAAACTGATTCGCTTACACTGTGAAGGAAGTCTATATTTAGGGTGGGAACAAATTCTGTCTCGTAATTGTAACTACAACATTATTTAAACAGCTGAATTAAACAGGATCTAACAAAATCTAAAATACCTTGACACTGGTGTCCAGAGAAGCCATCAGTACAAGAACAACTGTAGTTACTTCCTGTTACTGTACACTGACCTCCATTCAAACATGGTGAACTGTCACATGGAGTCACTGAAGTACGTTTATGTTCATTAGAATGGCAGACATTGTTCTATATAACATCTAATAAGTGATATAAGTTTTTTTTTTTGTAAATCTAATTTATTCTGTGATCTTTTGACCTAGGGATATGCAAGAATACATTTTTATGTTCAGTATTGCATTAGAATGGAGTTAACTGTATTGTATTTACTCAAACTGTGGAATGATGATCGGCATCAATAATATGTCGTCAGCATCAAATTCAGAGTCGGAAATATCTGGGTCAGACATATTGTGTACAAACAAGTGCATTCGGTGTAGGAATATAGCATTCCTTCAGGCATGTCAACTGCAAATTTGACAGCCCTACATAGCCAATGAAAATATGCGTTACATTATAATTACATTAGAATAACATATATTTATTATAACCACTTGAAATACATTGTCAACCTCTGCTTCGACTCGGCTGACAATGATTTCTTGGCGTTACAATATACTCCGTCAACCTCTAAAATATATGTTATTTATATAATGTTTCTGTGTTATAATTTAGTTGTCTTTAAACAGTAAACTGATTCGCTTACACTGTGAAGGAAGTCTACATTTAGGGTGGGAACAAATTCTGTCTCGTAATTGTAACTACAACATCATTTAAACAGCTGAATTAAACAGGATCTAACAAAATCTAAAGTACCTTGACACTGGTGTCCAGAGAAGCCATCAGTACAAGAACAACTGTAGTTACTTCCTGTTACTGTACACTGACCTCCATTCAAACATGGTGAACCGTCACATGGAGTCACTGAAGTACGTTTATGTTCATTAGAATGGCACACATTGTTCTATATATCATCTAATAAGTTATATAGGTTGGTTTTTTTTGTAAATCTAATTTATTCCATTTTAACCTCCGTCTTTTGACATTGCATGTTTATGAAATTCATGTAATACATCTGATAAAGGAGGTTTAGGCCCATTAAACTAGTTTAACCCTGCCACTTTTAATTGAAGTGTGGGATTTTTTTATTTTACATTTTATTCTTAGAAAGTGCTCTACTAAGTGCTTTCAAATATTCATCAAATAATATATACAAACCTTCACATGTGTCCCCTCTGTATCCTTCTAAACAAGTGCACGTGAATTCACTGTTGTTTATTTTGCATGTACCGTTGTTTAAACAAGGCAAATTCGAACAGGGCGTATCTACAATAATGACATAATATAATCCATTTACAATAAAAAGGGAGATAACATGTAGAGTAAGATGTGATAAATGTATTATATGACATCACTTCAAGTATAAGATTCCTGTTCTGTCTCGCCTGACCCAGAATTCAGGATAAACACTAAACTTCGACATTCTGCTTTAGTTTTTATCAACTTTCATAAACAGCTTTAATTAATACAAAAAAAAATGTTCCGACTTCATAGTGTTAAAAAGCGGATCTCATTAGGGTCTGTTGACAGGAAGTTCGTGTTGTACCGTCTTCTGTTTTTGTCTTTTGTTTTAATGATCAAATAATATACATATCATTAATATAACAAAAAATTAAAATTAAAGATGACCTTGACATTCTGATCCTGAATATCCTTTTGGACAAACACAGATGTAGGTAGCATCATATACCAGACACTGTCCATTATTGAGACACGGGGAACTAGTACAAGGTGTAACTGTAAATATATAAATATATAGACAAGAATTATTTCATGGTTTTTGTTTAAGGATGTTATTTGCTAAAAACAAAGTCTTAAGAAAATATAACATATATTCATTTTGGCTTTCTTTACTGAAAGCAATAATTATATGGTTTTTCAATCTGTTGAATTTGAGCGTAACTGATAAAGGTTATTCCAGAAACGCATCATGCAAATTATGTTTGATATTTCATTTTTTTTTATCGTTAGCCATACCTATATCACTGAACTTTTATTTAAGCGTGTTCAAGTACACGCATAAATAACTGTGATTAAGTTTCATCTTGACAGTAGACAACTCAATTTATTATATTTTATCGCGTGGGAATCCTGAAGCGGATGGCAACTTATGTGTCTGTCAATCTCTTGCGAGCCTCGGTATGTTTACTATCCATTTTTATTATGACACGCTAGCAGTTTTCAGAATCGAAATATAATTTCAAAACTCTGAATGGTAAGAGATAATATTGAATGGACAAAATGACAGAAGGGAACATTCAATATAATAACGTAAATAACATATATTTATTATAACCCCTTGAAATACATTGTCAACCTCCGCGTCGACTCGGTTGACAATGATTTCTTGATGTTACAATATACTCCGTTATCCTAATAAGTTATATAGTTTTTTTTTTTTTTTGTAAATCTAAATTATTCCATTTTAACCTCTGTCTTTTTACATTGCATGATCATGATATTCATGTAATACATCTGATAAAGGAGGCTTAGTTTAACCCCGCCACTCTTAATTGAAGTGTGGGATTTTTTTATTTTACATTTTATTCTTAGAAAGTGCTCTTTTAAGGGATTTTAAATATTCATCAAATAATATATACAAACCTTCACATGTGTCCCCTCTGTATCCTTTTAAACAAGTGCATGTGAATTCACTGTTGTTTATTTTGCATGCACCGTTGTTTAAACAAGGCAAATTCGAACAGGGTGTATCTACAATAATGACATAATATAATCCATTTACAATAAAAAGGGAGATAACATGTAGAGTAAGATGTGATAAATGTATTATATGACATCACTTCAAGCATAAGATTCCTGTTCTGTCTCGCCTGACCTGGAATTCAGGATAAACACTCAAGTCAAAATTTGACATTCTGCTTTAGTTTTTACCAACTTTCATAAACAGCTTTAATCAATACAAAACAAATCCTCGACTTCATAGTGTTAAAAAGCGGATCTCATTAGGGTCTGTTGACAGGAAGTTCGTGTTGTACCGTCTTCTATTTTTGTCTTTTGTTTTAATGATCAAATAATATACATATCATTAATATAACAACAAATTAAAATTAAAGATGACCTTGACATTCTGATCCTGAATATCCTTTTGGACAAACACAGATGTAGGTAGCACCATATACCAGACACTGTCCATTATTGAGACATGGGGAACTAGTACAAGGTGTAACTGTAAATATATAAATATATAGACTAGAATTATTTGATGATTTTTGTTTAAGGATGTTATTTGCTAAAAACAAAGTCTAAAGAAAATATAACATATATCCATTTCGGCTTTCTTTACCGAAAACAAAAATTATATGGTTTTTCAATCTGTTGACTTTGAGCGTAACTGATAAAGGTTATTCCAGAAACACATCATGCAAATTATTTTTGATATTTCATTTTTTTTTAATCATTAGCCATACCTATATCACTGAACTTTTATTTAAGCCTGTTCAAGAACACGCATAAATAACTGTGATTAAGTTTCATCTTGTCAGCATACAACTCAATTTATTATATTTTATTGCATGGGAATCCTGAAGCGGGTGGCAACTTATGTGTCTGTCAATCTCTTGTGAGCCTCAGTATGTTTACTATCCATTTTTATTATGACACGCTAGCAGTTTTCAGAATCGAAATATAATTTAAAAACTCTGAATGGCAAGAGATAATTTTGTACGGACAAAATGACAGAATGGAACATTCAATATAATAACGTATATAACATATATTTATCATAACCCCTTGAAATACATTATCAACCTCTGCTTTGATTCGGTTGACAATGATTTCTTGACGTTACAATATACTCCGTCATCCTCTAAGATATATGTTATTTATATAATTTTCCCATGTTCTAATTTAGTTGTCTTTAAACAGTAAACTGATTCGCTTACACTGTGAAGGAAGTCTATATTTAGGGCGGGAACAAATTCTGTCTCGTAATTGTAACTACAACATTATTTAAACAGCTGAATTAAACAGGATCTAACAAAATCTAAAATACCTTGACACTGGTGTCCAGAGAAGCCATCAGTACAAGAACAACTGTAGTTACTTCCTGTTACTGTACACTGACCTCCATTCAAACATGGTGAACTGTCACATGGAGTCACTGAAGTACGTTTATGTTCATTAGAATGGCAGACATTGTTCTATATAACATCTAATAAGTGATATAAGTTTTTTTTTTTGTAAATCTAATTTATTCTGTGATCTTTTGACCTAGGGATATGCAAGAATACATTTTTATGTTCAGTATTGCATTAGAATGGAGTTAACTGTATTGTATTTACTCAAAATGTGGAATGATGATCGGCAACAATAATATGTCGTCAGCATCAAATTCAGAGTCGGAAATATCTGGGTCAGACATATTGTGTACAAACAAGTGCATTCGGCGTAGGAATATAGCATTCCTTCAGGCACGTCAACTGCAAATTTGACAGCTCTACATAGCCAATGAAAATATGCGTTACATTATAATTACATTAGAATAACATATATTTATTATAACCACTTGAAATACATTGTCAACCTCTGCTTCGACTCGGTTGACAATGATTTCTTGGCGTTACAATATACTCCGTCAACCTCTAAAATATATGTTATTTATATAATGTTTCTGTGTTATAATTTAGTTGTCTTTAAACAGTAAACTGATTCGCTTACACTGTGAAGGAAGTCTACATTTAGGGTGGGAACAAATTCTGTCTCGTAATTGTAACTACAACATCATTTAAACAGCTGAATTAAACAGGATCTAACAAAATCTAAAGTACCTTGACACTGGTGTCCAGAGAAGCCATCAGTACAAGAACAACTGTAGTTACTTCCTGTTACTGTGCACTGACCTCCATTCAAACATGGTGAACTGTCACATGGAGTCACTGAAGTACATTTATGTTCATTAGAATGGCACACATTGTTCTATATATCATCTAATAAGTTATATAGGTTGTTTTTTTTTGTAAATCTAATTTATTCCATGTTAACCTCTGTCTTTTGACATTGCATGTTTATGAAATTCATGTAATACATCTGATAAAGGAGGTTTAGGCCCATTAAACTAGTTTAACCCTGCCACTTTTAATTGAAGTGTGGGATTTTTTTATTTTACATTTTATTCTTAGAAAGTGCTCTACTAAGTGCTTTCAAATATTCATCAAATAATATATACAAACCTTCACATGTGTCCCCTCTGTATCCTTCTAAACAAGTGCACGTGAATTCACTGTTGTTTATTTTGCATGTACCGTTGTTTAAACAAGGCAAATTCGAACATGGCGTATCTACAATAATGACATAATATAATCCATTTACAATAAAAAGGGAGATAACATGTAGAGTAAGATGTGATAAATGTATTATATGACATCACTTCAAGTATAAGATTCCTGTTCTGTCTCGCCTGACCCAGAATTCAGGATAAACACTAAAATTCGACATTCTGCTTTAGTTTTTATCAACTTTCATAAACAGCTTTAATTAATACAAAAAAAAATGTTCCGACTTCATAGTGTTAAAAAGCGGATCTCATTAGGGTCTGTTGACAGGAAGTTCGTGTTGTACCGTCTTCTGTTTTTGTCTTTTGTTTTAATGATCAAATAATATACATATCATTAATATAACAAAAAATTAAAATTAAAGATGACCTTGACATTCTGATCCTGAATATCCTTTTGGACAAACACAGATGTAGGTAGCATCATATACCAGACACTGTCCATTATTGAGACACGGGGAACTAGTACAAGGTGTAACTGTAAATATATAAATATATTGACTAGAATTATTTCATGGTTTTTGTTTAAGGATGTTATTTGCTAAAAACAAAGTTTTAAGAAAATATAACATATATCCATTTCGGCTTTCTTTACCGAAAACAAAAATTATATGGTTTTTCAATCTGTTGACTTTGAGCGTACCTGATAAAGGTTATTCCAGAAATGCGTCATGCAACCTATATTTGATATTTCATTTTTTTTTATCGTTAGCCATACCTATATCACTGATCTTTTATTTAAGCGTGTTCAAGTACATGCATAAATAACTGTGATTAAGTTTCATCTTGTCAGTAGACAACTCAATTTATTATATTTTATTGCATGGGAATCCTGAAGCTGGTGGCAACTTATGTGTCTGTCAATCTCTTGTGCGCCTCGGTATGTTTACTATCCATTTTTATTATGACACGCTAGCAGTTTTCAGAATCGAAATATAATTTAAAAACTCTGAATGGTAAGAGATAATTTTGACCGGAGAAAATGACAGAAGGGAACATTCAATATAATAACGTAAATAACATATATTTATTATAACCCCTTGAAATACATTGTCAACCTCTGCTTCGACTCGGTTGACAATGATTTCTTGACGTTACAATATACTCCGTCATCCTCTACGACATATATTATTTATATAATGTCTCCGTGTTCTAATTTAGTTGTCTTTCAACCGTAAACTGATTCGCTTACACTGTGAAGGAAGTCTATATTTAGGGTGGGAACACATTCTGTCTCGTAATTGTAACTACAACATCATTTAAACAGCTGAATTAAACAGGATCTAACAAAATCTAAAGTACCTTGACACTGGTGTCCAGAGAAGCCATCAGTACAAGAACAACTGTAGTTACTTCCTGTTACTGTACACTGACCTCCATTCAAACATGATGAACTGTCACATGGAGTCACTGAAGTATCTTGATGTTCATTAGAATGGCAGATATTATTATATATATCATCTAATAAGTTATACAGGTTCGTTTTTTTTGTAAATCTAATATATTCCATTTTAACCTGTCTTTTTACATTGTATGATTATGAAATTCATGTAATACATCTGATAAAAGAGGCTTAGGCCCATTAAACTAGTTTAACCCTGCCACTTTTAATTGAAGTGTGGGATTTTTTTATTTTACATTTTATTCTTAGAAAGTGCTCTACTAAGTGCTTTTAAATATTCATCAAATAATATATACAAACCAGGCCTCTACATTAACATATTTTTCAACTTGTCCCTTCGGACAACTAACTAAAAAAAGTACTTGTCCGACTCAATCTTTTAGTCGTCCGAAAAAATTAATAAAAATTACAAAAACTAGAGTAATTATCAAGGGTTCCCACTACTTTCAAATTAGAGGGAGAAGTGACTTCTCTTTCAGAGAGCTCACAGGGAGAAGTGGGGAGACTTCTGGGAGAAGTCAACTGCAATTAATCGAAACATTGTTTGGCGACCCCTCTGACGTTACCCTGCCCATTTTTTGTAAATAGTTAAAGCTGCCTGAACTGATTTGTTCTGGGTTTTTTTTTTATTCATAACTACCTCACTACCTTAAGGACATATATTCAATGTCACATTTTTATTTCTGTCTACCTTGATTGGAGTCTTGCATACCAGTGATTTTTATATTTACCCCCCCGTCCCTTTCCTTTTGAGAAATATTACTGTGTTGCGATCCAATACCACACAAATTGTAATACTAATAACTCATATTTGTGCTATATAAATCCTTGTTTCTTGTTAAAAAAATATACCTAGATACTATACATACCAGTATCTAGGTATATTTTTTTTACCAGAAACAAGTGTCTGTGATATAAATAAAGCAAAGTATTTTATTTAAATTCACAGAGAAATAAAAAATTTAGCAGATCTTTTCAACCAGATCAGGAAAAAGCTTGTAATATTTGTCCATTTCAAAGGTTTCAATATTTCCCAAAAGCCTAAATAAGTCCTCTATCGTATTTTGCACAAAAGACAAGTTTAAATTTGGCACCAAATTGATATCCGATAATTTTTACGTGTCCGTTCCGGAGTGATTCTTGTTCTTATATTTCAAATATTGATATTTCCGTTCATTAAAGCGTTTCTGAGATTGCGATTTTCATTTTGTCAATGTCCTTGAACTTTATCAAAGCATGATAAATGATATCAATAAAAGAGTTTTGATCTGGCGTTTCACTTTAGTTTTAATCAAAATACATTATGGACAAATTGGAGATCAAACAGGGTCCTTTTATACAACAAACCCAGTATTTTATACCAGTGGAAATAGATTTGTCCGTCATACCGACACGTTTGGGAATCTCTGATTTTTTCACTTGTCCCATCGTACAACCGTAATACAAGATCTACTTGTCCGACGTCAGTTCTCACTGGTACCGGACAATTGGACAAATGTTAATGTCGAGGCCTGCAAACCTTCACATGTGTCCCCTCTGTATCCTTCTAAACAAGTGCACGTGAATTCACTGTTGTTTATTTTGCATGTACCATTGTTTAAACAAGGCAAATTCGAACAGGGTGTATCTACAATAATGACATAATATAATCCATTTACAATAAAAAGGGAGATAACTTGTAGAGTAAGATGTGATAAATGTATTATATGACATCACTTCAAGCATAAGATTCCTGTTCTGTCTCGCCTGACCTGGAATTCAGGATAAACACTCAAGTCAAAATTCGACATTCTGCTTTAGTTTTTATCAACTTTCATAAACAGCTTTAATTAATACAAAAAAAATGTTCGACTTCATAGTGTTAAAAAGCGGATCTCATTAGGGTCTGTTGACAGGAAGTTCGTGTTGTACCGTCTTCTGTTTTTTTTCTTTTGTTTTAATGATCAAATAATATACATATCATTAATATAGCAAAAAATTAAAATTAAAGATGACCTTGACATTCTGATCCTGAATATCCTTTTGGACAAACACAGATGTAGGTAGCATCATATACTAGACACTGTCCATTATTGAGACACGGGGAACTAGTACAAGGTGTAACTGTAAATATATAAATATATAGACAAGAATTATTTGATGATTTTTGCTTAAGGATGTTATTTGCTAAAAACAGTCTTAAGAAAATATAACACATATCCATTTTGGCTTTCTTTACTGAAAACAAAAATTTTATGGTTTTTCAATATGTTGACTTTGAACATACCTGATAAAGGTTATTCCAGAAACACATCATGCAAACTATGTTTGATATTTCATTTTTTTTTTTATCGTTAACCATACCTGTATCACTGAACTTTTATTTAAGTGTGTTAAAGTACAGGCATAAATAATTGTGATTAAGTTTCATCTTGTCTAGAAAACTCAATTTATTATATTTTATTGCATGGGAATCCTGAAGCTGGTGGCAACTTATGTGTCTGTCAATCTCTTGCGAGCCTCGGTATGTTTGCTATCCATTTTTATTATGACACGCTAGCAGTTTTCAGAATCGAAATATAATTTAAAAACTCTGAATGGTAAGAGATAATTTTGAACGGACAAAATGACAGAAGGGAACATTCAATATAATAACGTAAATAACATATATTTAATATAACCTCTTGAAATACATTGTCAACCTCTGCGTCGACTCGGTTGACAATGATTTCTTGACATTACAATATACTCCGTCATCCTCTAAGATATATATTATTTATATAAAGTCTCTGTGTTCTAATTTATTTCTCTTTCAACTGTAAATTGATTCGCTTACACTGTGAAGGAAGTCTATATTTAGGGTGGGAACACATTCTGTCTCGTAATTGTAACTACAACATCATTTAAACAGCTGAATTAAACAGGATCTAACAAAATCTAAAGTACCTTGACACTGGTGTCCAGAGAAGCCATCAGTACAAGAACAACTGTAGTTACTTCCTGTTACTGTACACTGACCTCCATTTAAACATGGTGAACTGTCACATGGAGTCACTGAAGTACATTTATGTTCATTAGAATGGCAGACATTGTTCTATATATCATCTAATAAGTTATATAAGTTGTTTTTTTTGTAAATCTAATTTATTCTCTGTGATTTTTTTACCTAGGGATATGCAAGAATACATTTTTATGTTCAGTATTGCATTAGAATGGAGTTAACTGTATTGTATTTACTCAAAATGTGGAATGATGATCGGCATCAATAATATGTCGTCAGCATCAAATTCAGAGTCGGAAATATCTGCGTCAGACATATTGTGTACAAACAAGTGCATTCGGCGTAGGAATATAGCATTCCTTCTGGCATGTCAACTGCAGATTTGACAGCTCTACATAGCCAATGAAAATATGCGTTACATTATAATTACATTAGAATAACATATATTTATTATAATCCCTTGAAATACATTGTCAACATCTGCTTCGACTCGGCTGACAATGATTTCTTGGCATTAAAATATACTCCGTCAACCTCTAAAATATATGTTATTTATATAATGTTTCTGTGTTATAATTTAGTTGTCTTTAAACAGTAAAGTGATTCGCTTACACTGTGAAGAAAGTCTACATTTAGGGTGGGAACAAATTCTGTCTCGTAATTGTAACTACAACATCATTTAAACAGCTGAATTAAACAGGATCTAACAAAATCTAAAGTACCTTGACACTGGTGTCCTGAGAAGCCATCAGTACAAGAACAACTGTAGTTACTTCCTGTTACTGTACACTGACCTCCATTCAAACATGGTGAACTGTCACATGGAGTCACTGAAGTACGTTTATGTTCATTAGAATGGCAGACATTGTTCTATATATCATCTAATAAGTTATATAGGTTGTTTTTTTGTTGTAAATCTAATTTATTCCATTTTAACCTCTGTCTTTTTACATTGCATGTTTATGAAATTCATGTAATACATCTGATAAAGGAGGTTTAGGTCCATTAAACTAGTTTAACCCCGCCACTTTTAATTGAAGTGTGGGATTTTTTTATTTTACATTTTATTCTTAGAAAGTGCTCTACTAAGTGCTTTCAAATATTCATCAAATAATATATACAAACCTTCACATGTGTCCCCTCTGTATCCTTCTAAACAAGTGCACGTGAATTCACTGTTGTTTATTTTGCATGTACCATTGTTTAAACAAGGCAAATTCGAACAGGGTGTATCTACAATAATGACATAATATAATCCATTTACAATAAAAAGGGAGATAACTTGTAGAGTAAGATGTGATAAATGTATTATATGACATCACTTCAAGCATAAGATTCCTGTTCTGTCTCGCCTGACCTGGAATTCAGGATAAACACTCAAGTCAAAATTCGACATTCTGCTTTAGTTTTTATCAACTTTCATAAACAGCTTTAATAAATACAAAAAAAATGCTCGACTTCATAGTGTTAAAAAGCGGATCTCATTAGGGTCTGTTGACAGGAAGTTCGTGTTGTACCGTCTTCTGTTTTTTTCTTTTGTTTTAATGATCAAATAATATACATATCATTAATATAACAAAAAATTTAAATTAAAGATGACCTTGACATTCTGATCCTGAATATCCTTTTGGACAAACACAGATGTAGGTAGCATCATATACCCGACACTGTCCATTATTGAGACACGGGGAACTAGTACAAGGTGTAACTGTAAATATATAAATATATAGACAAGAATTATTTGATGATTTTTGTTTAAGGATGTGATTTGCTAAAAACAAAGTCTTAAGAAAATATAACATATATCCATTTTGGCTTTCTATACTGAAAACAAAAATTTTATGGTTTTTCAATCTGTTGACTTTGAACATACCTGATAAAGGTTATTCCAGAAACACATCATGCAAACTATGTTTGATATTTCATTTTTTTTTATCGTTAGCCATACCTATATCACTGAACTTTTATTTAAGCCTGTTCAAGTACACGCATAAATAATTGTGATTAAGTTTCATCTTGTCAGTAGACAACTCAATTTATTATATTTTATTGCATGGGAATCCTGAAGCTGGTGGCAACTTATGTGTCTGTCAATCTCTTGTGAGCCTCGGTATGTTTACTATCCATTTTTATTATGACACGCTAGCAGTTTTCAAAATCAAAATATAATTTAAAAACTCTGAATGGAAAGAGATAATTTTGTACGGACAAAATGACAGAAGGGAACATTCAATATAATAACGTATAAAACATATATTTATTATAACCCCTTGAAATACATTGTCAACCTCTGCTTCGACTCGGTTAACAATGATTTCTTGACGTTACAATATACTCCATCATCCTCTAAGATATATATAATTATATAATGTCTCCGTGTTCTAATTTAGTTGTCTTTCAACAGTAAACTGATTCGCTTACACTGTGAAGGAAGTCTATATTTAGGGTGGGAACACATTCTGTCTCGTAATTGTAACTACAACATCATTTAAACAGGATCTAACAAAATCTAAGGTACCTTGACACTGGTGTCCAGAGAAGCTATCAGTACAAGAACAACTGTAGTTACTTCCTGTTACTGTACACTGACCTCCATTCAAACATGGTGAACTGTCACATGGAGTCACTGAAGTATATTTATGTTCATTAGATTGGCAGACATTGTTCTATATATCATCTAATAAGTTATATAAGTTGTTTTTTTTGCAAATCTAATTTATTCTCTGTGATTTTTTTACCTAGGGATATGCAAGAATACATTTTTATGTTCAGTATTGCATTAGAATGGAGTTAACTGTATTGTATTTACTCAAACTGTGGAATGATGATCGGCATCAATAATATGTCGTCAGCATCAAATTCAAAGTTGGAAATATCTGGGTCAGACATATTGTGTACAAACAAGTGCATTCAGCGTAGGAATATAGCATTCCTTCAGGCATGTCAACTGCAGATATAACAGCTCTACATAGCCAATGAAAATATGCGCTACATTATAATTGCATTAGAATAACATATATTTATTATAACCCTTGAAATACATTGTCAACCTCTGCTTCGACTCGGCTGACAATGATTTCTCGGCATCACAATATACTCCGTCAACCTCTAAAATATATGTTATTTATATAATGTTTCTGTGTTATAATTTAGTTGTCTTTCAACCATAAACTGAATCACTTACACTGTGAAGGAAGTCTATATTTAGGATGGGAACACATTCTGTCTCGTAATTGTAACTACAACATCATTTAAACAGCTGAATTAAACAGGATATAATAAAATCGAAAGTACCTTGACACTGGTGTCCAGAGAAGCCATCAGTACAAGAACAACTGTAGTTACTTCCTGTTACTGTACACTGACCTCCATTCAAACATGGTGAACTGTCACATGGAGTCACTGAAGTACGTTTATGTTCATTAGAATGGCAGACATTGTTCTATATATCATCTAATAAGTTATATAAGTTTTCTTTTTTTGTAAATCTAATTTATTCTCTGTGATTTTTTTACCTAGGGATATGCAAGAATACATTTTTATGTTCAGTATTGCATTAGAATGGAGTCAACTGTATTTTATTTACTCAAAATGTGGAATGATGATCGACATCAATAATATGTCGTCAGCATCAAATTCAGAGTCGGAAATATCTGGGTCAGACATATTGTGTACAAACAAGTGCATTCGGCGTAGGAATATAGCATTCCTTCAGGCATGTCAACTGCAGATTTGACATCTCTACATAGCCAATGAAAATATGCGTTACATTATAATTGCATTAGAATAACATATATTTATTATAACCCCTTGAAATACATTGTCAACATCTGCTTCGACTCGGCTGACAATGATTTCTTGGCATTACAATATACTCCGTCAACCTCTAAAATATATGTTATTTATATAATGTTTCTGTGTTATAATTTAGTTGTCTTTAAACAGTAAAGTGATCGCTTACACTGTGAAGAAAGTCTACATTTAGGGTGGGAACAAATTCTGTCTCGTAATTGTAACTACAACATCATTTAAACAGCTGAATTAAACAGGATCTAACAAAATCTAAAGTACCTTGACACTGGTGTCCTGAGAAGCCATCAGTACAAGAACAACTGTAGTTACTTCCTGTTACTGTACACTGACCTCCATTCAAACATGGTGAACCGTCACATGGAGTCACTGAAGTACATTTATGTTCATTAGAATGGCAGACATTGTTCTATATATCATCTAACAAGTTATATAGGTTGTTTTTTTTGTAAATCTAATTTATTCCATTTTAACCTCTGTCTTTTTGCAATGTATGATTATGAAATTCATGTAATACATCTGATAAAGGAGGCTTAGGCCCATTAAACTAGATTAACCGCGCCACTTTTAATTGAAGTGTGGGATTTTTTTATTTTACATTTTATTCTTAGAAAGTGCTCTACTAAGTGCTTTCAAATATTCATCAAATAATATATACAAACCTTCACATGTGTCCCCTCTGTATCCTTCTAAACAAGTGCATGTGAATTCACTGTTGTTTATTTTGCATGTACCGTTGTTTAAACAAGGCAAATTCGAACATGGCGTATCTACAATAATGACATAATATAATCCATTTACAATAAAAAGGGAGATAACTTGTAGAGTAAGATGTGATAAATGTATTATATGACATCACTTCAAGTATAAGATTCCTGTTCTGTTTCGCCTGACCTGGAATTCAGGATAAACACTCAAGTCAAAATTCAACATTCTGCTTTAGTTTTTATCAACTTTCATAAACAGCTTTAATTAATACAAAACAAATGTTCGACTTCATAGTGTTAAAAATCGGATCTCATTAGGGTCTGTTGACCGAAATTTCGTGTTGTACCGTCTTCTGTTTTTGTCTTTTGTTTTAATGATCAAATAATATACATATCATTAAAATAACAAAAAATTAAAATCAAAGATGACCTTGACATTCTGATCCTGAATATCCTTTTGGACAAACACAGATGTAGGTAGCATCATATACCAGACACTGTCCATTATTGAGACACGGGGAACTAGTACAAGGTGTAACTGTAAATATATAAATATATAGACAAGAATTATTTCATGGTTTTTGTTTAAGGATGTTATTTGCTAAAAACAAAGTTTTAAGAAAATATAACATATATCCATTTCGGCTTTCTTTACTGAAAACAAAAATTATATGGTTTTTCAATTTGTTGACTTTGAGCGTACCTGATAAAGGTTATTCCAGAAATGCGTCATGCAACCAATATTTGATATTTCATTTTTTTTTAATCGTTAGCCATACCTATATCACTGAACTTTTATTTAAGCCTGTTCAAGTACATGCATAAATAACTGTGATTAAGTTTCATCTTGTCAGTAGACAACTCAATTTATTATATTTTATTGCATGGGAATCCTGAAGCGGGTGACAACTTATGTGTCTGTCAATCTCTTGTGAGCCTCGGTGTGTTTACTATCCATTTTTATTATGACACGCTAGCAGTTTTCAGAATCGAAATATAATTTAAAAATTCTGAATGGTAAGAGATAATTTTGACCGAAGAAAATGACAGAAGGGAACATTCAATATAATAACGTAAATAACATATATTTATTATAACCCCTTGAAATACATTGTCAACCTCTGCTTCGACTCGGTTGACAATGATTTCTTGACGTTACAATATACTCCGTCATCCTCTAAGATATATATTATTTATATAATGTCTCCGTGTTATAATTTAGTTGTCTTTCAACCGTAAACTGATTCGCTTACACTGTGAAGGAAGTCTATATTTATGGTGGGAACACATTCTGTCTCGTAATTGTACAACATCATTTAAACAGCTGAATTAAACAGGATCTAACAAAATCTAAAGTACCTTGGCACTGGTGTCCAGAGAAACCATCAGTACAAGAACAACTGTAGTTACTTCCTTTTACTGTACACTGACCTCCATTCAAACATGGTGAACTGTCACATGGAGTCACTGAAGTACGTTTATGTTCATTAGAATGGCAGACATTGTTCTATATATCATCTAATAAGTTATACAGGTTCGTTTTTTTTGTAAATATAATTTATTCCATTCTAACCTGTCTTTTTACATTGCATGATTATGAAATTCATGTAATACATCTGATAAAGGAGGTTTAGGCTCATTAAACTAGCTTAACCCTGCCACTTTTAATTGAAGTGTGGGATTTTTTCATTTTACATTTTATTCTTAGAAAGTGCTCTACTAAGTGCTTTCAAATATTCATCAAATAATATATACAAACCTTCACATGTGTCCCCTCTGTATCCTTCTAAACAAGTGCACGTGAATTCACTGTTGTTTATTTTGCATGTACCGTTGTTTAAACAAGGCAAATTCGAACAGGGCGTATCTACAATAATGACATAATATAATCCATTTACAATAAAAAGGGAGATAACTTGTAGAGTAAGATGTGATAAATGTATTATATGACATCACTTCAAGTATAAGATTCCTGTTCTGTCTCACCTGACCTGGAATTTAGGATAAACACTCAAGTCAAAATTCAACATTCTGCTTTAGTTTTTATCAACTTTCATAAACAGCTTTAATTATATACAAAAAAAATGTTAGACTACATAGTGTTAAAAAGCGGATCTCATTAGGGTCTGTTGACAGGAAGTTTGTGTTGTACCGTCTTCTGTTTTTGTCTTTTGTTTTAATGATCAAATAATATACATATCATTAATATAACAAAAAATTAAAATTAAAGATGACCTTGACATTCTGATCCTGAATATCCTTTTGGACAAACACAGATGTGGGTAGCATCATATACCAGACACTGTCCATTATTGAGACACGGGGAACTAGTACAAGGTGTAACTGTAAATATATAAATATATAGACAAGAATTATTTGATGATTTTTGTTTAAGGATGTGATTTGCTAAAAACAAAGTCTTAAGAAAATATAACATACATCCATTTTGGCTTTCTTTACCGAAAACAAAAATTATATGGTTTTTCAATATGTTGACTTTGAACATACCTGATAAAGGTTATTCCAGAAACACATCATGCAAACTATGTTTGATATTTCATTTTTTTTTTATCGTTAACCATACCTATATCACTGAACTTTTATTTAAGCCTGTTCAAGTACACGCATAAATAATTGTGATTAAGTTTCATCTTGTCTGTAGAAAACTCAATTTATTATATTTTATTGCATGGGAATCCTGAAGCTAGTGGCAACTTATGTGTCTGTCAATCTCTTGTGAGCCTCGGTATGTTTACTATCCATTTCTATTATGACACGCTAGCAGTTTTCAGAATCGAAATATAATTTAAAAACTCTGAATGGCAAGAAATAATTTTGTACGGACAAAATGACAGAAGGGAACATTCAATATAATAACGTAAATAACATATATTTATTATAACCACTTGAAATACATTGTCAACCTCTGCTTCGACTCGGTTGACAATGATTTCTTGACGTTGCAATATACTCCGTCATCCTCTAAGATGTATATTATTTATATAATGTCTCAGTGTTCTAATTTAATTGTCTTTCAACCGTAAACTGATTCGCTTACACTGTGAAGGAAGTCTATATTTAGGGTGGGAACACATTCTGTCTCGTAATTGTAACTACAACATCATTTAAACAGCTGAATTAAACAGGATCTAACAAAATCTAAAGTACCTTGACACTGGTGTCCAGAGAAGCCATCAGTACAAGAACAACGGTAGTTACTTCCTTTTACTGTACACTGACCTCCATTCAAACATGGTGAACTGTCACATGGAGTCACTGAAGTATGTTTATGTTCATTAGAATGGCAGACATTGTTCTATATATCATCTAATAAGTTATACAGGTTCGTTTTTTTTGTAAATATAATTTATTCCATTCTAACCTGTCTTTTTACATTGCCAGATTATGAAATTCATGTAATACATCTGATAAAGGAGGTTTAAGCCCATTAAACTAGCTTATCCCCACCACTTTTAATTGAAGTGTGGGATTTTTTTATTTTACATTTTATTCTTAGAAAATGCTCTACTAAGTGCTTTCAAATATTCATCAAATAATATATACAAACCTTCACATGTGTCCCCTCTGTATCCTTCTAAACAAGTACACGTGAATTCACTGTTGTTTATTTTGCATGTACCATTGTTTAAACAAGGCAAATTCGAACAGGGTGTATCTACAATAATGACATAATATAATCCATTGACAATAAAAAAGGGAGATAACTTGCAGAGTAAGATGTGATAAATGTATTATATGACATCACTTCAAGTATATGATTCCTGTTCTGTCTCGCCTGACCTGGAATTCAGGATAAACACTCAAGTCAAAATTCGACATTCTGCTTTAGTTTTTATCAACTTTCATAAACAGCTTTAATTAATACAAAAAAATGTTCCGACTTCATAGTGTTAAAAAGCGATCTCATTAGGGTCTGTTGACAGGAAGTTCGTGTTGTACCGTCTTCTGTTTATGTCTTTTGTTTTAATGATCAAATAATATACATGTCATTAATATAACAAAAAATTAAAATTAAAGATGACCTTGACATTCTGATCCTGAATATCCTTTTGGACAAACACAGATGTAGGTAGCATCATATACCAGACACTGTCCATTATTGAGACACGGGGAACTAGTACAAGGTGTAGCTGTAAATATATAAATATATAGACAAGAATTATTTGATGATTTTTTGTTTAAGGATGTGATTTGCTAAAAACAAAGTCTTAAGAAAATATAACATACATCCATTTTGGCTTTCTTTACTGAAAACAAAAATTATATGGTTTTTCAATCTGTTGACTTTGAACATACCTGATAAAGGTTATTCCAGAAACACATCATGCAAACTATGTTTGATATTTCATTTTTTTTTATCGTTAGCCATACCTATATCACTGAACTTTTATTTAAGCCTGTTCAAGCACAAGCATAAATAATTGTGATTAAGTTTCATCTTGTCTGTAGAACTCAATTTATTATATTTTATTGCATGGGAATCCTGAAGCTAGTGGCAACTTATGTGTCTGTCAATCTCTTGTGAGCCTCGGTATGTTTACTATTCATTTTTATTATGACACGCTAGCAGTTTTCAGAATCGAAATATAATTTAAAAACTCTAAATGGAAAGAGATAATTTTGTACGGACGAAATGACAAGGGAACATTCAATATAATAACGTAAATAACATATATTTATTATAACCCCTTGAAATACATTGTCAACCTCAGCTTCGACTCGGCTGACAATGATTTCTTGATGTTACAATATACTCCGTCATCCTCTAAGATAGATAGTATTTATATAATTTCTCCGTGTTCTAATTTAGTTGTCTTTAAACCGTAAACTGATTCGCTTACACTGTGAAGGAAGTCTATATTTAGGGTGGGAACATATTCTGTCTCGTAATTGTAACTACAACATCATTTAAACAGCTGAATTAAACAGGATCTAACAAAATCTAAAGTACCTTGACACTGGTGTCCAGAGAAGCCATCAGTACAAGAACAACTGTAGTTACTTCCTGTTACTGTACACTGACCTCCATTCAAACATGGTGAACTGTCACATGGAGTCACTGAAGTACATTTATGTTCATTAGAATGGCAGACATTGTTCTATATATCATCTAACAAGTTATATAGGTTATTTTTTTTGTAAATCTAATATATTCCATTTTAACCTCTGTCTTTTTACATTCCATGATTATGAAATTCATGTAATACATCTGATAAAGGAGGTTTAGGCCCATTAAACTAGTTTAACCCCGCCACTTTTAATTGAAGTGTGGGATTTTTTTATTTTACATTTTATTCTTAATACAAAGTGCTCTATTAAGGGATTTTAAATATTCATCAAATAATATATACAAACCTTCACATGTGTCCCCTCTGTATCCTTCTAAACAAGTGCACATGAATTCTTGTTGCTTATGTTGACTTTGAGCGTACCTGATAAAGGTTATTCCAGAAACGCGTCATGCAAACTATGTTTGATATTTCATTTTTTTTTTATCGTTAGCCATACCTATATCACTGAACTTTTATTTAAGCCTGTTCAAGTACATGCATAAATAACTGATTAAGCTTCATCTTGTCTGTAGACAACTCAATTTATTATATTTTATTGCATGGAAATCCTGAAGCGGGTGACAACTTATGTTTGTCAATCTCGTGTGAGCCTCAATATTTTTACTATCCATTTTGATTATGGCACGCTAGCAGTTTTCAGAATCAATATATAATTTAAAAATCAGAATGGTAAGAGATAATTTTGCACAGGCAAAATGACAGAAGGGAACATTCGATATACCAACGTAAATAACATATATTTATCATAACCTCTTGAAATACATTGTCAACCACGGCTTCGACTCGGTTGACAATGATTTTTTTGCCATACAATATACTCTGTCATCCTCTAAAATATATGTTATTTATATAATGTTTCCGTATTCAAATTTAGTTGTCTTTAAACCGTAAACTGATTCGCTTACACTGTGAAGGAAGTCTATATTTAGGGTGGGAAATAAGGGTAATAACAAAATTAGCGAACTCCGAACAATCTTACAAAGGGAAAGTCAAAACTCATAATTATATAAACAGACAAAATCAGTCAACAACCGGAAAACTGGCAAAACCGTATTGACCCTGACTTGGTACAGGCATTTCTAAAGAAATGGTGGGTTGAATCAGATTTTAAAGTGCCAAACCTCCCGCTCTCATTACGGTTCAAAGGTTCCGGCTGTCACTATAACAGTATTTAAATATAGGAACAACTCTGTCTTGTAACTGTTTTTTGATATGTAACTACAACATCATTTAAACAGCTGAATTAACCAGGATCTAACAAAATCTAAAGTACCTTGACACTGGTGTCCAGAGAAGCCATCAGGACAAGAACAACTGTAGTTACTTCCTGTTACTGTACACTGACCTCCATTTAAACATGGTGAACTGTCACATGGAGTCACTGAAGTACATTTATGTTCATTAGAATGGCAGACATTGTTCTATATATCATCTAATATGTTATATAGTTGTTTTTTTGTGTTGTAAATCTAAATTATTCCATTTTAACCTCTGTCTTTTTACATTGCATGATTATGAAATTCATGTAATACATCTGATAAAGGAGGTTTAGGCCCATTAAACTAGTTTAACTCCGCCACTTTTAATTGAAGTGTGGGATTTTTTTATTTTACATTTTATTCTTAGAAAGTGCTCTACTTAGTGCTTTCAAATATTCATCAAATAATATATACAAACCTTCACATGTGTCCCCTCTGTATCCTTCTAAACAAGTGCACGTGAATTCACTGTTGTTTATTTTGCATGTACCGTTGTTTAAACAAGGCAAATTCGAACAGGGCGTATCTACAATAATGACATAATATAATCCATTTACAATAAAAAGGGAGATAACTTGTAGAGTAAGATGTGATAAATGTATTATATGACATCACTTCAAGTATAAGATTCTTGTTCTGTTCGCCTGACCCGGAATTCAGGATAAACTCAGATCATGGCAAATCAAGATACTAAATATGAATAAAATGCGACGAAAGACAAATGACTAGTTGCGTTCACAAGATGTGCGGATGGATGTATGGTCAAACAAACATGAAAAGGGCTATAACTCTCGCAAATATCAACCATCTGTGAAATCGGTCTAATATGCGCATGCTCAGATCATGGTCAATCAAGATACTAAATATGAATAAAATGTGACAAAAGACAAATGACTAGTTGCGTACACAAGATGTGCAAACGGACATATGATCAAACAAACATGAAAAGGCCAATAACTCTCGCAAATATCAACCATCCGTGAAATCGGTATAAAATGTGCATGCTCAAATCATGGCCAACCAAGATACTAAATATGAATAAAATGCGACAAAAAAAGACAAATGACTAGTTGCGTACACAAGATGTGCGGACGGACGTATGGTCAAACAAACATGAAAAGGGCTATAACTCTTGCACAAATCAACCATCTGTAAAATCGGTATAATGTGCACATGCTCAAATCATGGCCAACCAAGATACCAAATATGAATAAAATGCGACAAAAGACAAATGACTAGTTGCGTACACAAGATGTGCGACGGATGTATGGTCAAACAAACCGGAAAAGGGCTATGACTCGCAAAAATCAACCATCCGTGAAATCGGTATAATATGCGCATGTTCAGATCATGGCCAACCAAGATACCAATATGAATAAAATGCGACAAAAGATAAATAACTAGTTGCGTAGACAAGATGTGCGAACGGACGTATGGTCAAACAAACATGAAAATGGCTATAACTCTCGAAATAAATCAACCATCCATGAAATCGGTATAATATCCTGCATGCTCAGATCATGGCCAATCAAGATACCAAATATGAATAAAATGCGACAAAAGATAAATGACTAGTTGCGTACATAAGATGTGCGAACGGACGTATGGTCAAGCAAACATGAAAAGGGCTATAACTCCCGCAAATATCAACCATCCGTAAAATCGGCATAATATGCGCATGCTCAGATCATGGTCAACCAAGATACCAAATATGAATAAAATGCGACAAAAGACAAATGACTAGTTGCGTACACAAGATGTGCGGACAGATGTATGGTCAAACAAACATGAAAAGGGCTATGACTCTCGCAAAAATCAATCATCCGTGAAATCGGTATAATATGCACATGCACAGATCATGGCCAACCAAGATATTAAATATGAATAAAATGCGACGAAAGACAAATGATTAGTTGCGTACAAAAGATGTGCGGACGGACGTATGGTCAAACAAACATGAAAAGGGCTACAACTCTGGCAAAAATCAACCATCTGTGAAATCGTTATAATATGCACATGCTCAGATCATGGCCAACAAAGATACTAAATATGAATAAAATGCGACGAAAGACAAATGACTAGTTGCGTTCACAAGATGTGCGGATGGATGTATGGTCAAACAAACATGAAAAGGGCTATAACTCTCGAAAAAATCAACCATCCGTGAAATCGGTATAATATGTGCATGCTCAGATCATGGCCAATCAAGATACCAAATATGAATAAAATGTGACAAAAGACAAATGACTAGTTGCGTACACAAGATGTGCGAACGGACATATGGTCAAACAAACATGAAAAGGGCTATAACTCTTTCAAAAATCTACCATCCGTGAAATTGTTATAATATGCGCATGCTCAAATCATGGCCAACCAAGACACTAAATATGAATAAAATGCGACAAAAGACAAATGACTAGTTGCGTACACAAGATGTGCGGACGGACGTATGGTCAAACAAACATGAAAAGGGCTATAACTCTCGCAAAAATCAACCATCTGTGAAATCGGTATAATATGCGCATGCTCAGATCATGGCCAACCAAGATAACAAATATGAATAAAATCCAACAATAGACAAATGACTAGTTACGTACACAAGGTTTAGGGACGGACGAAAGGATGGACGGACGGACAAGGGTATTCCAGTATACCCACCACTCTGCGAGTGGGGGTAAAATAACATATATTTATTATAACCTCTTGAAATACATTGTCAACATCTGCTTCGACTCGGCTGACAATGATTTCTTGGCATTACAATATACTCCGTTATCCTCTAAAATATATGTTATTTATATAATGTTTTTGTGTTCTAATTTAGTTGTCTTGAAACCGTAAACTGATTCGCTTACACTCTGAAGGAAGTCTACATTTAGGGTGGGATCAAATTCTTTTTTTCATTGTTATTTGATATGTAACTACAACATCATTTAAACAGCTGAATTAAACAGGATCTAACCAAATCTAAAGTACCTTGACACTGGTGTCCAGAGAAGCCATCAGTACAAGAACAACTGTAGTTACTTCCTGTTACTGTACACTGACCTCCATTCAAACATGGTGAACTGTCACATGGAGTCACTGAAGTACGTTTATGTTCATTAGAATGGCAGACATTGTTCTATATATCATAAAGTTAATGTCATATAAAATATTAACTTAGACATGGTAACGGTTTATGAAGTAAGACAATATGCAGCCGCTTACAAGCAATAAATTAGTAAGAAAGGATGTGGTTGTAAATGAATTGAGAGACCGTCCTTCTTTACCTCTAGATACCGAATTTCGAGAAACGGAAGGGTCAATCAAGAATGGAGAGTCCAGAGACACAAGGAACATTGGGTACACAAGACACAGGACATACTGTAGGTAGTAAATAAACGTTAGAGAAAAGAGAAGGGTCAATCAAGAATGGACAATCTAGAAACACTGGCAACATTGGGTACACAAGTCACAGGACATACTGTAGGTAGTAAATAAACGTTAGAGAAAAGAGAAGGGTCAATCAAGAATGGACAATCTAGAAACACTGGCAACATTGGGTACACAAGTCACAGGACATACTGTAGGTAGTAAATAAACGTTAGAGAAAACAGAAAGGTCAATCAAGAATGGACAATCTAGAAACACTGGCAACATTGGGTACACAAGTCACAGGACATACTGTAGGTAGTAAATAAACGTTAGAGAAAACAGAAAGGTCAATCAAGAATGGACAATCTAGAAACACTGGCAACATTGGGTACACAAGTCACAGGACATACTGTAGGTAGTAAATAAACGCTAGAGAAAACCAAAGGACTAATCAAGAATGGACAGTCCAGAGACACTAGCAACATTGGGTACACAAGAGACAGGACATACCGTAGGTAGTAAATAAATGTTAGAGAAAACAGAAAGGTCAATCAAGAATGGACAATCTAGAAACACTGGCAACATTGGGTACACAAGTCACAGGACATACCGTAGGTAGTAAATAAACGTTAAGAGAAACTGAAGGGCCAATCAAGAATGGACAATCCAGAGACACTAACAACATTGGGTACACAAGTCACAGGACAAACCGTAGTAGTAAATAAACTTTAGAGAAACCGAAGGGCCAATCAAGAATAGAGAGTCCAGAGACACTAGCAACATTGGGTACAGAAGTCACAAGACATACCATAGGTAGTAAATAAAAGTTAGAGAAAACCAAAGGGCTAATCAAGAATGGAGAGTCCAGAGACACTAGCAACATTTGATACACAAGTCATAGGACATACCGTAGTAGTAAATAAACTTTAGAGAAACTGAAGGGCTAACCAAGAATGGACAGTCCAGAGACACTGGTAACATTGGGTACACAAGTCACAGGAATACTGTAGGTAGTAAATAAACGTTAAGAGAAACTGAAGGGCCAATCAGGAATGGACAGTCCAGAGACACTGGTAACATTGGGTACACAAGTCACAGGATATACTGTAGGTAGTAAATAAACGTTAAGAGAAACTGAAGGGCCAATCAGGAATGGACAGTCCAGAGACACTGGTAACATTGGGTACACAAGTCACAGGAATACTGTAGGTAGTAAATAAACGTTAAGAGAAACTGAAGGGCCAATCAGGAATGGACAGTCCAGAGACACTGGTAACATTGGGTACACAAGTCACAGGACATACTGTAGGTAGTAAATAAACGTTAAGAGAAACTGAAGGGCCAATCAGGAATGGACAGTCCAGAGACACTGGTAACATTGGGTACACAAGTCACAGGATATACTGTAGGTAGTAAATAAACGTTAAGAGAAACTGAAGGGCCAATCAGGAATGGACAGTCCAGAGACACTGGTAACATTGGGTACACAAGTCACAGGACATACTGTAGGTAGTAAATAAACGTTAAGAGAAACTGAAGGGCCAATCAGGAATGGACAGTCCACAGACACTAGCAACATTGGGTACACAAGTCACAGGACATACCGTAGGTAGTAAATAAACGCTAGAGAAAACCAAAGGGCTAATCAAGAATGGACAGTCCAGAGACACTAGCAACATTGGGTACACAAGAGACAGGACATACCGTAGGTAGTAAATAAATGTTAGAGAAAACAGAAGGGCTAATCAAGAATGGATAGTCCAGAGACACTAGCAACATTGGGTACACAAGTTACAGGACACAGGGGCTGCTCTGGTTCCCAAAAGGTAGGAGCCAGAAAAATCGCCAGGTGCCATTTTCAGGTGCCAGTTTTGAGTCAGGAGCCAGTTTAGTAGCCAGTTAAATTTTTACAAGGAGCCAATTTTTTCGAACCGAAACTGTGGATGATTGCATGTACCACTACCAGTTTCATGTTCAGTTTCATGTATAAATGGTCCGGATTTGTTTCTACAAATGTTAATGTCTGTATTGTACTTCTGTTTTTCATTTTGATTTCATCATCAAAAACAAAAAGATTTATATAATTTACTACAATATACTGTATTTTACGGATTATCAAGGATTCAGCCAGGATTTTGAGACCATTAGTGACTTTTGCGGAACAGAATTTTAATGAGCTAAATCTTATAATCAGTTACTTTGCCTTATTAGTTAGTAATGGAGATTGAAAAGCTATGAAAACTCCCTAGGATGGGAACATACTCTGCAAATTAGAAACCAACTGATAAAACATAACATTGCCATGATTTTGAACTAATTACTAATACCACACAAATTGTAATACCCCCCCCCTCCCCTCTTTTTTTGAAATATTACTGTGCTTTGATCTAATACTACAACAATTGTAAGAACTCATATTTGTGCAGTCTTCAGCAGAAAAAAATATGTCTCTGCCAATGGTCCAACTTCTAGATACTTTGTACAAAATGTAGGTAATGAATAGAACAAACGTCAAAAACTGAAGCAAGTTGTAAAATAAATAATTATTTCTCAGATCTCATAATAAAATTGCAACAATTGGAATAAAAATACTGACTGTGGTTATTTTTTTTAATGGCAGACACGTGTCCGTTTGTAAATAGTTCTATATATAGAACGCAATTGTTACCCGGATGCTGACCGATAAAAAACTTATGCATCCTCGTGCAGTGCATTTCAATGGCCAACCTTCGCATATAAAAAATGACCATATTAAATATGAGAACTAAGATTACATTTCACAAAAATGACAATAAATATATCAAAAGGTCGTTTGGTTACATTGCGAACTCCTGTTGATCGCACCATTTTTATTTTTTAAGTTTCTTTATAAACCAAAGGTTATGACTTTTCGAGAAAGTCACTTTCAAAATACTTAATGAATACGATAGACAAAAGACTTCCTAACTCCTGTATAAACATGATATCGACATTTTCATAAATGAAACATGGCAAAAATAGTTTGCTATGGTGGACATTGTGACAAATCGTGCAATGAATGATGATTAACAAAAATATGTCCACTTAAAATACATACTGTGACATTTTGAGTATATGTCAATCATAACTATAAAAAAAAATCATTATCGTTGATTGAATTCTTTGTCCGGATCATTATCTTTAACCAGGTAAATCAAGCCAGGTGTGATCAAAGATTACGCAATCAAAACAAAAATTCTATAATCCGTTGATTGGCTTGTAACATGTAATAAAATTGTCATTGTTTGACTAATTAGTTTTAATCAGCAAATGAAGAAGAAGAATGGATTGCTACAAACATTTTTATACGATTTTTTTAAAATTCAAGTGACGAATTGTGTACGGGAAATACTCGTCACTTTCGAAAATCAATCGTCAATAATTTATTGATTTTTGCTACGGTACACAGTGATTATCTATAAATTTACACAAGGAAATCTACGCGCCCAAAAAATCGGCAAAAGCCGATTTCAGTCGCCAGTCAAGAAAAAAAATCGCAAATTGCGACATTGGTGACCGACAGAACGATCCCTGGGACATACCATAGGTAGTAAATAAACGTTAAGAGAAAACCAAAGGGCCAACCAAGCAAAAATCAATTGATCGTAAGTTCCTCTTGTATTGTATTGTCTATTCGAATTAATTTTCCATTCGGAATGTTTTGTATTTTTCGTTCTAATACATACATACTTTTTTGATAAATAAGGAAGAGGGCAAACAGTTGAGAAAAAAAATAACATCGTTTGGAAAATATTCATAACTGTGCACATGATTAATGATCGGATTGTTAAATATAGAATGGCAGTGTGATCGCACCTTCACATCGTGAACCTGTAAATCCATACAAACAGGAACAGTTATAACTACTGTCAGATATAAAACATGAACCACCATTAAAACATGGTGAATCTGAACATGGCGTTTCTAAAAATAGATAATAAATATTATAATGTCTCGTTGTTACAAGTACTTTAACAAGTGTGTCCCTATATAAAATAAAATGGTTCCGTCGCCTTAGTTACATGACAACCAATGTCGATAAATTTTACCTGAAATGTTTTAGCTTGAAACGTTTCAGAAGAAGAGTTTGAAAATACCAAAGGGTAATCAGAATCCTACCTATGTTCAGACCTCAAAACTAAATCATTTTTCAGATGTCAAAACTAAATCGTTTTAGTAAACATTCCCGAAAGCTTTAAGAAATTGTTTTGGATAAAACTTTTTTATTTTCCTTTCGGTCATCTCTAATGTTCATCAACAGAAAATATTTAAGCATTTCATAGTAATTTCATAAGAAGCAGATACATGTATTAAAACACTGTAGCTACAACAACAAAAAAGTCTATGAAATGTAATGCTGATCTTATCCTCAATAGAGTTGCATAGACAAGTATCTTTTATTTCTTTTAGTCTTCTAGGTGTCTAATATATATTAAAAAAGGATTCCCGCCACGATATAACTGAAACACTGCTAAAGGTGGGGCTAAACACCAATTTATCAATCAATCAATTATCGTCATTAGATTATTGCATAATCATAGCCTCTTGTAATATTAAATGTTTCTACAAACCTTCACAATGTGTTCCTCTAAAGACAGCTAGTCAAAGATAATATTATCATGGCCTGTTGTAATGTCTCTAATATTAAATGTTTCTACAAACCTTCACAATGTGTTCCTCTAAAGCCATCTAGACAGAGATAAGATTATCATGGCCTCTTGTAATGTCTCTAATATTAAATGTTTCTACAAACCTCCACAATGTGTTCCTCTAAAGCCATCTAGACAGAGATAATATTATCATGGCCTGTTGTAATGTCTCTAATATTAAATGTTTCTACAAACCTTCACAATGTGTTCCTCTAAAGCCATCTAGTCAGAGATAAGATTATCATGGCCTCCTGTAATGTCTCTAATATTAAATGTTTCTACAAACCTTCACAATGTGTTCCTCTAAAGCCATCTAGACAGAGATAAGATTATCATGGCCTCTTGTAATGTCTCTAATATTAAATGTTTCTACAAATCTTCACAATGTGTTCCTCTAAAGCCATCTAGTCAGAGATAAGATTATCATGGCCTCTTGTATTGTCTCTAATATTAAATGTTTCTACAAACCTTCCCAATGTGTTCCTCTAAAGCCATCTAAACAGAGATAAGATTATCATGGCCTCTTGTAATGTCTCTAATATTAAATGTTTCTACAAACCTTCACAATGTGTTCATCTAAAGACATCTAGACAGAAATAAGATTGTCATGGCCTCTTGTAATGTCTCTAATATTAAATGTTTCTACAAACCTTCACAATGTGTTCCTCTAAAGTCATCTAGTCAGAGATAAGATTATCATGGTCTCTTGTAATGTCTCTAATATTAAATATTTCTACAAACCTTCACAATGTGTTCCTCTCAAGCCATCTAGTCAGAGATAAGATTATCAAATGTTTCTACAAACCTCCACAATGTGTTCCTCTAAAGACATCTAGACAGAGATAAGATTATCATGTCCTGTTGTAATGTCTCTAATATTAAATGTTTCTACAAATCTTCACAATGTGTTCCTCTAAAGCCATCTAGACAGAGATAAGATTATCATGTCCTGTTGTAATGTCTCTAATATTAAATGCTTCTACAAATCTCCACAATGTGTTCCTCTAAAGACATCTAGACAGAGATAAGATTATCATGGCCTCTTGTAATGTCTCTAATATTAAATGTTTCTACAAACCTTCACAATGTGTTCCTCTAAAGCCATCTAGACAGAGATAAGATTATCATGGCCTCTTGTAATGTCTCTAATATTAAATGTTTCTACAAACCTTCACAATGTGTTCCTCTAAAGCCATCTAGACAGAGATAAGATTATCATAGCCTCTTGTAATGTCTCTAATGTTAAATGTTTCTACAAACCTTCACAATGTGTTCCTCTAAAGCCATCTAGTCAGAGATAAGATTATCATGGCCTCCTGCAATGTCTCTAATATTAAATGTTTCTACAAACCTTCACAATGTGTTCCTCTAAAGCCATCTAGTCAGAGATAAGATTATCATGGCCTCTTGTAATGTCTCTAATATTAAATATTTCTACAAGCCTTCACAATGTGTTCCTCTCAAGCCATCTAGTCAGAGATAAGATTATCAAATGTTTCTACAAACCTCCACAATGTGTTCCTCTAAAGACATCTAGACAGAGATAAGATTATCATGTCCTGTTGTAATGTCTCTAATATTAAATGTTTCTACAAACCTTCACAATGTGTTCCTCTAAAGCCATCTAGACAGAGATAAGATTATCATGGCCTCTTGTAATGTCTCTAATATTAAATGTTTCTACAAACCTTCACAATGTGTTCCTCTAAAGCCATCTAGACAGAGATAAGATTATCATAGCCTCTTGTAATGTCTCTAATGTTAAATGTTTCTACAAACCTTCACAATGTGTTCCTCTAAAGCCATCTAGTCAGAGATAAGATTATCATGGCCTCTTGCAATGTCTCTAATATTAAATGTTTCTACAAACCTTCACAATGTGTTCCTCTAAAGCCATCTAGTCAGAGATAAGATTACCATGGCCTCTTGTAATGTCTCTAATATTAAATGTTTCTACAAACCTTCACAATGTGTTCCTCTAAAGCCATCTAGTCAGAGATAAGATTATCATGGCCTCTTGCAATGTCTCTAATATTAAATGTTTCTACAAACCTTCACAATGTGTTCCTCTAAAGCCATCTAGACAGAGATAAGATTACCATGGCCTCTTGTAATGTCTCTAATATTAAATGTTTCTACAAACCTTCACAATGTGTTCCTCTCGAACCATCTAGTCAGATAAGATTATCATGGCCTCTTGTAATGTCTCTAATATTAAATATTTGTACAAACCTTCACAATGTGTTCCTCTCAAGCCATCTGGTCAGAGATAAGATTATCATGGCTTCTTGTAATGTCTCTAATATTAAATATTTCTACAAACCTTCACAATGTGTTCCTCTCAAGCCATCTAGTCAGAGATAAGATTATCATGGCCTCTTGTAATGTCTCTAATATTAAATGTTTCTACAAACCTTCACAATGTGTTCCTCTAAGGCCATCTATACAGATATAAGGTTATCATGGCCTCTTGTAATGTCTCTAATCTTAAATATTTCTACAAACCTTCACAATTTGTTCCTCTAAAGCTATCTTGACAGGAACAATCATAACTACTTCCCGAAATTGAACAGGTACCATTAAATAGGCATGGAGAGATGGTGCATGGTGTCACTGAAATACATGGTTACAAAGGATAAATGTTGTCATTTAATTGGTTACTAAAGCTTAAGGGTCAAACATTTTAGGTTCAAAATATATCAACAATCCATAAAAGTGGCTAAAAATTCCTAATCCATCTACAAATAAAATTTATAATTTGTACTAGCTGTTGAAATATATTATTCAGTTCATTCACCGGTATTGCTTAATAAAAGACAAAAGTATGTGGATATATATATATTGTATCATAAAGGACGAAAATTGTGTTCTTTTATTTTGATCAATTTATTAAAATCGACTTGGCTTATTTTTTTCAGTTCAAGTTAGCCGAGTATATCAGATAGAGGGATACATTTCGTCATTCAAATTGTCACTACATATTATGCAGTTCATTCACAAGTACTACTTAATATAGGACAGACATGTGTATACTGTATGACAACAGTTGGTCGAACCTGAACATAATGGCGCTGAATCACAACGAGTTCTATTTGTATCAGAAACAGAAAGGTACTACTTGTTCATTTCGGTTAACTACCTTGACATTCTGGACCAGTTAATCCAGGAGGACAAACACAGATGTGGTTTCCATCAACAACAATACATCGACCGTCATTTTGGCAGGGGGCGCTGCTACATGGTGTCACTGTGTAAAATATATAAGAAACAAGTTTGAAGATAACAAAGGGCTAATCAAACACCTTAAGCTTTAAATCGAAGAATTCCAGACAATACAGAATAATTACTGATGTAGTCGACTTATAAAGATCCAGCGAAAAATTAATACATTTTGGTTGGTGCTATCAACGACAAATTGGTACATATTAGTTAGTCATCATCCACCAAAAAAATTAGTACATTTTGGTTCGTGATCATCCATCGAAAAATGAGCACATTTTCATTTGTGGTCATCCACCGAAAAAGGAGTACATTTTGGTTCGTGGTCATCCACCATAAAAGGAGTACATTTTGGCTTGTGGTCTTCCACCAAAAAATGAGTACATTTTGGTTCGTGGTCATCCACCGAAAAAGAAGTACATTTTGGTTCGTTGTCATCCACTATAAAAGGAGTACATTTTGGTTCGTCGTCATCCATCAATAAAGGAATACATTTTGGATCGTGGTGATCCACCGAAAAAGGAGTACATTTTGGTTCGTGGTCATCCACCGAAAAAGGAGTATATTTTGGTACGTGTTCATCCACCATAAAAGGAGTACATTTTGGTTAGTGGTCATCCACCATAAAAGGAGTATATTTTGGTACGTGTTCATCCACCATAAAAGGAGTACATTTTGGTTCGTGATCATCCACCAAAAAAGGAGTAAATTTTGGTTCGTGGTCATCCGTTATAAAAGGAGTACATTTAGGTTTGTGGTGATCCACCGAAAAAGGAGTACATTTTGGTTCGTGGTCATCCACCGAAAAAGGAGTATATTTTGGTACGTGTTCATCCACCATAAAAGGAGTACATTTTGGTTAGTGGTCATCCACCATAAAAGGAGTACATTTTGGTTCGTGATCATCCACCATAAAATTAGTACATTTTGGTTAGTGGTCATCCACCATAAAAGGAGTACATTTAGGTTTGTGGTCATCCACCATAAAAGGAGTACATTTTGGTTCGTCGTCATTCATCAATAAAGGAATACATTTTGGATCGTGGTGATCCACCGAAAAAGGAGTACATTTTGGTTCGTCGTCATCCACCGAAAAAGGAGTATATTTTGGTACGTGTTCATCCACCATAAAAGGAGTACATTTTGGTTAGTGGTCATCCACCATAAAAGGAGTACATTTTGGTTAGTGGTCATCCACCATAAAAGGAGCACATTTTGGTTAGTGGTCATCCACCATAAAAGGAGTACATTTTGGTTAGTGGTCATCCACCTTAAAAGGAGTACATTTTGGTTAGTGGTCATCCACCATAAAAGGAGTACATTTTGATTAGTGGTCATCCACCATAAAAGCAGTACATTTTGGTTCGTGATCATCCACCATAAAAGCAGTACATTTTGTTTCGTGGTCATCCACCAAAAAAGAAGTACATTTTGGTTCGTGATCATCCGCCGAAAAATGAGTATATTTTGGTTCGTGTTCATGCCATATAGTACAATTCATTATTTATAATTCTTGTATCATGTGAATTAGTCGTGGTCATGTTGACCTATTTGAACTGATTGGATATTTTTCTCCGCCCGGTTATATGTGAGGGTGGTATTCTACTCGCATGTGGAAAACACTTGCATTACCAGTAAGAGGGAAAGCCCATAATTCTAGTTTAACCCCGTCACTTTTTATCAAAGTGACTGTACCAAGCCAGGAAAGTGAGCGGTCATGTTTTTGTGTGTTAGGGGTATAGTTGTATCAAGCCAGGAAAGTGAGCGGTCATGCTTTTATCTGTTAGAGGCATCATTGTACCAAGCCAGGAAATTGAGCAATCATGTTTTTGTGTTAGGGGTATTGTTCTAAAAGCCAGGAAATTGAGCGATCATGTTTTTGTGTTAGGGGTATCGTACCAAGCCAGGAAAGTGAGCGATCATGTATTTGTGTGTTAGGGGAATGGTTGTACCAAGCCAGGAAAGTGAGCGATCATTTTTTTGTGTTAGAGGTATCATTGTACCAAGCCAGGAAAGTGAGCGATCATGTTTTTGTGTGTTAGGGATACCGTTGTACCAAGCCAGGAAAGTGAGCGATCATGTTTTTTTGTGTTAGAGGTATTGTTGTACCAAGCCAGGAAAGTGTGCGATCATGTTTTTTTGTGTTAGGGATACCGTTGTACCAAGCCAGGAAAGTGAGCGATCATGTTTTTTTGTGTTAGGGGTATCGTTGTACCAAGCCAGGAAAGTGAGCGATCATGTTTTTTTGTGTTAGGGGTATCGTTGTACCAAGCCAGGAAAGTGAGCGACCATCTTTTTATGTGTTAGGGATACCGTTGTACCAAGCCAGGAAAGTGAGCGATCATGTTTTTGTGTGTTAGGGGCATCGTTGTACCAAGCCAGGAAAGTGAGCGATCATGTTTTTGTGTGTTAGGGGTATCGTTGTATCAAGCCAGGAAAGTGAGCGATCATGTTTTTGTATGTTAGGGGTATTGTTGTACCAAGCCAGGAAAGTGAGCGATGATGTTTTTGTATGTTAGGGGTATCGTTGTATCAAGCCAGGAAAGTGAGCGATGATGTTTTTGTATGTTAGGGGTATTGTTGTACCAAGCCAGTAAAGTGAGCGATCATGTTTTTTTGTGTTAGGGGTATCGTTGTACCAAGCCAGGAAAGTGAGCGACCATCTTTTTGTGTGTTAGGGATACCGTTGTACCAAGCCAGGAAAGTGAGCGATCATGTTTTTGTGTGTTAGGGGCATCGTTGTACCAAGCCAGGAAAGTGAGCGATCATGTTTTTGTGTGTTAGGGATACCGTTGTACCAAGCCAGGAAAGTGAGCGATCATGTTTTTGTGTGTTAGGGGCATCGTTGTACCAAGCCAGGAAAGTGAGCGATCATGTTTTTGTGTGTTAGGGGCATCGTTGTACCAAGCCAGGAAAGTGAGCGATCATGTTTTTGTGTGTTAGAGGTATCGTTGTACCAAGCCAGGAAAGTGAGCGATCATGTTTTTTTGTGTTAGGGGTATCGTTGTACCAAGCCAGGAAAGTGAGCGATCATGTTTTTGTGTGTTAGAGGTATCATTGTACCAAGCCAGGAAAGTGAGCGATCATGTTTTTGTGTGTTAGGGGTATCGTTGTACTAAGCCAGGAAAGTGAGCGATCATGTTTTTGTGTGTTAGAGGTATCGTTGTACTAAGCCAGGAAAGTGAGCAATCATGTTTTTATCTGTTAGGGGTATCAATTTGGTCTCTTTCTACGAATTTTATATTGTATTTTGGAACTATTTCGACAGTGTAGTAAATTTTGTTTTCCATTTTAAGATGCAAAGTTTGAAGATGCTAGAGTAATTGGAAGCAGTTGAAAATTAATGAAAACCGTGTGCATAATAGTCATAGTGATCAGGATAGTTGCTCCGATTAATGATCAGATCGTAAAATAGAACATAATGCTGTAGTCGTACCTTCACATCGTGAACCTGTAAATCCTAACAAACAGGAACAGTTGTAACTACTGCCAGATATAAAACATGAACCACCATTAAAACAAGATGAATCTGAACATGGCGTTTCTGGAAATAGATAATAGATGACAACATACAAATATTTCAGTATAGCGTTGTTACATAACGCTAAAAAGCACAGTTGTTCTCCATGAATCAGAGCGTATTACTTCCACACGCACAACAGTTCAAAACAAAACGAAATAAAAGTATGTTTTTTATTACGATTCGTTGGAATTTGTAGTTCACACGACACTGTAAGCGCTTCAAAGACGTTTCAGCAGTTGAATCGTATCAAACATGTATCGATAATGATTTCTATCAAGTGTTTCAGGTGTAAATTTGAAGATTATCATTGCTTTTCGTAATGTCTCCAACATTAAATATTTCTACAAACCTTCACAATTTGTTCCTCTAAAGCCATCTTGACAGGAACAATCATAGCTACTTCCGGAAATTGAACAGGTACCATTAAATAGGCACGGTGAGATGGTACATGGTGTCACTGAAATACATTTTTCCCCAATGATAAATTTTGTGATGTAATTAGTTACTAAAAGTAAAATGCCAAAAAATTTTGGCATATATATATTAAAAAATCTCCGGACATGTGATTAACAAGTCTAATTATCTAAAACAATTACGATTTGTTAGCTGTTGCAATATCTTATTTAGTTCATTTACAAGAATATTGATTAATAAAAGACAAACATATTTAGATTAATAATATTGTATCATAAAGGACAAAATCATGATGCCTTTCTCGATAAGTATGTTGGATACATTGTGTCCAAGTCAAATTTGACATATGGCCTATTATTTCAGTTCAAATTAACCGAGTATATGAGTTATGGGATTAAATTCAGCTAACAATTATAATGAACCAATCGTATTCATACTTCAAGTCTTGCAAAGTATGGCCTGCATTGAATCAGATTTCAATAAGTATGCCACCTTATGTCTTACTTGATGTACAATGGTGTAGCAAGACATGTGCGTTGAAACTCCCGCTGGCCACAAGTGGTTTTACCGAATATCAAAAGATTTATTCTGCCCATGAAGCTGTAATAACCTTTTTATTTGATATGAAGTTTGAAGATACCAAAGGCTATTAGCATGTTAAAAACTATAGTGATTTTCCGTAAAGCTGACATTAACAAAGTTATTATTCCATCATAAATCAACTACCTGTACATTGGGTTTTAGTTACCTTGACATTCTGGACCATTAAATCCATGAGGACAAACACAGACATAATTTCCATCAACATCAATACATCGACCGTCATTCTGGCAGGGGGCGCTGCTACATGGTGTCACTGTATAAAATATGTATAGAATAATATTTAATAAAATGAAAGACAAAAAATACTACACTATCAGCACAATTTTAAAATCCAATCGAAAAATCGCAGAAAAAGACAGAAAATTGACACCGCTAATACTATTATATATTTCCTACCTTGGAATAGACACATAAAAAACAGCGGCATGCAAACATTGTTCGGTTCGACTTTACCTCCAGTTGTTTGTGGGAGGGCCATGATATATTTACTTTAATTTTGCTTCTTTGCACATAGCGGTGTCTAACACATAGTGTGTTGCATTTTTGTTTTGTCTTCGTCTTGTGTCTTGTGTACCCAATGTTGCCAGTCTCTCTGGATTGTTCATTTGTTATTTCCCCTTCGGTATTCTCTCATGTTTAAACTAGTTCTATGGGCCCAAATCTCTCCTCTTAAGGAAATGTAGCATCCAGCAAGTAATTGACTAAAAATGATCAACGAAAAAAGTGTACAATTTGGATTGTGTTCATACCATATAGTACTATTATTATTATTGTATGTATAATTATTATTGGAAAAATATGCACAAACTCGCACAAAAAAGTCATAGAAAAATGCTGATTATCTGGATTAGTGACATAGAGGTGTAATCATACCTTGACATTGTGAACCTCTAAATCCTAGCAAACAGGAACAGCTATAACTACTGCCAGATATAACACATGAACCGCCATTAAAACATGGTGCATCTGAACATGGCGTTTCTGGAAATAGATAATAGATCATAACAGAAAAATATTTCAGTATAGAGCTGCTACTACATGTACACTGAAAACTTTTAAAAGCACAGTTGCTCTCCATCAATTGGAATGCTTTATATCTAATAATAAATGTTGGATTAATTTTGCAAGGCATTTTATTTAGAACCGTTCCAGAAAGAAATCTATGTTCAGACGTCAAAACTAAACCTTTTTTAGGAAACGTTTCGAAAAACATATTACCTCCACATGCAAAACAGTGAAAAATGAAAAAAAATAATTGTATACGATTCGTTGCAATTTTGGAGTTTACACTACACTGTAAGGCGCTTCGAAGACGCTTCAGCAGTTTAATCGTATCGAACACGTATGATAATGATTTGAATAAGTGTTTCATCTGTAATGTAGTCAGTGAACGTTTTCAAAATGACACTAAAGACTCATTTTTTCAGACGAGCGTTTTTAAGTTTTTAAATTTGTTTTGTTGAATATGATCTTTTCTTTCCAGTGATATCAGTTATAGTGCCATTGACTTTTTATACCCTCTGTTTTAATACAAGATGTGTTTCTTACATGTATGTTTTATGACAAGGTATCATCTGTTTTATGTTCAGTATTCTGTGATAGAGCTAAAGTTTTAAAATTTTTAACCTTAACCTAAAGTCTATCATATTTTGTTCTTAATAATATCTAAGTTCATTATTCTATGATAAAGCCATATTTTTGCCTAAATTGTGTCAGTAAATTTTGTTTAACTTTAACCTAGTCTATCATAATTTGTTCTTAAAAATATCTAAGTTCAATTTCTCTTTCCCTTTTCTTTTATTTTATTTTTTTCCTGCGTATTTTAGAATTCTAAATGTTGTATATATACTTTTAGATTTGGACTAGTTTTTCAATCAGAAATTTTTATCTCATTGTGTCAATTCTTGATATATGTTTTATTGCATTTTATGCACTGTAAAGTGCTTAGAGTAATATTGTTTTAGATTAAGCGCTATAGAAGAATTGTAATAATAATAATAATAATAATGCTTTCATCACTTCTATTTTTATCAAATATTGACCACCTTTAACAAGTTGAAGATTATGGTTACTTCTTGTTATGTCTCTAATATTAAATATTTCTACAAACCTTCACAATTTGTTCCTCTAAAGCCATCTTGACAGGAACAATCATAGCTACTTCCGGAAATTAAACAGGTACCATTAAATAGGCACGGTGAGATAGTACATGGTGTCACTGAAATACATTTTTCCCAATGATAAATTTTGTGATGTAATTAGTTGCTAAAAGTAAAATGCCAAATACTTTTGGCATAAATATATTTAAAAATCTCCAAACATGTGATTAACATGTCTAATTTATTTTAAAAAAATAACATTTCCCAGAGTTGCAGATAAAAAAAAATTCCTGTCTGACATTGGGTCCTGCAAGTAAGAGAGAGTTTTGCCAGACCTATCAACTTTTTGCCAGACCTGCTTTTTTTTTAGAAATTTTTTAATATTTCACTTTCAATACAGTATGATTAAAGGGACAATCTTAAAGCCTTGACACAGCTAACGACTACTACGACCAGAATCAGATTAAGGATATTGCCAAAGGGGGGTTAGTGACTGAGACCACATTCAATTTAGATAGCCCTGCAACATCGAGTAATCAATACTTCATATTAGTAAGATTTTATTATTCCTCTAATGAGTATTATGTCTCCCCCCACTTTTGTGGGGAGACATATTGTTTTTGTCCTGTCCGTCACACAGTTTGTCGGTGCAACTCCTCTGAAACTACTGAACAGAATTTCATGAAACTTGGTAGGTAGTAAGGACACCATATGTAGTTGTGCATATTACCAGGAAATTTTGATCCCCTAAATTTTGTGGGAGTTATGCCCATTTGAACTTCAAAATTTTCCCAAATATACTTCTGAAGCAGCTTGTCAGTGCAACTCCTCTGAAACTACCAAACAGAATTTCATGAAACTTGGTAGGTAATAAGGACACCATATGCGGTTGTGCATATTACCAGGAAATGTTGATCTTCTAAATTTTGTGGGAGTTATGCCCCTTTGAACTTGAAATTTCCCGAAATATACTTCTGAAGTAGCTTGTCAGCACAACTCCTCTGAAATTACTGAACAGAATTTCATGAAACTTGGTAGGTAGTAAGGACACCATATGTAGTTGTGCATATTACCAGGAAATTTTGATCTCCTGAATTTTGTGGGAGTTATGCCCCTTTGAACTTGGAAATTTCCCGAAATTTACTACTGAAGCAGCTTGTCAGCGCAACTCTTCTGAAACTACTGAACAGAATTTCATGAAACTTGGTAGGTAGTAAGGACACCATATGTAGTTGTGCATATTACCAGAAAATGTTGATCCCCTATATTTTGTGGGAGTTATGCCCCTTTGAACTTAAAATTTCCCGAAATATATTTCTAAAGCAGCTTGTCAGCACAACTCCTCTGAAACTACTGAACAGAATTTCTTGAAACTTGGTAGTTAGTAAGGACACCATATGTAGTTGTGCATATTACCAGGAAATGTTGATCCCATACATTTTGTGGAAGTTATTTGCAAACACTCTAGTGTAATATCCCTTGCTGAAACTTGTATATATATATGTACAAGAGTCTATCATAATGTCACTATTTCCCTGAAAAAGTTTTCATCACCAATCCATTGATTTTAGAAGAACAAAACTCCTTTAAAATCATTGGAACATGGGCAGAGCAATTTTCTGGAATGGGGAACTTTGCCATAGCAATATGGAATAGTACCTGTAACCCTTGCTTTAGCACTTTTGATCATTTTTTTTTTGTGTTTCATGGATTAAAAACAGGTTTTTTTTGTTATTCATTGAAGCTTAATTTATTTGTTACCCAAATAGATTTTTTACCTATGACAGTTTCTGGGACGGGGGGAGACATACGTTTTTGCGGGCAAAAACAAACTTTAATTTTGATATCAAGTCGTCATTTGTTTGTTCATTTTGTCCTTCCATTTTCGATTAAAGGACCGCCCCGTCGCCTCTCCTTTTCATATGCCCACCTTTTGTCTTTTTTATTCTCTAGATAAATCGATAGGTAGTGGGTGCTTTTTTCCAGATTTAGACCCCTCTGTAAACTTAATTGGCCATGCAGCCATAACGGAAATGATCAAATTACAATTTACAACGATTACCGATAGGATACGAAATAAAATCCGGAATGGGAACTGGTTCCCGAAATTTAGCATAAACAGAAAGGAACAGAAATTTTTACCGATTTGTTTACGACTTTTGACTTTATTAATGATAATCAAAGATCCTTCGCTTAGGGGTCTAAGAGGTAACCAGGACCGAGAGAAATTTGATTTTTGACAGCCCCAAGCAGTAAAAATGTTTGCCAGTCATTAGGTTTGACACAAAGACGTCATTTGCCGGACCCTCTAAAATTCTGCCCCCTAGGTCCGACGGGTAGCTGCATCTCTGCATTTACGATTTGTTAGCTGTTGCAATATCTTATTTAGTTCATTCACAAGAATATTGATTAATAAAAGACAAACATATCTAGATTAATAATATTGTATCATAAAGGACAAAATCGGGATGTTTTTTTTCGATAAATATGTTGGATACATTGTGTCCAAGTCAAATTTGACGTATGACCTATTATTTCAGTTCGAATCAACCGAGTATACGAGTTATAAGGCTAAATTCAGTTAAAAATTATAATGAACCGACCATATTCGTACTTCAAGTCTTACAAAGTATGGCCTGAATTGTATCAGATTTCAATAAGTATGCCACCTTATGTCTTACTTGATGCACAATGGTGTAGCAAGACATGTGCGTTGAAACTCCTGCTGGCCAAAAGTGGTTTTACCGAATATCGAAAGATTTATTCTGCCCATGAAGCTGTAATAACCTTTTTATTTTATTTGAAGTTTGAAGATACCAAAGGGTATTAGCATGTTAAAAAACTATACCATACCTGTTAACCTCTGGGAACTGCTAGGGGGATGATCTCCCCCTAACCAATTCTTCTAAGGGGGAGATTTTGTGCGTCGCCTTTAAGCGCACAAAATTGTACCTTGTAGTTGCATACATGTGATAGAGCTGCTATGCTACAACTGGAGATTTGTAAATTTTTGGCATGTTTTTATTGTTAATTGATGTTTTCTTTTTGTTTGTTTCAGTATTGAACCAACTGCATCCCATTTCAATATATATTGTTTACATTTCTATCTTATTAGTAGTGTTTCATATGATGAATGAAGGATAAAAACTGTATTTATAATTTATTCATAATCGTTCATAATCATAAGGTTATAACAAAGCAATAACAATGAAGAGAGAATGCTCTGAACAATAAAGTCATAGAGCACTAAAATTAAAAAGTCACTTTGCTGCTGGTGCGTTGGGTGATAGCATACGTTTTGGCATTTTTGTGGTTTATTAATTCCATCCTGGAACTTAGTCCTTAAATAATACTTTGATCGGCTTTGGTCCCAAACAAGCCATAACAACTCAATCCGAGATGAATTCATTGCACGTTTGATCGAAATAAGAAGTTTTCCTCTGCATCAAAGGTTGTCCGACTCCTGTTTGCACAACGGTTTATAAATATTTTTAATTGCCGCCATCACACTTCTAATCATCTAAGCGTGTGCCACAAACCCACTCCCTTATCCCCAATTAACTGTCAATCAGTGGATAATTGTTGCATAATCATCAACACCTTAATTAACCCCCATGACCCAATTTACCTGTAAAGGTGTCAAACAGATCAATAACCGGATATCTTTTAAACACCTTTATCATTCGTATCTCTCGGCGTTTTTCATCAGCGCGGGAGCTCCAAATGGGGAATTTCCAGAAATATTGATAGCAAAATGTAGGTCAAGATTTTATTGTACTTGATCTTTTTGTTGGGGGGAGATTGCGCGGGAGAAAAATGTGTGTGCGGGAGATTAATGTCTCCCGCGTATGAGACCCAGTCCATGCGGGACATAAGCCTCTTACGCGGGAGAATCCCACGAAAAGGGGGAGGGTTAACAGGTATGCTATAGTGATTTTCCGTAAAGTTAACATTACCAAAGTTAGTATTCCATCATAAAATAACTACATTGGGTTTTAGTTACCTTGACATTCTGGACCATTAAATCCACGAGGACAAACACAGACGTAATTTCCATCAACATCAATACATCGACGGCCAATTTGGCAGGGGGCGCTGCTACATGGTGTCACTGTATAAAATATGTATAGAATAATAACTAATAAAATGAAAAACAAAAAATACTACACTGTCAGCACAATTCCAGAATCCAATCGAAAAATCGCAGAAAAAGACGGAAAATCAACACCGCTAAAACTATTATATATTTCCTAGCTTGGTACAGACACATAAAAAACAGAGGCGTGCAAACGTTGTTTGGTTCGTCTTTACCTCCAGTTGTTTGTGGGAGGGCCATGTTATATTTACTTTAATTTTGTTTGTTTGCGCATAGCGGTATCTAACATATACTGTGTTGCGTTTTTGTTTTGTCTTCATCGTGTGTCTTGTGTACCCAATGTTGCCAGTCTCTCTGGATTGTTCATTTGTTATTGCCCTTCGGTATTCTCAAATGTTTAAACTAGTTCTGTGGGCCCAAATATCTCCTCTTAAGGAAATGATGCATTCAGCAAGTCGTTGACTAAAAATGATCACCGAAAAATGTGTACATTTTGGATCATGTTCATACCATATACATGTAGTACTATTATTATTATTATTTTTATTTTTTTCATTATTATTATTATTGAAAAAACTACACAAGATCGCACATAAGTAATCGAAAAAGGCTGATTATCTGGATTAATGATCGTATTGTATAATATGACACAGCTGTACTAAATAGTCGTACCTTCACATCGTGAACCTGTAAATCCATACAAACAGGAACAGCTATAACTACTGCCAGATATAAAACATGAACCGCCATTCATACATGGTGAATCTGAACATGGCGTTTCTGAAAATAGATAATAGATAATAACAGAAAAATATTTCAGTATAGCGCTGTTACATGTACACTGAAAATTTTAAAAGCACAGTTGCTTTCAATGAATCAGAGCGTTTTATACGCCTTAATAAATGATTGGTTGATATGGAAACCATTTAATTTAGAACTGTTCTAGAAACAAATCTATGTTAGACATCAAAACTAAAAATTTTTACGGAAGCATTTTAGGAAACGTGTAACGTCCTCACGGAAAACAGTTGAAACGAAACAAAATTATATTTTTATTATGATTCGTTGGAATTTAAAGTTCACACGAGACTAAGGCACTTTGAAGACGTTTCAGCAGTTGAATTGTATTGAACGTGTATGATAATGATTTGATAAAGTGTTTCAGGTGTAATGATTTCATCATCAAATATTGACCACCTTTAACGCGTTAAAGATTATTATTGCTTTTTGTAATGTCTATGATCTTCGATCTTTCTACAAACCTTCACAATGTGTTCCTCTAAAGCCATCTTGACAGGAACAATCATAACTACTTCCGGAAATTAAACAGGTACCATTAAATAGACATGGTGAGATGGTGCATGGCGTGACTGAAATACATGTTTACAACAGGTCAAATGTCTTGATTTAATTGGTCACTAAAGGTGAAAGGTCAAATATGTATTAACAATCCACAACAGTGAATAAAAATGTCCAAAAATAAAACTTGTAATTTGTGCAAGCTGTAGTAAAATCTTTTTCAGTCCATTCATAAGTATATTGTTTAATAAAAGACAAACAAATTTAGATTAATAATATTTTATCATAAAGGACAAAATCGTGATGCTTCTGTTCGATAAATATGTTGGATACCTTGTGTCAAGTCAAATTTGACGCATGATCGACTTATTATTTCAATTCGAATAAGCGAATATACGAGCTATCAGGTTAAATTTAGTTAACAATTAAAATGAACGGATAGTATTCTTACTTCAAGTCTTACAAAGTATGGCTTGCATTGTATCAGATTTCAATAAGTATGCCGCCTTATGTCTTGCTGGATGTACAGTGGTGTAACAGCAACTATTTAGAGAACACTTACATAATCAAGAAATGTGCTTTGAAACTCCTGCTGTCCACAAATACTTTTCGGAATGTCACAAGATTTGTTTCCTATCCATGAAGCTGTAATAACCCTTTTGTTTGATTATATTTATTGAAGAATTTAAATGAATGGAAGTTTTGTACTCACTATGTAGTATTTTGTATGTAATTGTCATTTTGTCCTTGTTCCTTTGGCCATTGTATTGTCTGTCTTTCTCTGATTGACGGCTTCTGAATACCCCTTTTAGTATCTTCAAACTTTTAGCTTACAACAGTTGATCATTCTTAAACTTTCTAATGACGAATCATATCAGCAACACAGTGTGCTTGATTTGTAGCATAAACAGAAATTGACTACTTCATCATGAAACAACCACATTTGGGTTTTAGTTACCTTGACATTCTCGACCATTAAATCCACGAGGACAAACACAGAGGTAATGTCCACCAACAACAATACATTGACCATTATTCTGGCAGGGGGCCTCACTACATGGTGTCACTGTGTAAAATATGCATGTAATAATAACTTATAAAATGAAAAACAAAAATACTATATTTTCAGAACAATTTTAAATCCAATCGAAAAATCGCAGAAAAAGACGGAAAATCGACACCGCTAATACTATTATTTGGTACAGGCACTTCAATGAAAAAAAACAAGTGGCATGCTTAAACTATGTATATTCACCCAAATCTCTGCTCTCAGTGAAATGATGCATTCAGCAAGTCGTAGACTAAAATGATCTGCCTAAAAATGTGTACATTTTGGATCATCTTCATACCATATAGTACTATTATTATTGTATGTATAATTATTATTGGAAAAACATGCACAAACTCGCAAAAAAAAGTCATAGAAAATGCTGATTATCTGGATTAGTTATCAGATAGTAACATGACATAGAGGTGTAATCATACCTTGACATCGTGAACCTCTAAATCCTAGCAAACAGGAACAGCTATAACTACTGCCAGATATAACACATGAACCGCCATTAAAACATGGTGCATCTGAACATGGCGTTTCTGGAAATAGAAAAATAGTTCAGCATAGCGCTGCTACATGTACACTGAAAACTTTTAAAAGCACAGTTGCTCTCCATCAACTGGAATGCTTTATATCTAATAATAAATGTTGGGTTAATTTTGGAAGGCATTTTATTTAGAACCGTTCCAGAAAGAAATCTGTGTTCAGACGTCAAAACTAAACTTTTTTAAGGAAACGTTTCGAAAAAAGTATTACCTCCACACGCAAAACAGTTAAAAATGAAAAAAATTAATTGTTTTTATACGTTTTGTTGGAATTTTGGAATTTACACGACACTGTTAGGCACTTCGAAGACGCTTCAGCAGTTTAATCATCTCGAAAATGTATGATAATGATTTGATTAAGTGTTTCATGTGTAACGATTTCATCACTTCTATTCTTATCAAATATTGACCACCTTTAACAAGTTGAAGATTATGGTTACTTCTTGTTATGTCTCTAATATTAAATATTTCTACAAACCTTCACAATTTGTTCCTCTAAAGCCATCTTGACAGGAACAATCATAGCTACTTCCGGATATTGAACAGGTACCATTAAATAGGCACGGTGAGATGGTACATGGTGTCACTGAAATACATTTTTCCAAATGATAAATTTCGTGTCATTAGTTACTAAAAGTAAAATACCAAACACTTTAGGCATAAATATATTAAAAAATCTCCAAACATGTGATTAACATGTCTAATTTATCTCAAGAGTTTTTGAAATTCGTCGGACCTATCGGACCTAGGGGGCAGAAAATCATGAGGTCCACCAATAACGTCGGTAATGCCGGTCGCCATGTCCACCAAACATTTTTGAATGATGTGTTTACTTTTTTAACAGAAGTAGGAAACGCAGGTCGTATTGTAAATACCGGAACAAGTTCGGTCAACGATAAATTCGTAACCGCATTGAATACGTGATATTTTATCTGTTTTTGGTGAATATTATTGGTAACTGTCATGAAAATAAATATATTTGAATATATTGTGATGCGTAAGATCTTTTCGAGTGAAAAGCCCACAGAAAATTAATAAAATAAAAAAACATGACGTTCCTGATTGGTATCGTTCCCTTTACCGAATCCGTTTCTATTTAGAATTTTGTTTACAGTTCCGACAACATGGTAATGTGTCGATCATAAAAATGTGGTCTTTCCTGAAGCAGTAGAACGAAGCTCAGCCAGACCAACGTTGAGAGACTGCATAGGGAAATTGAACTGAAGATTGAGAAAGTCTATTGACTTTTAGAATATTGTTATTGTAATCTCAATAAAATTTTCAAAAATTATGTTTTAAATCTGGGAAATTTTTCAAGGTTTGAGGGTATCCCTAGCTGGATTTGGCTACTCTTTTTTGGTGCATGGCTTCAACTTTTTGGTTTATTCTGGATTGTGACTGGTCTTCCTATTTTTAGGCCTCTACCAGTACTAATGAAGTTAAATACAGAAAGCGCTCTGCTAGACTAAAATAATAATAACGGTATGACATTGCTTGGCTTTAAAACAATTTTACATAAAAAATGTAGGTCCGACATAAATTCAGAGGATCCAGCAGAAAATTCCTGGCTTCTGGACCTATGTCCAGCAAAATGAAAACAAATTTTAAAAAGTCTGTTATCTAACAAAATAAAATTTATGATTTGTTAGCTGTTGCAATATCTTATTTAGTTCATTCACAAGAATATTGATTAACAAGGGCAACGCAAAGCGTGTTGTATCCCCTCGCCTAATAATTAGATCCTGTGACCTTAACCTTTGACCTTGAAAATCAATAGGGTTCCAGATTTTCTTAAGGTCTAAGTATGTACCAGGTTTGGTCAAAATCCATTGAAGGATGTTGATTCTAGTGTTCACAAGGATGTTACGCAGTAAAAATTTGACCCGGTGACATTGACCTTTTACCTATGACCTTCAAAATCAATAGGCTTCCAGACTCTCCTAAGGACTAAGTATGTACCAAGCTTGGTCAAAATCCATTGAAGGATGTTAATTCTAGAGTGTTCACAAGGATGTTATGTGGTAAAAATTTGACCCCTTGACCTTTGACCTTGAAAATCAATAGAGTTCCAGGCTCTCCTAAGGACTAAGCATGTACCAAGTTTGGTCAAAATCCATTGCAGGATGTTGATTCTAGTGTTCAAAAGGATGTTATGTGGTAAAAATTTGACCCCTTGACCTTTGACCTTGAAAATCAATAGGGTTTCAGACTCTCCTAAGGACTAAATATGTACCAAGTTTGGTCAAAATCCATTGAAGGATGTTGATTCTAGAGTGTTCACAAGGATGTTACACGGTAACAAAATTACCCGGTGACCTTGACCTTTGACCTATGACATTAAAAATCAATTAGGTTCCAGACTCTCCTAAGGACTAAGTATGTACCAAGTTTAGTAAAAATCCATTGAAAGATGTTGATTCTACAGTGTTCACAAGGATGTTATGCTGTAAAAATTTGACCCGGTGACCTTGACCTTTGACCTTGAAAATCAATAGCGTTCCAGATTCTCTTAAGGACTAAATATGTACCACGTTTGGTAAAAATCCATTGAAGGATGTTGATCCTAGAGTGTTCACAAGGATGTTACGGAAGGACGAAAGGTAGCGTTACTATATCCCTTCGCAACTTCGTTGGCGAGGGGATAATAAAAGACAAACAAATTTAGATTAATAATATTTTATCATAAAGGACCAAATCGTGATGCAAGTTATCAACAGAATTCCAACCAGGCTTGAACTTGCAACTGGGAATTACATGCTACAAACCCTATTGATCCAACCTGCAAACCGTGTAACCAGGCAGAAGAACCCGTATCACACTTTTTAATATGCTGCAAAACCCTAGAATATCTCCGAGCACCAACGGTAAATAATATTATTGAGGAAAGTAGTAAATTGTTTGCTTTCCACTGTACTAACCCGCAGCTAGATATTATACAATTAATTATCAATCCATTTCACTACGCTGTGAATAATAGCTTAGAAGCAAATATATGCACCAGCATTGAGCCACTCTGTAGACAATTGATATATAAAATGCACTGTAAAAGATATGAACTGCTTGCGAAGAATGACCTGTTGAGATGTAAGAGAAAGATGAACATTTCTGCGTAGTCGATAACTCTTGTGTGTATGCAGATCGCCTAGACATATACTGTTATGGAATATATAAATTTTACCTTTTAAACGAATACTTAATATGAACTATGTAAATAACATGTGACGTGTAAATACATTGGTGTTGGATTGTATTGACAATTGGGATATAGTGATATTGTGTTTTATTACTCCAATCATGGAGGTGTGCCTTAATTGGCAGAATTTCATTGAATACAGATACAGATGCCTTTTACGATAAATATGTTAGATACATTGTGTCCAAGTCAAATTTGACGTATGACCTATTACTTCAGTTCGAATTAACCGAGTATACGAGTTATGGGGTTAAATTCAGCTAACAATTATAATGAACCGATCGTATTCTTACTTCAAGTCTTACAAAGTTTGGCCTGCATTGTATCAAATTTCAATAAGTATGCCACCTTATGTCTTACTTGATGTACAATGGTGTAGCAAGACATGTGCGTTGAAAATCCTGCTGACCACAAGTGGCTTTACCGAATATCAAAAGATTTATTCTGCCCATGAAGCTGTAATAACCTTTTTATTTTATTTGAAGTTTAAAGATACCAAAGGGTATCTATTAGCATGTTAAAAAATACAGTGATTTTCACTAAAAGCTGACATTACCAAAGTTAGTATTCCATCCTAAAACAACTACATTGGGTTTTAGTTACCTTGACAGTCTGGACCATTAAATCCATGAGGACAAACACAGACGTAATTTCCATCAACATCATAAAAAGCAATAAAATGAAAAACAAAAAATACTACACTGTCAAAACAATTTCTAAATCCAATCGAAAAATCGCAGAAAAAGACGGAAAATCGACACCGCTAATACTATTATATATTCCCTAGCTTGGTACAGACACATAAAAAACAGTGGCATGCAAACATTGTTCGGTTCGTCTTTACCTCCAGTTGTTTGTGGGAGGGCCATGTTATATTTACTTTAATTTTGCTTGTTTGTGCATAGCGGTGTCTAACACATATTGTGTTGTGTTTTTGTTTTGTTTTCGTCTTGTGTACCCAATGTTGCCAGTTTCTCTGGATTGTTCATTTGTTATTGCCCCTTCGGTATTCTCTAATGTTTAAACTAGTTCTATGGGCCCAAATCTCTCCTCTTAAGGAAATGATGCATTCAGCAAGTCGTTGACTAAAATTGATCACCGAAAAATGTGTACATTTTGGATCGTGTTCATATAGTACTATTATTATTAGTAATTACCGTATCTATTCTAATAGACGCCCCAGGAGCAAATGCATTTTTAAAATAGGGGGCGTCAATTAGAGAAACGAATTTCCGACTTTTATAGCCGTTAGATGAGGTTAATTAGATGAAACAGACTATAGAAATATACACGTGCTATGTCAATATACATTACCTAATGAAATGTCTCCGATATCGGTTAATCGGTGCGTGTTGGTTTGGTCTAACCTTCATTTATAAATTCCATTTAAAAACATGCATGGAGCAGCAAATGGAGTTTAATTTTGAAAGTTCTATTCAAGGTTATCACATATATAAATCAATCTGGACATACAAGATCGGCAAGAAACTTTCTTGTGAGAGAAGAAAATGATCCAAATGACAAATTTGCTGTGAAACTCGTTCGAAATGATGGAAATAAAGAACAATGTGTAGGACACGTGCCCATCGAACACAGCAAAGTATTTAAATTTGTTCTTAAAAGAGGTGGCAAAATATTTGCAACTGTATAGGATTGGAATTTCCGTGTATGTACACATTTTCGGGACAAGCTTGCTGATGTTGAAAAATTAAGAACTTTACTAAAACCCCCTACTACTTAAAATGGAATCTTAAGAATAAAGCTAGACACACATAATTTTTCTTTTAAGTTGAAAGTAATTAAATTTGCCAAAGAAATGGCAGCCAAGTTCTTTAATGTTGGGAGAAAACGTGCTTGTTTATCTGGACAATTATTGCCGATTAGTGTATAAATTACGACTGCTCTTCTATCTTTTAGTGCAGTGTGTATATACGTTTTTACTAATATGAATAACTAAACAACAGAATGGACTTTTAACAACACTATTAATTGCAATACTCCTGAAACGACTATTTTACAATACACGTTTTATACTTTTTAGTAATGGAAGTAAATACGTTTTTATGCCACTAACCAAACTTATACAACATGGAAATGATGAAATTTTAACTACTACGTATATTTTATCATAACTGTAAATAAGTATCTTTTTAAGTATGTGCCCGTTATGTTAGGTTTTATAATTTTACCCATAATTCGATTGCTCCGAATTCCAGAGGAATTTTACCTGTACAAAGACAAAGACAAAGACAAAGATGCGCAAAACTCTTTACACGCTGTAACTATTTTGGGAACTCTTACACGTTGTGTTGTTGATTAGTTACCGATAAGTGGAGTTTACATTTTATGAAATGGGGGCATTAATTAGAAGTCAAAATGGTCTATAGGTCAGAATAACGGAAGGGGGCGTTAATTAGAAGGCTTTAATTAGAAGAAATACAGTATTATTTTTATTTTTATTATTATTATTATTGTTGAAAAAACTACCCAAGATCACACACAAGTAATAGAAAAAGGCTGATTATCTGGATTAATGATCGGATTGTATAATATGACATAGAGCTGTACTAATTAGTCGTACCTTCACATCGTGAACCTGTAAATCCTAACAAACATGAACAGCTATAACTACTGCCAGATATAAAACATGAACCGCCATTCATACATGGTGAATCTGAACATGGTGTTTCTGAAAATAAATAATAGATGATTAACAGAAAAATATTTCAGTATAGCGCTGTTACATGTACACTGAAAATTTTTAAAAGCATAGTTGCTTTCAATGAATCGGAGCGTTTTATACCCCTTAATAAATGATTGGTCGATATGGAAACCAATTTATTCAGAACCATTCCAGAAACAAATCTATGTTAGACATCAAAACTAAAACATTTTACGGAAGCGTTTTAGGAAATGTGTAACGTCATCATGGAAAACAGTTAAAAACGTAACAAAATTATACTTTTTTTACGATTTGTTGGAATTTGGAGTTCACACGAGACTAAGGCACTTCGAAGACGTTTCAGCAGTTGAATCGTATTGAACGCGTATGATAATGATTTGATAAAGTGCTTCAGGTGTAATGATTTCATCATCAAATATTGACCACCTTTAACGTGTTAAAGGTTATTATTACTTTTTGTAATGTCTATGATCTTCGATTTTTCTACAAACCTTCACAATGTGTTCCTCTAAAGCCATCTTGACAGGAACAACCATAACTACTTCCGGAAATTAAACAGGTACCATTAAATAGACATGGTGAGATGGTGCATGGCGTGACTGAAATACATGTTTACAACAGGTCAAATGTCTTGATTTAATTGGTCACTAAAGGTGAAAGGTCAAATATGTATTAACAATCCACAACAGTGAATAAAAATGTCCAAAAAAAAAATTGTAGTTTGTGCAAGCTGTAGCAAAATCTTTTTCAGTCCATTCATAAGTATATTGTTTAATAAAAGACAAACAAATTTAGATTAATAACATTTTATCATAAAGTACAAAATCGTGATGTTTCTGTTCGATAACTATGTTGGATACCTTGTGTCCAAGTCAAATTTGACGCATGATCGACGTATTATTTTAGATCAAATAACCGAATATACGAGCTATCAGGTTAAATTTAGTTAACAATTAAAATGAACGATCGTATTCTTACTTCAAGTCTTACAAAGTATGGCTTGCATTGTATCGGATTTCAATAAGTATGCAGCCTTATGTCTTGCTGGATGTAGAGTGGTGTAACAGCAACTATTTAGAGAACACTTACATCAGGGGTTTCAAAGTGGGCCGGTACCCGATACTTTTACCCGCCTGAGATTGTGTATAGTACCGGCAGAAATTACTGAACCCCCCAAAATTAGCGATGGTCAAAACCACAAGTACGATGGCCGATAGGCTTGTGGAATATTTTTCATAAAAAATTAATGATCATGTCAATTGCTGAATTCTCGCATTCAAATTGAACAACTGCGTCACGACCAAGTTGATGGGATATTCCCTGTTTTAAAAATAACTTTACCTTAGAATCGTAAATAGCAGTTTGCGCATGCGGTAAATAGATATGTTTTCGCCCCAATATCTTTTCATCCATGTGTAAAACTCGGACCGGAACAAAGCTGACATCATTTCAAAATAAAAAAATGACCGATTACAAATTATGTTCAAACACAATTTAGTGTAATCTCCAGTAATATAAGTATGATCATTATATATAATTATGTATTATGAATATATGACTACACAATATTTTGTGCGATTTTTTTTATCCATTTAAAACCCAGGGTCGAATCATTCTGGGGCGTACTGTCTTGATGCTTAACTCTGTCCATATTGCTTAACTTCCGGTACAAAATAATAAAAACCTATGGCTAATTTATTTACATATTTTGACGGGGCCCTACCACGGTTGTTCACAGAAATGAAAGTGTGCTGAAAAACATTTTTAAAAGGGGGTACGAGGAGATAACGATAGAAAATTACTAGAAATCTTGAAAAAGGACCGGACATGGCTCAAATACGAATTACATTGTAATGTCAAAACGCCGGCTTCCCTTTTTTTCCAAAATAAATTAACTTTTGTGATTCAAATGTTAATAGATGTCTTCCCGCGAATCATTTTTGTACGAACATTTTTTTTGCACATAAGTCGTGAAAGTAACAATATATATTGTTTTTGTTAAATTATATTTGTATTGATCTATTAAAATTATAAATTTTATTAAAGATTGATGATTGCAAATTAAATTTATATGTTTCATCAAGGACGTATTCTATATACGGTCTTGGTTTCATTAATTATGACACTTATATGTCTTGATCCGTGCCAATGGTCTTTGATGAGTTTAATTACTGGTAATAAAGTAAAAAAAACACACAAGCCAAGGTATTATGAAAAAGAAAAGGACAAAGCCAACAAAAGAATTTTGAGAAGTTTAAGCTTTGATAACAATGGCTGCAGAACCGTAGCTCTTTATGGTCCTTTTTGTTTTTCTTTAAGATATGGCAGACTATCTATGAATAATCTTGGCTGAAGTCTGTAAACTGAAATATTCAATAAAGAAATTGGGGGGGAAAATCCAGGCATTATGCATGGTCTTCACTCTTGATGAAATCTGAACTCTAAAGTTAATGGGATTTTTCTTTCAAAAACACTTAATGTTTTGCAGTCTCTGAAGTACATTTTTTGGTCCACAAAATGCTAGATTTCAGGAACTGCCGCCTCCTGGACCCCTTACGGCCCTCAGCCTAATTTTTTAGGTACCTCCTATTATAAAAAACTTTGAAACCACTGCTTACATAATCAAGACATGTGCTTCGAAACTCCTGCTGTCCACAAACGCTTTTCGGAATGCCATCAGATTTTTTTCTATCCATGAAGCTGTAATAACCCTTTTGTTTGATTATATTTATTGAAGAATTTAAATGAATGGAAGTTTTGTACTCACTATGTAGTATTTTGTATGTAATTGTCATTTTGTCCTTGTTCCTTTGGCCATTGCATTGTCTGTCTTTCTCTGATTGATGGCTTCTGAATACCCCTTTTAGTATCTTCAAACTTTTAGCTTACAACAGTTGATCATTCTTAAACTTTCTAATGACGAATCATATCGGCAACAGTGTGCTTGATTTGTAACATAAACAGAAATTGACTACTTCATCATGAAACAACCACATTTGGGTTTTAGTTACCTTGACATTCTCGACCATTAAATCCACGAGGACAAACACAGAGGTAATGTCCACCAACAACAATACATTGACCATTATTCTGGCAGGGGGCCTCACTACATGGTGTCACTGTGTAAAATATGCATGTAATAATAACTTATAAATGAAAAACAAAAAATACTATATTTTCGGAACAATTTTAAATCCAATCGAAAAATCGCAGAAAAAGACGGAAAATCGACACCGCTAATACTATTATTTGGTACAGGCACTTCAATGAAAAAAACAAGTGGCATGCTTAAACCATGTGCCTAAAAATGTGTACATTTTGGATCATGTTCATACCATGTTGTACTATTATTATTGCATGTATAATTATTATTGGAAAAATATGCACAAACTCCCACAAAAAAGTCATAGAAAAATGCTGATTATCTGGATTAGTTAACAGATAGTAACATAACATAGAGGTGTAATCATACCTTGACATTGTGAACCTCTAAATCCTAGCAAACAGGAACAGCCATAACTACTGCCAGATATAACACATGAACCGCCATTAAAACATGGTGCATCTGAACATGGCGTTTCTGGAAATAGATAATAACAGAAATATATTTCAGCATAGTGCTGCTACATGTACACTGAAAACCTTTAAAAGCACATTTGCTCTCCATCAATTGGAATGCTTTATATCTATTAATAAATGTTGGGTTAATTTTGGAAGGCATTTCATTTAGAACCGTTCCAGAAAGAAATCTATGTTCAGACGTCAAAACTAAACCTTTTTAAGGAAACATTTCGAAAAAAGTATTACCTCCACACGCAAAACAGTTAAAAACGAAACAAAAAATTGTTTTTATACGTTTTGTTGGAATTTTGGAGATTACACGACACTGTAAGGCACTTCGAAGATGCTTCAGCAGTTTAATCATCTCGAACATGTATGATAATGATTTGATTAAGTGTTTCATGTGTAATGATTTCATCACTTCTATTTTTATCAAATATTGACCACCTTTAACAAGTTGAAGATGATGGTTGCTTCTTGTTATGTCTCTAACATTAAATATTTCTACAAACCTTCACAATTTGTTCCTCTAAAGCCATCTTGACAGGAACAATCATAGCTACTTCCGGAAATTGAACAGGTACCATTAAATAGGCACGGTGAGATGGTACATGGTGTCACTGAAATACATTTTTCCCCAATGATAAATTACGTGATGTAATTAGTTACTAAAATTAAATGCCAAAAAATTTTGGCATAAATATATTAAAAAATCTCCAGACATGTGATTAACAAGTCTAATTATCTAAAACAATGATAAATTTCGTGATGTAATTAGTTACTAAAAGTAAAATGCCAAAAAATTTTGGCATAAATATATTAAAAAATCTCCAAATATGTGATTAACATGTCTAATTTATCTAAAAAAATAACATTTACGATTTGTTAGCTGTTGCAATATCTTATTTAGTTCATTCACACGAATATTGATTAATAAAAGACAAACATATTTAGATTAATAATATTGTATCATAAAGGACAAAATCATGATGTCTTTCTCGATAAATATGTTGGATACATTGTGTCCAAGTCAAATTTGACGTATGACCTATTATTTCAGTTCGAATTAACCGAGTATACAAGTTATGGGGTTAAATTCAGCTAACTATTATAATGAACCGATCGTATTCGTACTTCAAGTCTTACAAAGTATGGCCTGCATTGTATCAGATTTCAATAAGTATGCCACCTTATGTCTTACTTGCAGCATGCCCACAGGTTTTTTCATCTGGGGGTACATGTACCCTTTTACCTTCATTTTTGGGGTACATCAAAATTGTTGGGGGTGCAATGAACCCTCTAATTCTTCATTTGGGGGTACAAAAAAAATGAACTGCATTTTCTCCACGCAAGGTCGTGCATTCTGTATTCTTCGTGTCATAGACACTGGATTTTCCCTCTTGCACAGAGTTGGCGAAAACTTTTTTTTTCTGTCTGACATTGGGTCAGACAGGAACTGGGGTTCTGTGTGCCTTTGTGTCTGTCCCACCATTTTTTTGTAATATTGTATATAACCTGTCACATTTTGTTTTTATACAGAACTGAATGCAAGATTACCTATAGTCATGATCATTAAACAACACAATAAAATGTTTTTCTGTATACATATTTTGATCTAAAAAGATAAGGCAGTTATAGCCAACAATCCGTATCTAATGGTCCTATCACGTTCTGAATATCATACATCAATGTCAGTTTCCGGTTTACCTACATTTTTTTTATTTCAGCTAAGAATATGAATCTGTTGTCATCTTCAATATATAAGCATCTCAAAACATATTTAATTAAACACAAACAATCTTTGATACTTGGGGAGTGTGGAATTCAACTTATTTCTGTGCTCAGTAATATATTTCAGCTTTAATGTTCCACGTTTTGCAGGTGCTCATTCCTACTAAAAGGATGTTTACATTTACGCATAGTATTTTCGATTACAAATAGGAACGTGTCAGTCTGACAGAATAAATAAACAAATTTCAAGTCTCTGTCTGACATTTTAATAAAACTTAATTTAATGCCATTGGCAGTGGAAACTGGGACCGTTATTCTGCCGATCAGGTCCGATGATTTTCGCCAACTATGCTTGTAATTTTGGTATCGCCTACGCGCATGTACAATTTACACTCGGTAATTTCAACACACTTGTACTTTAAACGTCGTGCACCATGCTGTTTATTTTGTAAATATTATGGGTTTTAGCAGTAACAGTTCTTCTGATTGGACAATTAAAAAATTAAGAGCCAATAGAATTGGGCGATCTATAAATCATATCATCTCACTTAAAATATGCAAGGAATGCTCTGATTGGATAATATTGCTGAAATTAACTAATCAGAACAACTCTATTATACGTACTTTGAAGTGAATTATAAACAAAAAGTAATTTTTATAGTGTTCGCAACGGGTTCTTTACGTGCATGCACGTAGGGTTCTTTCAATTATACGTGCATGATTTTTATTCTAAGTGAAACACGTACTGCAGTACGTGAATGGGCATGCTGACTTGATGTACAATGGTGTAGCAGGACATGTGCATTGAAACTCCTGCTGACCACAAGTGGTTTTACCGAATATCAAAAGATTTATTCTGCCCATGAAGCTGTAATAACATTTTCATTTGATATGAAGTTTGAAGATACCAAAGGGTATTAGCATGTTAAAAAATTATAGTGATTTTCCGTAAAGCTGACATTACCAAAGTTAGTATTCCATCATAAAACAACTACATTGGGTTTTAGTTACCTTGACATTCTGGACCATTAAATCCATGAGGACAAACACAGACGTAATTTCCATCAACATCAATACATCGACCGTCATTCTGGCAGGGGGTGCTGCTACATGGTGTCACTGTATAAAATATGTATAGAATAATAACTAATAAAATAAAGAACAGAAAATACTACACTGTCAGAACAATTTTAAAATCCAATCGAAAAATCACAGTAAAAGACAGAAAATCGACACCCCTAATACTATTATATATTTCCTACCTTGGTAGACACATAAAAAACAGTGGCATGCAAACGTTGTTCGGTTTGTCTTTACCTCCAGTTGCTTGTGGGAGGGCCATGTTATATTTATTTCATTTTGTTTGTTTGCGCATAGCGGTGTCTAACACATATTGTGTTGTGTTTTTACTTTGTCTTCGTCTTGTGTCTTGTGTACCCAATGTTGCCAGTTTCTCTGGATTGTTCATTTGTTATTTCCCCTTTGGTATTCTCTCATGTTTAAACTAGTTCTATGCACCCAAATCTCTCCTCTTAAGTAAATGAAGCATCCAGCAAGTATTTGACTAAAAATGATCAACGAAAAAAGTGTACAATTTGGATTGTGTTCATACCATATAGTACTATTATTATTATTGTATGTATAATTATTATTGGAAAAATATGCACAAACTCCCAGAAAAAATTCATAGAAAAATGCTGATTATCTGCATTAGTGACATAGAGGTGTAATCATACCTTGACATTGTGAACCTCTAAATCCTAGCAAACAGGAACAGCCATAACTACTGCCAGATATAACACATGAACCGCCATTAAAACATGGTGCATCAGAACATGGCGTTTCTGGAAATAGATAATAGATTATATCAGAAAAATATTTCAGCATAGCACTGCTATATGTACACTGAAAACTTTTAAAAGCACAGTTGCTCTCCATTAATTGGAAACCTTTATATCTATTAATAAATGTTGGGTTAATTTTAGAAGCCATTTTATTTAGAACCGTTCCAGAAAGAAATCTATGTTCAGACATCAAAACTAAACCTTTTTAAGGAAACATTTCGAAAAAAGTATTACCTCCACGCGCAAAACAGTTAAAAACGAAACAAAAAATTGTTTTTATAAGATTTGTTGGAATTTTGGAGATTACATGACACTGTAAGGCACTTCGAAGACGCTTCAGCAGTTTAATCATCTCGAACATGTATGATAATGATTTGATTAAGTGTTTCATGTGTAATGATTTCATCACTTCTATTTTTATCAAATATTGACCACCTTTAACAAGTTGAAGATTATGGTTACTTCTTGTTATGTCTCTAATATTAAATATTTCTACAAACCTTCACAATTTGTTCCTCTAAAGCCATCTTGACAGGAACAATCATAGCTACTTCCGGATATTGAACAGGTACCATTAAATAGGCACGGTGATATGGTACATGGTGTCACTGAAATACATTTTTTCCCAATGATAAATTTCGTGATGTAATTAGATACTAAAAGTAAAATGCCAAATATTTTTGGCATAAATATATTAAAAAATCTCCAAACATGTGATTAGCATGTCTAATTTATCTAAAAAAAAACAACATTTACGATTTGTTAGCTGTTGCAATATCTTATTTAGTTCATTCACACGAATATTGATTAATAAAAGACAAACATATTTAGATTAATAATATTGTATCATAAAGGACAAAATCATGATGCCTTTCTCGATAAATATGTTGGATACATTGTGTCCAAGTCAAATTTGACGTATGACCTATTATTTCAGTTCGAATTAACCGAGTATACAAGTTATGGGGTTAAATTCAGCTAACTATTATAATGAACCGATCGTATTCGTACTTCAAGTCTTACAAAGTATGGCCTGCATTGTATCAGATTTCAATAAGTATGCCACCTTATGTCTTACTTGCAGCATGCCCACAGGTTTTTTCATCTGGGGGTACATGTACCCTTTTACCTTCATTTTTGGGGGTACATCAAAATTGTTGGGGGTGCAATGTACCCTCTAACTCTTCATTTGGGGTACAAAAAAAATGAATTGCATTTTCTCCACGCAAGGTCGTGCATTCTGTATTCTTCGTGTCATAGACACTGGATTGTCCCTCTTGCACAGAGTTGGCGAAAACTTTTTTTTTCTGTCTGACATTGGGTCAGACAGGAACTGGGGTTCTGTGTGCCTTTGTGTCTGTCCCACCATTTTTTTGTAATATTGTAAATAACCTGTCACATTTTGTTTTTATACAGAACTGAATGCAAGATTACCTATAGTCATGATCATTAAACAACACAATAAAATGTTTTTCTGTATACATATTTTGATCTAAAAAGATAAGGCAGTTATAGCCAACAATCCGTATCTAATGGTCCTATCACGTTCTGAATATCATACATCAATGTCAGTTTCCGGTTTACCTACATTTTTTTTATTTCAGCTAAGAATATGAATCTGTTGTCATCTTCAATATATAAGCATCTCAAAACATATTTAATTAAACACAAACAATCTTTGATACTTGGGGAGTGTGGAATTCAACTTATTTCTGTGCTCAGTAATATATTTCAGCTTTAATGTTCCACGTTTTGCAGGTGCTCATTCCTACTAAAAGGATGTTTACATTTACGCATAGTATTTTCGATTACAAATAGGAACGTGTCAGTCTGACAGAATAAATAAACAAATTTCAAGTCTCTGTCTGACATTTTAATAAAACTTAATTTAATGCCATTGGCAGTGGAAACTGGGACCGTTATTCTGCCGATCAGGTCCGATGATTTTCGCCAACTATGCTTGTAATTTTGGTATCGCCTACGCGCATGTACAATTTACACTCGGTAATTTCAACACACTTGTACTTTAAACGTCGTGCACCATGCTGTTTATTTTGTAAATATTATGGGTTTTAGCAGTAACAGTTCTTCTGATTGGACAATTAAAAAATTAAGAGCCAATAGAATTGGGCGATCTATAAATCATATCATTTCACTTGAAATATGCAAGTAATGCTCTGATTGGATAATATTGCCGAAATTAACTAATCAGACCAACTCTATTGTACGTACTTTGAAGTGAATTATAAACAAAAAGTAATTTTTATACAGTGTTCGTAATGGGTTCTTTACGTGCATGCACGTAGGGTTCTTTCAATTATACGTGCATGATTTTTATTCTACGTGAAACACGTACTGCAGTACGTGAATGGGCATGCTGACTTGATGTACAATGGTGTAGCAAGACATGTGCATTGAAACTCCTGCTGACCTCAAGTGGTTTTACCGAATATCAAAAGATTTATTCTGCCCATGAAGCTGTAATAACCTTTTTATTTGATTTGAAGTTTGAAGATACCAAAGAGTATTAGCATGTTAAAAAATATAGTGATTTTCCGTAAAGCTGATATTACCAAAGTTAGTATTCCATCATAAAACAACTATATTGGGTTTTAGTTACCTTGACATTCTGGACCATTAAATCCATGAGGACAAACACAGACGTAATTTCCATCAACATCAATACATCGACCGTCATTCTGGCAGGGGGTGCTGCTACATGGTGTCACTGTATAAAATATGCATAGAATAATAACTAATAAAATGAAGAACAGAAAATACTACACTGTCTGAACAATTTTAAAATCCAATCGGAAATCACAGAAAAAAACAGAAAATCGACACCGCTAATACTATTATATATTTCCTAACTTGGTAGACACATAAAAAACAGTGGCATGCAAACGTTGTTCGGTTTGTCTTTACCTCCAGTTGTTTGTGGGAGGGCCATGTTATATTTATTTCATTTTGTTTGTTTGCGCATAGCGGTGTCTAACACATATTGTGTTGTGTTTGTGCTTTGTCTTCGTCTTGTGTCTTGTGTACCCAATGTTGCCAGTTTCTCTGGATTGTTCATTTGTTATTTTCCCTTCGGTATTCTCTCATGTTTAAACTAGTTCTAAGCGCCCAAATTTCTCCTCTTAAGTAAATGAAGCATCCAGCAAGTATTTGACTAAAAATGATTAACGAAAAAAGTGTACAATTTGGATTGTGTTCATACCATATAGTACTATTATTATTATTGTATGTATAATTATTATTGGAAAAATATGCACAAACTCCCAGAAAAAATTCATAGAAAAATGCTGATTATCTGGATTAGTGACATAGAGGTGTAATCATACCTTGACATTGTGAACCTCTAAATCCTAGCAAACAGGAACAGCTATAACTACTGCCAGATATAACACATGAACCGCCATTAAAACATGGTGCATCAGAACATGGCGTTTCTGGAAATAGATAATAGATTATAACAGAAAAATATTTCAGCATAGCACTGCTATATGTACACTGAAAACTTTTAAAAGCACAGTTGCTCTCCATCAATTGGAATGCTTTATATCTAATAATAAATGTTGGGTTAATTTTGGAAGGCATTCTATTTAGAACCGTTCCAGAAAGAAATCTATGTTCAGACGTCAAAACTAAACCTTTTTTAGGAAACGTTTCGAAAAACATATTACCTCCACACGCAAAACAGTGAAAAATGAAAAAAAAAATTGTATACGATTCGTTGGAATTTTGGAGTTTACACTACACTGTAAGGCGCTTCGAAGACGCTTCAGCAGTTTAATCGTATCGAACACTTATGATAATGATTTTAATAAGTGTTTCAGCTGTAATGTACAGTCAGTGAACGTTTTCAAAAAGAAACTAAAGACTCATTTTTTCAGACAAGCGTTTTTAAGTTTTTAAATTTGTTTTGTTGAATATGAACTTTTCTTTCCAGTGATATCAGTTATAGTGCCATTGACTTTTTATACCCTCTGTTTTAATAGGAGATGTGTTTCTTACATGTATGTTTTATGACAAGGTATCATCTGTTTTATGTTCATTATTCTGTGATAGAGCTAAAGTTTTAAAATTTTTAACTTTAACCTAAAGTCTATCATATTTTGTTCTTAATAATATCTAAGTTCATTATTCTGTGATAAAGCCATATTTTTGCCTAAATTGTGTCAGTAAAATTTGCTTAACTTTAACCTAGTCTATCATATTTTGTTCTTAAAAATATCTAAGTTCAATTTCTCTTTCCCTTTTCTTTTATTTTATTTTTTTTTTAATTCCTACGTATTTTAGAATTCTATATGTTGTATATATACTTTTAGATTTGGACTAGTTTTTCAATTAGAAATTTTTATCTCATTGTGTCAATTCTTGATATATGTTTTATTGCACAAGTATATTGTATTGTATGCACTGTAAAGCACTTAGAGTAATATTGTTTTAGATTAAGCGCTATAGAAGAATTGTAATAATAATAATAATAATAATGCTTTCATCACTTCTATTTTTATCAAATATTGACCACCTTTAACAAGTTGAAGATTATGGTTACTTCTTGTTATGTCTCTAATATTAAATATTTCTACCAACCTTAACAATTTGTTTCTCTAAAGCCATCTTGACAGGAACAATCATAATCAGGGGCGGATTTAGAGGGGGGCGTGCACCCCCCCTAAAATTTGTAAAGCATATGTAATACAACGTTAATTAAGCAGTTCAACAAACAACTTTTTCATGAATGGTTAACTAGTGACCTGTAGTAAAATATTCCTACACATTGTAAATACACGTTGGGTGTGTTCGTTGATTCATATATGGATTCACTGACAATTTCCGCTTTTGTTTGTCTATAAACAAGAACGGTCGAATCATATGTTTTCAATGAATGAATCGAACGACGAAAAGAAATATAGGGTCTAATACCGGATAGGTGCAAGATAGTAAAATCTGTGACACCCAAGGGTGTCACAGACTTTACTATCTTGCACCTTTTACGGTGTTTGACTCTTTTTCTCACCCCTTTCTACCGTGTCAATGTTTGTTTACTTGTTGTGTAGTTTGGTGCATTAATTTGCGAACCGTATCGCAGCCACAGGACCAAAATGCCACGTAATAAAATAAAAGAAGATGCTCATTTTACAACTTTAAAGAGGTTCAAAATAATAAAGTTAACAAACTTGTGATAGATTCTACAATAACAAAATCTTGCACCTTTTACGATTTTTGCCTCTTTTTCTCATCTCTTTCAATATTTGCTTACGTTGAGAAAATATGGAGTACTCTCCCTTGTTAGGTAACCAACGTAAATAAAAAACAATTACCTCCCTTTGACCAACGTCAAATAAATTTTTTTACAGGCATTTATCGCTGTTGTAGTAGCATTTATAATATATTTATAAATAAAATACATTGTATTTTAATGTGAAATACATTTAAAATACTGTCAAGACCCTATAAATCGACAATTTAATTCAACAATGGAAAACAATTTTGCGGGAAAAACGGTGTGTAGCTTGTCTTACCCTGGAGCCGGGGTAAGATAGAAAAATCTTTTTCACCTAAACTAACGGACTACTTTATCCAAGGGGTGAGAAAACCTCCATCCGGATGGGCAGTATTAACTAGAACCACCCGAAAGGACAAGCACCGAAAGTACAGACCAATTAGTGAAATGAGGAAAGCGTTAAAACTAAACCAATAGTTCTTTGAAGGGTTAAAATATCGTGATCTATCAGTCATGAGTTGAACAATTCGCATCACGGTTGTTCAAAAAAAGTTTTACTTTAGGTTCTTATATAATCTGACAAAAATATACTGCTAACAATTATCCGACAAAATTAAGACTCAAAAGCTTTGCCCCCCTGGGTCCCCTACCAGGGTTATACCCTGAACCAGTTGGGGACCTTAAGCGGTCCCCAGACCCCACGCCTACTCGCGCCCTCCTAACCACAAATCCTGCATCCGCCTCTGATAACTACTTCCGGAAATTAAACAGGTACCATTAAATAGGCACGGTGAGATAGTACATGGTGTCACTGAAATACATTTTTCCCAATGATAAATTTCGTGATGTAATTAGTTACTAAAAGTAAAATGCCAATTACTTTTGGCATAAATATATTAAAAAATCTCCAAGCATGTGATTAACATGTCTAATTTATCTAAAAAAATAACATTTACGATTTGCTAGCTGTTGCAATATCTTATTTAGTTCATTCACAAGAATATTGATTAATAAAAGACAAACATATTTAGATTAATAATATTGTATCATAAAGGACAAAATCGGGATGTTTTTTTCGATAAATATGTTGGATACATTGTGTCCAAGTCAAATTTGACGTATGACCTATTATTTCAGTTCGAATTAACCCAGTATACGCGTTGTGGGGTTAAATTCAGTTAACAACAAGATGAACTGTGAGCTAATGCTCACCTATGATACCCCCGCTCTTCGGCAAACAGGAAGTAGGAATCTGACGGGTCAAAAAACACTTCCCACAATATGGGGTACCTATATGAAGCTTGTGACCAAACATCAGATTTCTGCCATCAATAGTTGCTGAGAAAAATGAGCATATATGTTCAATGTGTATAAAAATCAACAAAGTCGGCAAACAGGAAGTAGGAATCCGATGGGTTCAAAAACCGAATTACCGAATATCAAAAGATTTATTCTGCCCATGAAGCTGTAATAACCTTTTCATTTGATATGAAGTTTAAAGATACCAAAGGGTATTTGCATGTTAAAAAATTATAGTGATTTTCCGTAAAGTTGACAATACCAAAGTTAGTATTCCATCATAAAATAACTACATTGGGTTTTAGTTACCTTGACATTCTGGACCATTAAATCCATGAGGACAAACACAGATGTAATTTCCATCAACATCAATACATCGACGGTCATTCTGGCAGGGGGCGCTGCTACATGGTGTCACTGTATAAAATATGTATAGAATAATATCTAATAAAATGAAAAACAAAAAATACTACACTGTCAGCACAATTCCAGAATCCAATCGAAAAATCGCAGAAAAAGACGGAAAATCGCCACCGCTAAAACTATTATATATTTCCTAGCTTGGTACAGACACATTAAAAACAGTGGCATGCAAACATTGTTCGGTTCGTCTTTACTTCCAGTTGTTAGTGGGAGGGCCATGTTATATTTACTTTAATTTTGCTTCTTTGCACATAGCGGTGTCTAACACATAGTGTGTTGTGTTTTTGCTTTGTCTTCGTCTTGTGTACCCAATGTTACCAGTCTCTCTGGATTGTTCATTTGTTATCGCCACTTCGGTATTCTCAAACGTTTAAAACTAGTTCTGTGGGACCAAATCTCTCCTCTTAAGGAAATGAAGCATCGAGTAAGTAGCTGAATAAAAATGCTCACTGAAAAATGTGTACATTTTGGATCATGTTCATACCATATACATGTAGTACTATTATTATTATTATTACTAATGTTATTATTATTTTTATTTTTATCATTATTATTATTATTGAAAAAACTACACAAGATCGCACACAAGTAATCGAAAAAGGTTGATGATCGTATTGTATAATATGACAGAGCTGTACTAAATAGTTGTACCTTCACATTGTGAACCTGTAAATCCAACAAAACATGAACAGATATAACTACTGTCAGATATAAAACATGAACCGCCATTAATACATGGTGAATCTGAACATGGCGTTTCTGAAAATAGATAATAGATAATAACAGAAAAATATTTCAGTATAACGCTGTTACATGTACACTGAAAACTTTTAAAAGCACAGTTGCTTTCAATGAATCGGAGCGTTTGATACGCCTTAATAAATGATTGGTTGATATGGAAACCATTTTATTCAGAACCGTTCCAGAAACAAATCTATGTTAGACGTCAAAACTAAAACTTTTTACGGAGGCGTTTTAGGAAATGTGTAACATCCTCACGGAAAACAGTTAAAAACAAAACAAAATTATATTTTTATTATGATTCGCTGGAATTTGGAGTTCACACGAGATTAAGGCACTTTGAAGCATACCTGCCAACCTCTGAAACACCAAATCAGGGTCATGACCCTCATTCCTAAATGAAAATGAGGGTCATAACGCGTAGCGACATTTTCGGCCATAATTATTGTAAATCGTATGATATCATATTTAGTTTAATATTTATTATTAATGATCATATGTATGTACAAATATACAGCTGTATCAATAAACTATGTCATAGACTCTAAGCTCTGGATATAATCACTAATAAACTATGTCATAGACTCTAAGCTCTGGTTATAATCACTAATAAACTATGTCATAGACTCTAAGCTCTGGTTATAATCACTAATAAACTATGTCATAGACTCTAAGCTCTGGTTATAATCACTAGTTGCACTCTTTGCAGATTTTAGAAAAGAAGCAGATCATGAGATGGTTGATATTCATAACAACATTGATTTTGATTGAATTTACAACTCAGTAACCCACATATGGTGTCATTGTTCAAATCTGATCTGAATTCAGTGTGTATCTTCTTAATGATTGAAAAGGCTCTTTCAGAATCAGCATTACTGTTTGGTAATACTAATAAAGTTTTGCAAATCTTTTTGTTCCAGAAAAAATGTCATCAAGTTTCCCCATTTCCCCCCAAAACTGTTCAATATTACTCTTCAAAGAATTGCTTGGCGTTGTTACAAACAAAGATATTGATTTTGATTTCCTTTGAACCATCTCCAGCTGCATATGGTTTTGTGACTTTGCATGCCTTGTCAGGTCATTCTTTGCACCGGATCCAATAGATAAATGTGATTTACAAAGAATGCAATATGCATCATTTACGCTACGATCACCGTGACTGAGCCAACTAATTTCTGTTTCCCAAGCTTTTTGATATTTGCATAAATATTTCTTTCGCTTAGCGGGTGAAGAACAAGCAGGTCCTGATAAGGACCTCTTCCTTCCAGTAGACATTTTGCAGAAATGATTTAACTTTTTTATTGTAAAAACAACTCAAACTTTCCACAAGGGGATTAAAACTATTGTAAAAGGCCCAATCATCGCTAATTACTTGCCTCGAAGGTATATAGGTGTTGTTGATTGTAGTTGACCATTCGGATTATTGTCCTTTCGATAGGTAAAATCCCGGTATTTTCCGAATAAATAAATAAATATTTCTAATATCTGGACCAATTCCAGGTCATCGTAGTGAAATCCGTGTCCCGACAGGTGTTACTTGGCAGGTATTCTTTGAAGACGTTTCAGCAGTTGAATTGTATTGAACGCGTATGATAATGATTTGATAAAGAGTTTCAGGTGTAATGATTTCATCATCAAATATTGACCACCTTTAACGCGTTAAAGATTATTATTGCTTTTTGTAATGTCTATGATCTTAGATCTTTCTACAAACCTTCACAATGTGTTCCTCTAAAGCCATCTTGACAGGAACAATCATAACTACTTCCGGAAATTAAACAGGTACCATTAAATAGACATGGTGAGATGGTGCATGGCGTGACTGAAATACATGTTTACAACAGGTCAAATGTCATGATTTAATTGGTCACTAAAGGTGAAAGGTCAAATATGTATTAACAATCCACAACAGTGAATAAAAATGTTCAAAAATAAAACTTGTAATTTGTGCAAGCTGTAGTAAAATCTTTTTCAGTCCATTCATAAGTATATTTTTTAATAAAAGATAAACAAATTTAGATTAATAATATTTTATCATGAAGGACAAAATCGTGATGTTTCTGTTCGATAAATATGTTGGATACCTTGTGTCCAAGTCAAATTTGACGCATGATCAACGTATTATTTCAGCTTAAATAAACCGAATATATGAATTATCAGGTTAAATTTAGCTAACAATTAAAATACTTCAAGTCTTACAAAGTATGGCTTGCATTGTATCAGATTTCAATAAGTATTCCGCCTTATGTCTTGCTGGATGTACAGTGGTGTAGCAGCAACTATTTAGAGAACACTTACACAATCAAGACATGTGCTTTGAAACTCCTGCTGTCCACAAACGCTTTTTCGGAATGCCATTAAAAAAAAATTCTATCCATGAAGCTGTAATAACGCTTTTGTTTGATTATATTTATTGAAGAATTTAAATGAATGGAAGTTTTGTACTCACTATGTAGTATTTTGTATGTAATTCTCATTTTGTCCTTGTTCCTTTGGCCATTGTATTGTCTGTCTTTCTCTGATTGACGGCTTCTGAATACCTCTTTTAGTATCTTCAAACTTTTATCTTACAACAGTTGATCATTCCTAAACTTTCTAATGACGAATCATATCGGCAACAGTGTGCTTGATTTGTAACATAAACAGAAATTGACTACTTCATCATGAAACAACCACATTTGGGTTTTAGTTACCTTGACATTCTCGACCATTAAATCCACGAGGACAAACACAGAGGTAATGTCCACCAACAACAATACATTGACCATTATTCTGGCAGGGGGCCTCACTACATGGTGTCACTGTGTAAAATATGCATGTAATAATAACTTATAAAATGAAAAACAAAAAATACTATATTTTCGGAACAATTTTAAATCCAATCGAAAAATCGCAGAAAAAGACGGAAAATCGAAACCGCTAATACTATTATTTGGTACAGGCACTTCAATGAAAAAAAAACAAGTGGCGTGTTTAACTATGTCTATTGACCCAAATCTCTGCTCTCAGTGAAATGATGCATTCAGCAAGTCGTTGACTAAAATGATCTTCCTAAAAATGTGTACATTTTGGATCATCTTCATAGTACTATTATCATTGCATGTATAATTATTATTGGAAAAACATGCACAAACTCGCACAAAATAGTCATAGAAAAATGCTGATTATCTGGATTAGTAATCAGATAGTAACATGTGACATAGAGGTGTAATCATACCTTGACATCGTGAACCTCTAAATCCTAGCAAACAGGAACAGCTATAACTGCTGCCAGATATAACACATGAACCGCCATTAAAACATGGTGCATCTGAACATGGCGTTTCTGGAAATAGATAATAGATTATAACAGAAAAATATTTCAGCATAGCGCTGCTACATGTACACTGAAAACTTTTAAAAGCACAGTTGCTCTCCATCAATTGGAAACCTTTATATCTAATAATAAATTTTGGGTTAATTTTGGAAGGCATTTTATTTAGAACTGCTCCAGAGAGAAATCTATGTTCAGACGTCAAAATTAAACCTTTTTAAGGAAACGTTCCGAAAAAAGTATTACCTCCACACGCAAAACAGTTAAAAACGAAACAAAAAATTATTCTTATGCGATTCGTTGGAATTTTAGAGTTTACACGACACTGTAAGGCACTTCGAAGACGCTTCAGCAGTTAAATCGTATCAAACATATATGATAATGATTTGATTAAGTGTTTCAGGTGTAATGATTTCATCACTTCTATTTTTATCAAATATTGACCACCTTTAACAAGTTGAAGATTATGGTTACTTCTTGTTATGTCTCTAATATTAAATATTTCTACAAACCTTCACAATTTGTTCCTCTAAAGCCATCTTGACAGGAACAATCATAGCTACTTCCGGAAATTGAACAAGTACCATTAAATAGGCACGGTGAAATGGTACATGGTGTCACTGAAATACATTTTTCCCCAATGATAAATTTCGTGATGTAATTAGTTACTAAAAGTAAAATGCCAAATATTTTTGGCATAAATATATTAAAAAATCTCCAAACATGTGATTAACATGTCTAATTTATCTAAAAAAATAACATTTACGATTTGTTAGCTGTTGCAATATCTTATTTAGTTCATTCACACGAATATTGATTAATAAAAGACAAACATATTTAGATTAATAATATTGTATCATAAAGGACAAAATCGGGATGTTTTTTTCGATAAATATGTTGGATGCATTGTGTCCAAGTCAAATGTGACGTATGACCTATTATTTCAGTTCGAATTAACCGAGTATACGAGTTATGCGGCTAAATTCAGTTAACAATTATAATGAACCGATCGTATTCGTACTTCAAGTCTTGCAAAGTATGGCCTGCATTGTATCAGATTTCAATAAGTGTGCCACCTTATGTCTTATCTGATGTACAATGGTGTAGCAAGAAATGTGCGTTGAAACTCCTGCTGGCCACAAGTGGTTTACCGAATATCAAAAGATTTATTCTGCCCATGAAGCTGTAATAACCTTTTTATTTGATATGAAGTTTGAAGATACCAAAGGGTATTAGCATGTTAAAAAATTATAGTGATTTTCCGTAAAGTTGACATTCCCAAAGTTAGTATTCCATCATAAAACAACTCCATTGGGTTTTAGTTACCTTGACATTCTGGACCATTAAATCCATGAAGACAAACACAGACGTAATTTCCATCAACATCAATACATCGACCGTCATTCTGGCAGGGGGCGCTGCTACATGGTGTCACTGTATAAAATATGTATAGAATAATAACTAATAAAATAAAGAACAGAAAATACTACACTGTCAGAACAATGTTAAAATCCAATCGAAAAATCGCAGAAAAAGACGGAAAATCGACACCGCTAATACTATTATATATTTCCTAACTTGGTAGACATGAAAAACAGTGTCATGCAAACGTTGTTCGGTTCGTCTTTACCTCCAGTTGCTTGTGGGAGGGCCATGTTATATTTATTTTAATTTTATTTGTTTGCGCATAGCGGTGTCTAACACATATTGTGTTGTGTTTTTTCTTTGTCTTTGTCTTGTGTCTTGTGTACACAATGTTGCCATTTTCTCTGGATTGTTCATTTGTTATTGCCCCTTCGGTATTCTCTAACGCTTAAACTAGTTCTAGGGGCCCAAATCTCTCCTCTTAAGGAAATGATGCATCGAGCAAGTAGTTGACAAAAAATGATAAACGAAAAATGTGTACATTTTGGATCATGTTCATACCATATAGTACTATTATTATTATTATTATTAATATTATTATTATTTTTATTATTATTATTATTATTATTATTGAAAAAACTACACAAGATTGCAAACAAATAATAGAAAAAGGCTGATTATCTGGATTAATGATCGGATTGTATAATATGACATAAAGCTGTACTAATTAGTTGTACCTTCACATTGTGAACCTGTAAATCCTAACAAACATGAACAGCTATAACTACTGTCAGATATAAAACATGAACCGCCATTCACACATGGTGAATCTGAACATGGTGTTTCTGAAAATAAATAATAGATGATAACAGAAAAATATTTCAGTATAGCGTTGTTACAAGTACACTGAAAACTTTTAAAAGCACAGTTGCTTTCAATGAATCGGGGCATTTTATATGCCTTAGTAAATGATTGGTTGATATGGAAACCAATTTATTTAGAACCATTCCAGAAACAAATCTATGTTAGACGTCAAAACTAAAACTTTTACGGAAGCGTTTTAGGAAACTTGTAACGTCCTCACGGAAAACAGTTCAGAACGAAACAAAATTATATTTTTATTACGATTCGTTGCAATTTGGAATTCACACGACACTGTAATGCGCTTTGATTACGTGTCAGTAGTTGAATCGCATTGAACATGTATGATAATGATTTGATAAAGTGTTTCAGGTGTAATGATTTCATCACTTCTACTTCTACCAAATATTGACCGCCATTAACGAGTTGAAGATTATCATTGCTTTTTGTAATGTCTCTAACATTAAATATTTCTACAAACCTTCACAATTTGTTCCTCTGAAACCATCTAGACAGGAACAATCATAACTACTTCCAGAAATTGAACAGGCACCATTGAATAGGCACGGTGAGATGGTACATGGCGTCACTGAAATACATTTTCCCCCAATAATAAATTTCATGATTTAATTAGTCACTAAAGATAAAAGGTCAAATATATATTAACAATCCTTGACAGTGATTAAAAAGGTCTAACTCATCAACAAATAAAACATATAATGTGTGTTAGCTGTTGCAATATATTATTCAGTTCATTCACAAGTATATTGTTTTATAAAAGACAAAATTATATAGGTAAATAACCATGTATTATAATGGTCAAATTTCTAGTCTTATTTTGACATAGTATATACGTCGTGTCAAACTCGAAATAAACTTCTGACACATTATTTCAGTTCAAATTAACCGGGTATACAAGTTATTATGTAACATTTAGTTAACAATTATAAAGAACAGATCGTATTCTTACTTCTAGTCAGACAAAATATGACATATCTGAGATGAGTATGATATATCTTTCAGTATGTGTAATGGAGTAGCAGTAACTATCTAGAAAATATTTACACACCCAAAGCTTTTGCTTTAAGACTCCCAATAGGTCGCATGGAGCAATATTGAAAATCACAATATTTTCTTTTTCCATTAAGTTGTATTTACTTTTTAGATCACCAGACTCAAGGATCAAGCGAAGTATTGACATTACTTTGCGTCCTCCAATATTGTTAGTGGCGGCCACATCATCGGTCGTCTATAAACTTTTAGCATTTCAGTAATTTCCCACAAACCACTCGATCGGAAATCCAAGATGGCCACCCCCATAAGACATAGTTTTAAGATAAGACCTTATTGTGAATTGAAAAAAGAGTTTTTCAAAGATACTAACAATAGATTGAATAACAAAAGTACATAAATAGTCATTGGATTGTCACTTTCATCTTTTGTGTGAAATGGAAACCCAAGTTGGCCGATTTCATATCATATTGTTTAACTATGAGAATATGAATAAGACGTTTATTTTTCTCTCTAAAAAATCTCAAGATTGCTTGAATACAAAGCGTATATGGATAAACAGGTGAGCCTCTGCTCCATTTTAGTGTTTATTTGCGAATTTGAATGAATCGATATATTGTTCTGCTTTTTGTCTGTCGCCCCTGAACATCATAACGACGAATCACAATGAGCTCAATTTGTAGCATAAACAGAAAGGTACTACTTGTTCATAAAACAACTTCATTTCGGTCTTAGTTACCTTGACATTCTGGACCATTAAATCCATGAGGACAAACACAGACTTGGTTTCCATCAATAACAATGCATTGACCGTCATTCTGGCAGGGGGCGCTGCTACATGGTGTCACTGTGTAAAATATGTATGTAACAATAATTTATAAATGAAAAACAAAAAATACTATACTGTCGGAACAATTTCAAAATCCAGTTGAAAAATCGCAGAAAAAGACGGAAAATCGATACCGCTAATACTATTATGTATTTCCTAGCTTGGTACAGACACATAAAAAACAGTGGCATACAAATGATTTTCGGTTCGTCTTTATCTCCAGTTGTTTCTTGGAGGGCCCATGTTCTATTTACGTTAATTGTTTTTGCTTGCGTACAGCGGTGTCCAACACATATTGAGTTGTGTTTTTGCTTCGTCTTCGTCCTGTGTCTTGTGTCCCCATTGTTGTCAGTGTTTCTGGATAATCTATTTTTCATTTCCCCTTCGGTATTCTCTAATGTTTAAACTAGGTGTATGTGCTCAAATCTCTGCTCTTAGTGAAATGATGCATTCAGCAAGTAGCTGACTTAAAATGATCACCGAAAAATGTGTACATTTTGGATCGTGTTCATACCATATAGTGCTATTATTATTATTGTATGTATAATTATTATTGGAAAAAAATACACAAGCTCGCACAAAAGAGTCATCGAAAAAGGCTGATTATCTAGATTAATTATCGGATTGCATAATATGACCTAGAGCTCTACGAAATAGTCGTACCTTCACATCGTGAACCTGTAAATCCATACAAACAGGAACAGCTATAACTACTGCCAGATATAAAACATGAACCGCCATTCACACATGGTGAATCTGAACATGGTGTTTCTGAAAATAGATAATAGATAACAGAAAAATATTTCAGTATAGCGCTGTTACATGTACACTGAAAACTTTTAAAAGCAGTTGCTTTCAATGAATCAGAGCATTTTATATGCCTTAATAAATGATTGGTTGATATGGAAACCATTTTATTTAGAAACGCTCCAGAAACAAATCTATGTTAGACGTCAAAGCTAAACCTTTTAATAGAATCGTTTTAGGAAACGAATAACCTCCTTACTGAAAATAGTTGAGTACAAAACAAAATTATATTTCTATTACGATTCATTGGAATTTGGAGTTCACACTACACTGTAATGCGCTTTGATTACGTGTCAGCAGTTGAATGGCATCGAACACGTATGATAATGATTTGATAAAGTGTTTCAGGTGTAATGATTTCATCACTTCTACTTCTACCAAATATTGACCGCCATTAACGAGTTGAAGATTATCATTGCTTTTTGTAATGTCTCTAATATTAAATGTTTCTACAAACCTTCACAATTTGTTCCTCTAAAGCCATCTTGACAGGAACAATCATAACTACTTCCGGAAATTGAACAGGTACCATTAAATAGGCACGGTGAGATGGTACATGGCGTCACTGAAATACATTTTCCCTCAATAATAAATTTCATGATTCAATTAGTCACTAAAGATAAAAGGTCAAATATATATTAACAATCCATGACAGTGATTAAAAATGTCTAACTCATCTACAAATAAAACATATAATGTGTGTTAGCTGTGGCAATATATTATTCAGTTCATTCACAAGTATATTGTTTTATAAAAAAACAAAATTATATAGGTAAATAACCATGTATCATAATGGTCAAATTTCTAGTCTTATTTTGACATAGTATATACGTTGTGTCAAACTCGAAATAAACTTCTGACACATTATTTCAGTTCAAATTAACCGGGTATACAAGTTATTATGTAACATTTAGTTAACAATTATAAAGAACGGATCGTATTCTTACTTCTAGTCAGACAAAATATGACATATCTGAGATCAGCATGATATATCTTTCAGTATGTGTAATGGAGTAGCAGTAACTATCTAGAAAATATTTACACACCCAAAGCTTTTGCTTTAAGACTCCCAATAGGTCGCATGCAGCTATATTGAAAATCACAATATTTTCTTTCTCCATTAAGTTGTATTTACTTTTTAGATCACCAGACTCAAGGATCAAGCGAGGTATTGACATTACTTTGCGTCCTCCAATATTGTCAGTGGCAGCCACATTATCGGTCGTCTATAAATATTTAGCATTTCAGTAATTTCTCACAAACCACTCGATCGGAAATCCAAGATGGCCACCCCCATAAGACATAGTTTTAAGATAAGACCTTATTGTGAATTGAAGAAATAGTTTTTCAAAGATACTAACAATAGATTGAATAACAAAAGTACATAAATAGTCATTGGATTGTCACTTTCATCTTTTGTGTGAAATGGAAACCCAAGTTGGCCGATTTCATATCATATTGTTTAACTATGAGAATATGAATAATACGTTTATTTTTCTCTCTAAAAAGTCTCAAGATTACTTGAATACAAAGCGTACACGGATAAACAGATGAGCCTCTGGTTCATTTTATTGTGTTTATTGGCGAATTTGAATGAATCGATATATTGTTCAGACTTTTGTCGGTCACCCCTGAACATTATAACGACGAATCACAATGAGCTCGATTTATAGCTTTATAAACAGAAAGGTACTACTTGTTCATAAAACAACTACATTTGGGTTTTAGTTACCTTGACATTCGGCCCCATTAAATCCACGAGGACAAACACAGACATGATTTCCACCAACAACAACACATCGACCGCCATTCTGGCAGGGGGCGCTACTACATGGTGTCACTGTATAAAATATGTACATAATAATGGCTAATAAAATACTACACTGTCGGAACAATTTCAAAATCCAATCGCAGAAATAAGAGGAAAACTCGACACCGCTATTACTATTATATATGACCGATTATTTGCAAGTTTGGTACAGGCACTAAAAAAAAGATAACTGACAGGATTAAGCTAGGTTTATGTGCCCAAATCTCTGCTCTTAGTGAAATGATGCATTCAGCAAGTAGCTGACAAAAAATTATCACTGACAAATGTGTACATTTTGGATCGTTTTCATACCATATAGTACTATTATTTTTATTAATATTATTATTATTATTATTAATATTATCATTTTTTTTTCTTTTATTGTTATTATTATTAATGTTATTATTATTTTTATTATTTATTACACCTCTATGTCATATGTTACTATCTGATAACTAATCCAGATAATCAACCTTTTTTTATGACTTGTATATATTTTCAATATTAATAATTATTATTATTATTGAAAATATACACAAGCTCACACACAAGTCATAGAAAAAGGTTGATTATCTGGATCAGTTATCAGATAGTAACATATGACATAGAGGTGTAATCATACCTTGACATCGTGAACCTGTAAATCCATACAAACAGGAACAGATATAACTACTGTCAGATATAAAACATGAACCACCATTCACACATGGTGAATCTGAACATGGTGTTTCTGGAAGTAGATAATAGATGATAACAGAAAAATATTTCAGTATAGCACTGCTACATCTACACTAAATACTTTTAAAGGCACAGCTGGTATCAATGATTTTTTTTATATGCCTTAATAAATGATGGGTTAATGTGGAAGCCATTTTATTTTAGAACTGTTCCAGAAAGAAATCTATGTTCAGATGTCAGAACTAAAAACTCATAAGGAAACGTTTCGAAAAACTTATTACTTCTATATGCAAAACAGTTCAAAACAAAACAAAACACGTTTTTATTAGTTGGAGTTTGGAGTTCACTCGACACTGTAAGGCATTTTGATCATGTTTCAGCAGTTAAAGCGTATCGAACACGTATGATAATGATTTGATAAAGTGTTACATAGTGTTTTATCTAGGAGTGAAAAGGGGCATGGTATTTTTAATAAAAAAGGGCACTTTGCATGTAGAATTTACCAAAAAGGGCACATAAAAAAAATAGGGTAGGCAGGGGCTGCTCTGGCTCCCAAAAAGTAGGAGACAGAAAAACTGCCAGGTGCCATTTTTGAAAGTCAGGAGCTAGTTTAGGAGCCAGCTAAAAAAAATTACAAGGAGCCAATTTTTTCGAACCGAAACTGTGGATGATTGCATGTACCTGGCATGTTCAGTTTCATGTATAAATGGTCCAGATTTGTTTGTACAAAAGTTAATGTCTGTATTGTACTTCTGTTTTTCATTTCGATTTCATCATCAAAAACTAAAAGATTTATATAATTTATTACAATAAATAATCAATAAATAACAACATAGACATCATCATATAACAACAGTTAACATACAATATGATAGACATACATTCAGAACTGTCACTAAAACGCCCTCGTGCCTCTTTCGTAAGTTTTTTTTTTTTCTTAAATGTATAATAAAACTGCCTTTCTCTTGTTATGATCTGTCAATCAACAGATTACATCACAAAATTTGACACCTGTTGTATGGTCTGAGTAGTTAATTACAGGTGATCAAATTCAAAGGCAATTAATCTTAATTAGCGATTATTCATTTTGGTGAAAGAAATTAATTTATAATTGAAGTGTCAGCGGTTTGTTGTGTTCAGCTTGGTACACTACTCATTCCCAAGCTACTCAGGATTAGTGTCACAGCTGCTCGTTGTTATAAATATCCATAAAAATAAAGTATATTTCATCAGTTTCAAACATGCCTTCACAGAAACGTCGTTTAGCTCAGCTGACATGCGACAAGCAGAAGATCGCTAAGCAATCAGAAGCAGATCGTTCTTCAACACAGATTCCATTCGGTAGTAGCAGTTGTTTATTTATTTAATAAAGTGAAAAATAAGTGCCAATATAATAAAATATGACACACGACATTTGTTTATGTCACAATTTTTATTTTTAATGACATTCGAAAATTTGTATGTTGTGCATCACGGTAACTACGTGCTAAAAATAGCAAGGAAGTTAAAAATAACTTTTTATTGACTGCATGTCGGCTACTAGTTTGAATATACCGTAACTGGAAATAAGTGTCTGTCATCTCCGATTTTCCTCTATATCACTCATGTAAAACAATTTTTTTCAAAACATGATCATGTAATTACACTTAAATTAACAACAATAATACCATCATAAAATCATAATTGGCAATCAAGATTTCACACCTCGCGGCTCGATAAATTGTTTACCTGTTTTCCTTCGACCAAGCGATCTTACGGATCGTTTGAAGAAATGAAAAAGGGCACATCGGCAATACATGGCACCACGTTTTTTTTATCAAAAGGGGCATGGTGTCATGAAAAAGGGGCTTTTATCAAATATTGACCGCCTTTAACGAGATAAGATTATGATTGCTTTTCGCAATGTGATGTCTATAATATTAAATATTTCTACAAACCTTCACAATTTGTTCCTCTCAAGCCATCTAGACAGGAACAATCATAACTACCATTAAATAGGAGTGATGAGATGGTACATGGGGTCACTGAAATACATTTGGACCAAAGGTTAAATGTCTTGATTTAATTAGTCACTAATTATAATAGGCCAATTAGATGAATATGTAATATACATTGTGTCAAATTGATGAATTAACAGATTATTTCAGTTCAAATTCGCCCAACTACCTGTGCAATCAGTGCCTATCTCCGGTAAATTTGTGTGTTCGAAGCCCGTTCAGGAGAGGTGTACTCGATACAATATTATGTGATAAAGTTGTCAGTGACTTGCAACAGGTCAGTGGTTTTCTCCAGGTACTCCGGTTTCCTCCACCAATAAAACTGACTTATCTCAGATCAATAAGTATGCTTTCATACTTGCAGTAACTATCTAGAATCATTTACATATCCATGGCATTTTCTGAGATTCCAGTAAACCACATGCAGCTTAACAGATTGCAAGATTTATTCTTTGTATTAAGTTATAATAGCCTTTTAGCTTTATTGAATTTATTGCCGAATTTAAATGAATCCAGATATTGAACTCACTTTTCAGAACTGTTGAGCTTACATTAATATTCTAACGACGAATCATATCGACAACACAATGAATTTGATTGGTAACATAAACATTATAAAACAACTACATTGGGTTTTAGTTACCTTGACATTCTGGACCATTAAATCCCTGAGGACAAACACAGACGTAATTTCCATCAACAACAACACATCGACCGTCATTCTGGCAGGGGGCGCTACTACATGGTGTCACTGTGTAAAATATGATGTAGAGAATTATTAAACGTCCAAAAAACTTTACGGAAGATATCAACACCCTGCTAACAAAAAATCAATTGTGTACAGATGAAGAAAGACGGTATTAGCAATTATATTGTTTCACTATTATGACTTACAATAGTTTTGCATACTATCTTTTGTTTGTATCATGGTTCAGGCCATTGGTTCTCTTTCATAGAACTGGCATTATATATATATGACAACTTCTGTGTCACGAAGATTAAATATATTATGTATAATGTTCAAGATTATTATGTTACGGCTTCTGATTATCCCTGTGGTATCTTCAAACATTTCTTGTGATGACACTGTTTGCCCTGCTATATGTGAGGAGGTAGCATTTTACTCGCATGCGAAAAAAATTTGAATTACCACTAAGAGGGGAATCTTGTCCTCTTAAATCTAGCTTATCACTGCCACTTTTTATTGAAGTGCCAGTACAAAGCAAGGAAAGTGAGCGGCCATGCATTTGTATGTAAGGGGTATCGATTTTACCTCTTTCAACGATTTTTCTATTAGATTTTGGAAATAATTCAACAGGGTGGTAGTTTTTTGTTTTTCATTTTATTAGCCAAAAGTATGTAAGACGAGTTTGAAGATAACAAAGTGGTAATCAGAATCCGTATATCGAAGAAGAACAGACAACACAATGACCAAAAGAAAAAGCATAAAAGGACAAACAACGATCTACAAAGCATATACATAAAATAAAACAAGAAGCCATAGCACATGTACAAACTATACTGAACTTAAACCAACACAATATCAACCCAATGACGAAGGTAAGCAGTATAATAGCAATGAATTATCTTTTTTAACAGTATATAATGAGCTATTTACCTTCACAATGATTCCCAGAAAAGTTCTGTGGACAAGAGCAATTAAAGCCTTCATCTGATAAGAGACAAGTTCCATCATTTCTGCATGGAGAACTATCACATGATGCTTCTGAAATATTGATGACAGTTAATGGCATGTAGATATCTATTTAGCAGAACTAAGAAGTCAAACGATATAATAAACCCACGGAAAGGTTAGCTCAATGGTTAGTACAAAATATTCTAAAAAGAATAACATAAATAATGGAAGGGAAAATGAACCCAAAACATAGCACGTATTACATATAACATACACATATTACCAATAACTTACCATGTACTACACATCAAACATACACGTATTACCAATAACTTACCATGTACTACACATAAAACACATGTATTACCACTAACTTACCATGTACTACACATCAAACATACACATATTACCAATAACTTACCATGTACTACACATCAAACATACACATATTACCAATAACTTACCATGTACTACACATCAAACATACACGTATTACCAATAACTTACCACATACTACACATAAAACATACACATATTACCTCTAACTTACCATGTACTACACATCAAACATACACGTATTACCAATAACTTACCATGTACTACACAAAAAACATACAGGCACTATCAATAACTTACCATGTACTACACATAAAACATACACACATTACCAATAACTTATCATGTACTGCACATAAAACATACACGTATTAACACTAATTTACCACATACACATAAAAATTACACGTATTACCAATAACTTACCATGTACTACACATAAAACATACACTTATTACCAATAACTTACACGTAATACCCATAAAACATACACGTATTACCAATAACTTACCATGTACTACACATAAAACATACACGCATTACCAAAAACTTACCATGTACTACACATAGAACATACACGTATTACCAATAACTTACCATGTACTACACATAAAACATACATGTATTACCAATAACTTACCAGGTACTACACATAAAACATACATGCATTACCAATAACTTACCATGTACTACACATAAAACATACATGTATTACCAATAACCTACCATGTACTACACATAAAACACATGTATTACCAATAACTTATTACGTTCTACACATAAAACATACACGAATTACCAATAACTTACCATGTACTACACATAAAACACATGTATTACCACTAACTTACCATGTACTACACATCAAACATACACATATTACCAATAACTTACCATGTACTACACATCAAACATACACATATTACCAATAACTTACCATGTACTACACATCAAACATACACGTATTACCAATAACTTACCACATACTACACATAAAACATACACATATTACCTCTAACTTACCATGTACTACACATCAAACATACACGTATTACCAATAACTTACCATGTACTACACAAAAAACATACAGGCACTATCAATAACTTACCATGTACTACACATAAAACATACACACATTACCAATAACTTATCATGTACTGCACATAAAACATACACGTATTAACACTAATTTACCACATACACATAAAAATTACACGTATTACCAATAACTTACCATGTACTACACATAAAACATACACTTATTACCAATAACTTACACGTAATACACATAAAACATACACGTATTACCAATAACTTACCATGTACTACACATAAAACATACACGCATTACCAAAAACTTACCATGTACTACACATAGAACATACACGTATTACCAATAACTTACCATGTACTACACATAAAACATACATGTATTACCAATAACTTACCAGGTACTACACATAAAACATACATGCATTACCAATAACTTACCATGTACTACACATAAAACATACATGTATTACCAATAACCTACCATGTACTACACATAAAACACATGTATTACCAATAACTTATTACGTTCTACACATAAAACATACACGAATTACCAATAACTTACACGTAATACACATAAAACATACACATATTCCCACTAACTTACACGTAATACACATAAAACATACACGTATTACCAATAACTTACACATAATACACATAAAACATACAAGTATTACTAATAACTTACCACGTACTACACATAAAACATACACGCATTACCAAAAACTTACATGCAATACACATAAAACATACACATATTACCACTAACTTACACGTAATACACATAAAACATACATGCATTATCAAAAACTTACACGTAATACACATAAAACATACATGTATTACCAATAACTTACCACGTACTACACATAAAACATACACGTATTACCAATAACTTACACGTAATACACATACATATTACCACTAACTTACACATAATACACATAAAACATACTGGTATTACTAATAACTTACCATGTACTACACAAAGAACATACACGTATTACCAATAACTTACACGTAATACACATACATATTACCACTAACTTACACGTAATACACAAAGAACATACACGTATTACCAATAACTTACACGTAATACACATAAAACATACACATATTACCACTAACTTACACGTAATACACATAAAACATACAGGCATTACCAATAACTTACACGTAATACACATAAAACATACATGTATTACCAATAACTTACCACGTACTACACATAAAACATACACGTATTACCAATAACTTACACGTAATACACATAAAACATACACATATTACCACTAACTTACACATAAAACACATAAAACATACATGTATTACCAATAACTTACCATGTACTACACATAAAACATACACATATTACCAATAACTTACACGTAATACACATAAAACATACACATATTACCACTAACTTACACGTAATACACATAAAATATACATGTATTACCAATAATTTACACGTAATACACATAAAACATACACGTACTACCAATAATGTACAATGTACTACACATAAAACATACACGTATTACCAATAACTTACCATGTACTACACGTAGCATACATGTATTACCAATAACGTACCATGTACTACACATAAAACATACACGTATTACCACTAACTTACCATGTGCGACACATAAAACATAGATGTATTACCAATATCTTACCACGTACTACACATAAAACATACATGCATTACCAATAAGATACCATGTACTACACATAAAACATACACGCATTACCAATAACTTACATGTAATACACATAAAACATAGATGTATTACCACTATTTTACCACGTACTACACATAAAAATTACACGTATTACCAATAATTTACATGTACTACACATAAAACATACACGTATAACCAATAACTTACCATGTACTACACATAAAACATACACGCATTAACACTAATTTACCACGTACTACATATAAAAATTACACGTATTACTAATAACTTACCACGTACCACACATAAAAATTACACATATTACCAATAACTTACCACGTACTACACATAAAACATACACTTATTACCAATAACTTACATGTAATACACATAAAACATACATGTATTGCCAATAACTTACCATGTACTACACATAAAACATACACGTATTACCAATAACTTACCACATACTACACATAAAACATACATGTATTATCAATAACTTACCATGTACTACACATAAAACATACACGTATTACCAATAACTTACCTTGTACTACACATAAAACATATATGTATTACCTCTAACTTACCATGTACTACACATAAAACATACACGTATTACCAATAACTTACCATGTACTGCACATAAAACATACATGTATTACCACTAACTTACCACATACTGCACATAAAACATACACATAGTATCAATAACGTACCATGTACTACACATAAAACATACACACATTACCAATAACTTACCATGTACTGCACATAAATCATACACGCATTAACACTAATTTACCACGTACTACTCATAAAAATTACACGTATTACCAATAACTTACCACGTACTACACATAAAAATTACACATATTACCAATAACTTACCACATACTACACATAAAACATACACTTATTACCAATAACTTACACATAATACACATAAAACATACATGTATTACCAATAACTTACCATGTACTACACATAAAACATACACGTTTTACCAATAACTTACCATGCACTACACATAAAACATACATGTATTTCAAATAACTTACCATGTACTACACATAAAACATACATGTATTACCAATAACTTACACGTAATACACATAAAACATACACGTATTACCAATAACTTACGCGTAATACACATAAAATATACACGTATTACCAATAACTTACACGTAATACACATAAAACATACATGTATTACTAATAACTTACCACGTACTACCCATAAAACATACACTTATTACCAATAACTTACACGTAATACACATAAAACATACACGTATTACCAATAACTTACCATGTACTACACATAAAACATACACGTATTACCAAAAACTTACCATGTACTACACATAGAACATACACGTATTACCAATAACTTACCATGTACTACACATAAAACATACATGTATTACCAATAACTTACCAGGTACTACACATAAAACATACATGCATTACCAATAACTTACCATGTACTACACATAAAACATACATGTATTACCAATAACCTACCATGTACTACACATAAAACACATGTATTACCAATAACTTATTACGTTCTACACATAAAACATACACGAATTACCAATAACTTACACGTAATACACATAAAACATACACATATTCCCACTAACTTACACGTAATACACATAAAACATACACGTATTACCAATAACTTACACATAATACACATAAAACATACAAGTATTACTAATAACTTACCACGTACTACACATAAAACATACACGCATTACCAAAAACTTACATGCAATACACATAAAACATACACATATTACCACTAACTTACACGTAATACACATAAAACATACATGCATTATCAAAAACTTACACGTAATACACATAAAACATACATGTATTACCAATAACTTACCACGTACTACACATAAAACATACACGTATTACCAATAACTTACACGTAATACACATACATATTACCACTAACTTACACATAATACACATAAAACATACTTGTATTACTAATAACTTACCATGTACTACACAAAGAACATACACGTATTACCAATAACTTACACGTATTACCAATAACTTACACGTAATACACATAAAACATACACATATTACCACTAACTTACACGTAATACACATAAAACATACATGCATTACCAATAACTTACACGTAATACACATAAAACATACATGTATTACCAATAACTTACCACGTACTACGCATAAAACATACACGTATTACCAATAACTTACACGTAATACACATAAAACATACACATATTACCACTAACTTACACATAAAACACATAAAACATACATGTATTACCAATAACTTACACGTAATACACATAAAACATACATGTATTACCAATAACTTACCATGTACTACACATAAAACATACACATATTACCAATAACTTACACGTAATACACATAAAACATACACATATTACCACTAACTTACACGTAATACACATAAAATATACATGTATTACCAATAATTTACACGTAATACACATAAAACATACACGTACTACCAATAATGTACAATGTACTACACATAAAACATACACGTATTACCAATAACTTACCATGTACTACACGTAGCATACATGTATTACCAATAACGTACCATGTACTACACATAAAACATACACGTATTACCACTACCTTACCATGTGCGACACATAAAACATAGATGTATTACCAATATCTTACCACGTACTACACATAAAACATACATGCATTACCAATAAGATACCATGTACTACACATAAAACATACACGCATTACCAATAACTTACATGTAATACACATAAAACATAGATGTATTACCACTATTTTACCACGTACTACACATAAAAATTACACGTATTACCAATAATTTACATGTACTACACATAAAACATACACGTATAACCAATAACTTACCATGTACTACACATAAAACATACACGCATTAACACTAATTTATCACGTACTACATATAAAAATTACACGTATTACCAATAACTTAACACGTACCACACATAAAAATTACACATATTACCAATAACTTACCACGTACTACACATAAAACATACACTTATTACCAATAACTTACATGTAATACACATAAAACATACATGTATTGCCAATAACTTACCATGTACTACACATAAAACATACACGTATTACCAATAACTTACCACATACTACACATAAAATATACATGTATTATCAATAACTTACCATGTACTACACATAAAACATACACGTATTACCAATAACTTACCTTGTACTACACATAAAACATATATGTATTACCTCTAACTTACCATGTACTACACATAAAACATACACGTATTACCAATAACTTACCATGTACTGCACATAAAACATACATGTATTACCACTAACTTACCACATACTGCACATAAAACATACACATAGTATCAATAACGTACCATGTACTACACATAAAACATACACACATTACCAATAACTTACCACGTACTGCACATAAAACATACACGTATTAACACTAATTTACCACGTACCACACATAAAAATTACACGTATTACCAATAACTTACCACATACTACACATAAAACATACACTTATTACCAATAACTTACACATAATACACATAAAACATACACGTATTACCAATAACTTACCATGTACTACACATAAAACATACACGTTTTACCAATAACTTACCATGCACTACACATAAAACATACATTTATTTCAAATAACTTACCATGTACTACACATAAAACATACATGTATTACCAATAACTTACACGTAATACACATAAAACATACACGTATTACCAATAACTTACGCGTAATACACATAAAATATACACGTATTACCAATAACTTACACGTAATACACATAAAACATACATGTATTACTAATAACTTACCACGTACTACCCATAAAACATATACGTATTACCAATAACTTACACGTAATACACATAAAACATACATGTATTACCAATAACTTACACATAATACACATAAAACATACATGTATTACCAATAACTTACCACATACTACACATAAAACATACACGTATTAGCAATAACTTACACGTAATACACATAAAACATACATGTATTACTAATAACTTACCATGTACTACACATAAAACATACACGTATTACCAATAATTTACACGTAATACACATAAAGCATACACGTATTACCAATAACTTACACGTAATACACATCAAGCATACACGTATCACCAATAACTTACATGTAATACACATAAAACATAGATGTATTACCAATACCTTACCACGTACTACACATAAAACATACACGTAATACACATAAAACATACACGTGTTACCACTAACTTACACGTAATACACATAAAACATACATGTATTACCAATAACTTACACGTAATACACATAAAACATACATGTATTATCAATAACTTACCACGTACTATACATAAAACATACACATATTACCAATAACTTACATGTACTACATATAAAACATAGATGTATTACCAATAACTTACCACATACTACACATAAAACATACATGTATTACCAATAACGTACTATGTACTACACATAAAACATACACGAATTACCAATAAATTACACGTAATACACATAAAACATACATGTATTACCACTAACTTACCACATACTACACAAAAAACATACACATATTAACACTAACTTACCACGTGCTACACATAACATACACATATTACCACTAACATACCATGTACTATACATAAAACATACACATATTACCAATAACTTACCATGTACTACACATAAAACATACACATATTAACACTAACTTACCATTTGCTACACATAACAAAAACATATTACCAATAACTTACCACGTACTATGCATAAAACATACATATATTACCACTAACTTGCCACATGCTACACATAACATACACGCATTACCAATAATGTACCATGTACCACACATAAAACATACACATATTACCAACAACATACCATGTACTACACATTAAACATACACATATTAACACTAACTTACCATGTGCTACACATAACATATACATATTACCAATAATTTACCACGTACTATACATAAAACATACTTATATTACCAATAACTTACCACGTGCTACACATACCATACACGTATTACCAATAACGTACCATGTACTACACATAAAACATACACGTATTACCAATAACTTACCATGTACTACACATAAAACATACACATATTACCTATAACTTATCACGTACTACACATAAAACATACACATATTACCACTAACTTACCACATACTACACATAACACATACATATTAACACTAACTTACCATGTGCTACACATAACATATACATATTAACACTAACTTACCATGTGCTACACATAACACATACACATATTAACACTAACTTACCACATGCTACACAAAACATATATATTAACACTAACTTACCACGTGCTACACATAAAACATACACATATTAACACTAACTTACCACATGCTACACAAAACATATACATATTAACACTAACTTACCACGTGCTACACATAAAACATACACATATTAACACTAACATACCACATGCTACACATAACATACACGTATTACCAATAACTTAACACGTACTACACATAAAACATACATATATTAACACTAACTTACCATGTGCTACTCATAACATATACATATTACCAATAACTTACCACGTACTAAACATAAAACATACACATATTACCACTAACTTACCATGTGCTACACATAACATACACGTACTACACATAAATCATATACATATTAACACTAACTTACCATGTGCTACACATAACATATACATATTAACACTAACTTACCACGTGCTACACATAAAACATACACATATTACCACTAACTTACCATGTGCTACACATAACATACACGTACTACACATAAATCATATACATATTAACACTAACTTACCATGTGCTACACATAACATATACATATTAACACTAACTTACCACGTGCTACACATAAAACATACACATATTTACACTAACTTACCACATGCTACACATAACATACACGTATTACCAATAACTTAACACGTACTACACATAAAACATACATATATTAACACTAACTTACCACGTGCTACACATAACATATAACCAATAACTTACCACGTACTACACATAAAACATACACATATTACCACTAACTTACCACGTGCTACACATAACATACACGTATTACCAATAACGTACCATGTATTACATATAAAACATACATGTATTGCCACTAACTTACCACGTACTGCACATAAAACATACACATATTACCTCTAATTTACCATGTACTACACATAAAACATACATGCATTACCATGGACTGCACATAACACATACATGTATTGCCATTAACTTACCAGGTACTACACATAAAACATACACGTATTACCAATAACGTACCATGTACTACACATAAAACATACACGTATTACCACTAACTTACCATGTGCTACATATAGCATGCACGTACTACCAATAACGTACCATGTACTACACATAAAACATACACATATTGCCACTAACTTACCACATACTACACATAAAACATACACGTATTACCAATAACTATACATATTTGACTTTGCCACCAGTAAGGGAAAGTAGGTTATATGTATATATCCTAGAGTTCCCTTGGATTAACTGCCCTTAAATATAAATCAAACTTGTATTAAGAGTTCACAATTGTGACAGAGAACAAGTGACCTTATAAGACAACTGACCTCTTAAATGAGATTTGATTCATGTGAAATGTGACCTTTAAATACAGATGACTGTATAATAGAGGTTTGGCTGTACCTTTGTTTACTTCAATTTCTGGTGGACTCTCACTCGTGTCATGGCTACAATTTGCTGAAATTTACAAGTGTTCTATAAATTAAATAGGTAGCACATACCACAAAATAACATAAGATAAGTTCTATACACCATTTCTCTGCAAATTTGTTATATGCAAAAATATAATGAATAAGTAATAGGTCACTGAAGACACACTTTGTAACAAGAAACAAGAATAACATGACGGGTGACACATATGAAGCAGAAACTACTCTTCCGCCGTAGGCATTTTATTGTGTTCGTGCTGCTGAATTTTTAGTTTTCTGTATAGTGTTTTGTGGACCATTGTTTGTTTTTAGTTGGGTTCGTGTTGCGCGATCTTTAGTATTCTGTGTTGTGTTTGTAATTCATTGTTCTTTTATCCTTTATTTTTTGGTCATTGTATTGTTTGTCCTTCTTCAATTAATGGTTACTGATTACCCACTTTGGTATCTCGAAACTTTTGTTTGATATCAACAATAATAGAATATGTTACACTTTTGTTTGATATCAACAACAATACTATACATTACACTTTTGTTTGATATCAACAATACTATAGTATATGCTACACTTTTGTTCGATATCAACAACAATAAAATACATTACACTTTTGTTTGATAACAACAATACTATACGTTACACTTTTGTTTGAAAGCGAGTCAATACGAGTTTTAATCAAACAATATCAAATTTTACGGAATGTCAGGTGACAGCATGATGGCCAATAAAATTGTTTAAATAAAATCATTAAGTAATAATATACTTACACTTTTGTTTGATATCAACAATACTATACGTTACACTTTTGTTTGATATCAACAATACTATACGTTACACTTTTGTTTGATATCAACAATACTATATGTTACACTTTTGTTTGCTATCAACAATACTATACGTTACACTTTTGTTTGATATCAACAATACTATACGTTACACTTTTGTTTGATATCAACAATCAAATATGTTACACTTTTGTTTGATATCAACAATACTATACGTTACACTTTTGTTTGATATCAACAATACTATACGTTACACTTTTGTTTGATATCAACAATACTATATGTTACACTTTTGTTTGATATCAACAATACTATACGTTACACTTTTGTTTGATATCAACAATACTATACGTTACACTTTTGTTTGATATCAACAATCAAATATGTTACACTTTTGTTTGATATCAACAATACTATACGTTACACTTTTGTTTGATATCAACAATACTATACGTTACACTTTTGTTTGATATCAACAATACTATACGTTACACTTTTGTTTGATATCAACAATACTATACGTTACACTTTTGTTTGATATCAACAATCAAATACGTTACACTTTTGTTTCATATCAACAATACTATATGTTACACTTTTGTTTGATATCAAGAATCAAATACGTTACACTTTTGTTTGATATCAACAATACTATACATTAAATTTTTGTTTGATATCAACAATCAAATACGTTACACTTTTGTTTGATATCAACAATACTATACGTTACACTTTTGTTTGATATCAACAATCAAATACGTTACACTTTTGTTTGATATCAACAATACTATACGTTACACTTTTGTTTGATATCAACAATACTATACGTTACACTTTTGTTTGATATCAACAATCAAATATGTTACACTTTTGTTTGATATCAACAATACTATACGTTACACTTTTGTTTGATATCAACAATACTATACGTTACACTTTTGTTTGATATCAACAATACTATACGTTACACTTTTGTTTGATATCAACAATACTATACGTTACACTTTTGTTTGATATCAACAATACTATACGTCACACTTTTGTTTGATATCAACAATAGTATACGTTACACTTTTGTTTGATATCAACAATACTATACGTTACACTTTTGTTTGACATCAACAATAGTATACGTTACACTTTTGTTTGATATCAACAATACTATACATTACACTTTTGTTTGATATCAACAATACTATACGTTACACTTTTGTTTGATATCAACAATACTATACGTTACACTTTTGTTTGATATCAACAATACTATACGTCACACTTTTGTTTGATATCAACAATACTATACATTACACTTTTGTTTGATATCAACAATACTATACGTTACACTTTTGTTTGATATCAACAATACTATACGTTACACTTTTGTTTGATATCAACAATACTATACGTTACACTTTTGTTTGATATCAACAATACTATACGTTACACCTTTGTTTAATATCAACAATCAAATACGTTACACTTTTGTTTGATATCAACAATACTATACGTTACACTTTTGTTTGATATCAACAATACTATACGTCACACTTTTGTTTGATATCAACAATACTATACGTTACACTTTTGTTTGATATCAACAATACTATACGTTACACTTTTGTTTGATATCAACAATACTATACGTCACACTTTTGTTTGATATCAACAATACTATACGTTACACTTTTGTTTGATATCAACAATACTATACGTTACACTTTTGTTTGATATCAACAATACTATACGTTACACTTTTGTTTGATATCAACAATACTATACGTTACACTTTTGTTTGATATCAACAATACTATACGTTACACTTTTGTTTGATATCAACAATACTATACGTCACACTTTTGTTTGATATCAACAATACTATACGTTACACTTTTGTTTGATATCAACAATCAAATATGTTACACTTTTGTTTGATATCAACAATACTATACGTTACACTTTTGTTTGATATCAACAATACTATACGTTACACTTTTGTTTGATATCAACAATACTATACGTTACACTTTTGTTTGATATCAACAATACTATACGTTACACCTTTGTTTGATATCAACAATCAAATACGTTACACTTTTGTTTGATATCAACAATACTATACGTTACACTTTTGTTTGATATCAACAATACTATACGTTACACTTTTGTTTGATATCAACAATCAAATATGTTACACTTTTGTTTGATATCAACAATACTATACGTTACACTTTTGTTTGATATCAACAATACTATACGTTACACTTTTGTTTGATATCAACAATACTATACGTTACACTTTTGTTTGATATCAACAATACTATACGTCACACTTTTGTTTGATATCAAGAATCAAATACGTTACACTTTTGTTTGATATCAACAATACTATACATTAAATTTTTGTTTGATATCAACAATCAAATACGTTACACTTTTGTTTGATATCAACAATACTATACGTCACACTTTTGTTTGATATCAACAATACTATACGTTACACTTTTGTTTGATATCAACAATACTATACGTTACACTTTTGTTTGATATCAACAATACTATACATTACACTTTTGTTTGATATCAACAATACTATACGTTACACTTTTGTTTGATATCAACAATACTATACGTTACACTTTTGTTTGATATCAACAATACTATACGTCACACTTTTGTTTGATATCAACAATACTATACATTACACTTTTGTTTGATATCAACAATACTATACGTTACACTTTTGTTTGATATCAACAATACTATATGTTACACTTTTGTTTGATATCAACAATACTATACGTTACACTTTTGTTTGATATCAACAATACTATACGTTACACTTTTGTTTGATATCAACAATACTATACGTTACACTTTTGTTTGATATCAACAATACTATACGTTACACTTTTGTTTGATATCAACAATACTATACGTTACACTTTTGTTTGATATCAACAATACTATACGTTACACTTTTGTTTGATATCAACAATACTATACGTTACACCTTTGTTTGATATCAACAATCAAATACGTTACACTTTTGTTTGATATCAACAATACTATGCGTTACACTTTTGTTTGATATCAACAATACTATACATTACACTTTTGTTTGATATCAACAATACTATACGTTACACTTTTGTTTGATATCAACAATACTATACGTTACACCTTTGTTTGATATCAACAATCAAATACGTTACACTTTTGTTTGATATCAACAATACTATACGTTACACTTTTGTTTGATATCAACAATACTATACGTTACACCTTTGTTTGATATCAACAATCAAATACGTTACACTTTTGTTTGATATCAACAATACTATACATTACACTTTTGTTTGATATCAACAATCAAATACGTTACACTTTTGTTTGATATCAACAATACTATACATTACACTTTTGTTTGATATCAACAATACTATACGTTACACCTTTGTTTGATATCAACAATCAAATACGTTACACTTTTGTTTGATATCAACAATACTATACATTACACTTTTGTTTGATATCAACAATCAAATACGTTACACTTTTGTTTGATATCAACAATACTATACGTCACACTTTTGTTTGATATCAACAATACTATACGTTACACTTTTGTTTGATATCAACAATACTATACGTCACACTTTTGTTTGATATCAAGAATCAAATACGTTACACTTTTGTTTGATATCAACAATACTATACATTAAATTTTTGTTTGATATCAACAATCAAATACGTTACACTTTTGTTTGATATCAACAATACTATACGTCACACTTTTGTTTGATATCAACAATACTATACGTTACACTTTTGTTTGATATCAACAATACTATACGTTACACTTTTGTTTGATATCAACAATACTATACATTACACTTTTGTTTGATATCAACAATACTATACGTTACACTTTTGTTTGATATCAACAATACTATACGTTACACTTTTGTTTGATATCAACAATACTATACGTCACACTTTTGTTTGATATCAACAATACTATACATTACACTTTTGTTTGATATCAACAATACTATACGTTACACTTTTGTTTGATATCAACAATACTATATGTTACACTTTTGTTTGATATCAACAATACTATACGTTACACTTTTGTTTGATATCAACAATACTATACGTTACACTTTTGTTTGATATCAACAATACTATACGTTACACTTTTGTTTGATATCAACAATACTATACGTTACACTTTTGTTTGATATCAACAATACTATACGTTACACTTTTGTTTGATATCAACAATACTATACGTTACACTTTTGTTTGATATCAACAATACTATACGTTACACCTTTGTTTGATATCAACAATCAAATACGTTACACTTTTGTTTGATATCAACAATACTATGCGTTACACTTTTGTTTGATATCAACAATACTATACATTACACTTTTGTTTGATATCAACAATACTATACGTTACACTTTTGTTTGATATCAACAATACTATACGTTACACCTTTGTTTGATATCAACAATCAAATACGTTACACTTTTGTTTGATATCAACAATACTATACGTTACACTTTTGTTTGATATCAACAATACTATACGTTACACCTTTGTTTGATATCAACAATCAAATACGTTACACTTTTGTTTGATATCAACAATACTATACATTACACTTTTGTTTGATATCAACAATCAAATACGTTACACTTTTGTTTGATATCAACAATACTATACATTACACTTTTGTTTGATATCAACAATACTATACGTTACACCTTTGTTTGATATCAACAATCAAATACGTTACACTTTTGTTTGATATCAACAATACTATACATTACACTTTTGTTTGATATCAACAATCAAATACGTTACACTTTTGTTTGATATCAACAATACTATACGTTACACCTTTGTTTGATATCAACAATCAAATACATTACACTTTTGTTTGATATCAACAATACTATACATTACACTTTTGTTTGATATCAACAATCAAATACGTTACACTTTTGTTTGATATCAACAATACTATACGTCACACTTTTGTTTGATATCAACAATACTATACATTACACTTTTGTTTGATATCAACAATACTATACGTCACACTTTTGTTTGATATCAACAATAGAATACGTTACACATTTGTTTGATATCAACAATACTATACGTCACACTTTTGTTTGATATCAACAATACTATACCTTACACTTTTGTTTGATATCAACAATACTATACATCACACTTTTATTTGATATCAACAATACTATACGTTACACTTTTGTTTGATATCAACAATACTATACATTACACTTTTGTTTGATATCAACAATCAAATACGTTACACTTTTGTTTGATATCAACAATACTATACGTCACACTTTTGTTTGATATCAACAATACTATACGTCGCACTTTTGTTTGATATCAACAATACTATACGTCACACTTTTGTTTGATATCAACAATAGAATACGTTACACTTTTGTTTGATATCAACAATACTATACGTTACACTTTTTTTTGACATCAACAATACTATACGTTACACTTTTGTTTGATATCAACAATACTATACGTTACACTTTCGTTTGATATCAACAACACTATACGTTACACTTTTGTTTGATATCAACAATACTATACGTCACACTTTTGTTTGATATCAACAATACTATACGTCACACTTTTGTTTCATATCAACAATAGAATACGTTACACTTTTGTTTGATATCAACAATACTATACCTTACACTTTTGTTTGATATCAACAATACTATACATCACACTTTTATTTGATATCAACAATACTATACCTTACACTTTTGTTTGATATCAACAATACTATACATCACACTTTTATTTGATATCAACAATACTATACGTTACACTTTTGTTTGATATCAACAATACTATACATTACACTTTTGTTTGATATCAACAATCAAATACGTTACACTTTTGTTTGATATCAACAATACTATACGTCACACTTTTGTTTGATATCAACAATACTATACGTCACACTTTTGTTTGATATCAACAATACTATACGTCACACTTTTGTTTGATATCAACAATAGAATACGTTACACTTTTGTTTGATATCAACAATACTATACGTTACACTTTTTTTTGACATCAACAATACTATACGTTACACTTTTGTTTGATATCAACAATACTATACGCTACACTTTTGTTTGATATCAACAATACTATACGTTACACTTTTGTTTGATATCAACAATACTATACGTCACACTTTTGTTTGATATCAACAATACTATACGTCACACTTTTGTTTCATATCAACAATAGAATACGTTACACTTTTGTTTGATATCAACAATACTATACGTTACACTTTTCTTTGACATCAACAATACTATACGTTACACTTTTGTTTGATAACAATACTATACGTTACACTTTTGTTTGATATCAACAATACTATACGTTACACTTTTGTTTGATATCAACAATCAAATACGTTACACTTTTGTTTGATATCAACAATACTATACATCACACTTTTGTTTGATATCAACAATACTATACGTTACACTTTTGTTTGATATCAACAATCAAATACGTTACACTTTTGTTTGATATCAACAATCAAATACGTTACACTTTTGTTTGATATCAACAATACTATACATCACACTTTTGTTTGATATCAACAATACTATACGTTACACTTTTGTTTGATATCAACAATACTATACGTTACACTTTTGTTTGATATCAACAATACTATATGTTACACCTTTGTCTGATATCAACAATACTATACGTTACACTTTTCTTTGACATCAACAATACTATACGTTACACTTTTGTTTGATATCAACAATACTATACGTTACACTTTTGTTTGATATCAACAATCAAATACGTTACACTTTTGCTTGATATCAACAATACTATACGTCACACTTTTGTTTGATATCAACAATACTATACGTTACACTTTTGTTTGATATCAACAATAGAATACGTTACACTTTTGTTTAATATCAACAATACTATACGTTACACTTTTGTTTGATATCAACAATACTATACGTTACACTTTTGCTTGATATCAACAATACTATACGTTACACTTTTGTTTGATATCAACAATACTATACGTTACACTTTTGTTTGATAACAATACTATACGTCACACTTTTGTTTGATATCAACAATACTATACGTTACACTTTTGTTTGATATCAACAATCAAATACGTTACACTTTTGCTTGATATCAACAATACTATACGTCACACTTTTGTTTGATATCAACAATACTATACGTCACACTTTTGTTTGATATCAACAATACTATATGTTACACTTTTGTTTGATATCAACAATCAAATACGTTACACTTTTGCTTGATATCAACAATACTATACGTCACACTTTTGTTTGATATCAACAATACTATACGTTACACTTTTGTTTGATATCAACAATACTATACGTTACACTTTTGTTTGATATCAACAATACTATACGTTACACTTTTGTTTGATATCAACAATCAAATACGTTACACTTTTGCTTGATATCAACAATACTATACGTCACACTTTTGTTTGATATCAACAATACTATACGTTACACTTTTGTTTGATATCAACAATACTATACGTTACACTTTTGTTTGATATCAACAATACTAAATGTTACACTTTTGTTTGATATCAACAATCAAATACGTCACACTTTTGTTTGATATCAACAATACTATACGTTACACTTTTGTTTGATATCAACAATACTATGCGTCACACTTTTGTTCGATATCAACAATAGTATACGTTACACTTTTGTAGATTTCATTGTAATCAACGTAATTACGTATTTTGCGTTTCTAGTTTGAAAAGGGGGTCATCGTGGCAATGATCATATGGTAGTTGGATTTACAACTATCTATGCAATCAGTGCCTATCGCCACTGATGTTGTTGGTGTGTATCTCGATCAGTGAGCAATGTACAACATTATGTGATAAAGTTTGTCAGTGTCTTGCGACAGGTCGGTGGTTTTCTCCGGGTCCTTCGTTTTCCTCCAACAAAACTGACCGCCACGATATAACTGAAATATTGTAAAAGTGGCGTTAAACACCATCAAACAAATAAACAAACAAACAAAAGTTGCCCTAACGGTCAACTCTCTTTTCCGGTCATTGCTATGTCCCCCCGTGGATTTTTATGTATTAAATTAACTTAAATTAACGGTCACTTCCTTTACGCCGCCAACGGCCAAAAAAAATTGTCCCAATAATGTTAAAATACCTATTTTAACAGTCACAATTATATATTTTTTTGTCGATTGCGGATAGCATTCGTGATTAACACAGTATTGATTTTTGCTTCAGTCACGTGACATCTTATTTGATCATGTGGCAAATTATCTCCCCTGTCATAGTTTACATGTCAACAGAATAACCCCAGGCTAGAACTTGGCAATGAACGATGATTAAGTTTAAATTCAAGTTGATTAATTTAATTAAGATGTCCAGAACAGGTGTAACAGGTAAGTTCACAACAGGTGAGTAAAATTTAAGGCTTTAAATAAAGAAAAACGACAATTGTCAGTCAGTCATAAAAATGTCACGCAAGGTGTTAACGTTATCCGAAAGAGTTGAAGCCATCAAACCAACAAAATAATGGAAATTGACGATGAACTTTTAACAATGATGGTAACTGTCAAAAAACAGTGTTCCATATCAGACTTGTTAAAATCTGTTTAATTTTACCTGTACATAGTGGATTTTAGTGCTTTCAACATTATTAGTATATTAAAACTGTCGTGGCAGCCTATATATTATATATATATATACATACACATGTATATATATATATGTAAAGCCACCTGATGAGTACCCTTGGCAGGGACGAAACAGTTTTAATTCCGGAATTTTTGTAATACTTAAAAAATTGTGAACCTTGAATTACAGGTCACCTTTATTATGCTGCCAGTTTTTGTCGGCCCTTAAGTGGCTGCTTAAATCAAGTTTGACTGTAGTTTGAAAAATAAAGTTAATCTGTCTTTACACCTGGTATTCGTTGAAACATGCACGAAACAAGCTCTCACAATAATCAGAGAGTGACAAGGACAGTGACAATCTCTTGCTGAACGAGGGTTTAAGGTTCCGGGTCCGTTCGCCCTAATTCCCGTTCGCCCTATTACCTGTTTGGCCTGATACCAGTTTGCCCTGGGTCCGTTCGCCCTAAAAGTGGGTCTGTTCGCCCTGATTGTTGATGAATTCATTTGTTTAAATCTATTCTAGAATTTATAATGATCCTCACGTGCAACACACGCGCACATATTAATTATACACTCCGGAGGTTGTGTCTGTCTTGATTATATATAGTTAAGAATACATGTAGATAGTTTTCTGTGTAATGTTATTTCTGCCTGATGCAGTTATCTAAAGTCTCCTGCAAGTAGACAACCATCACAATTAACATGGTGGCAGCGGAAACCAACGGGACTTTGCAATAGTTTTTGTTAACAGTAAGTTACCAAGATACTGTCGATTTTATCTCGGACAAAGGAGCCACGTGTACAAAATAGTGAACAATGGCTGCCGGCTATACCAACACATTTCGCCTGCCCCCATCTCTCAATGTAATAGAAGGAAATGCTTCCGAAAATAAAAAAAAAATGGAAACGGCAGGTTGAAGTTTATCTTATGGCGAGCGGCGCCGTAAAGAAAGACAAAGAAGTGCAAATAGCAATAATTCTGAATTGTGCAGGTCCCCAGATTATTAACATTTATGATCAATTCATATGGGATGAAGAGGGGAACAAAAAGAAACCGGATAAACTATTTGAAAAACTGGAAGGCTATTGTAACCCCAGAAAAAATGAAGTATTGGAGTCCCATAGATTTTGGAACGTGTAATACCAAGAACCATTCAACAACTTCTTAACAGAGTTAAGAACACTGGCGTCATCTTGCAATTTTGATAACAAAGATAGAATGATCAGAGACAAAATTGTATTTACAGTTCCGTTTCGATGATGACTGTTGGCTAAATGCAATTGATGCTGTCTCAGAAAAGTCTGTATCCGTTGTTGAAGCTAATGTCGATAAGAAAGTAACAGCACCTATGAATGTCAATGATTGTGAAGTCTGTTTCCAGCTCGATAGTGCCGCTGATGTCAATACAATCTGCAAGAAATTTGTTCGCAAAGATCAAGTTAGACCGACATCGATTACACTTAGAGTGTGGAACAAGATATCGATGAAACCGTTGGGTGAAGCAAATCTTACCGTGAAGAATCCGAGTACCGGCGACGAAGGAATAGTAACACTGATCGTCGTGCCCAATGGACACGCGAATCTGCTAGGTTTTAAAACCATACAGAATATGGGTCTAATTACCGTGAATAACGACCGTTTTATCGCAAACGTTGTTGTCCAAGAAATCGGTGATCTTGGAGTGGCGATTTTACAAGTCAATGACGAAGTAAACCGAAAACGTTACTGTGCCGAAAATGACCGTTGTCGCTGCAAGATGACAAACTTGTTGAGAGAAATGTTCTCATACCCATTACAGAACCGACTGAATGAGTAAGCCAAATGGCTGTCGTGCGAAAATCTAACGGTAAACTACGAATCTGTATTAATCCTCAACCTCTTAATACCGCGTTGATGCGTGAACATTACCGACTGACGACGCTTGAAGATGTACTTCTGAAACTCGCGAACACACGTATATTTAGCAAACTAGATATCCGAGAGACGTACTGGCATGTCAAGCTAAGCGAGAATTCAAGCCGATTGACCACGATGATAACACCATTCGGACGATATCGTTGGGCGTGATTACCGTTCGGATTGAAGGTATCGAGCGAAATATTTCAAAGAAAATTGACCGAAGCAGTTGGTGATTTGAATGGTACGTTTACCATCGCCGATAATATTACCATCGCCAGGTGTGGTCAAACTGACAAAGAGGCTAAGCGTGATCACGAGACGAAACTTTGCAAGTTGTATGCACGATGCAAAGAACAAAATATTATACTGAATGATGAAAAGAAAGAAATCGGACTGAAAGAAATAACATTTCATGGACACAAATTACAAGTGATGGTGTAAAAGTTGACGATAAGAAAGTTAACGAGATCCGTGAAATGCCAACTCCAACCGATGTCGCGGGTGTAAAACGTGCAGTACATGGCAAAATTCTTATCCGATCTCGCGAACGAGATGGAACCGATATGCGAACTGACAAGGAAAGAAGTTCATTGGAACTGGTCAAATGAGCACGAGCTAGCTTTTCAAAACGTCAAGAAAAGGCTTACGGAAGCTCCGATCCTAGTGTATTTCGATATGAACAAGGAAGTAGTCTTGCAAGTCGACAGTAGCAAGAACGGAGTCGGTGCCGTTTCACTACAAGATGGAAAGCCTGTAGAATTCGCTTCGTGTGCGCTAAGACAGTCCGAAAGAAACTGGTCGCAAATAGAAAAAGAAGCACCGTCCATGTTGTATGGACTCGGAACGTTTTGACCAGTATACATATGGCTGCAAAGTAATTGTACAGAACGACCATAAACTGCAAGCCGTGATTCTGAGTAAACCTCTCAGCAGAGCACCAAAACGCTTACAAGATATCATGATGAAACTTTTCAGATATGATATTGAATTCCGATTCGTGAAAGGAGTCAATTTAATCGTGGCCGATGCGCTAAGCAGAGCATTTGTGTGCAACGATAACGACAATGATTGTGAGCAACGACCCTGTATCATGAACGTGAATGCGTCTGATAATTTTTCGGACGCTAGACTTCTTGAAGTTAAGAATGCAATCGAGAAAGATGCGAACTTACAATCCGTGACTGAATTAATCCTAAATGGATGGCCCGAAGATAAGGATCGAGTTCCCAATTCTTCGTTACCATTTTTCGATATGCATGACGAACTTAGTGTAGTAGATGGCGTCATTGTTAAAGGAGAAGCTATTCTTATTCCGAAAATGATGCGAGCCGAAATGAAATCGAGATTACATCGTTCACATCTTGGATACGACAGTATGATGCGAAGAGCGTGAAACATGATATTTTGGCCGGGAATCGCGAAAGACGTAAAACAACTCGCTGACAACTGTGAAATATATCAGGAATCGAAACCGCGAAACTGTCGCGAAACGCTAAAACAACATGATAATTAATCGTGCATATCCATGGAACTAGATTGGACTTGATATTTTCGAAAGAAAAGGTCGCAATTATCTGATAGCCGTAGATTATTATTCAAATTTTATCGAAGTTGACTATCTGCCGACAATGACTAGCTCTCAAATGATAGGAATTCTGAAGAAACATTTTGTGCGTTATGGAATACTGTCTATTGTAATGAGCAACAATGGTCCTCAATTTGTGAGTCGTGAATTCAAAATGTTTCTGTTGAACTGGAAAGCTAATCATGCGACATCCTCGCCGGGACATCAACAGTCAAACGGAAAAGCCGAAGCTCCTGTGAAAATCGCTAAGACTTTGATGAAGAAAACAGTCAAGGATGGGCGCGATCAGTTCGAAGCGTTATTAGAGCAACGGAATACTACGAGACAAGATACCGGTCTTAGTCTTGTCGAGATGATGTTTGGTAGAAAAACGCAGACGATGCTACCGTTTCTAAATAAATGCAACGAAACCAATCGTGGACGTGAAAACTAATTAACTGTCAAGAAACATCATGATAAACGAGCACGTGATCTACCGAAACTAAAAGAAGGACAATCTGCATTGTTCGAGCAGAAAGAAAATGAAAACTGGAAACTCGGGCAAATAATCGATCAATATAATCAAAGGTCTTACGTTGTGCAAAATGAAGATGGCGTTAAATATCGCCCGAAATCGTGTAAAATTAGACCCACTGACATTACCGCTAACATACGTGACCAATCACCACCTCGAAGTGTTACTACTGAAAAACCTGTGAACACCGAGAACCATGAGAGAAATGACATTTTCCGAAATAACATTCAACCATCCGAAGTCCGACCAAAACGTGCGACTAAACCACCGAAGTATCTTGATGACTATGTCAAATATTAACTGTAAATAATGTTTTCATTTTAGTATAGACTAGCATAATACTAAATAGTAGTTAAATTTTTCATTTGTGTTTGTTATTCCAATAGTTTATAGTAACTGAATGAACAGATTGACTTTAAAGTTAATATTTCTTCTTCGATGTTTGTCTGAAATTCATAGATCTAATTTTGGGTTTAAATTCCTTTGATGCGAAATTATTTTCCTTAGAGAAAAGGGGATGTTGATGAATTCATTTGTTTAAATCTATTCTAGAATTTATAATGATCCTCACGTGCAACACACGTGCACATATTAATTATACAACTATTTTTCAATTTACATTCATTCAACATAACATACTCTCTCTTCTTTCACCATCTTTCACCTAGCTCTATGTCAGATTCCATCAGTATCATCCCGCTATATGTTTTCGTATCATCCATTTTATTTTGACTTCCACATCACACGCTTTATTTTTGACGTGTCTTCCGGTTTCTATTTCTGGAACATAAACAGGACTCCAACGTGACAGCTGTCAAAAATGTTCAAGGTTGCTTTTAAAGACGTAAGTACCAAAAATAGTGAACCCAACTACTGAACCATACTTTTTGTAATGCTAAAAATTTACTTCATTTATAAAGTAGCTGGAAAAAAATCCAGGAGCCCAAGGGCTATATAAAATTGAACTATGTCGTCTGCCTCTCAGACACTGGCTCTTCCTGTCATGTGACTGTCATGGGGGTCACTGATCGTACTTGTAAACAAAAGAGCTGACTGAAATGTGCCTGTTTCTTATATAAAATACATGTCACCTTGGAAATTAATGTATTTCAGTGTCAACTTTTATTTTTATACTAGTCACTACAATGTATGTCAATTCATTGTATCTTTGACAAAAATACATAAAATGATTAACACTTATATATATATTATATTTGTTTCTTTTTAGCCAAATAAATACTAAACACTAAATAACTTTGCAAAACATCAGCAGTGCATGTGGTTTCAGCACTAAAAAAACATCAAAAGTAAACACAATTTTGAAAGTGGTCATTTTCAAACATTCTGTCATTTTATTTAGATGTAGTATGATTTGATGTAGTAGATGGCCAGAACCATGAAATTTTAAAACCAACCATTTCCGGATTTTATATTCGTTCCCATCCCGTATATCGGCCCTGTTTTTACTTCATACGAAAACATATGACACCATTTTAATGACAGCAAAAGTTGCCAGATAATCGAGAGTATATTAAAATACAAGAATGGCTTTTAAAACAATCTTATGTACAAAGAAATATTTAACTAGCCATTCTTTGAAAATTCCAATCGTCATATGAATGAAGGGTTAACACTGTTAATCGCTATATCGGAAAATCGATAATAGTACGAAAACCCATAACACGATGCAATCATTAATTTCAATTAAGCATTTCAAACAATACAGTATACATAATAATTGCTTGAAAATAACTTAATTAATTTCCAAAAGCTCATATTTTTTCCTTAAATTAATATTTTTCCATATATCATTACTTCTTTATTTTAAATTAAAATATCCTTTATGTTCATTAATTTATCAAATATTTTTAAGAATCAGGGCGAACGGACCCAGGGAGAATGTGTAGTTAGGGCGAACGGACCCGGTACCCTGAACGAGTAGCCTCTCCACATGTAGATACGATAACGTAACCCTCAAAATCGATAATAGTACAAAAACTCATAACACGATGCAATTATTAATTTCAATTAAGCATTTCAAACAATATACGTAATAATTGCTTGAAAATAGCTTAATTAATTTCCATAAGCTCATATTTTTTCTTTAGATTAATATTTTTCTATATATCCTACCGTGACATCTGCTCGGTCATGCAATAAAGTCGGTCACTTGTTTTGATTTACAATTCTCGCGCAGCACGAGACCAATGACGTCATTCTGTATATTCATAGCGTACATAAACACAGAGGGGATTCTTTTCAACGTCAAAAGATGAGATTAAAACAGAGAAGTTTGAATTGAATAAATTCCATGCAAGTAAAAAAGATCCTTTTTACTAATGTCTTTTTTTCCTGATCATTATGCTTGTTAAATATGCTTCCATCGATGGTATTCCCCAATCATTTGTATTTTTCCGGTTTGTTGACATAATCGTCATCACAGTTCATGACCGTTTCTGGAATGTAGGCCAAGCAAATTGTATTTTAAAATACTTTGAAAATATGATGATTGATCATTCAGGCATTCCACCATTTTCTAGAAAATGGCCGATTTTACCGAGAAAATACATGCAAAGAAATTACATGCTTTCTTTGATGAATGAGAAGCTGATGCTGTTACTAAGGAAAACATGGAAAATGCGATGGAAAAGTCGAGCGGACGCATTGTATACCTTTAAGACGTCATATCGAGTTGTGGTCCATGCGTTAAAACATTTACAAAACCAAGGCGATGACAAAGCTGAGCAGTTTCTTGCATCCATCATGCAGTTTCAGTTATCATAGTTTTGGTAGTAGCGGAACATATTTTACATAGCACTGTTTATCTGTCAACATTCCTCCAAGATACCGAATGCGACCTTCTTGAAGTCATCAAAGAATCCAAGAACGTGATTGAAATGCTAAGCTATGAGTTGAACAACAGGACGAATCGGTTTGGGATGAGTTGTATCAGTCTGCACTTAACTTAGCCAAATCTTTTGATATATGCAATATTATATAGAAACACTAAATTAACAACTGTTCTGCCCTGGCCTTATGAAGAAGACGATGCAGCACTGTATTACTCAAAGTGCATTACGACTGTGTAGCACTGTATATGAAAAAAAACCTTTAAAATTTGTATTGTAAACCAACATTCAAAATGCAATAACAGTGCGGTATTTACAATTACACCATCGCAGTACTGTATTTTTTAGATTTACTTGCATGGAGAGTTTTCTATATTTCAAAAATCAATAATGGAGGGCTTATCGCGACCCTTGGACATTATAAACAATACAGAAATATTTATCCAAGTACAATACAAACATCAGAATGTCAAAATAACCTTGAAATACTATGTGACACAAAAAATAAATGGTTCAGTTATCAATCGGCAAGTTTGTGTGTTCATAGCAAAAATACACTTATAAATCATGAAGAAAACAATGCGTACGCCTAGATCCTTACAATAGGACATGAAATAATTATATTTAACTTACTCCATTGTGTTCCAAAGGTTTCCAAATGAAATAATGTAGCGCTGGGCTACTTGCCACAAAACGTAAAACACGTTTTTTGCATTACGTAAATAACAAGTCCGATCACGGGAATAGACAAAATTTCCGGAAAAGAAAAATTAAAAATATGTTACATGACACTCCCCGTTTTATATCATTCTGATATAACAATAAAAAAAAAATGAAACAAAATATTCAAAAACTATAATAAAAAAATTGACAAGGTTCTGTTCGATTACTCTGAGTCAGATGACAATTTCGTTCAGATTACTCTTCCAACAACAATACAAGTTCCGTGATAGGCCTAGTGTATGACACATGTTTTCCTTCATGATACATTCTTACAACTGCTTTGCGAACCAAGTTATCGTCATTTTTGATGGTCTCTTCCACTACACCTACTGGCCAGTCATTACGAGCTAGACCTTTGTCTTTTACGAATACAATGTCACCAAGTTTAATGTTCGGTTTCTCCATGCACCATTTCTGACGTGACTGTATCTCCTGCAAGTAGTTTTCTTGTCACTTATTCCAAAACGTGTCGGAAAGTACTTGCACATGTTTCCAGTCTGCCGTGTATATATCTTTAATAGAGAATTCTCCCGAGATTGTCGGAACCTCACCTTGTTTCTGAGTAAGCAGAATGTTAGGACTCGGTATTATTGAAGATTCTGGGTCTGATGATATAGTAGTTATTGGTCGAGAGTTTATCACAGCTGAGACTTCCGCCATGAGCGTAGACAGAACTTCGTGAGTGAGTGCCTTTTTATTCTGTTGCAAAAGAATTCCATTAAGTATCCTACGTGTGATTCCGATCATCCTTTCCCACACTCCACCCATGTGGGAAGAGTGTGGGAAATTGAACTTCCAAACTGATCCTGTTTTGTCAAGATGCTGTTTCACCTTAGTATCCTCAACGTTAATCGATTTTATACCGATCTGATACGTAGCACCTATGAAATTGGTACCACGATCCGACCTGAAGATCTTGATTGGTCCTCGAATAGCCGTGAAACGACGCAATGCATTGATAAAGTTCGAACTACTCATCTCTTCTACCAATTCAATGTGTACAGCACGAGTGGTCAAACATGTAAAAATGATCGCCCATCGCTTACTCTGAGCAGCTCCACCACGTGTCCTGCGAGTGGTGACATTCCATGGACCAAAGGTGTCCACTCCAACAGCAGAAAATGGTGGCCCAGGAGTAAGACGGTCCTCGGGCAAATCGGTCATTTTCTGGACTTCAACCTTACCACGAAGTTTGCGACACAACACACAAGTCCTGATGAGTGTCGAAATGAGTCTCTTAGCCCCAATGATCCAGAAACCATTTGATCGAATCTCTCCTTCTGTGATTTTTCTACCTTGATGAAAAGTCTTTTCGTGGAAATGTCTGATCAGCAATGTCGCTACGTAACCTTTCGGAACAATGATAGGATTTGTGGAAGCTAGTCCTAGCTTGCTGCGTAGACGATTCAAACGTCCACCAACTCTAAGTATCCCTTGCTCATCCAGATATGGCGACAACGAGATGATAGAACTATCCTTCTTGATAGGAGTCCTTGTCTGAGATTGTCAGTTTCACACTTAAAATACTCCTCCTGAGTCTGTTTTAGCAAAACGATCCGTGTTTCCTCGAACACTTCAGAAGATTTTGATTCCTTGCACACATGCCATCCTTTGCATGATGAGTTCCTCTCCTTTCGATAAGACCTTGCAATATGTCGCAAGACTGTGAATGCATTGACAAGTCTATTCCAAGATGAATGGTGGGTAAATCGTTCGGAAACGGGCTTGTATGTTAAGATCGTCGATTTGAGCACTTGTACCGGACGAATCTCCTTATCATTTTTTGGTTCAATCAGTGGAAAGTCATCTGAATCCTCGTCTAACAGTTCATTGTCACGCAATATATACTCCGGTCCTTTGAACCACACATTTATCGCAGATAAGATTATATCCATCGACGAATCTCTTGTTGCAGCATCAACTGGGTTAAGATGAGACGGCACTTAGTTCCATTGATCACAAGATGTAATCTGTTGGATTAAGGATACCCTGTTGCTAACGTAAGTATAGAATCTGCGTGTTTTGTTCCTAACGTACCCAAGAACCACCTTGTTATCGGTAAAGTACTTAATTTTGGATGGCAGTATGTCGAGTTGTTTAGCTACCAATTGTCCTATCTCTGTGGCAAGTGCTGCTCCGCAGAGCTCTAAACGCGGAATGCTATGTTCAGCTTGTGGGGCAGGCTTTGCTTTTCCCATGACGAAACCAAGATGATATTGATCGTTCATGTCTGTCATCTGTAGATATTCGGCTGCAGCCACTGCCTTCTCGGAGGCATCAGAGTAAGTCAGGACACCATGGTTTTTGGATAAGCTGAGTGATGTTGGCGCATACATTCTGGGAATCTGATATCCGTTTAACAAGTTTAAATTCTGAGTCCAAGTTTGCCAAGAATCCTTGTGAATATCCGGTAACGTCTCATCCCAGTCAATACCTTCTGGGCATGCTTTTCGCAACAACATCCTTCCACTAACAGTGAAGGGAGAAAGAAAGCCAATGGGGTCGAATATGCTGCTGACAGTAGAGAGCAAACCTCTTCTTGTGAATGGATTATCCACAACTGGTGCAGTGAATACGAACGAGTCTGTATTAAGATTCCATGTAAGCCCTAAACTATGTTGAAGAGGCAAAGAGTCATCGTCAATGTCCAAATCCTTCAGATCCTTTCCAATGTCTTCCTTTGATAAATGAGACATAACTGTTTTATCATTGGAAGCAATCTTGCGAAGTCTGATGTTTCCTTCATCTCGCAATGTTTCTCGGGTTCGCTTCAACAAGCTAACAGCCATGTCTGCTGTAGGCAATGATGTGAGTGCGTCGTCAACATAAAAATGTTTATAAACGAATTCTCTAATGTCCTCTTCGGAGTTTTTAACAGCTTCTCTTAGCCCGTATGTGGCCACTGCCGGACTTGGCCGGTTTCCAAAAACATGGACAGTCATGCGGTACTCTATCATTGGAAGGTCAGGGTTGTTGTCCTGGAACCAGAAAAATCTGAGGTAGTCTCTATGTTCTGGTTTCACGAAGAATCTATAGAACATTTGTTCTATATCGGCGGTGATTGCACACTGATCGTTCCGGAATCTAAGTAAAACACCCAAGAGGCTGTTAGTAAGATTTGGCCCTGACAAAAGTACTTTGTTTAAAGATTGTTCTTTGTAAATAACTGAAGAGTCAAATACTCCACGAACTTGGTTGGTCTTTTTAGGGTGATACACCCCGAAGATGGGAAAATACCATCTTTTCTTGTCGCCCTCAATCTTCGATGATTTCTCAGCAGCACCGTTGTTTATTACCTTTTCCATGAATGCCACAAAGTGTTTAAGTTTTTCCGGGTTTCTGCGTAAACTCGATTCCAACTGACGAGCTCTTTGGAGAGCTTGCTTCTTGTTGTCTGGTAAGATTGGTCTAGGCGCTTTAAATGGTAGCGGAGCCACCCATAATCCTGTATCGTCCTTATTGAATTCAGAGTTCATAATTGTCATGAATTTGCGATCCTCATATGACGTTCAAACTTCTTCATCCCACTGAGTTATAACGAATAACGAATTCCCAATCGAATGTTCTACTGGTTGTTCACGAACACTTAACTTCGAGTGAAACGGATCAAATAATGTTGTTCTACCATCCACGAGCAAGTTCGTTTTCAGTGAATTGACATTTGTATCCGCCTTATGGAACTTGCCAGTGCAGACTTGTCCTACTATTACCCACCCTAAGCTAAGTTTCTGGGCGAATGGTGCCCCTTGTGGTCCTGTGATTTGGTTTTCTACATGATGCGCATCAATGAGATCGCGTCCAATAAGTAACAGTATGTTGCCATCTGGCACAAATGGAGGTATTTTGTCCGCAATGGAATTGAGATGCGAATGTAATTTCGCCACTTCCGGTGTCGGAATTTCCGAAGCATCATTCGGAATTGTGTTGCATTCAAATACTGTAGGTAAAGTGTGACAAGAAGTTCCATCCCATGATTCTATGACAACCTGCATGTGTAGAATGCCAGCACAAGATGAGTCGATATCCAGTAGACGGACTATCCACACCGAGTAGGTCCACGAGTTCAGAACACGCCAAAGTTTTGTTGCTGTGCTCGTCTAAAATAGCATATGTAGTGACAGCTTTCTCAGGTTTGTCGTAGGGAAACACCCTTACAAGAACGGTTTTCCAACAAGAACGACCCGTGAAATCACAGTGATGTGCAATTAACGATTACATGTTGATTGTCACCTCTTGAATTCTCCCCGCCTTGACTCCTTTGGGGCTCCATAGTGTTAGTTGATGTCCTTTTATTGTCAAATTCAGTTTGCTCCCTTCTCTCGATGTGCATTGCAGTTGAATGTTTCACACTTTGACAATGAGCACACCTTACAGATTGTTTACAGTCTTTTATTAAATGACTATTTGTTTTAGGATGTCCCACTTTGAAAATTCTCTACATACGTTCAAAGAATGTGGTCTTGAATGTACTGGACACATCACCTCATCAGAATTCCAGTTTGCTTTTGTTTCCGATTTCACCTCCATTTTCCTGGCAATGACAGGTTTCTGACTTAGGGCTGGTCTTGAGCCGATGTTCGGCTTTTGTGCTTGAAGTTCATACAAATACGAGAATGACGTATCATTGCGGGTCTTACTAATTTCCTTCACGAAGTTAAGAACCAACGAGAATGGTGGGAATGGCACACTGTTGTTTCTTGTAATTTGCCGCCCTCATTGTCCACTTTTCCTGAATGTTGTAAGGAAGTTTGTTAATGATAGGCAATACACCTGATGACGAATTAAAGTAGGAAAGTAAAACGGTGTACTGTGGGTTTGCCATAAGTGATTCTATCTCGATCATAATGTCAACAAGTTCATAAAGTTTCTTATTGTCCTTATTTCCAATTCGTGGAAATGAGCTACGCCTTTCCTTGATGGCCGCATCAACCATCTCAGGCGCACAGAACCTTTTATCCAAACGTTCCCAAATTTTGGCTACGCCCCATGTTGGATCGGAACTTAATGAAGATCTTATTGTCTTTGCGTGCCTTCCTGAATCTGGTCCTAGCCAACGAATTAGTAAATCTATCTCCTCTGATGGAGTGACATTCAGCTCGGATATCATGCCCCTTGGAATTGACTTTCCATGACAAATAATGTTCAGGTTTTTCATCAAATGTAGTAAGTCGAGTCATCAATAGATCCTTTTTCAAAAGAAAAGTAGTCAATTGAGATGTCAAGTTGCTGTCATTTCTAAGTGATTGCTGAAGCTGTATTGTACTGTTAGAAACAAAGGGGACATTCTCATCAGGTTGTGCACTTGCAGCGTAGAAATCAAGTGTTTTGCTTGGCCAAAATCTTCTGTTATGTATCGCTCTGTGCGATTTTTGTCTACTGGAATATTAAGGCCGTGAGGCACATTTTTCGCGTCCTCATCAGCAACCTTTACTTCAACCTCAGCATCAACTGCTTCCCTTTTTATCCGTAGAACATTGAGATCAGCATTTATTTGTTCTTCGTCAGTTTGTTGTCTAATAATAGCCTTTCTCTTATAAAGGGCAGCTTCTTCTTCTGCTAATTTCACTTTTGCCAGAATAGCTTCCAGTTTCGCTCTGGCCCTTGACTTTCTAGATGAGGTTGTCGACACTGACTTTGCATCTGCATTTCTCATTATCTTGATTTGATTCATAGCACCTTTAAATAGTTTATCACCACTAACACGATCTCGTTTCATTAATTGGAATTCTGCTCGACTTTCACTTGTCCTTGTGTCGTACAAATATTCAATGAATTCATTACTAACTCTTGAGTATTTTTCATAACTCTCATGTAATCTCTGTTCTAAATTGCTTAATTGTTCCACATCACAGTCTGTCAATTCATCTAGTACAGACTGCACATTTCCCCATGTTAGATCAATTGTATCATGTAAGCGTTTATACACTCTTCATATTGTTCCTTGCCTTTCTCTGTGAGCTCTCGAATCCGCTCTGTATCTTCCTCAACCTTGTGTAGGTCTTCTATGTCTTGTGAAGAATCAGCCATGTTGATGAATAATGGAATCTAACTGTTCTGCCCTGGTCTTATGAAGAAGACGATGCAGCACTGTATTACTCAAAGTGCATTACGACTGTGTAGCACTGTATATGAAAAAACACCTTTAAAAGTTGTACTGTAAACCATCATTCAAAATGCAATAACAAAGTGCGGTATTTACAATTACACCAGCGCGGTACTGTATTTTTTAGATCCACTTGCGTGGGGAGTGTTCTATATTTCAAAAATCAATAATGGAGAGCTTATCGCGACCCTTGGACATTACAAACAATACAGAAATATTTATCTAAGTACATTACAAACATCAGAATGTCAAAATAACCTTGAAATACTATGTGACACAAAAAATAAATGGTTCAGTTATCAATCGGCAAGTTTGTGTGTTCATAGGCTAGCAAAAATACACTTATAAATCATGAAGATAACAATGCGTACGCTTAGATCCTTACAATAGGACATGAAATAATTACATTTAACTTACTCCATTGTGTTCCAAAGGTTTCCAAAATGAAATAATGTAGCGTTGGGCTACTTGCCACAAAACGTAAAACACGTTTTTTGCGTTACGTAAATAACAAGTCCGATCACGGGAATAGACAAAATTTCGGAAAAAAAGAATTAAAAATATGTTACATGACAACAACATAAATAACAATTGAAACGGTCACCGCCTGAAAAGCTCGCGAAACCGGTATCAATCGTGACTACTCGGCAATTTCCGCTACATTAGGCGTAGCGAGAATGGCCGAGTAGTTACGATTTGACCGGATGCTCTGCTCTTCGATACCTTTCGTGTCTCTTTCGTAAGTTCTCAAGGGTTCTCGAAAAGCGGTAACCCGGATGTGTTGAAGCTTTTTCATAGGCATAGTGTATGGATGATAGGGATTTCTGTTTTAGTCAAAAGTAAATGGTATTTTTGTAAAAGTAAATGGTATTCTAGTCAAAGTAAATGGTATTCGTCATTATTCCTTTATTGATTTAATTTTACCATGCTTCAGTCATAAATAGCTCGCAAAGCGAGCTGATTAAGATATATTTATTATACTATCTTTTCTAATTTTTAACAAATTTGATATAAAGTCTGTGCATAATTTGTTAATTCGCACCGATTTACTGTTAAGTAATAATTTTGATTTCATTGTATCACTATGGAAGTTTGAATTTTTTTTATTACACTGATATAAAGATACTTTCTTATATAATATTTCTCTTTCTTTCCTATGTTTTTCGCACTGCCAAAGGAAATGGTTTTCATCTTTAATTTCTAAATTCGTTGCCTCTTCTGAAAAGAGTAAATTCATGATCTGTTCTGATTCTCTTTCTTGCCTGTTGGCAATTGAGAGTTGTAAAACTCAAATCCCTTTTATTTTAAAAATTGTTGAAATTTATAAAAGCATTGTTGCTATTGATAAACATGTAATTGTCACATGGATCCCTAGTCATATAGGTATCCATGGGAACACAGTCGTTGACCGGGAAGCCAAGAACGCATTGGATGATCCTGTATCCAATTGTTCTATTCCTTATACAGATTTTAAACCTTTTATAGTGAAATATATTTTAAAACGTTGTCAAGATAGCTGGGAGCAGCAAATTGATAAGAAATTACACGAAATGCATTCCCTAGTTGGCAAGACTCCTTGTTCTTATGGTCAAAATCGGAAGGAACAGGTAGTCTTGACCAGATGTCGTATAGGTCATAGTAGACTTACTCATAGCTATTTGTTAAATAACGAGGAACGACCGGAATGTATTCCGTGTAATTCTAATTTTTCATTAAAACATGTCTTGATTGATTGTGTGGATGTTGCCGATGTTCGGCAGACATTCTACAATGCCAACAGTTTATCTAATTCATTTACAAATGTCGCAGGCGACACAATTTTACAATTCATAAAAGAAATTAATTTACATACAAAAATATAGTTGTATAACATATGTTCTAAATGTATGATTTTTATCTTTTTAATGTTTCTTTTATTTGTACAACCACCCTCTCAGAGGGTGTGCCGGGGGTAGAATAGGTACCAGGTTTCTCCGTCCTAGAGGCATTAGTCCTCTAAAAGGGGTCAACCCCGCGGAAACCCCGGGTTTAGAAATGGGACCGAGAGCTTCTTCGGCTTGAAGGGGCGTCCGTCGGTTGTGCGGGATGTATAAATTCACAACCAACCCATCCTTCAGATGAGACGTAAATAAAACCGAGGTCCCGTGTTGAGAGAGTGCCACCCTCTTCGTACGTTAAAGAACCCAGTCTAACAGCTCATTATGAGCATTATGCTCATGATGAGTGGTCCATAGGAGATCTGTTGCACTGGCTAAATTTTCCTTCCCTACCCATCACTTTTCCTTGTTTCGAGACCCGTGGCGTTTAATTTTTTTTTATCCGTAAGCATTGTAAGCATGTTCTCGTCCTGATAATAGTTGAAAAATTGCTCGCTGGACGTTAAACATCAATCGATCAATCAATTTCTAAATCATTGCATATTTTACAAAATCTTTCAGTTCTATTCATTTGAAAATAGCGGCCTTTTTTCAATTTCGAGGGTATGGGCACAAATTCTTAATTTGGCGATATTCGATCTATCTGATTTCAAAATAATATTATCTACATATTGAATTTTGATCTTGCAGATTTTGGTCATCTATTCTCTGTTGGATCTGATTGATGAATGGTTTGAAAGATGTTGTAGGCATGATTTCGTTCAAAAAGGAAAATCCTAATCTATTATTGCATGAAATAATATTTCTAATCCATACATTCGACTTCAAGTAGCCTTAAGTATATCATGGGATAGGGTGTCCTTAGAAGAAATGACATGATTTAAATATTTAATGCATGCAGTAATTATTTTTGTTCTACAGGGTTTTCTGGCTAGCTCAGACCTACAGGCAGAATTTGGAGTTTTACAGTGCACTCCAAGTATTTCCTTCATACATTTAGTATGCAATAACTCATAAGGATCAGATTCTTTACATTTCAAAGCAGGGGGGGGGGGGGGGGGGGGGGGTATGGTTGTTTTGTTTCGTTCAGAATTTTTTTCCTCACAACACTAGAGTTAGAATATTTATTTTTTTGTCCAGAATATAACATTAGGTTATATGACAAACTCTGAATCACCAAAATCAGAATATTTTTTTCATCAACATTGGGAATCAGAATATTTTTTTAGAAAAAAAAAACATAACCCCCCCCCCCCCCCCCCCCCCCCCCCCCCCCCCTTCCTTCAATAATAATTGCATGACTTAGGAACTGTGAATGTCGATAAAATATATCTAATAAATCATGTCTGTGCCGAAACACTTGACTACTGCATGGGCAGATGATATCCTCGGGGACTAAACGTTCACCAGCAGCACCGTCCAAAGTGGGAGAAATTTACATTTTGACATGATGATGATGATGATGATGATGATGTCCGCTTTGTACTAAATCAATACGCTCCACTCAGACACATTATAATGACTCCGGGCCATTCGGACACATTATAATGACTCCGGGCCATTCGGACACATTATAATGACTCCGGGCCATTCGGACACATTATAATGACTCCGGGCCATTCGGACACATTATAATGACTCCGGGCCATTCGGACACATTATAATGACTCCGGGCCATTCGGACACATTATAATGACTCCAGGCCATTCGGACACATTATAATGACTCCGGGCCATTCAGACACATTGTAATGACTCCGGGCCATTCGGACACATTGTAATGACTCCGGGCCATTCGGACACATTATAATGACTCCGGGCCATTCGGACACATTTTAATGACTCCGGGCCATTCGGACACATTGTAATGACTCCGGGCCATTCGGACACATTATAATGACTCCGTGCCATTCGGACACATTATAATGACTCCGGGCCATTCAGACACATTGTAATGACTCCGGGCCATTCGGACACATTGTAATGACTCCGGGCCATTCGGACACATTATAATGACTCCGGGCCATTCGGACACATTATAATGACTCCGGGCCATTCGGACACATTATAATGACTCCGGGCCATTCGGACACATTATAATGACTCCGGGCCATTCGGACACATTATAATGACTCCGGGCCATTCGGACACATTATAATGACTCCGGGCCATTCGGACACATTATAATGACTCCGGGCCATTCGGACACATTATAATGACTCCGGGCCATTCGGACACATTATAATGACTCCGGGCCATTCGGACACATTATAATGACTCCGGGCCATTCGGACACATTATAATGACTCCGGGCCATTCGGACACATTATAATGACTCCGGGCCATTCGAACACATTATAATGACTCCGGGCCATTCGGACACATTATAATGACTCCGGGCCATTCGGACACATTATAATGACTCCGGGCCATTCGGACACATTATAATGACTCTGGGCCATTCGGACACATTATAATGACTCCGGGCCATTCGGACACATTATAATGACTCCGGGCCATTCGGACACATTATAATGACTCCGGGCCATTCGGACACATTATAATGACTCCGGGCCATTCGGACACATTATAATGACTCCGGGCCATTCGGACACATTATAATGACTGCGGGCCATTCGGACACATTATAATGACTCCGGGCCATTCGGACACATTATAATGACTCCGGGCCATTCGGACACATTATAATGACTCCGGGCCATTCGGACACATTATAATGACTCCGGGCCATTCGGACACATTATAATGACTCCGGGCCATTCGGACACATTGTAATGACTCCGGGCCATTCGGACACATTGTAATGACTCCGGGCCATTCGGACACATTATAATGACTCCGGGCCATTCGGACACATTATAATGACTCCGGGCCATTCGGACACATTATAATGACTCCGGGCCATTCAGACACATTATAATGACTCCGGGCCATTCGGACACATTATAATGACTCCGGGCCATTCGGACACATTATAATGACTCCGGGCCATTCGGACACATTATAATGACTCCGGGCCATTCGGACACATTATAATGACTCCGGGCCATTCGGACACATTATAATGACTCCGGGCCATTCGGACACATTATAATGACTCCGGGCCATTCGGACACATTATAATGACTCCGGGCCATTCGGACACATTATAATGACTCCGGGCCATTCGGACACATTATAATGACTCCGGGCCATTCGGACACATTATAATGACTCCGGGCCATTCGGACACATTATAATGACTCCGGACCATTCGGACACATTATAATGACTCCGGGCCATTCGGACACATTATAATGACTCCGGGCCATTCGGACACATTATAATGACTCCGGGCCATTCGGACACATTATAATGACTCCGGGCCATTCGGACACATTATAATGACTCCGAGCCATTCGGACACATTATAATGACTCCGGGCCATTCGGACACATTATAATGACTCCGGGCCATTCGGACACATTATAATGACTCCGGGCCATTCGGACACATTATAATGACTCCGGGCCAAACAATGTTTGCTCTTGCTCCTTCATGCTGTGTATTTAGAGGAAAAGCAACAAAAACCAATATCATAGTCCTTTATTTGACCCGACCGGGGCTCGAACTCACAATCTGCCGCAATGAAAACGAGCACGCTAACTATTCTCTTTTCCGGGGTGACGTTACTTCCCCTAACAACAACGAGTCGGCCATCTTAGGCGGTGAAGCGATCACGTGGATACGTATGGCTTCAGTGGCGAATAAGTGAGTTATCTATAAATTGAGTGGTAATTAACACCTTATCATTACTTTACAATAAACAACCGTGAAATATACATGTGTACTAGTGTTAATTATGTCCTACAGCTATCAAGAGACATTAAATGGTGAATCGTTATCTCGATATAAATCAAAATTAAGTGTAATTAACTGTAAAGAGTGCCCTTACAAGTTACCAGCATGTGTTTGGGGAAAAAAATACGTGCAAGTGGCCTGATCTTCAGTATGGGATGTGTATTCATACCTGATAGAAAGTCCTTGTATATTACCCTTTTTTTATATATATATATATATATATAATGTATGACTCGATATCTTTATCATAAATGATTATTAATAAATAAGTAATGTATGTATCACTCAGAATGTGAAATGTACCTACAAATGTCACTATATCGTAATAAGGATTAATGTCTCAAATATATATATTAATGAAAAGATAGAAATCATTACATATCATGAAACCTAGAATATTTTTTTTATTGGAAACAAACTCCTTCCATAAATTGTTATGAACAATAGTCAACTATCTGAGACCATCATGGCATGGATATAAACATGGAATCGTGTAGAAAAACAAGGTTATCATAATTATTAAATATTAAATCAGATCATTGATGAAATAAAACTTAAATGAATAATTACTATTTTTTTTGAATATTAAAACATATTAATTTTTAATTCGAAGTTGTAAAGTAAATAAAAGCTAAAAGCTTGAATTGACTTCACTCTTATAATGACTTTTTAATTTCATTTAAAATAAAGATTGAAAAAAATGTATTTTATGATGATCAATCCGAGCTCCAGATAAGCTGCGTATTTGCGTTTTTTACGCTATGAAAACGAGTAAAAAGGCATGTATTATCAGATCAGAGTGTACACATTACGCATACATATTGTTGTGTAAGCAAACTTTCCAAATTCGGAGCGTACTTGTACAGTCGTGTACATAACAATACATTTTTGTCTTTGAGAAATTCCCCGTAATTACTTCCCTTTATACTTTTCGAAGGAGAGAGCGTATACATCCGAGGGGTACTGAATCCTTGCCTTTCTAAGCATCGATGTCAAAAGAGATCTGATTGAATGTTTACGATAAAATCATCCAATCATGGTCAATATTACAAATATATGCGTTTTACGTAATAAGCAAGAACTAAAACGAAAGTAAATTTAGGAACACGTTATTCGTTGAAAATGAGCAAGGGCATGAATAGCGTGCTACTAAGCGCAAGAGCGCTACGGAAAATTATATTCTTAAGTTCCTGACAGTTTCACTGATGATCTGTGTCTAGTGACAGTATAGTTAAAGGAATCATTGATGACATTATCAACACGGCCGTGAAAACTGCCGAAGTCGACGAGCAAAAAACAAAATATTTACAACATTTGATTAATAAACATGACACAATCATGTCAAATTAAACAGAGATATACATTTCACTTGCATCCTGCGTTTATTGAATAACACTTGTGTCAAACATAATTTTAAAAGTGTACATGTAAGCAATCTTTTCTGAAGTAGAGAGTACAACAGTGCAAAGGAAATATGCAAATACCCATCATTTTCAAAAGTAGGGGGTAATTACCCTTTGGACTTGAAAATTATCTGGAGTTCTGATCAATGATGGCTGATTAAAATTGTTTGTCATGTAGTAAATCTCTCAGTTGTAATATACAGGATGTAATTATATAACCAATTACTGATTATACAGGAAGTCAGCACCTACTGTGAAGCCATCTATTTTGATTATATGATTTTCATTGAAAATTAATTAGCACATTAAGTCACATTTCATTTATTTAGCCTAACTTGGGTCAGTTATCAATTAAAAAGACAAAAATAGTTTTAAAACAAAATCTGTCTAACAAGTATTTACTTAAATAACGATATTTCTTAATAAATTGTATTAAAAATCATTTTGATATATGAATTAATCAACTTTCTGTTTACATATTTATTTTCAACAACATTTCTTTATTATTTCATCCCATTTTCCTTAATTTAACTTGTGCCTATCCATATTTATACAATCTATGTTAACAGCAAGTTACGTACCGGTGTCAACCCTATATATACTCCCACATACATGTTAAATGTGTATTATCACATCATCCTTGAGAGTGTTGTTAAAAGTTGTTTTTATTATTATATCACTTATCCAGTGAATTAAGAATATTGTGCTGTGGTTTTTTTTTATATTATCGATATGATGTGCTGAGAAATAAACCTTCAGTGAAGAAAATTTGTTATCTTTATTTTGTACGTAAAATGAAGGTGGAATATTGTAAAGTAAAATTTTCTCATAATTTGAAGACATTTATTGCAATCAAAGGTTGCACATAACATGGTAGTATAGACCTTTTTATTCTTAAAAAACATGGGCGCGGCCATTATCGACTTCCGAGTGTGTCCGCCATTAGTAAAGTGTCAAAATCTTATGTTCTCGGGGTTTATCGATACGCTAATGTATGGTTTCTCTAGTACAGGTTTCACAATATACTGTTATTTCGGCTTGAAATTCAATGATAACACCTGCTGTGAAGTGATTTGTAAACGGAGATATAATGACAATGATTTAATGACAACAAATAAATTACCTGGTATGTATTTTTCTTTTTAATTACCGTTATATTCCCCATACAAAATCAGTATAAATCCTACTTGATAAAAAACTGCATGCACTGTTTTTCCTTTTTTTTTTTTTTTTTTTGTTGCTTTTCAAGCATAAGAAAAAAGGGGTAATCAAATTAATATTTTGTATGAAATTAAAAAGTAAATATATAAATTATAATATACGCTTTTTGAAATTATTACTATACAATTTAACGTGAAATAATAATGATAAAAAGTGTGCCTAGCTTATAAGAAAGAACTTAACTTTGAATGTGACATCTTAAGGTGCATTTTTCAATTCTGTTTTATTTTTATTTATTTTTTGTTTGTTAAATTGTAAAGCAAATTAAAACTTTTTGTTGGTCAATTTCTGTAGTGAAGATGAAAAGGAATTTAAGTTTTATCAAATTAAAACATCTGAATATCTGAATTTCTTTACCTGAAAAAAAAAGCTTCATGAGGAACCTAATATAACTATTTGCTCCCAGGTTTCAGATACGTGAACCGGACGGGCATTTTTCACCCCATTTGTCTTCTTTTTCAATTTCTTTGCTAGGATTTCATAGTTTTATATTGATTTATTTTTTAATTTTATATGTTTTTGAAGATTAATTAGAATTTAATATTGACGTGTTAAGGAAGTGGTAGCGCTTTCTAGACTTGTAGGCTGCTGAAGGTCGACCGTGTCAACAGCGATGCGATGCTTCCCGGGTTTGGCACTTAGGGGAATAGACAGTCGTGTCATTTTGCAACAAAGGTGTTAAATTCATATTGTAGAAAGATAACTATCATTATAACTGATATTTAACTGTGTATTGCATAACAAGTTATAGCAAAGACATCACTAAAACACAAAAATTTAATTGATGTATTGGTATGATTCTTACATGTATTTGATTTGCAATATGACAGTTAAACTCTACCCCCTTCCCACAAAGGGTTAACAATGATAAAAATATATATAACTGAATTATAATGACAAAAAACTAAAAGAAAAAAAAATCGCCGAATTTTGTTGCATGACATCATGTCGTTCATTTTTACTTCTTACAGAATCAAGATTTATTTCAAGATTTATCTACAGAAATGTGATACCTCTTTGTAAATTGTTAATTATTTTATGCGGCTTCTACATGAAAAACAATAATTCCTACACTGCTCACTTTGTTCCCGTTTCCTTTGTTTATAGTATTTAAACTTTCAGTTAAGACAACATTTAACTCCGGTTTTTTTCCTTTCTATGTTATCCCCTACCGCATACGGAAGGAACATTATTCCTCCACATATTTGCTACTCTATCATTGTGCAAATGATTGATTTTTTGGTCAATTGCATAAGTGCTCCCTACATCATAAAAATATGCAACTGTGTGGCTTTGTGAAGTGAAGACAATATTCGAAGGGAACTTAGTTTTTTTGTACAAAATATATACCGTTAGTAAAAAATGTGTGTTAAGGGTTTCCATACGACCGTTTTTTGTTGTTGCGTACCCCGTTTTGTATTGAAATTCTGCCACATAAGCAAGGTTAAAATCTGAATAGCTACAGATCGATCTGTCAGCACACATCTGGCAAAATGACTAGCTAATTCTTTTTTTAATTTTGATAATATTGATGACCGTATAGATTTGTCCGACCTGGTCCTGAACTTTGTGATTCTGAACAACTTAAACAACAAGCGTTTAAGTTCAATTCAATAATCCATATTTCGAAATATTCGGCCAAAATCACGGGAATAAGCCATAAAATATTAACTGAAGCGTGTTTATCTAATCCAATTATGAATACTGATTAATCGTAACTAGTGTCAACAACCGATTGTTCCACTTTCGTAATGGCGGACGATATTAACACCACCTAGCGTCCACGAACGATAACTAGGTAATCACAGATTTCTGAAAACGTCTATAAGATGGAATGAAATATAAATGTCCGGATTTAATTAATTAAACTTACTAGTTGTACCAACAGATTGTTGTCATCTATGTTTTGTACCATTGCCGTTGAAGGGGCTGTCGAGATCGTATGGTAGTAGGATTTACAACTATCTATGCCATCAGTGCTTATCATCACTAGAACGTGAGTCCAGGTGCAATCTACACAACATTATATGATCAAATTTTGTCAGTGACTTGCTGCAGATTTGTGGTTATCTCTGGGTACTCCCGTGTCCTCCACCAAAAACATACCGACCACCAGGATATAATTGAAATATTATTGAAAGTGGCGTTACAGAAGAAAATAAATAATGCAACAATTTGAAAAGAGTCGTATAAATTGTCATTTCTGGATAGTCAATGCCCTCACCAAGATTATTGAGGGACGCACACACTATGAAACATAAATCAACATGGCGTCCGATTTTCTCGAACCCACTTCTACTTCTCCTTCTACAGAATAATGACCTACTTCAACAGTTTGAAGAATATGTCATTGAATTGCGATAACTTCACTTCAAGCGATCAGTAGTGGTACCAAATCATATTTTTATTGCTTTTAATTACCAAATATATAAATTGCTAGTTTTAAAATTTTATCTGATATAAATTTTTTCACGAAATGATAATTTTAGGGGGTTTTCTAATAAAATGAAAAACGTGAAAAATCTTCTTTTTTTTTCACTGACAGAAAATAATAATGTTATCGTGACTACGATCGACCTCGCCTAATCAAAATGGCGAATGTTTCACCTCCTTCACGACAAGGGAGATAATTAATTGACCGAGATACCCGGATGTCCGGAAAAGAGAATTTATTTGTTTATTTGTTAATAGAGGACGCAAGCCCTCATTACGGTAGACCACATACTGATGCACTATTTCTTGCGTCGATCGCGAGATTAAAAATGTTGGGGCGCTGACATTTAAACCCGGATGTGTAAGCCAACATAGATACGAAAGTAAATACTTTCATGGAAAAAATTAAATAATAGCAACTTTATTTTGCTTAAGATATATTATAAAATTAAATATTGTATTTTCGTTCAATAAATTTAAAGAATACATCTATTTGACAATTATGTCAAATTTGCGTAAATCGTGACGTCTTGTGTAAACACAAACTCGTATCACTGTCACCGTCTTGGGCATTTTTTTTCTGATTTCGTAATATTTCCTACGCAAAAATTGTGGATAATATTTGAAAATGCTTTACATCTAATAATATTGTGTCCTTGAATTGATCGACAACAGATATGGATTAATTTTAAAGTAGTGATATGTCCTCAGAATCCCACCATAAAATGGCATTTAAACAAACATGGAAACCATTATCAATGGCGGATGTAGAAGAAGTCATTTTACGATAAAGTAAAAATATTAAACGAAAAATAGTCTTTTTGATGACTTTAAACATTTAGCGAATTTGAAAAAGTCAATCTTTAGTAATTTGCGTCTTTCCATGTCGAGTTTATTATGGAAAATGTGTTTTACTAAGCGCATTCAGATTTATGTTTCGACTTTCTGAAGAAATGTTCTGCTCTGTATCTCCAGACTGGAAAGTTTGGGTTGTTAGGCATGCATGCACTTGTGCATCTTTCTGGTCCAGTAAAAGGCAGTATTACCTAGATGTTGTTGCTGGTTACCTATCCATCATTCCATGAAGTGTGTAAAAACAATATTAACAACAGATATTGTCAATATTTTTTATTTTTATACACTTCTTCAAATGTCAATGTGTATCACAAAATATACAATGAATCGATCACAATGAAACTATACAAAAAATATCCATTTATAATAACATTTTCAATTTTGTAAAAGAAAATAAACTATATAATTATGCAGATGACAATACATTGTCACACTCGGGGCCAGATTTAAACTGATTAGTTAATTCTCTGGAAAAGGAAAGTGCAATTTTAAAGAGGCATTAACTACGATTTTGACCCCAAAAAATTATATGTTTTGGAAATTGGTAAATAGCTTTAAAATGATGAAATAAAGGTAAATATTTCACATTAATCAGCTTATCGTACCACTTTTCGCCTTTTGAGAACGAAAATTGCCATCGATTTATTATTTCCTTGCAAGCAAATAATTTAACCTCGCTTTCTCCGTATGCAACTGACCTTACTAGTGACAGGTAAAACGAATAGTTTGTATTTTGTCGCTTATTAACTGCAACCTTGCATGGTTCTTTGTCCGTAATTAACGCAGACTAAAATCAGATTCACAGAAAATAAGAAATAAGTGCACTGTTGTACTGATTTAATGACGATTCGGCAAATTCCGTAAGCAATGCCGATAATTGATAAGATGGTGTCAATCCCAAAACACGAGCAGTTGCACCTTTTTTCTCCGATGTGCGTACATTTCATAGCATTTATAAGATACAGAAGCACGTTTTATTAAGGCATCAATCATATCTGATAGTTTTTATGGGTAACCAAAATTTACGATTTTGGCAGATAATGCCCCTTTAATTGATTGGTTCGCTAATAACAAAATGAAAGCTAATACGAACAAATTTCAGGCTATTGCCATTGTGAATAAATAAAAAAATGGGGATATAAAATTTAATTTGGATGGGAATGAAATTTTATGTGAAAATGAGGTAAAGCTCCTGGGGGTGACAATAGATTGCCAACTGATGTTTAATACACATATCTTTGATATTTGTAAGAAAAAAAAAGCTTCAAGGCAGTTAAATGTACTAAAAAGAATTGGAAAACATATATATAAATTGGGGAGACTAACTATTTATCACTCTCATATTATGTCTAATTTCAATTATTGTCCTGTGGTTTAGCATTTTTGTGGGGAAAGTAATACTAAAAAAATGGAAAAGATACAAGAAGGTGCCTTGAGGTTTATCTATGAGGATTTTAATAGTGATTTTGATACTCTTTTGTTAAAGTCGGGTTTACCCTTTCTCAAAATAAGACGTCTACGAATGATGGCCATAGAAATTTTCAAAATCCTGCACAAACAGTCACCGGCTTATCTCAATGACATTGTTAGTTTTAAACATATATCTTACTCTTTTGGACGGCGACAAACAGTAGAAATTCCACAGTTGAGAACAACAAATGTTGGTCTGCATTCATTGAGGTATGCTGGAGCTACACTCTTGAATGAGTTGCCTGACGCGGTCCGTGCGCAGACGAACCTAAACCAGTTTAAAAGTCTGACCAATAACTGGAATGGCAACTCATGCAGATGTGGCTCCTGCAGATCTTAATATTTTCATGCTTTCAAATTTTTTTTCGCTTTTAGTCTTGCTTTATTTATTTGTATTTTTGCTTTGTATGTGCTTATTAGTCAAATTTTTGCTTTTTTGCTTTCCTTATGCTATGCTTATATATGTATGTGTATCTTGCTAATGCTTCAACTGTTGTCTTATGTTATATGTCATGCATGTGTATTTATATGGTTTTAAATGTATGTGTTGTTACTGTTTTTATGTCGGCAAAAAGCTCTACAGAGCTTATGTTTGTAATCTTACACTGTAAACCCGACTTAAAATAAAGTTTTCTATTCTATTATATACACAATCAAAACAAAACAAAATAAGTATCTTTCAACATTGAAGTACTGTGAATACATGTGTCCTGGGTTTACATGGTCAGAATGTATGAACTACCTCCTTGAATGTAATGTTGTATGTTTTAGTTCTGTATGGGAAATGATTGTGTGTGTATAGATTAGCATGGGTGGGACTACAATTCAGAGCGAGTTAATCCTAGTCCCACCCATGGTGTATCTATACTGATCGACTATTTCTCGAGTCCTCACGGGAGACAAAAACTGTGTAGTCGCTGACATTTAAACCCACATGTGTAAGCCAACATAGATACGAAAGTAAATACTTTCATGAAAAAGATTTATATAATAGCAACTTTGTTTTGTTTTTATTAAATAAAATATTGTATTTTCGTTCAATAAATTAAAAAAACTACTTCTATGTCAATTTTGCATAACATTTTGACGTCTTGTGTAAACACAAACTTGTATCACTGTCACCGGCTTGGGCAAATTTTTTTTCGTAATTTTTCCTTCGCAAAAATCGTGGATGGTATTTGATAATTCTTTACATCTAATAATGTTGTGTCAATATTTTTATTCATATACACTGCTTCTGCACATGTGTACAAACTATCAGAAGATTAAGTTCTCAAGTCTAACCAGAAGAGGAAAAAATGGTTTATAGATTGATTGTTGTATAAAGTATTACATCTACATTGTAGTTACACACTAGAAGATGTTAGTTCAAGTCTAACCAGAAGAAGGAAAAATGTTTAATAGGTTGAAGAGCTTCTGTTGTATAAAGTATTACATCTAGTTACAAACTAGAAGATGTTAGTTCAAGTCTAACCAGAAGAAGGAAAAATGTTTAATAGGTTGAAGAGCTTCTGTGGTATAAATTATTACATCTAATTACAAACTAGAAGATGTTAGTTCAAGTCTAACCAGAAGCAGGAAAACATGTTTTATAGGTTGAAGAGCTTCTGTTGTATAAAGTATTACATCTAGTTACAAACTAGAAGATGTTAGTTCAAGTCTAACCAGAAGAAGGAAAAATGTTTAATAGGTTGAAGAGCTTCTGTGGTATAAATTATTACATCTAATTACAAACTAGAAGATGTTAGTTCAAGTCTAACCAGAAGCAGGAAAACATGTTTTATAGGTTGAAGAGCTTCTGTTGTATAAAGTATTACATCTAGTTACAAACTAGAAGATGTTAGTTCAAGTCTAACCAGAAGAAGGAAAAATGTTTAATAGGTTGAACAGCTTCTGTGGTATAAATTATTACATCTAATTACAAACTAGAAGATGTTAGTTCAAGTCTAACCAGAAGAAGGAAAAATGTTTAATAGGTTGAACAGCTTCTGTGGTATAAATTATTACATCTAATTACAAACTAGAAGATGTTAGTTCAAGTCTAACCAGAAGAAGGAAAAATGTTTAATAGGTTGAACAGCTTCTTTGGTATAAATTATTACATCTAATTACAAACTAGAAGATGTTAGTTCAAGTCTAACCAGAAGAAGGAAAAATGTTTAATAGGTTGAACAGCTTCTGTGGTATAAATTATTACATCTAATTACAAACTAGAAGATGTTAGTTCAAGTCTAACCAGAAGAAGGAAAAATGTTTAATAGGTTGAAGAGCTTCTGCGGTATAAAGTATTACATCTACATCTAGTTACAAGCTAGAAGATGTTAGTTCATGTCTAACCAGAAGAAGGAAAATTGTTTAATAGGTTGAAGAGCTTCTGTGGTATAAATTATTACATCTAATTACAAACTAGAAGATGTTAGTTCAAGTCTAACCAGAAGAAGGAAAAATGTTTAATAGGTTGAACAGCTTCTGTGGTATAAATTATTACATCTAATTACAAACTAGAAGATGTTAGTTCAAGTCTAACCAGAAGAAGGAAAAATGTTTAATAGGTTGAAGAGCTTCTGTGGTATAAATTATTACATCTAATTACAAACTAGAAGATGTTAGTTCAAGTCTAACCAGAAGAAGGAAAAATGTTTAATAGGTTGAACAGCTTCTGTGGTATAAATTATTACATCTAATTACAAACTAGAAGATGTTAGTTCAAGTCTAACCAGAAGAAGGAAAAATGTTTAATAGGTTGAAGAGCTTCTGTTGTATAAAGTATTACATCTAGTTACAAACTAGAAGATGTTAGTTCAAGTCTAACCAGAAGAAGGAAAAATGTTTAATAGGTTGAACAGCTTATGTGGTATAAATTATTACATCTAATTACAAACTAGAAGATGTTAGTTCAAGTCTAACCAGAAGAAGGAAAAATGTTTAATAGGTTGAACAGCTTCTGTGGTATAAATTATTACATCTAATTACAAACTAGAAGATGTTAGTTCAATTCTAACCAGAAGCAGGAAACAAATCTTTAATAGGTTGAAGAGATTCTGTTGTATAAAGTATTACATCTAGTTACAAGCTAGAAGATGTTTGTTCAAGTCTAACCAGAAGCAGGAAATAATTGTTTAATAGGTTGAAGAGCTTCTGTTGTATAAAGTATTACATCTAGTTACAAACTAGAAGATGTTAGTTCAAGTCTAACCAGAAGCAGGAAAAAAATGTTGCTAGATACATTCTGAGAAAATGTATGTTATACTTTTACTATCTGAGTTTATCATCCCTAGAAACATACATTTGTACAGAAAGGCAAGTTGTACAGACTCTAAGAATTGCATTAAAATTGGATGAAAAAATAAAAAAGTTCAAATTTTGGAATTTAGTGCATGTTTATTTCATGAAGTGTAAGAGATAGATAAACTGTTTTTATACTACCGGAAGGATCAGTTAACTAGAAATAATAATATTATATTATGACAACGAAACCATTTTGGTGTGAGCGAGTGATTATTGTTTTAGCACGAAATGAGTGTTTTTTTTAGCTATATCATGGCAATAACATTTGATGAGATAATGATGATGTCCTCTTTGTGTTAGACCAACAACCCTAATTGGATTTCCATAGTCCTAGTTCACTGAAACAACAGTCTGTGGGTAGACATGTTGCTCCACTCGGACACATTATTCTGATTCCTGCACGACCAGTCTTTGTTCTTATTTATTAATGAAAGTTAATGCTGCATGCTTAGCAGAGAAGCAATAAATACCAATTGCATAGTCTCCGCTTTGATCAGACTGGTGTTGGAACTCACGGATCTAACCATGCTAACCATAAAACCACTGATGAGGTCGGAAAACAATTTTGTCTTCAGACTGATGATGACAGACCCATAACGTAATAGACCACAATATTTCTGGTGGTATACAAATCAGACTGAAAAAGGGGCAGTTCTTCAAAACTTTCATTAAATTAGGAACTTGTGCCCCAGTTGTTTAAGGTAGTTAATGCAATATTATATTATACCTATCCATTTCTCGATGTCAATAATTGGAAAAATTATTCAACCCCTAAGAAAGTTATAAACACCCTGGGGAGACTAAGAGTATGAAATAGTAAATGTTTCAAAACAAGCAGGTTCATAGTACCTCTTAGTCTTACAAAAACTTTTTTTTCTTCACATACACGTTCACTTACGTCCTCTCTATAGTCAGTGACTACTCATATTAACATTGGTTATAACTACCAACGATACACATACATGTAGATTCAACATTACAATATGGTGAGTGTTGTGATCACATTATTTGGTTTAACCGCGCCATATTGTTGTGCCTGTCCCAAGCCAGAACCTAAATTTCTGATGTTATATGTCATTGTCTATTTCTATGTTCATTGAGTTGAGGTGAGAGGTGATTGTTCGTTTTGTTGATATTGGGGGAATTCTTGACCAACACTTGTTTTCTTGTCATAACATACATTTAACTACAATTCACTTTCAAAATTATCTTATTAAGCAAACTTACCGTCGAATAAACTTGGTATCCCAAGCCCAAGTGCCACCGACAGAAACACGAGGGTCGCTAAGACAAAGACAAATGAACATATCTGCCAATGTTTTGATTTCGTCTTGGAGTGTTCAGTGTTGTGATTGGTTAATCTCAATCCACTGTTGTCATGACTACCACTACGACTGATATTACCTTGAAATGCTCTGTTACCAAACATAAAAGTCGGGTTGTCATCGGACTGACTCTCACACCTATCGTTCACTTCATTCTCCAATATGTTTGTATCGATGACGTCATCTCCTGTTGTCTCAGTTAAACTGAAGAAGTGCGCATTTGTCAAAACAATGTCTTCTTTTGATGGTTTTTCTTCACAGTTATGATTGGAAAATACAGCATCTTTCTCCATTTTCTCGAGTAATGATATAGAAAACTCCTCCCGTAGTTTAATATATGATATTTTCTATAAGTAATGATGTAGTATCCTTCTCTCCTAGTCTAAAATATGAAACTTTCCACACGTAATGACATAGAAGCGTCCTATCCTTGTCTAATATATGATACTTTATGACCTTTGTACACTTTCAATGATGTAGCTCTTTCAAAAAAATGAAATGCAAGTACACAGAACGAATGGAGTAATTTGAGTATAATGTCTATATAAGTGTCCACTATACATTTCTATTTTAAATCCTTGACACTAGAATCGTGAATTTCAGATGATTCAGGGATACTATAGGAACATTAATTCATTGTTAGTATGCGAATATAATTGATTGATTGATTCGTTCGTTCGTTCGGTCGTTCGTTCGTTCGTTCGTTCCTTCCTTCCTTCATTCATTCATTCATTGTTGGATTACGCCTAGCTGCAAATGTGCATTACATATTCTGAACGAGAACACGTTTAACAATACCATAAATATCAAAAAACCATACAGATATTGCCCAAGCAGTAGAGAAAAATGGGTAGGGACGAACAAAGTAGTCGATACATTGCGCATGTACTATGAAAGATGTCTCTAACGTGCAGGGCACATTCTCCAAACACGGTATCTTCTCTGTTCCACGAACAAGCTTTCCGTTTTATAATCTGACAACCTGTCTAATAAACCATGTCAGTAGCGAAGCACTGACTACTGGGTGGATGATACCCTCGGAGACTAATAGTTCATCAGCAGAGGTATATACCCAATGATAGCAATAAAAACGTAGATGTTTAATCTAGTGCACACGAAATGTTTCTGGAATAGCCTTCGTCGGGTAGGAAAGACAATTGGTACTTCATTCCATAAATCCGAGTGATTATTTTTAATTGGATATTACCTCAGAGAACGTATAAGAGATATTTATTTCATGTCATTTACTATATCTATATCAACAATTTTTATTTCATGTCATTTACTATATCTATATCAATAATTTTTATTCCATGTCATTTACTATATCTATATCAATAATTTTCATTTCATGTCATTTACTATATCTATATTAATAATTTTCATCATCTAGCTCCTCGTGTAGGAGAGAAAACATTTGTTCACTTGAAAACGAATCCGAAAGTAATTGAACATTTTTACTTCCGGAAGATAAAATAAATACCAATTTCCTCCTGTCATTAGGGGTGTCAGATTAACCACATGTATTCTACTTATACCAGATGTGATGAACAGCCATCTTTAAACTTCTACTTGTGACTTCCTTGTCAAATGACCCGACTTCCTTGTCAAATAACCCTTTAATGAATTATTTCCCGAAAGTATGTGGAAATAATGAACGGAATCGTTTGCATAGCAAATTATTAAATCTTGATCACTTAAATTAATACAAATATATATATGGTCGACATGTCTGAGGGTGAATTAACAGTCTGGCTATTATCTTGTCAAGCTGACTGTCATTTGGAAGAAGATAGCGAACTATTCTTTTCCAAAAACGTGAATTACATTTACATACAAGTGACTCCTCCACATTTAATTCGTTTCTAATGTCCACAGTTGAGTCGTAAGATGCAAGACCTGCTTTACTATTTTAGTATATTTTTTTAATAAAGTAGTACTTTGGGATTTTGGATGGGATAGCTCAATGGTCGACAACAGATTTGGCGACAACTCATCAATTTGAAATCGTCTGGCAATTTCTCAGGCATGGTGTGGCGCTATGCTAGGATTAATCTGTTGAATAATTAAAATTTTATCGTTAACAGACATCCATTCTTTTCATTTTATCTCCTTGGTTGATCTAAGAAAAGTCTGAATCCTTTGGTATCTTCTGACCATTGTATTATCAGTCATTCTTCGATTATGACTTCTAATTTCCCCTTTGGTATATTTTGGCCATTGTATTATCAGTCATTCTTCGATTGCGTCTTCTGATTTCCCCTTTGGTATATTTTGGCCATTGTATTATCAGTCATTCTTCGATTACGTCTTATAATTTCCCATTTTGGTATCTTTTGGCCATTGTATTATCAGTTATTCTTCGATTACGGTATCTTTTGGCAAAAGCATATTTATTCATGATAAATTGATATAATGTTACAATACACACAAATTTTGTATTAACATGACAGGATTCGGAAACAAGCTAAGCTTATACTAATCCATCTCCTATGAATTATAATTGATTAATATAACAAACAAGTCATAGAATATGCTACATGACAAATCTAAAAAAAAACAATAATAAACAGTGGAATAACAAAACAGAAAGATATAAAATTAGTAATACAGATGAAATGACACTTAGAATTATGATGTAAATCTTTTGCTTTTAAGAATAAAAATCTGTACCTTGAAAAAAATGTATCATTTGGCCATTGTATTATCAGTCAGTCTTCAATTACGTCTTCTAATTTCCTCTTTGGTATCTTTTGACCATTGCATTATCAGTCATTCTTTGATTACGTCTTCTAATTTCCCCTTTGGTATCTTTTGGCCATTGTATTATCAGTCATTCTTTGATTACGTCCTCTAATTTCCCCTTTGGTATCTTTTGACCATTGTATTATCAGTCATTCTTTGATTACGTCTTCCAATTTTCCCTTTGGTATCTTTTGACCATTGTATTATCAGTCATTCTTTGATTACGTCTTCTAATTTTCCCATTGGTATCTTTTGACCATTGTATTATCAGTGATTCTTTGATTACTTTTCAAATTTCCCCTTTGGTATCTTCTGACCATTGTGTTATCAGTAATTCTTCGATTACGTCTTCTAATTTCCCCTATGCTATCTTTTGACCATTGAATTATCAGTCATTCTTCGATTACGTCTTCTAATTTCCCCTTTGTTATCTTTTTGCCATTGCATTATCAGTCAGCCTTCAATTACGTCTTCTAATTTCTTCTTTGGTATCTTTTGACCATTGCATTATCAGTCATTCTTCGATTACGTCTTCTAATTTCCCCTTTGGTATCTTTTGGCCATTGAATTATCAGTCATTCTTTGATTACGTCTTCTAATTTCCCTTTTGGTATCTTTAGGCCATTGCGTCTTCTAATTTCGCCTCTGGTATCATTTGGCCATTGTATTATCAGTCATTCTTTGATTACGTCTTCTAATTTCCCCTTTAGTATCTTTTGGCCATTGAATTATCAGTCATTCTTTGATTACGTCTTCTAATTTCCCTTTTGGTATCTTTAGGCCATTGCGTCTTCTAATTTCCCCTCTGGTATCATTTGGCCATTGTATTATCAATCATTCTTTGATTACGTCTTCTAATTTCCCCTTTGGTATCTTTTGACCATTGTATTATCAGTCATTCTTCGATTACGTCTTCTAATTTCCCCTTTGGTATATTTTGGCCATTGTATTATCAATCATTCTTTGATTACGTCTTCTAATTTCCCCTTTGGTATCTTTTAACCATTGTATTATCAGTCATTCTTTGATGACGTCTTCTAATGTTCCCTTTGGTATCTAATGACCATTGTATTATCAGTCATTCTTTGATTACGTCTTCTAATTTCCCCTTTGGTATCTTCTGACCATTGAATTATCAGTCATTCTTCGATTACGTCATTTAATTTCCCCTATGGTATCTTTTGACCATTGAATTATCAGTCATTCTTCGATTACGTCTTCTAATTTCCCCTTTGGTATCTTTTGGCCATTGAATTATCAGTCATTCTTTGATTACGTCTTCTAATTTCCCTTTTGGTATCTTTAGGCCATTGCGTCTTCTAATTTCGCCTCTGGTATCATTTGGCCATTGTATTATCAGTCATTCTTTGATTACGTCTTCTAATTTCCCCTTCAGTATCTTTTGGCCATTGAATTATCAGTCATTCTTTGATTACGTCTTCTAATTTCCCTTTTGGTATCTTTAGGCCATTGCGTCTTCTAATTTCCCCTCTGGTATCATTTGGCCATTGTATTATCAATCATTCTTTGATTACGTCTTCTAATTTCCCCTTTGGTATCTTTTGACCATTGTATTATCAGTCATTCTTCGATTACGTCTTCTAATTTCCCCTTTGGTATATTTTGGCCATTGTATTATCAATCATTCTTTGATTACGTCTTCTAATTTCCCCTTTGGTATCTTTTAACCATTGTATTATCAGTCATTCTTTGATGACGTCTTCTAATGTTCCCTTTGGTATCTAATGACCATTGTATTATCAGTCATTCTTTGATTACGTCTTCTAATTTCCCCTTTGGTATCTTCTGACCATTGAATTATCAGTCATTCTTCGATTACGTCATTTAATTTCCCCTATGGTATCTTTTGACCATTGAATTATCAGTCATTCTTCGATTACGTCTTCTGATTTCCCCTTTGGTATCTTTTGACCATTGTATTATTAGTCATTCTTTGATTACGTCTTCTAATTTCCACTTTGGCATCTTTTGACCATTGAATTATCAGACGTTCTTCGATTACGTCTTCTAATTTCCCCTTTGTTTTCTTTTTGCCATTGTGTTATTAGTCATTCTTTGATTACGTCTTCTAATTTCCCCTTTGGTATCTTTTGGCCATTGCATTATCAATCATTCTTCGATTACGTCTTCTAATTTCCCCTTTGGTATCTTTTGACCATTGAATTATCAGTCATTCTTCGAATACGTCTTCTGATTTCCCCTTTGGTATCTTTTGACCATTGTATTATTAGTCATTCTTTGATTACGTCTTCTAATTTCCCCTTTGGTATCTTTTGGCCACTGTATTATCAGTCATTCTTCGATTGCGTCTTCTAATTTCCCCTTTGTTATCTTTTGGCCATTGTGTTATCAGTCATTCTTTGATCACGTCTTCTAATTTTCCCTTTGGTATCTTTTGGCCATTATATTATCAGTCATTCTTTGATCACATCTTCTAATTTCCCCTGTGGTATCTTTTGACCATTGAATTATCGGTCATTCTTCGATTGCGTCCTCTAATTTCCCCTTTGCTATCTTTTGGCCATTGTGTTACAAGTCATTCTTTGATTGTGTCTTCTAATTTCCCCTTTGGTATCTTTTGACCATTGAATTATCAGTCATTCTTCGATTACGTCTTCTAATTTCTCCTTTGGTATCTTTTGACCATTGAATTATCAGTCATTCTTCGATTACGTCTTCTAATTTCCCCTTTGATATCTTTTGGCCATTGTCTTATCAGTCATTCTTTGATTACGTCTTCTAATTTCCCTTTTGGTATCATTTGACCATTGTATTATCAGTCATTCTTCGATTACGTCTTCTAATTTCCCCTTTGTTATCTTTTGGCCATTGTGTTATCAGTCATTCTTTGATTACGTCTTCTAATTTTCCCTTTGGTATCTTTTGGCCATTATATTATCAGTCATTCTTTGATCACATCTTCTAATTTCCCCTGTGGTATCTTTTGACCATTGAATTATCGGTCATTCTTCGATTGCGTCCTCTAATTTCCCCTTTGCTATCTTTTGGCCATTGTGTTACCAGTCATTCTTTGATTGTGTCTTCTAATTTCCCCTTTGGTATCTTTTGACCATTGAATTATCAGTCATTCTTCGATTACGTCTTCTAATTTCTCTTTTGGTATCTTTTGACCATTGAATTATCAGTCATTCTTCGATTACGTCTTTTAATTTCCCCTTTGGTATCTTTTGGCCATTGTCTTATCAGTCATTCTTTGATTACGTCTTCTAATTTCCCTTTTGGTATCATTTGACCATTGTATCATCAGTCATTCTTCGATTACGTCTTCTAATTTCCCCTTTGTTATCTTTTGGCCATTGTATTATCAGTCATTCTTTGATTGCGTCTTCTAATTTCCCCATTGGTATCATTTGGCCATTGTATTGTCAATCATTCTTTGATTACGTCTTCTAATTTCCCCTTTGGTATCTTTTGACCATTGTATTATCAGTCATTCTTCGATTACGTCTTCTAATTTCCCCTTTGGTATATTTTGGCCATTGTATTATCAATCATTCTTTGATTACGTCTTCTAATTTCCCCTTTGGTATCTTTTAACCATTGTATTATCAGTCATTCTTTGATGACGTCTTCTAATGTTCCCTTTGGTATCTAATGACCATTGTATTATCAGTCATTCTTTGATTACGTCTTCTAATTTCCCCTTTGGTATCTTCTGACCATTGAATTATCAGTCATTCTTCGATTACGTCATTTAATTTCCCCTATGGTATCTTTTGACCATTGAATTATCAGTCATTCTTCGATTACGTCTTCTGATTTCCCCTTTGGTATCTTTTGACCATTGTATTATTAGTCATTCTTTGATTACGTCTTCTAATTTCCACTTTGGCATCTTTTGACCATTGAATTATCAGACGTTCTTCGATTACGTCTTCTAATTTCCCCTTTGTTTTCTTTTTGCCATTGTGTTATTAGTCATTCTTTGATTACGTCTTCTAATTTCCCCTTTGGTATCTTTTGGCCATTGCATTATCAATCATTCTTCGATTACGTCTTCTAATTTCCCCTTTGGTATCTTTTGACCATTGAATTATCAGTCATTCTTCGAATACGTCTTCTGATTTCCCCTTTGGTATCTTTTGACCATTGTATTATTAGTCATTCTTTGATTACGTCTTCTAATTTCCCCTTTGGTATCTTTTGGCCACTGTATTATCAGTCATTCTTCGATTGCGTCTTCTAATTTCCCCTTTGTTATCTTTTGGCCATTGTGTTATCAGTCATTCTTTGATCACGTCTTCTAATTTTCCCTTTGGTATCTTTTGGCCATTATATTATCAGTCATTCTTTGATCACATCTTCTAATTTCCCCTGTGGTATCTTTTGACCATTGAATTATCGGTCATTCTTCGATTGCGTCCTCTAATTTCCCCTTTGCTATCTTTTGGCCATTGTGTTACAAGTCATTCTTTGATTGTGTCTTCTAATTTCCCCTTTGGTATCTTTTGACCATTGAATTATCAGTCATTCTTCGATTACGTCTTCTAATTTCTCCTTTGGTATCTTTTGACCATTGAATTATCAGTCATTCTTCGATTACGTCTTCTAATTTCCCCTTTGGTATCTTTTGGCCATTGTCTTATCAGTCATTCTTTGATTACGTCTTCTAATTTCCCTTTTGGTATCATTTGACCATTGTATTATCAGTCATTCTTCGATTACGTCTTCTAATTTCCCCTTTGTTATCTTTTGGCCATTGTGTTATCAGTCATTCTTTGATTACGTCTTCTAATTTTCCCTTTGGTATCTTTTGGCCATTATATTATCAGTCATTCTTTGATCACATCTTCTAATTTCCCCTGTGGTATCTTTTGACCATTGAATTATCGGTCATTCTTCGATTGCGTCCTCTAATTTCCCCTTTGCTATCTTTTGGCCATTGTGTTACCAGTCATTCTTTGATTGTGTCTTCTAATTTCCCCTTTGGTATCTTTTGACCATTGAATTATCAGTCATTCTTCGATTACGTCTTCTAATTTCTCTTTTGGTATCTTTTGACCATTGAATTATCAGTCATTCTTCGATTACGTCTTTTAATTTCCCCTTTGGTATCTTTTGGCCATTGTCTTATCAGTCATTCTTTGATTACGTCTTCTAATTTCCCTTTTGGTATCATTTGACCATTGTATCATCAGTCATTCTTCGATTACGTCTTCTAATTTCCCCTTTGTTATCTTTTGGCCATTGTATTATCAGTCATTCTTTGATTGCGTCTTCTAATTTCCCCATTGGTATCATTTGGCCATTGTATTGTCAATCATTCTTTGATTACGTCTTCTAATTTCCCCTTTGGTATCTTTTGACCATTGTATTATCAGTCATTCTTCGATTACGTCTTCTAATTTCCCCTTTGGTATATTTTGGCCATTGTATTATCAATCATTCTTTGATTACGTCTTCTAATTTCCCCTTTGGTATCTTTTAACCATTGTATTATCAGTCATTCTTTGATGACGTCTTCTAATGTTCCCTTTGGTATCTAATGACCATTGTATTATCAGTCATTCTTTGATTACGTCTTCTAATTTCCCCTTTGGTATCTTCTGACCATTGAATTATCAGTCATTCTTCGATTACGTCATTTAATTTCCCCTATGGTATCTTTTGACCATTGAATTATCAGTCATTCTTCGATTACGTCTTCTAATTTCCCCTTTGGTATCTTTTGGCCATTGAATTATCAGTCATTCTTTGATTACGTCTTCTAATTTCCCTTTTGGTATCTTTAGGCCATTGCGTCTTCTAATTTCGCCTCTGGTATCATTTGGCCATTGTATTATCAGTCATTCTTTGATTACGTCTTCTAATTTCCCCTTTAGTATCTTTTGGCCATTGAATTATCAGTCATTCTTTGATTACGTCTTCTAATTTCCCTTTTGGTATCTTTAGGCCATTGCGTCTTCTAATTTCCCCTCTGGTATCATTTGGCCATTGTATTATCAATCATTCTTTGATTACGTCTTCTAATTTCCCCTTTGGTATCTTTTGACCATTGTATTATCAGTCATTCTTCGATTACGTCTTCTAATTTCCCCTTTGGTATATTTTGGCCATTGTATTATCAATCATTCTTTGATTACGTCTTCTAATTTCCCCTTTGGTATCTTTTAACCATTGTATTATCAGTCATTCTTTGATGACGTCTTCTAATGTTCCCTTTGGTATCTAATGACCATTGTATTATCAGTCATTCTTTGATTACGTCTTCTAATTTCCCCTTTGGTATCTTCTGACCATTGAATTATCAGTCATTCTTCGATTACGTCATTTAATTTCCCCTATGGTATCTTTTGACCATTGAATTATCAGTCATTCTTCGATTACGTCTTCTGATTTCCCCTTTGGTATCTTTTGACCATTGTATTATTAGTCATTCTTTGATTACGTCTTCTAATTTCCACTTTGGCATCTTTTGACCATTGAATTATCAGACGTTCTTCGATTACGTCTTCTAATTTCCCCTTTGTTTTCTTTTTGCCATTGTGTTATTAGTCATTCTTTGATTACGTCTTCTAATTTCCCCTTTGGTATCTTTTGGCCATTGCATTATCAATCATTCTTTGAATACGTCTTCTAATTTCCCCTTTAGTATCTTTTGACTATTGAATTATCAATCATTCTTCGATTACGTCTTCTAATTTCCCCTTTGGTATCTTTTGACCATTGAATTATCAGTCATTCTTCGAATACGTCTTCTGATTTCCCCTTTGGTATCTTTTGACCATTGTATTATTAGTCATTCTTTGATTACGTCTTCTAATTTCCCCTTTGGTATCTTTTGGCCACTGTATTATCAGTCATTCTTCGATTGCGTCTTCTAATTTCCCCTTTGTTATCTTTTGGCCATTGTGTTATCAGTCATTCTTTGATCACGTCTTCTAATTTTCCCTTTGGTATCTTTTGGCCATTATATTATCAGTCATTCTTTGATCACATCTTCTAATTTCCCCTGTGGTATCTTTTGACCATTGAATTATCGGTCATTCTTCGATTGCGTCCTCTAATTTCCCCTTTGCTATCTTTTGGCCATTGTGTTACAAGTCATTCTTTGATTGTGTCTTCTAATTTCCCCTTTGGTATCTTTTGACCATTGAATTATCAGTCATTCTTCGATTACGTCTTCTAATTTCTCCTTTGGTATCTTTTGACCATTGAATTATCAGTCATTCTTCGATTACGTCTTCTAATTTCCCCTTTGGTATCTTTTGGCCATTGTCTTATCAGTCATTCTTTGATTACGTCTTCTAATTTCCCTTTTGGTATCATTTGACCATTGTATTATCAGTCATTCTTCGATTACGTCTTCTAATTTCCCCTTTGTTATCTTTTGGCCATTGTGTTATCAGTCATTCTTTGATTACGTCTTCTAATTTTCCCTTTGGTATCTTTTGGCCATTATATTATCAGTCATTCTTTGATCACATCTTCTAATTTCCCCTGTGGTATCTTTTGACCATTGAATTATCGGTCATTCTTCGATTGCGTCCTCTAATTTCCCCTTTGCTATCTTTTGGCCATTGTGTTACCAGTCATTCTTTGATTGTGTCTTCTAATTTCCCCTTTGGTATCTTTTGACCATTGAATTATCAGTCATTCTTCGATTACGTCTTCTAATTTCTCTTTTGGTATCTTTTGACCATTGAATTATCAGTCATTCTTCGATTACGTCTTTTAATTTCCCCTTTGGTATCTTTTGGCCATTGTCTTATCAGTCATTCTTTGATTACGTCTTCTAATTTCCCTTTTGGTATCATTTGACCATTGTATCATCAGTCATTCTTCGATTACGTCTTCTAATTTCCCCTTTGTTATCTTTTGGCCATTGTATTATCAGTCATTCTTTGATTGCGTCTTCTAATTTCCCCATTGGTATCATTTGGCCATTGTATTGTCAGTCATTCCTTGATTACCTCTTCTAATTTCCCCTTTGGTATCTTTTGGCCATTGTGTTTTCAGTCATTCTTTCATTACGTCTTCTAATTTCCCCTTTGCTATCTTTTGGCCATTGTATTATCAGTCATTCTTTTATTACGTCTTCTAATTTCCCCTTTAGTATCTTTTGGACATTGAATTATCAGTCATTCTTCGATTACGTCTTCTAATTTCCCCTTTGGTATCTTATGACCATTGAAGTATCAGTCATTCTTTAATTACGTCTTCTAATTTCCCCTTTGTTATCTTTTGGCCATTGTATTATCAGTCATTCTTTGATCACGTCTTCTAATTTCCCCTTTGGTATCTTTTGACCATTGAATTATCAGTCATTCTTCGATTACGTCTTCTAATTTACCCTTTGGTATCTTATGACCATTGTATTATCAGTTATTCTTTGATCACGTCTTCTAATTTCCCCTTTGGTATCTTTTGACCATTGAATTATCAGTCATTCTTCGAATACGTCTGATGATTTCCCCTTTGGTATCTTTTGATCATTGAATTATCAGTCATTCTTCGATTACGTCTTCTGATTTCCCCTTTGGTATCTTTTGACCATTGAATTATCAGTCATTCTTCGATTACGTCTTCTGATTTCCCCTTTGGTATCTTTTGACCATTGTATTATTAGTCATCCTTTGATTACGTCTTCTAATTTCCCCTTTGATATCTTTTGACCATTGAATTATCAGTCATTCTTCGATTACGTCTTCTAATTTCCCCTTTGGTATCTTTTGGCCATTGAGTTATCAGTCATTCTTTGATTACGTCTTCTAATTTCCCCCTTTGGTATATTTTGGCCATTGTATTATCAATCATTCTTTGATTACGTCTTCTAATTTCCCCTTTGTTATCTTTTGGCCATTGTGTTATCAGTCATTCTTTGATTACGTCTTCTAATTTCTCCTTTGGTATCTTTTGGCCATTGTATTGTCAGTCATTCTTTGATTACGACTTCTAATTTCCCCTTTGGTATCTATTGGCCATTGTGTTATCAGTCATTCTTTGATTACGTCTTCTAATTCCCCCCTTTGGTATCTTTTGCCCATTGTATTATCAATCATTCTTTGATTACGTCTTCTAATTTCCCCTTTAGTATCTTTTGGCCATTGTGTTATCAGTCATTCTTTGATTACGTCTTCTAATTTCCCCCTTTGGTATCTTTTGGCCATTGTATTATCAATCATTCTTTGATTACGTCTTCTAATTTCCCCTTTGTTATCTTTTGGCCAATGTGTTATCAGTCATTCTTTGATTGCGTCTTCTAATTTCTCCTTTGGTATCTTTTGGCCATTGTATTGTCAGTCATTCTTTGATAACGACTTCTAATTTCCCCTTTGGTATCTATTGGCCATTGTGTTATCAGTCATTCTTTGATTACGTCTTCTAATTTCCCCTTTGTTATCTTTTGGCCATTGCATTGTCAGTCATTCTTTGATTACGACTTCTAATTTCCCCTTTGTTATCTATTGGCCATTGTGTTATCAGTCATTCTTTGATTACGTCTTCTAATTTCCCCTTTGTTATCTTTTGGCCATTGTATTGTCAGTCATTCTTTGATTACGACTTCTAATTTCCCCTTTGTTATCTTTTGGCCATTGTGTTATCAGTCATTCTTTGATTACGTCTTCTAATTTCCCCTTTAGTATCTTTTGGCCATTGTGTTATCAGTCATTCTTTGATGATGTCTTCTAATTTCCCCCTTTGGTGTCTTTTGACCATTGAATTATCAGTCATTCTTTGATTACGTCTTCTAATTTCCCCTTTGGTATCTATTGACCATTGTATTATCAGTCATTCTTCGATTACGTCTTCTAATTTCCCCTTTGGTGTCTTTTGACCATTGAATTATCAATCATTCTTTGATTACGTCTTCTAATTTCCCCTTTGGTGTCTTTTGACCATTGAATTATCAGTCATTCTTCGATTACGTCTTCTAATTTCCCCTTTGGTATCTATTGACCATTGAATTATCATTTATTCTTTGATTACGTCTTCTAATTTCCCCTTTGGTGTCTTTTGACCATTGAATTATCAGTCATTCTTCGATTACGTCTTCTAATTTCCCCTTTGGTATCTATTGACCATTGTATTATTAGTCATTCTTCGATTGCGTCTTCTAATTTCCCCTTTGGTATCTTATGACCATTGAATTATCAGTCATTCTTTGATTACGTCTTCTAATTTCCCCTTTGGTATCTTTTGACCATTGAATTATTAGTCATTCTTCGATTGCGTCTTCTAATTTCACCTTTGCTATCTTTTGGCCATTGTGTTATCAGTCATTCTTTGATTACGTCTTCTAATTTCCCCTTTGGTATCTTCTGACCATTGAATTATCAGTCATTCTTTGATTACGTCTTCTAATTTCCCCTTTGGTATCTTTTGGCCATTGTGTTATCAGTCATTCTTTAATTACGTCTTCTAATTTCCCCTTTGGTATCTTTTGACCATTGTATTATCAGTCATTCTCTAGTTTCCCCTTTGGTATTTTTTGACCATTGTATTATCAGTCATTCTCTAATTTCCCCTTTGGTATCTTTTGACCATTGTATTATCAGTCATTCTCTAATTTCCCTTTTGGTATCTTTTGACCATTGTATTATCAGTCATTCTTTGATTACGTCTTCTAATTTCCCCTTTGGTATCTTTTGACCATTGTATTATCAGTCATTCTTTGATTACGTATTTTAATTTTCCCTTTGGTATCTTTTGACCATTGTATTATCAGTCATTCTCTAGTTTCCCCTTTGGTATTTTTTTACCATTGTATTATCAGTCATTCTCTAGTTTCCCCTTTGGTATCTTTTGACCATTGTATTATCAGTCATTCTCTAGTTTCCCCTTTGGTATCTTTTAACCATTGTATTATCAGTCATTCTCTCGTTTCCCTTTTGGTATCTTTTGACCATTGTATTATCAGTCATTCTCTAATTTCCCCTTTGGTATCTTTTGACCATTGTATTATCAGTCATTCTCAAATTTCCCCTTTGGTATCTTTTGGCCAGTGTATTATCATTCATTCTCTAATTTCTCCTTTGGTATCTTTTGACCATTGTATTATCAGTCATTCTCTAACTTCCCCTTTGGTATCTTTTGACCATTGTATTATCAGTCATTCTCTAATTTCCCCTTTGGCATCTTTTGACCATTGTATTATCAGTCATTCTCTAATTTCCCCTTTGGTATCTTTTGACCATTGCATTACCAGTCATTCTCTAATTTCCCCTTTGGTATCTTTTGACCATTGTATTATCAGTCATTCTCTAGTTTCCCCTTATGTATCTTTTGACCATTGTATTATCAGTCATTCTTTGATATCTTTAAGCTTGTCTTATTGTAGATTTGTTTAATAAATTTGAGCCAATTGTGAGGTCAGCAACTATACAGATTCAAAATTTCCAACAACGGTAACATGTTTAATAAGAAAAGTATCAAGAAACCACTGAAAATCAGGGGTGAACTCGGGTGCTCAGGGTAGGCAGTTCTTACTCCGCTAGTGGTCATTTTCGTTCTTCTCTTGTTACAAACTCGGTTTTAAGTCATGAATGAGGAACGGACAACAGGAACTGTGTGCAACTCGCATTTTCAGTGAGGTTTGTGTTGCTCGATTTTTTGTTTTCTATATAGTTTTTTTTTGTAGAACAGTGTCTGTCCTTCTTTGATTTGTGGTTTCTTATTAACTTTTTGGGATCTTCAAACTATTCTATATCTAATTTAGTGCGCACGAAGGTTTTCTGGAATGCCGTCATCAGGTACGCTAATAGTCAAAAGATTGAAAAGTCAAAATAATCTAAATGTCATTGGGGGCTAGTAAATCAAAGAGCTTCTATTGACTCTATTTTAATAGATATCAGGGTTAAAGCCAAAATAATTTATATTTCATTTGGAGCAAGTAAATCAAACAGCTTCTGTTGACTCTATTTTCATTGATATCAGGGTTAAAGCCAAAATAATCTATATTTCATTTGGAGCAAGTAAATCAAACAGCTTCTGTTGACTCTATTTTCATTGATATCAGGGTTAAAACCAAAATAATCTATATTTCCTTCGGAGGAAGTAAATCAAAGAGCTTCTGTTGACTTTATTTTAATAGATATAAGGGCTAAAGCCAAAATAGTCTAAATCTCCTTTGGAGCAAGTAAATCAAACAGCTTCTATTAACTCTATTTTCATTGATATCAGGGCTAAAGCCAAATAATCTAAATCTCCTTTGGAGCAAGTAAATCAAACAGTTTCTATTGACTCTTTTTTATTGATATGAGGGCTACAACATAGCGATATAATATGGCGTACAAGAGAAAATAAAAAAGAAACTTGTTAGACCATATAATAACGAATCTATTGGTTTCTAGATCAACCGATCAGTCATGATTTTGATTCGTAATTTTGAAACAAATCGATAGTCTTACTTGTTTTTATCATTATTATTTTTTGCAATATCATTTACAAGGAGAACAAATTCAAAGTGTTTCTAAATATAGCTCAAGTTGATATATCGTTTATTTAATACTACAGACAATATCTTTAATTATCTTCTAGAAGGTAATATTTAATACTACAGACAATATCTTTAATTATCTTCTAGAAGGTAATAATTAATACTATAGACAATATCTTTAATTATGTTGTAGAAGGTAATATTTAATACTACAGACAATATCTTTAATTATGTTCTAGAAGGTAATATTTACATCTATTTACATTTTGTAATTGTTATGGTAATTTTAAAACGTTAATTCTAAACCAATCAATTATGACATGTAACTGTTTAATAACAGATCAAACTATTGATATATCTTTTATTATGCAATTAGAAACACATATTTTATTAATACACTACTTCAATAGTAGATTCACATAACATTATGTTGTATACAATTTCAGAAAGGAAATCTCTGGGTACAGTAACCAGATGTAAGAGAAACCCGACGATGCAATCATCAATGGACAATACAGAGAGATAGGGAACATTGGACACAAGCTTAAGATATAGAACGAAGACAAATAAAACAAAAGACAGAACATAGAAAACTAAAATAATCAGCAACATGGACCCCACCAAAAACAAGATCCGAGGTGAACTCATGTGCTCGCGAATGATAAGCAGTCCCGGTTTCTTGTAGAACACTGTCGTGTAACTCATACACAATTGTGGTAAAAGTCTTATCGGTGATAGCGGAAAGAAATAAATCTACTTAAATGGGAAATTATCCATTGCCATTTGAGATATGGATATTTCGGGACGATCAATCATCGGTTCGCTATGACTTTTCATAGCGATCACTTCATAACTTAGAACCAACGTTACTTCGTTGGAGTAGCTTTTGCCCCAGCATCTGAGCTCTGTCCAGAAAATCAATGTACTCGGCACAAGCTCTAGAATAATGTAGGAGTTGTGAAATGTAAACTCCATACGCTGGTGCTGTTGAAATATTGCTACTGGATAATGAGAAGTTGAAATCATCACGTTTGTAGTAGAGTTTTGTTTTTAATCTTCCACTGTTGTCGATTCAAGGTGAAGGTCAATATATCATAACACGTATTAGTGAAGGAAGGGTAAATGATATCCATTCCTTTTTAACTAGTGTAAGTGCTACTACGATTTCAATCAAGACATTACATGTATGTTGTGATATAAAGGTTGCTTTGTCTTTGTTTTGTTTTTGTTTGTTTTTGTTTTGTTTTGTTGTTGTTGTTGTTGTTTTTGTTTTTGTTTTTTGTTTTTACCGGGGTTTTTTTTCTTTTATTTTTTTCATGTTTGTGTTTTTTTTTAACTTTTTGTTATTGTTTTATTTGATTTTCAATTATACTGTATTCAAATGAAAAACATCAAAAATAGGGACTGTGATCGTACGGCGACTGGATTTTACTTTGTAATTAGTATCTATCACCACTAAGGTATCATTCCTAGACATGAGGAGGCGTGTATGATGAAATATGTTAGAAGAAAACATGCTTCTTCCAGCAACAATACTTACACGATATAACTGAAATATTGTTGAAAGTGTCTTTTAGCCACAAATATCGAAACCTTATCCCCAAATGAAAACACGAAAATGTAATTCCAAAAAAATACTAGAAATAGAAAGAAAATATAGGAAATAAATATATAAAATCGTTAGAACAGCCATAAAATCCACTCGGAGTCATAAAAAACAGAAGAAAAATAGGAACTCCTATTATTAAAACTAGGATTCTCCTCCCTCAGGCATAGATGATCAAAGTAGAGTTTGGCTATCATGTTTAGGTCTTTTACTTTACATGCTTTCAAATCTTTTGATTATAAGCGTATCTGATAAAGGTTATTCCAGAAACGCACTAAATTATATATGTATTTGTTTATTTCTGGGAACTATGATGCTGAATTAACATTAATAGTTTTATTAATTATGTATGTGTTATCAGGTTTTAATCGTTTTGTATCATGTTAACATTTCTTGGTAAATCGGTTTTTATATTGATATCAAAAGATTGAATATGACACTATCAGGACATTACCATTTTATTCCATGCCAGAAAATGTATGGCAGTGCTTGTTTAGTGTCTGTGTTTTTACATCTGTGTATGATGAACATTACAACTGCTGTTCATGAGGACATCACTGGAGGAATCTTTCTGAAAGATAAATTTATGCACACAGATATTATCTTGTCGTATGACCAAGTAGGTCCTATGATGTGTGTAGCTGATTGTCTGATGTACACTGATTGTAACGCTGTAAACTATCGACCAGATCAACTCCATTGTCAGTTGTTAACAGAAACTAATCCTGTTAATCAACTGTGGAACAGGACAGGTTCATACTATTCACAGATGGAGTCTTGGAGAAAGGTAAATAAACGTTAGAGAAATCTGAGCGGTAAACCCAGAATGGACAATCTAGTCTCACAGAACGAAGACAAACAACACACACACAAAAACAAACCAAGACAGAACACTAAAAAGATGAGCAACATGGATGCTGCCAAATAAACTGAACTCACGGTACTAGCGCGCCAAGGGTAAATTGCTTTCTTTTTGCTTAATTGTTTGGTACCAGTATTTGTAGAATGAGATGGGAAATATGTAAGATATATTGATTGTTGTTTAGCGTCACGGAAGCAGTATTACAGATATATTTCTGACGAGAACATGTTATCTTATAAAGGAGCATAAAAATTGTTAATTGCACTAAAGCAAACAGGCCATGCATGCACACACTTAACTCAAAGGAAGATAACACATATTAAATGTAGATTATTATTAAGAAAGTTTGAAGATAACAAATGAGTTATCAGAAACCATCATGCGAAGAAGAACAGACAATATAATGACCAAAAAAGGAACAAATGGACAAATCATTAACAAAAACTACACAGGAAATAATAGATTGGGCAACACGAACCCAACAAAAACACCCGGGTGAATTTAAGTGTTCTGGAAGGGTAGGCTCTTCCTGCTGCATTACTGGCAAACGTCTTGTTAATCTTTTAAGTAATAGTGCTAACTGTTCTATCACTAGATATATATTTCAGTACGTAGATATTTAACATTGCTTTGCGACTTTTCTACATGCCCATTACGATTAATTTGAAATTCAGATGTGGTTTTAATTTTCGCTCTGGACCAAACTGAATGCCCTCAGCTTTAACATGGCATAAATAAAGCTTATTGTTCATGTACCATTCACTAAATTATTCCAATTCCTTACTGAGTTTTTCAGAGATAACATCAAGACATTAAGGCGACGCCATAATAGGATTGTCATCTGCATACAGTGTAAATCTACACGATGTTTTTATGCTAAAGGACATGACATTGACATAGCAAAAAAATGTAAGGATCTCAGGATACTTCTAAACCAATATGTGTGAAGAGGTCTTGCGTGGAAATAATCCCAAGTTGTCATGAATGGGTGTAGATTAGAAATAAACAAATGAAATGATTTGTCAACCATAGACATTATAGTTATTGAAATTTAGTTCCTAAAAATGTATTTATAAAAATAAAAACTAAGGTGCTCCTCCCTCAGGCATAGGTGACCACAACCAATTTTGGCGATCCTGCTTGGGCCCTTTGGTTGTCTTACTCCCAGAACGTTTTAATTTATTTTGCTTTTCAACCTTCCGACCCGGAGTGTGCCTGATGAAGGTTATTCTAAAAGCGCGTCGTGCGCAAAAAATTTGACACGCACATTTTTAGTCATTTATAGAAATTGGTATGAAGTACAATAACAATAATTCACCACTCTATTTTTTTTTCAGATTATATTATGTTTTCTTTCTTTAATTGATTGTAGGACAAAGATTTATGCACTCCAAATCCATGTAAGAACAGAGAAAAATGTGTCCTAGCAACCAACAATCAACGAATTTGTGTAGAACTTGGTGAGTAGTCGCTATGCATTGGTTCTGTTGTAGAACTTGATGAGTAGTCGTTATGTATTGGTTCTGTTGTAGAACTTGATGAGTAGTCGCAATGTATTGGTTCTGTTGTAGAACTTGATGAGTAGTCGTTATGTATTGGTTCTGTTGTAGAACTTGGTGAGTAGTCGTTATGTATTGGTTCTGTTGTAGAACTTGGTGAGTAGTCGTTATGTATTGGTTCTGTTGTAGAACTTGGTGAGTAGTCCTTATGTATTGGTTCTGTTGTATAACTTGGTGAGTAGTCGTTATGTATTGGTTCTGTTGTAGAACTTGGTGAGTAGTCGTTATGTATTGGTTCTGTTGTAGAACTTGGTGAGTAGTCGTTATGTATTGGTTGTGGTGTAGAACTTGGTGAGTAGTCGTTATGTATTGGTTCTGTTGTAGAACTTGGTGAGTAGTCGTTATGTATTGGTTCTGTTTATTACATGACAATGAACATGATATGATTATATAAACGTTAGAGAACACCGAAGGGGCAATCAAAAATGAACAATCCAAAGAAACTGGCAACATAGGGTACACAAGACACAAGACCAAGACAAACAAAACAAAAACACAACACAACTTGTGTTGGAGACCAGTATACGCAAACAAACACAAAAACGTAAATAAGATATGAGCCCTCACACAAACACCTGGAAGCAAAGACGAACCGAACATGCTTTTTTATGGGGAAATCATAATGGACAGCACGGAACTAAGAACGTAAAGACACATAATAGGACAACATAAAAGAACTAAACATATGAGCAACACAGATCCACCATAAAACCGGTGCTCGCGAAGGGTAAGCAGTATCTGCTTCTTATAAGACAACCATCGTGTTACTAAAATACTAGTATACAGTCTAGTCCGGTAAAAGTCTGGCCGTGATAGAAGATTTCTACGTAAAGAGTAAACGATCCATTGTCATTTGAGATATGAATAACAGTCAACCAGATTGTGATGACGAAGGTAGTATTTTTGTAGCAACGTAGCCTATATTGAGTAGCTGTGGTGCATAAGACGAGTTTGAAGATACCAAAGATAACAAAAAAGCTTCTGAACTAATGGTTCCTATTGGTTAATTTGAAGTCTTCACGACTTGGTTGACCACTATGAAATATCTGTGTCACAAATGACCTAGGATATGTTCCATTCGTCGTAAAAGCTTCCGGGTCCTTTCCTCATTCATTACTTATCACCGTATTTGTAACTAGATAAACATGACGGATACCACTAGTGGAGCAGGAATTGTTACCCTTTCGGAGCACATGAGTTCACCCCCTGTTTTTATTGGGGTTCGTGTAACTCTATCTTTAGGTTGATGTGTATGTTTTGAAGATCGTTGTTTGTCCTTTTTCTTTTGGCCATTGTGTTGTCTGTCCTTCTTCGATTAACGGATTCTGTTTACCCCTTAGGTATCTTCAAACTCTTCTATGATCATTTATATGACATGAATACTCACATGTTATTAACATTATATAAAGATGGCTTATCATCGTTAAAAATAAATATTTCTTCTTTCTTTTTAGAAAAATGAGGCAGTAGTTCATAGCCTGGTTTGATGGGGAACATCAAGAAACAACATTTTGTTCTAATAGGGAAAAATGTAAATTGAGTATGCAATTTGTCAATAATTTACTTAATGGGGTTTTCTCCATAAAATTAGTTAAGTTCTGTCATCGTTTACTGAACTGATAGGAATGTGAGTGGCAATGAATATTGAAAACGATGTTCAGTTCATCTTTACCCCCAGTTGTTTGTAGGAGGAGTCATTTGTGTTTGCTTGTATATAGTGATGTCAAACACGACTTGGTTTTTATGAGCAATACAACGGTTGTCCTATAAAAGGCAGGAACTGCTTACTCTTCGCGAGCACCTGTGTTCACCCACGGGTTTTGGTGGGCACTGTATTGGTAATCGTTTTAGTTTCCCGTCTTGTGTTTTTGCTCTGTTTGTCTTTGTCCTGTATCTTGTGTACCCAATGTTGTCAGTGTTTCTGAACTGTCCATTCTTGATTACTCCTTCGGTTTTCTCTAACGATTATTTATTACCTACGGTATGTCCTGTCTCTTGTGTACCCAATGTTGTCAGTGTTTCTGGACTCTACATTTTTGATTACTCCTTCGGTTTTCTCTAACGTTTATTTACTACCTACGGTATGTCCTGTGTCTTGTGTACCCAATGTTGCCAGTGTTTCTGGATTGTCATTCTTGATTGCCCCTTCGGTTTTCTCTAACGCTTATTTTCTACCTACGGTATTTCCTGTGTCTTGTGTGCCCAATGTTACCAGTGTTTCTGAACTGTCCATTCTTGATTTCCCCTTCGGTTTTCTCTAACGTTTATTTACTACCTATGGTATGTCCTGTGTCTTGTGTACCAAATGTTACCAGTGTCTCTGGATTGTCCATTCTTGATTGCCTCTTCGGTTTTCTCTAACGTTTATTTACTACCTACGGTATGTCCTGTGTCTTGTGTGCCCAATATTACCAGTGTCTCTGGGTTGTCCATTCCTGATTGCCCCTTCGGTTTTCTCTAACGTTTATGTACTACCTACGGTATGTCCTGTGTCTTGTGTACCTAATGTTGCCAGTGTCTCTGGATTGTCCATTATTGATTGCCCTTTCGGTTTTCTCTAACGTTTATTTTCTACCTATTATCTGTCCTATGTCTTGTGTACCTAATGTTACCAGTGTCTCTGAATTGTCCATTCTTGATTACTCCTTCGGTTTTCTCTAACATTTACTGATTCTGTTTCTACTATTTTCTTATCTAGGTTTTTTAGAATTGTGGTGACGATGTGGTATTGATTATTGTATTAATATTTTTCATTACATGTGTTTGGCGAGTACCATTTACTTAGTTTTAGTATTGTTATTGTAAAATATGTAAGTGTTATTTTCCAATACTGTTCCAATACGAATCAGGAGATATTTTGCTCGAAAAGACTTTTAAGTTATTTGGCTTTACAATCTTTAGTGCATGAGTGTACCTGATGAAGATTATCTCAGAGACGCGTCGTGCGCACTAATTTAAATGTGTACGTTTTTATGGCCCAATATGCTTTGTTAAAAGAAATAAATTTGTTAACTAAGATGTAGACTTCTGTTATATTTATACTTTATAAGCTTCTAATTAATTATTTCTTCCTTTTCATATAATACTTTAATATGTTGATAAGAAGAGTTTAAAGATACCAAAGGGGTAATCAGAATCCGTAAATCGAAGAAGAACAGGCAACAACACAATGGTCAAAAGAAAAAGTACAAAAGGACAAACAAGGATCTACAAAACATACATATAAAACTAAAGATCGAGTAACACGAACCCGACTAACTAACTTATTTCATCTCTTTAACTTAATCCTTTAATCTGTTGATAATACTTTCTAGTTGTACATAGGTATACATGTAAAGGTCATAAAAACTACATTGTACTGTGTAATAGACATTTTGCACAATACCTAGTTATTCTAAACTAATGCGATTTTATAACTTTTAATATGAGTTATTTCCCTTGCTACAGGCAAAATGCCACCCGGTCTAGCAATAGAAATGGGAAAGACAAGGAATGTCAGTATAATTTTTTCATAGTTTGAACATTGTAAAAATCCGAAGATAATTAATATCAAATAGAAAATTGACAAGTTGAAAAAATATGTGGACTTTGTATGAAAGGGGACTATTTTTGGCGGCCTTAAAGGGGAATAACTCCTGTAAAACGTATAATTTTAGAATCAAAGTCGGAATGTGGAAATAATTTATTTATCAAAATTTGGTGCAACTATCTTATATGACTTTGCTATGATATTTTTTTTTTATTAACATTGATATAGTTTTATAACGACTAAATGTAGGGCGTATATCTGTTCTCCACTAAATACTTCCAGCTAAACACGAGGTATGTTCATTTAATTTTTATTTTCCTTTTTTATTTACTTTACGAAGAGCTTGAAGATACCAAAGGGGAAATCAGAATCCATAAATCGAAGAAGAACAGACTACACAATGACCAAAAGAAAAAGTACAAAAGGACAAACAACGATCTACAAAACATACACATAAAGCTAAAGATCGATTAACACGAAACCTCACTAAAACTGGGAATGGGGGGACTTATCAGTGAAATGTAGGTCATAGGTAAAATATATTTAGCTTGAAAATGTTAACGTACACAATTGATTCAATATTTCTGAATTTAACTAAAAGTAATAACTTAAAATTTTATTAACCAATCGAAATTTAACACCATCTCTTGAATGATTTAAACCAAGGATAACCAATGAAATCTATTCAGTTTATTGCCAATGGGGTAATTAATATGAATTCAGGTAAACATTTAAAGGTCAAGAATTAACCTCACTGAGGACGAGGGGGTTACGTAATTTAAACAAGAGGCTCAACTGAATCTGAATCGCTCACCTGCACAAATCTTTATAAAGAAAATGGCAGATGACAAGGTGTGTGGGTTATGTGTTTAACGCTACTTTGAACAATATTTTAGCTATATCGTTATATCAGAGAAAACCATTGACCTGGCGCAAGTCACTGACACACTTTATTACATAATGTTATATCGAGTACGCCTCGCCTGAACGGCATTAGAACTTGCAACGATAGTGATGATAGACACTGATGGCATAGGTAGTTATAAATCTAACTACCATACGATCACGACAACGTCGGCCCCTGACAGATGACGATAGTTGTACATTTCATAATGAATAAGGACTAAACTTGACGGGATTGGTCGATTTAAGTTTTTTTTTCTATTCTAAGTAACGATGACAATCTTGGATAGAGTGCGAACATATACTACGATTCACGACGGACAGGAAAGTGAGCAGTCATGTATTTGTGCGCTACATGTATCGATTTTGCCTCTTTCTACGATTTTTCTATTGGATTTTCGAAATGTTCTGACAGTGTGGTATTTTATCATTTACATTTAACTATCGTGGTATTTTATGATTTTCATTTTACTATCGTGGTATTTTATGATTATCATTTAACTACCGTGGTATTTTATGATTTTCATTTAACTACCGTGGTATTTTATTATTTTCATTTAACTACCGTGGTATTTTATGATTATCATTTAACTACCGTGGTATTTTATGATTTTCATTTAACTACCGTGGTATTTTATGATTTTCATTTAACTACTGTGGTATTTTATAATTTTCATTTAACTACTGTGGTATTTTATGATTTTCATTTAACTACCGTGGTATTTTATGATTTTCATTTAACTACTGTGGTATTTTATGATTTTCATTTAACTACCGTGGTATTTTATGATTTTCATTTAACTACTGTGGTATTTTATGATTTTCATTTAACTACCGAGGTATTTTATGATTTTCATTTAACTGCTGTGGTATTTCATTTAACTACCGTGGTATTTTATGATTTTCATTTAACTACCGTGGTATTTTATGATTTTCATTTAACTACCGTGGTATTTTATGATTTTCATTTAACTACCGTGGTATTTTATGATTTTCATTTAACTACCGTGGTATTTTATGATTTTCATTTAATATCGTTGTATTTTATGATTTTCATTTAACTACCGTGGTATTTTATGATTTTCATTTAACTACCGTGGTATTTTATTATTTTCATTTAACTACCGTGGTATTTTATGATTTTCATTTAACTACCGTGGTATTTTATGATTTTCATTTAACTACCGTGGTATTTTATGATTTTCATTTAACTACCGTGGTATTTTATGATTTTCATTTAACTACCGTGGTATTTTATGATTTTCATTTAACTACCGTGGTATTTTATGATTTTCATTTAACTACCGTGGTATTTTATGATTTTCATTTAACTACTGTGGTATTTTATGATTTTCATTCAACTACCGTGGTATTTTATGATTTTCATTTAACTACCGTGGTATTTTATGATTTTCATTTAACTACTGTGGTATTTTATGATTTTCATTTAACTACTATGGTATTTTATTTATGATTTTCATTTAACTACCGTGGTATTTTATGATTTTCATTTAACTACTGTGGTATTTTATGATTTTCATTTTAACTACTGTGGTATTTTATGATTTTCATTTAATATCGTTGTATTTTATGATTTTCATTTAACTACTGTGGTATTTTATTATTTTCATTTAACTACTGTGGTATTTTATGATTTTCATTTAACTACCGTGGTATTTTATGATTTTCATTTAACTACCGTGGTATTTTATGATTTTCATTTAACTACTGTGGTATTTTATGATTTTCATTTAACTACTGTGGTATTTTATGATTTTCATTTAACTACCGTGGTATTTTATGATTTTCATTTAACTACCGTGGTATTTTATGATTTTCATTTAACTACCGTGGTTTTTATGATTTTCATTTGACTACCGTGGTATTTTATGGTTTTCATTTAACTACAGTGGTATTTTATGATTTTCATTTAACTACCGTGGTATTTTATGATTTTCATTTAACTACCGTGATATTTTATGATTTTCATTTAACTACCGTGGTATTTTATGATTTTCATTTAACTACTGTGGTATTTTATGATTTTCATTTAACTACCGTGGTATTTTATGATTTTCATTTAACTACCGTGGTATTTTATTATTTTCATTTAACTACCGTGGTATTTTATGATTTTCATTTAACTACCGTGGTATTTTATGATTTTCATTTAACTACCGTGGTGTTTTATGATTTTCAGTTAACTACTGTGGTATTTTATGATTTTCATTTAACTACCGTCGTATTTTATGATTTTCATTTAACTACTGTGGTATTTTATGATTTTCATTTAACTACCGTAGTATTTTATGATTTTCATTTAACTACCGTGGTATTTTATGATTTTCATTTAACTACCGTGGTATTTTATGATTTTCATTTAACTACCGTGGTATTTTATGATTATCATTTAACTACCGTGATATTTTATGATTTTCATTTAACTACTGTGGTATTTTATGATTTTCATTTAACTACCGTGGTATTTTATGATTTTCAATTAACTACCGTGGTATTTTATGATTTTCATTTAACTACCGTGGTATTTTATGATTATCGTTTAACTACCGTGGTATTTTATGATTTTCATTTAACTACTGTGGTATTTTATGATTTTCATTTAACTACGGTGGTATTTTATGATTTTCATTTAACTACCGTGGTATTTTATAATTTTCATTTAACTACCGTGGTATTTTATGATTTTCATTTAACTACCGTGGTATTTTATGATTTTCATTTAACTACTGTGGTATTTTATGATGTTCATTTAACTACTGTGGTATTTTATGATTTTCATTTAACTACCGTGGTATTTTATGATTTTCATTTAACTACTGTGGTATTTTATGATTTTCATATAACTACCGTGGTATTTTATGATTTTCATTTTAACTACTGTGGTATTTTATAATTTTCATTTAGCTACCGTGGTATTTTATGATTTTCATTTAATATCGTTGTATTTTATGATTTTCATTTAACTACCGTGGTATTTTATGATTTTCATTTAACTACCGTGGTATTTTATGATTTTCATTTAACTACCGTGGTATTTTATGATTTTCATTTAACTACCGTGGTATTTTATGATTTTCATTTAACTACCGTGGTATTTTATGATTTTCATTTAACTACTGTGGTATTTTATGATTTTCATTTAACTACTGTGGTATTTTATGATTTTCATTTAACTACCGTGGTATTTTATGATTTTCATTTAACTACTGTGGTATTTTATGATTTTCATTTAACTACCGTGGTATTTTATGATTTTCATTTTAACTACTGTGGTATTTTATGATTTTCATTTAGCTACCGTGGTATTTAATGATTTTCATTTAATATCGTTGTATTTTATGATTTTCATTTAACTACCGTGGTATTTTATGATTTTCATTTAACTACCGTGGTATTTTATGATTTTCATTTAACTACCGTGGTATTTTATGATTTTCATTTAACTACCGTGTTATTTTATGATTATCATTTAACTACCGTGGTATTTTATGATTATCATTTAACTACCGTGGTTTTTATGATTTTCATTTGACTACCGTGGTATTTTATGGTTTTCATTTAACTACAGTGGTATTTTATGATTTTCATTTAACTACCGTGGTATTTTATGATTTTCATTTAACTACCGTGGTATTTTATGATTTTCATTTAACTACCGTGGTATTTTATGATTTTCATTTAACTACTGTGGTATTTTATGATTTTCATTTAACTACCGTGGTATTTTATGATTTTCATTTAACTACCGTGGTATTTTATGATTTTCATTTAACTACTGTGGTATTTTATGATTTTCATTTAACTACTGTGGTATTTTATGATTTTCATTTAACTACCGTGGTATTTTATGATTTTCATTTAACTACCGTGGTATTTTATGATTTTCATTTAACTACCGTGGTTTTTATGATTTTCATTTGACTACCGTGGTATTTTATGGTTTTCATTTAACTACAGTGGTATTTTATGATTTTCATTTAACTACCGTGGTATTTTATGATTATCATTTAACTACCGTGGTATTTTATGGTTTTCATTTAACTACCGTGGTATTTTATGATTTTCATTTAACTACCGTGGTATTTTATGATTATCATTTAACTACCGTGGTATTTTATGATTTTCATTTAACTACTGTGGTATTTTATGATTTTCATTTAACTACCGTGGTATTTTATGATTTTCATTTAACTACTGTGGTATTTTATGATTTTCATTTAACTACGGTGGTATTTTATGATTTTCATTTAACTACCGTGGTATTTTATGATTTTCATTTAACTACCGTGGTATTTTATGATTTTCATTTAACTACCGTGGTATTTTATGATTTTCATTTAACTACTGTGGTATTTTATGATTTTCATTTAACTACCGTGGTATTTTATGATTTTCATTTAACTACTGTGGTATTTTATGATGTTCATTTAACTACTGTGGTATTTTATGATTTTCATTTAACTACCGTGGTATTTTATGATTTTCATTTAACTACCGTGGTATTTTATGATTTTCATTTAACTACCGTGGTATTTTATGATTTTCATTTAACTACCGTGGTATTTTATGATTTTCATTTAACTACCGTGGTATTTTATGATTTTCATTTAACTACTGTGGTATTTTATGATTTTCATTTAACTACTGTGGTATTTTATGATTTTCATTTAACTACCGTGGTATTTTATGATTTTCATTTAACTACCGTGGTATTTTATGATTTTCATTTAACTACCGTGGTATTTTATGATTTTCATTTTAACTACCGTGGTATTTTATGATTTTCATTTAGCTACCGTGGTATTTTATGATTTTCATTTAATATCGTTGTATTTTATGATTTTCATTTAACTACCGTGGTATTTTATGATTTTCATTTAACTACCGTGGTATTTTATGATTTTCATTTAACTACCGTGGTATTTTATGATTTTCATTTAACTACCGTGGTATTTTATGATTTTCATTTAACTACCGTGGTATTTTATGATTTTCATTTAACTACTGTGGTATTTTATGATTTTCATTCAACTACCGTGGTATTTTATGATTTTCATTTAACTACCGTGGTATTTTATGATTTTCATTTAACTACTGTGGTATTTTATGATTTTCATTTAACTACTATGGTATTTTATTTATGATTTTCATTTAACTACCGTGGTATTTTATGATTTTCATTTAACTACTGTGGTATTTTATGATTTTCATTTTAACTACCGTGGTATTTTATGATTTTCATTTAATATCGTTGTATTTTATGATTTTCATTTAACTACTGTGGTATTTTATTATTTTCATTTAACTACTGTGGTATTTTATGATTTTCATTTAACTACCGTGGTATTTTATGATTTTCATTTAACTACCGTGGTATTTTATGATTTTCATTTAACTACTGTGGTATTTTATGATTTTCATTTAACTACTGTGGTATTTTATGATTTTCATTTAACTACCGTGGTATTTTATGATTTTCATTTAACTACCGTGGTATTTTATGATTTTCATTTAACTACCGTGGTTTTTATGATTTTCATTTGACTACCGTGGTATTTTATGGTTTTCATTTAACTACAGTGGTATTTTATGATTTTCATTTAACTACCGTGGTATTTTATGATTTTCATTTAACTACCGTGATATTTTATGATTTTCATTTAACTACCGTGGTATTTTATGATTTTCATTTAACTACTGTGGTATTTTATGATTTTCATTTAACTACCGTGGTATTTTATGATTTTCATTTAACTACCGTGGTATTTTATTATTTTCATTTAACTACCGTGGTATTTTATGATTTTCATTTAACTACCGTGGTATTTTATGATTTTCATTTAACTACCAAGGTGTTTTATGATTTTCAGTTAACTACTGTGGTATTTTATGATTTTCATTTAACTACCGTCGTATTTTATGATTTTCATTTAACTACTGTGGTATTTTATGATTTTCATTTAACTACCGTAGTATTTTATGATTTTCATTTAACTACCGTGGTATTTTATGATTTTCATTTAACTACCGTGGTATTTTATGATTTTCATTTAACTACCGTGGTATTTTATGATTATCATTTAACTACCGTGATATTTTATGATTTTCATTTAACTACTGTGGTATTTTATGATTTTCATTTAACTACAGTGGTATTTTATGATTTTCAATTAACTACCGTGGTATTTTATGATTTTCATTTAACTACCGTGGTATTTTATGATTATCGTTTAACTACCGTGGTATTTTATGATTTTCATTTAACTACTGTGGTATTTTATGATTTTCATTTAACTACGGTGGTATTTTATGATTTTCATTTAACTACCGTGGTATTTTATAATTTTCATTTAACTACCGTGGTATTTTATGATTTTCATTTAACTACCGTGGTATTTTATGATTTTCATTTAACTACCGTGGTATTTTATGATTTTCATTTAACTACCGTGGTATTTTATGATTTTCATTTAACTACTGTGGTATTTTATGATTTTCATTTAACTACCGTGGTATTTTATGATTTTCATTTAACTACCGTGGTATTTTATGATTTTCATTTAACTACCGTGGTATTTTATGATTTTCATTTAACTACCGTGTTATTTTATGATTATCATTTAACTACCGTGGTATTTTATGATTATCATTTAACTACCGTGGTTTTTATGATTTTCATTTGACTACCGTGGTATTTTATGGTTTTCATTTAACTACAGTGGTATTTTATGATTTTCATTTAACTACCGTGGTATTTTATGATTTTCATTTAACTACCGTGGTATTTTATGATTTTCATTTAACTACCGTGGTATTTTATGATTTTCATTTAACTACTGTGGTATTTTATGATTTTCATTTAACTACCGTGGTATTTTATGATTTTCATTTAACTACCGTGGTATTTTATGATTTTCATTTAACTACTGTGGTATTTTATGATTTTCATTTAACTACTGTGGTATTTTATGATTTTCATTTAACTACCGTGGTATTTTATGATTTTCATTTAACTACCGTGGTATTTTATGATTTTCATTTAACTACCGTGGTTTTTATGATTTTCATTTGACTACCGTGGTATTTTATGGTTTTCATTTAACTACAGTGGTATTTTATGATTTTCATTTAACTACCGTGGTATTTTATGATTATCATTTAACTACCGTGGTATTTTATGGTTTTCATTTAACTACAGTGGTATTTTATGATTTTCATTTAACTACCGTGGTATTTTATGATTATCATTTAACTACCGTGGTATTTTATGATTTTCATTTAACTACTGTGGTATTTTATGATTTTCATTTAACTACCGTGGTATTTTATGATTTTCATTTAACTACTGTGGTATTTTATGATTTTCATTTAACTACCGTGGTATTTTATGATTTTCATTTAACTACTGTGGTATTTTATGATGTTCATTTAACTACTGTGGTATTTTATGATTTTCATTTAACTACCGTGGTATTTTATGATTTTCATTTAACTACCGTGGTATTTTATGATTTTCATTTAACTACCGTGGTATTTTATGATTTTCATTTAACTACCGTGGTATTTTATGATTTTCATTTAACTACCGTGGTATTTTATGATTTTCATTTAACTACTGTGGTATTTTATGATTTTCATTTAACTACTGTGGTATTTTATGATTTTCATTTAACTACTGTGGTATTTTATGATTTTCATTTAACTACCGTGGTATTTTATGATTTTCATTTAACTACCGTGGTATTTTATGATTTTCATTTTAACTACCGTGGTATTTTATGATTTTCATTTAGCTACCGTGGTATTTTATGATTTTCATTTAATATCGTTGTATTTTATGATTTTCATTTAACTACCGTGGTATTTTATTATTTTCATTTAACTACCGTGGTATTTTATGATTTTCATTTAACTACCGTGGTATTTTATGATTTTCATTTAACTACCGTGGTATTTTATGATTTTCATTTAACTACCGTGGTATTTTATGATTTTCATTTAACTACCGTGGTATTTTATGATTTTCATTTAACTACCGTGGTATTTTATGATTTTCATTTAACTACCGTGGTATTTTATGATTTTCATTTAACTACCGTGGTATTTTATGATTTTCATTTAACTACTGTGGTATTTTATGATTTTCATTCAACTACCGTGGTATTTTATGATTTTCATTTAACTACCGTGGTATTTTATGATTTTCATTTAACTACTGTGGTATTTTATGATTTTCATTTAACTACTATAGTATTTTATTTATGATTTTCATTTAACTACCGTGGTATTTTATGATTTTCATTTAACTACTGTGGTATTTTATGATTTTCATTTTAACTACCGTGGTATTTTATGATTTTCATTTAATATCGTTGTATTTTATGATTTTCATTTAACTACTGTGGTATTTTATTATTTTCATTTAACTACTGTGGTATTTTATGATTTTCATTTAACTACCGTGGTATTTTATGATTTTCATTTAACTACCGTGGTATTTTATGATTTTCATTTAACTACTGTGGTATTTTATGATTTTCATTTAACTACCGTGGTATTTTATGATTTTCATTTAACTACCGTGGTATTTTATGATTTTCATTTAACTACCGTGGTTTTTATGATTTTCATTTGACTACCGTGGTATTTTATGGTTTTCATTTAACTACAGTGGTATTTTATGATTTTCATTTAACTACCGAGGTATTTTATGATTTTCATTTAACTACCGTGATATTTTATGATTTTCATTTAACTACCGTGGTATTTTATGATTTTCATTTAACTACTGTGGTATTTTATGATTTTCATTTAACTACCGTGGTATTTTATGATTTTCATTTAACTACCGTGGTATTTTATTATTTTCATTTAACTACCGTGGTATTTTATGATTTTCATTTAACTACCGTGGTATTTTATGATTTTCATTTAACTACCGTGGTGTTTTATGATTTTCAGTTAACTACTGTGGTATTTTATGATTTTCATTTAACTACCGTCGTATTTTATGATTTTCATTTAACTACTGTGGTATTTTATGATTTTCATTTAACTACCGTAGTATTTTATGATTTTCATTTAACTACCGTGGTATTTTATGATTTTCATTTAACTACCGTGGTATTTTATGATTTTCATTTAACTACCGTGGTATTTTATGATTATCATTTAACTACCGTGGTATTTTATGATTTTCATTTAACTACTGTGGTATTTTATGATTTTCATTTAACTACCGTGGTATTTTATGATTTTCAATTAACTACCGTGGTATTTTATGATTTTCATTTAACTACCGTGGTATTTTATGATTATCGTTTAACTACCGTGGTATTTTATGATTTTCATTTAACTACTGTGGTATTTTATGATTTTCATTTAACTACGGTGGTATTTTATGATTTTCATTTAACTACCGTGGTATTTTATAATTTCATTTAACTACCGTGGTATTTTATGATTTTCATTTAACTACCGTGGTATTTTATGATTTTCATTTAACTACTGTGGTATTTTATGATGTTCATTTAACTACTGTGGTATTTTATGATTTTCATTTAACTACCGTGGTATTTTATGATTTTCATTTAACTACTGTGGTATTTTATGATTTTCATATAACTACCGTGGTATTTTATGATTTTCATTTTAACTACTGTGGTATTTTATAATTTTCATTTAGCTACCGTGGTATTTTATGATTTTCATTTAATATCGTTGTATTTTATGATTTTCATTTAACTACCGTGGTATTTTATGATTTTCATTTAACTACCGTGGTATTTTATGATTTTCATTTAACTACCGTGGTATTTTATGATTTTCATTTAACTACCGTGGTATTTTATGATTTTCATTTAACTACCGTGGTATTTTATGATTTTCATTTAACTACCGTGGTATTTTATGATTTTCATTTAACTACTGTGGTATTTTATGATTTTCATTTAACTACCGTGGTATTTTATGATTTTCATTTAACTACTGTGGTATTTTATGATTTTCATTTAACTACCGTGGTATTTTATGATTTTCATTTTAACTACTGTGGTATTTTATGATTTTCATTTAGCTACCGTGGTATTTAATGATTTTCATTTAATATCGTTGTATTTTATGATTTTCATTTAACTACCGTGATATTTTATGATTTTCATTTAACTACCGTGGTATTTTATGATTTTCATTTAACTACCGTGGTATTTTATGATTTTCATTTAACTACCGTGTTATTTTATGATTATCATTTAACTACCGTGGTATTTTATGATTATCATTTAACTACCGTGGTTTTTATGATTTTCATTTGACTACCGTGGTATTTTATGGTTTTCATTTAACTACAGTGGTATTTTATGATTTTCATTTAACTACCGTGGTATTTTATGATTTTCATTTAACTACCGTGGTATTTTATGATTTTCATTTAACTTCCGTGGTATTTTATGATTTTCATTTAACTACTGTGGTATTTTTTGATTTTCATTTAACTACTGTGGTATTTTATGATTTTCATTTAACTACCGTGGTATTTTATGATTTTCATTTAACTACTGTGGTATTTTATGATTTTCATTTAACTACCGTGGTATTTTATGATTTTCATTTTAACTACTGTGGTATTTTATGATTTTCATTTAGATACCGTGGTATTTAATGATTTTCATTTAATATCGTTGTATTTTATGATTTTCATTTAACTACCGTGGTATTTTATTATTTTCATTTAACTACCGTGGTATTTTATGATTTTCATTTAACTACCGTGGTATTTTATGATTTTCATTTAACTACCGTGGTATTTTATGATTTTCATTTAACTACTGTGGTATTTTATGATTTTCATTTAACTACCGTGGTATTTTATGATTTTCATTTAACTACTGTGGTATTTTATGATTTTCATTTAACTACCGTGGTATTTTATGATTTTCATTTTAACTACCGTGGTATTTTATGATTTTCATTTAATATCGTTGTATTTTATGATTTTCATTTAACTACTGTGGTATTTTATTATTTTCATTTAACTACTGTGGTATTTTATGATTTTCATTTAACTACCGTGGTATTTTATGATTTTCATTTAACTACCGTGGTATTTTATGATTTTCATTTAACTACTGTGGTATTTTATGATTTTCATTTAACTACTGTGGTATTTTATGATTTTCATTTAACTACCGTGGTATTTTATGATTTTCATTTAACTACCGTGGTATTTTATGATTTTCATTTAACTACCGTGGTATTTTATGATTTTCATTTAACTACCGTGGTATGATATGATTTTCATTTAACTACCGTGGTATTTTATGATTTTCATTTAACTATCGTGGTATTTTATGATTTTCATTTAACTACGGTGGTATTTTATGATTTTCATTTAACTACTGTGGTATTTTATGATTTTCATTTAACTACCGTGGTATTTTATGATTTTCATTTAACTACCGTGGTATTTTATGATTTTCATTTAACTACTGTGGTATTTTATGATTTTCATTTAACTACTGTGGTATTTTATAATTTTCATTTAGCTACCGTGGTATTTTATGATTTTCATTTAATATCGTTGTATTTTATGATTTTCATTTAACTACTGTGGTATTTTATGATTTTCATTTAACTACCGTGGTATTTTATGATTTTCATTTAACTACCGTGGTATTTTATGATTTTCATTTAACTACCGTGGTATTTTATGATTTTCATTTAACTACCGTGGTATTTTATGATTTTCATTTAACTACTGTGGTATTTTATGATTTTCATTTAACTACTGTGGTATTTTATGATTTTCATTTAACTACCGTGGTATTTTATGATTTTCATTTAACTACTGTGGTATTTTATGATTTTCATTTTAACTACTGTGGTATTTTATGATTTTCATTTAGCTACCGTGGTATTTAATGATTTTCATTTAATATCGTTGTATTTTATGATTTTCATTTAACTACCGTGGTATTTTATGATTTTCATTTAACTACCGTGGTATTTTATGATTTTCATTTAACTACCGTGGTATTTTATGATTTTCATTTAACTACCGTGGTATTTTATGATTTTCATTTAACTACCGTGGTATTTTATGATTTTCATTTAACTACCGTGGTATTTTATGATTTTCATTTAACTACCGTGGTTTTTATGATTTTCATTTGACTACCGTGGTATTTTATGGTTTTCATTTAACTACAGTGGTATTTTATGATTTTCATTTAACTACCGTGGTATTTTATGATTTTCATTTAACTACCGTGATATTTTATGATTTTCATTTAACTACCGTGGTATTTTATGATTTTCATTTAACTACTGTGGTATTTTATGATTTTCATTTAACTACCGTGGTATTTTATGATTTTCATTTAACTACCGTGGTATTTTATTATTTTCATTTAACTACCGTGGTATTTTATGATTTTCATTTAACTACCGTGGTATTTTATGATTTTCATTTAACTACCGTGGTGTTTTATGATTTTCAGTTAACTACTGTGGTATTTTATGATTTTCATTTAACTACCGTCGTATTTTATGATTTTCATTTAACTACTGTGGTATTTTATGATTTTCATTTGACTACCGTAGTATTTTATGATTTTCATTTAACTACCGTGGTATTTTATGATTTTCATTTAACTACCGTGGTATTTTATGATTTTCATTTAACTACCGTGGTATTTTATGATTATCATTTAACTACCGTGGTATTTTATGATTTTCATTTAACTACTGTGGTATTTTATGATTTTCATTTAACTACCGTGGTATTTTATGATTTTCAATTAACTACCGTGGTATTTTATGATTTTCATTTAACTACCGTGGTATTTTATGATTATCGTTTAACTACCGTGGTATTTTATGATTTTCATTTAACTACTGTGGTATTTTATGATTTTCATTTAACTACGGTGGTATTTTATGATTTTCATTTAACTACCGTGGTATTTTATAATTTTCATTTAACTACCGTGGTATTTTATGATTTTCATTTAACTACCGTGGTATTTTATGATTTTCATTTAACTACTGTGGTATTTTATGATGTTCATTTAACTACTGTGGTATTTTATGATTTTCATTTAACTACCGTGGTATTTTATGATTTTCATTTAACTACTGTGGTATTTTATGATTTTCATATAACTACCGTGGTATTTTATGATTTTCATTTTAACTACTGTGGTATTTTATAATTTTCATTTAGCTACCGTGGTATTTTATGATTTTCATTTAATATCGTTGTATTTTATGATTTTCATTTAACTACCGTGGTATTTTATGATTTTCATTTAACTACCGTGGTATTTTATGATTTTCATTTAACTACCGTGGTATTTTATGATTTTCATTTAACTACCGTGGTATTTTATGATTTTCATTTAACTACCGTGGTATTTTATGATTTTCATTTAACTACTGTGGTATTTTATGATTTTCATTTAACTACTGTGGTATTTTATGATTTTCATTTAACTACCGTGGTATTTTATGATTTTCATTTAACTACTGTGGTATTTTATGATTTTCATTTAACTACCGTGGTATTTTATGATTTTCATTTTAACTACTGTGGTATTTTATGATTTTCATTTAGCTACCGTGGTATTTAATGATTTTCATTTAATATCGTTGTATTTTATGATTTTCATTTAACTACCGTGGTATTTTATGATTTTCATTTAACTACCGTGGTATTTTATGATTTTCATTTAACTACCGTGGTATTTTATGATTTTCATTTAACTACCGTGTTATTTTATGATTATCATTTAACTACCGTGGTATTTTATGATTATCATTTAACTACCGTGGTTTTTATGATTTTCATTTGACTACCGTGGTATTTTATGGTTTTCATTTAACTACAGTGGTATTTTATGATTTTCATTTAACTACCGTGGTATTTTATGATTTTCATTTAACTACCGTGGTATTTTATGATTTTCATTTAACTACGTGGTATTTTATGATTTTCATTTAACTACTGTGGTATTTTATGATTTTCATTTAACTACCGTGGTATTTTATGATTTTCATTTAACTACCGTGGTATTTTATGATTTTCATTTAACTACTGTGGTATTTTATGATTTTCATTTAACTACTGTGGTATTTTATGATTTTCATTTAACTACCGTGGTATTTTATGATTTTCATTTAACTACCGTGGTATTTTATGATTTTCATTTAACTACCGTGGTTTTTATGATTTTCATTTGACTACCGTGGTATTTTATGGTTTTCATTTAACTACAGTGGTATTTTATGATTTTCATTTAACTACCGTGGTATTTTATGATTATCATTTAACTACCGTGGTATTTTATGGTTTTCATTTAACTACAGTGGTATTTTATGATTTTCATTTAACTACCGTGGTATTTTATGATTATCATTTAACTACCGTGGTATTTTATGATTTTCATTTAACTACTGTGGTATTTTATGATTTTCATTTAACTACCGTGGTATTTTATGATTTTCATTTAACTACTGTGGTATTTTATGATTTTCATTTAACTACCGTGGTATTTTATGATTTTCATTTAACTACTGTGGTATTTTATGATGTTCATTTAACTACTGTGGTATTTTATGATTTTCATTTAACTACCGTGGTATTTTATGATTTTCATTTAACTACCGTGGTATTTTATGATTTTCATTTAACTACCGTGGTATTTTATGATTTTCATTTAACTACCGTGGTATTTTATGATTTTCATTTAACTACCGTGGTATTTTATGATTTTCATTTAACTACTGTGGTATTTTATGATTTTCATTTAACTACTGTGGTATTTTATGATTTTCATTTAACTACCGTGGTATTTTATGATTTTCATTTAACTACCGTGGTATTTTATGATTTTCATTTAACTACCGTGGTATTTTATGATTTTCATTTTAACTACCGTGGTATTTTATGATTTTCATTTAGCTACCGTGGTATTTTATGATTTTCATTTAATATCGTTGTATTTTATGATTTTCATTTAACTACCGTGGTATTTTATTATTTTCATTTAACTACCGTGGTATTTTATGATTTTCATTTAACTACTGTGGTATTTTATGATTTTCATTTAACTACCGTGGTATTTTATGATTTTCATTTAACTACCGTGGTATTTTATGATTTTCATTTAACTACCGTGGTATTTTATGATTTTCATTTAACTACCGTGGTATTTTATGATTTTCATTTAACTACCGTGGTATTTTATGATTTTCATTTAACTACCGTGGTATTTTATGATTTTCATTTAACTACTGTGGTATTTTATGATTTTCATTCAACTACCGTGGTATTTTATGATTTTCATTTAACTACCGTGGTATTTTATGATTTTCATTTAACTACTGTGGTATTTTATGATTTTCATTTAACTACTATAGTATTTTATTTATGATTTTCATTTAACTACCGTGGTATTTTATGATTTTCATTTAACTACTGTGGTATTTTATGATTTTCATTTTAACTACCGTGGTATTTTATGATTTTCATTTAATATCGTTGTATTTTATGATTTTCATTTAACTACTGTGGTATTTTATTATTTTCATTTAACTACTGTGGTATTTTATGATTGTCATTTAACTACCGTGGTATTTTATGATTTTCATTTAACTACCGTGGTATTTTATGATTTTCATTTAACTACTGTGGTATTTTATGATTTTCATTTAACTACCGTGGTATTTTATGATTTTCATTTAACTACCGTGGTATTTTATGATTTTCATTTAACTACCGTGGTTTTTATGATTTTCATTTGACTACCGTGGTATTTTATGGTTTTCATTTAACTACAGTGGTATTTTATGATTTTCATTTAACTACCGAGGTATTTTATGATTTTCATTTAACTACCGTGATATTTTATGATTTTCATTTAACTACCGTGGTATTTTATGATTTTCATTTAACTACTGTGGTATTTTATGATTTTCATTTAACTACCGTGGTATTTTATGATTTTCATTTAACTACCGTGGTATTTTATTATTTTCATTTAACTACCGTGGTATTTTATGATTTTCATTTAACTACCGTGGTATTTTATGATTTTCATTTAACTACTGTGGTATTTTATGATTTTCATTTAACTACCGTGGTATTTTATGATTTTCATTTTAACTACTGTGGTATTTTATGATTTTCATTTAGATACCGTGGTATTTAATGATTTTCATTTAATATCGTTGTATTTTATGATTTTCATTTAACTACCGTGGTATTTTATTATTTTCATTTAACTACCGTGGTATTTTATGATTTTCATTTAACTACCGTGGTATTTTATGATTTTCATTTAACTACCGTGGTATTTTATGATTTTCATTTAACTACTGTGGTATTTTATGATTTTCATTTAACTACCGTGGTATTTTATGATTTTCATTTAACTACTGTGGTATTTTATGATTTTCATTTAACTACCGTGGTATTTTATGATTTTCATTTTAACTACCGTGGTATTTTATGATTTTCATTTAATATCGTTGTATTTTATGATTTTCATTTAACTACTGTGGTATTTTATTATTTTCATTTAACTACTGTGGTATTTTATGATTTTCATTTAACTACCGTGGTATTTTATGATTTTCATTTAACTACCGTGGTATTTTATGATTTTCATTTAACTACTGTGGTATTTTATGATTTTCATTTAACTACTGTGGTATTTTATGATTTTCATTTAACTACCGTGGTATTTTATGATTTTCATTTAACTACCGTGGTATTTTATGATTTTCATTTAACTACCGTGGTATTTTATGATTTTCATTTAACTACCGTGGTATGATATGATTTTCATTTAACTACCGTGGTATTTTATGATTTTCATTTAACTATCGTGGTATTTTATGATTTTCATTTAACTACGGTGGTATTTTATGATTTTCATTTAACTACTGTGGTATTTTATGATTTTCATTTAACTACCGTGGTATTTTATGATTTTCATTTAACTACCGTGGTATTTTATGATTTTCATTTAACTACTGTGGTATTTTATGATTTTCATTTAACTACTGTGGTATTTTATAATTTTCATTTAGCTACCGTGGTATTTTATGATTTTCATTTAATATCGTTGTATTTTATGATTTTCATTTAACTACCGTGGTATTTTATGATTTTCATTTAACTACCGTGGTATTTTATGATTTTCATTTAACTACCGTGGTATTTTATGATTTTCATTTAACTACCGTGGTATTTTATGATTTTCATTTAACTACCGTGGTATTTTATGATTTTCATTTAACTACCGTGGTATTTTATGATTTTCATTTAACTACCGTGGTTTTTATGATTTTCATTTGACTACCGTGGTATTTTATGGTTTTCATTTAACTACAGTGGTATTTTATGATTTTCATTTAACTACCGTGGTATTTTATGATTTTCATTTAACTACCGTGATATTTTATGATTTTCATTTAACTACCGTGGTATTTTATGATTTTCATTTAACTACTGTGGTATTTTATGATTTTCATTTAACTACCGTGGTATTTTATGATTTTCATTTAACTACCGTGGTATTTTATTATTTTCATTTAACTACCGTGGTATTTTATGATTTTCATTTAACTACCGTGGTATTTTATGATTTTCATTTAACTACCGTGGTGTTTTATGATTTTCAGTTAACTACTGTGGTATTTTATGATTTTCATTTAACTACCGTCGTATTTTATGATTTTCATTTAACTACTGTGGTATTTTATGATTTTCATTTGACTACCGTAGTATTTTATGATTTTCATTTAACTACCGTGGTATTTTATGATTTTCATTTAACTACCGTGGTATTTTATGATTTTCATTTAACTACCGTGGTATTTTATGATTATCATTTAACTACCGTGGTATTTTATGATTTTCATTTAACTACTGTGGTATTTTATGATTTTCATTTAACTACCGTGGTATTTTATGATTTTCAATTAACTACCGTGGTATTTTATGATTTTCATTTAACTACCGTGGTATTTTATGATTATCGTTTAACTACCGTGGTATTTTATGATTTTCATTTAACTACTGTGGTATTTTATGATTTTCATTTAACTACGGTGGTATTTTATGATTTTCATTTAACTACCGTGGTATTTTATAATTTTCATTTAACTACCGTGGTATTTTATGATTTTCATTTAACTACCGTGGTATTTTATGATTTTCATTTAACTACTGTGGTATTTTATGATGTTCATTTAACTACTGTGGTATTTTATGATTTTCATTTAACTACCGTGGTATTTTATGATTTTCATTTAACTACTGTGGTATTTTATGATTTTCATATAACTACCGTGGTATTTTATGATTTTCATTTTAACTACTGTGGTATTTTATAATTTTCATTTAGCTACCGTGGTATTTTATGATTTTCATTTAATATCGTTGTATTTTATGATTTTCATTTAACTACCGTGGTATTTTATGATTTTCATTTAACTACCGTGGTATTTTATGATTTTCATTTAACTACCGTGGTATTTTATGATTTTCATTTAACTACCGTGGTATTTTATGATTTTCATTTAACTACCGTGGTATTTTATGATTTTCATTTAACTACTGTGGTATTTTATGATTTTCATTTAACTACTGTGGTATTTTATGATTTTCATTTAACTACCGTGGTATTTTATGATTTTCATTTAACTACTGTGGTATTTTATGATTTTCATTTAACTACCGTGGTATTTTATGATTTTCATTTTAACTACTGTGGTATTTTATGATTTTCATTTAGCTACCGTGGTATTTAATGATTTTCATTTAATATCGTTGTATTTTATGATTTTCATTTAACTACCGTGGTATTTTATGATTTTCATTTAACTACCGTGGTATTTTATGATTTTCATTTAACTACCGTGGTATTTTATGATTTTCATTTAACTACCGTGTTATTTTATGATTATCATTTAACTACCGTGGTATTTTATGATTATCATTTAACTACCGTGGTTTTTATGATTTTCATTTGACTACCGTGGTATTTTATGGTTTTCATTTAACTACAGTGGTATTTTATGATTTTCATTTAACTACCGTGGTATTTTATGATTTTCATTTAACTACCGTGGTATTTTATGATTTTCATTTAACTACGTGGTATTTTATGATTTTCATTTAACTACTGTGGTATTTTATGATTTTCATTTAACTACCGTGGTATTTTATGATTTTCATTTAACTACCGTGGTATTTTATGATTTTCATTTAACTACTGTGGTATTTTATGATTTTCATTTAACTACTGTGGTATTTTATGATTTTCATTTAACTACCGTGGTATTTTATGATTTTCATTTAACTACCGTGGTATTTTATGATTTTCATTTAACTACCGTGGTTTTTATGATTTTCATTTGACTACCGTGGTATTTTATGGTTTTCATTTAACTACAGTGGTATTTTATGATTTTCATTTAACTACCGTGGTATTTTATGATTATCATTTAACTACCGTGGTATTTTATGGTTTTCATTTAACTACAGTGGTATTTTATGATTTTCATTTAACTACCGTGGTATTTTATGATTATCATTTAACTACCGTGGTATTTTATGATTTTCATTTAACTACTGTGGTATTTTATGATTTTCATTTAACTACCGTGGTATTTTATGATTTTCATTTAACTACTGTGGTATTTTATGATTTTCATTTAACTACCGTGGTATTTTATGATTTTCATTTAACTACTGTGGTATTTTATGATGTTCATTTAACTACTGTGGTATTTTATGATTTTCATTTAACTACCGTGGTATTTTATGATTTTCATTTAACTACCGTGGTATTTTATGATTTTCATTTAACTACCGTGGTATTTTATGATTTTCATTTAACTACCGTGGTATTTTATGATTTTCATTTAACTACCGTGGTATTTTATGATTTTCATTTAACTACTGTGGTATTTTATGATTTTCATTTAACTACTGTGGTATTTTATGATTTTCATTTAACTACCGTGGTATTTTATGATTTTCATTTAACTACCGTGGTATTTTATGATTTTCATTTAACTACCGTGGTATTTTATGATTTTCATTTTAACTACCGTGGTATTTTATGATTTTCATTTAGCTACCGTGGTATTTTATGATTTTCATTTAATATCGTTGTATTTTATGATTTTCATTTAACTACCGTGGTATTTTATTATTTTCATTTAACTACCGTGGTATTTTATGATTTTCATTTAACTACTGTGGTATTTTATGATTTTCATTTAACTACCGTGGTATTTTATGATTTTCATTTAACTACCGTGGTATTTTATGATTTTCATTTAACTACCGTGGTATTTTATGATTTTCATTTAACTACCGTGGTATTTTATGATTTTCATTTAACTACCGTGGTATTTTATGATTTTCATTTAACTACCGTGGTATTTTATGATTTTCATTTAACTACTGTGGTATTTTATGATTTTCATTCAACTACCGTGGTATTTTATGATTTTCATTTAACTACCGTGGTATTTTATGATTTTCATTTAACTACTGTGGTATTTTATGATTTTCATTTAACTACTATAGTATTTTATTTATGATTTTCATTTAACTACCGTGGTATTTTATGATTTTCATTTAACTACTGTGGTATTTTATGATTTTCATTTTAACTACCGTGGTATTTTATGATTTTCATTTAATATCGTTGTATTTTATGATTTTCATTTAACTACTGTGGTATTTTATTATTTTCATTTAACTACTGTGGTATTTTATGATTGTCATTTAACTACCGTGGTATTTTATGATTTTCATTTAACTACCGTGGTATTTTATGATTTTCATTTAACTACTGTGGTATTTTATGATTTTCATTTAACTACCGTGGTATTTTATGATTTTCATTTAACTACCGTGGTATTTTATGATTTTCATTTAACTACCGTGGTTTTTATGATTTTCATTTGACTACCGTGGTATTTTATGGTTTTCATTTAACTACAGTGGTATTTTATGATTTTCATTTAACTACCGAGGTATTTTATGATTTTCATTTAACTACCGTGATATTTTATGATTTTCATTTAACTACCGTGGTATTTTATGATTTTCATTTAACTACTGTGGTATTTTATGATTTTCATTTAACTACCGTGGTATTTTATGATTTTCATTTAACTACCGTGGTATTTTATTATTTTCATTTAACTACCGTGGTATTTTATGATTTTCATTTAACTACCGTGGTATTTTATGATTTTCATTTAACTACCGTGGTGTTTTATGATTTTCAGTTAACTACTGTGGTATTTTATGATTTTCATTTAACTACCGTCGTATTTTATGATTTTCATTTAACTACTGTGGTATTTTATGATTTTCATTTAACTACCGTAGTATTTTATGATTTTCATTTAACTACCGTGGTATTTTATGATTTTCATTTAACTACCGTGGTATTTTATGATTTTCATTTAACTACCGTGGTATTTTATGATTATCATTTAACTACCGTGGTATTTTATGATTTTCATTTAACTACTGTGGTATTTTATGATTTTCATTTAACTACCGTGGTATTTTATGATTTTCATTTAACTACCGTGGTATTTTATGATTTTCATTTAACTACCGTGGTATTTTATGATTTTCATTTAACTACCGTGGTATTTTATGATTTTCATTTAACTACCGTGGTATTTTATGATTTTCATTTAACTACTGTGGTATTTTATGATTTTCATTTAACTACTGTGGTATTTTATGATTTTCATTTAACTACCGTGGTATTTTATGATTTTCATTTAACTACTGTGGTATTTTATGATTTTCATTTTAACTACTGTGGTATTTTATGATTTTCATTTAGCTACCGTGGTATTTAATGATTTTCATTTAATATCGTTGTATTTTATGATTTTCATTTAACTACCGTGGTATTTTATGATTTTCATTTAACTACCGTGGTATTTTATGATTTTCATTTAACTACCGTGGTATTTTATGATTTTCATTTAACTACCGTGGTATTTTATGATTTTCATTTAACTACCGTGGTATTTTATGATTTTCATTTAACTACCGTGGTATTTTATGATTTTCATTTAACTACCGTGGTTTTTATGATTTTCATTTGACTACCGTGGTATTTTATGGTTTTCATTTAACTACAGTGGTATTTTATGATTTTCATTTAACTACCGTGGTATTTTATGATTTTCATTTAACTACCGTGATATTTTATGATTTTCATTTAACTACCGTGGTATTTTATGATTTTCATTTAACTACTGTGGTATTTTATGATTTTCATTTAACTACCGTGGTATTTTATGATTTTCATTTAACTACCGTGGTATTTTATTATTTTCATTTAACTACCGTGGTATTTTATGATTTTCATTTAACTACCGTGGTATTTTATGATTTTCATTTAACTACCGTGGTGTTTTATGATTTTCAGTTAACTACTGTGGTATTTTATGATTTTCATTTAACTACCGTCGTATTTTATGATTTTCATTTAACTACTGTGGTATTTTATGATTTTCATTTGACTACCGTAGTATTTTATGATTTTCATTTAACTACCGTGGTATTTTATGATTTTCATTTAACTACCGTGGTATTTTATGATTTTCATTTAACTACCGTGGTATTTTATGATTATCATTTAACTACCGTGGTATTTTATGATTTTCATTTAACTACTGTGGTATTTTATGATTTTCATTTAACTACCGTGGTATTTTATGATTTTCAATTAACTACCGTGGTATTTTATGATTTTCATTTAACTACCGTGGTATTTTATGATTATCGTTTAACTACCGTGGTATTTTATGATTTTCATTTAACTACTGTGGTATTTTATGATTTTCATTTAACTACGGTGGTATTTTATGATTTTCATTTAACTACCGTGGTATTTTATAATTTTCATTTAACTACCGTGGTATTTTATGATTTTCATTTAACTACCGTGGTATTTTATGATTTTCATTTAACTACTGTGGTATTTTATGATGTTCATTTAACTACTGTGGTATTTTATGATTTTCATTTAACTACCGTGGTATTTTATGATTTTCATTTAACTACTGTGGTATTTTATGATTTTCATATAACTACCGTGGTATTTTATGATTTTCATTTTAACTACTGTGGTATTTTATAATTTTCATTTAGCTACCGTGGTATTTTATGATTTTCATTTAATATCGTTGTATTTTATGATTTTCATTTAACTACCGTGGTATTTTATGATTTTCATTTAACTACCGTGGTATTTTATGATTTTCATTTAACTACCGTGGTATTTTATGATTTTCATTTAACTACCGTGGTATTTTATGATTTTCATTTAACTACCGTGGTATTTTATGATTTTCATTTAACTACTGTGGTATTTTATGATTTTCATTTAACTACTGTGGTATTTTATGATTTTCATTTAACTACCGTGGTATTTTATGATTTTCATTTAACTACTGTGGTATTTTATGATTTTCATTTAACTACCGTGGTATTTTATGATTTTCATTTTAACTACTGTGGTATTTTATGATTTTCATTTAGCTACCGTGGTATTTAATGATTTTCATTTAATATCGTTGTATTTTATGATTTTCATTTAACTACCGTGGTATTTTATGATTTTCATTTAACTACCGTGGTATTTTATGATTTTCATTTAACTACCGTGGTATTTTATGATTTTCATTTAACTACCGTGTTATTTTATGATTATCATTTAACTACCGTGGTATTTTATGATTATCATTTAACTACCGTGGTTTTTATGATTTTCATTTGACTACCGTGGTATTTTATGGTTTTCATTTAACTACAGTGGTATTTTATGATTTTCATTTAACTACCGTGGTATTTTATGATTTTCATTTAACTACCGTGGTATTTTATGATTTTCATTTAACTACCGTGGTATTTTATGATTTTCATTTAACTACTGTGGTATTTTATGATTTTCATTTAACTACCGTGGTATTTTATGATTTTCATTTAACTACCGTGGTATTTTATGATTTTCATTTAACTACTGTGGTATTTTATGATTTTCATTTAACTACTGTGGTATTTTATGATTTTCATTTAACTACCGTGGTATTTTATGATTTTCATTTAACTACCGTGGTATTTTATGATTTTCATTTAACTACCGTGGTTTTTATGATTTTCATTTGACTACCGTGGTATTTTATGGTTTTCATTTAACTACAGTGGTATTTTATGATTTTCATTTAACTACCGTGGTATTTTATGATTATCATTTAACTACCGTGGTATTTTATGGTTTTCATTTAACTACAGTGGTATTTTATGATTTTCATTTAACTACCGTGGTATTTTATGATTATCATTTAACTACCGTGGTATTTTATGATTTTCATTTAACTACTGTGGTATTTTATGATTTTCATTTAACTACCGTGGTATTTTATGATTTTCATTTAACTACTGTGGTATTTTATGATTTTCATTTAACTACCGTGGTATTTTATGATTTTCATTTAACTACTGTGGTATTTTATGATGTTCATTTAACTACTGTGGTATTTTATGATTTTCATTTAACTACCGTGGTATTTTATGATTTTCATTTAACTACCGTGGTATTTTATGATTTTCATTTAACTACCGTGGTATTTTATGATTTTCATTTAACTACCGTGGTATTTTATGATTTTCATTTAACTACCGTGGTATTTTATGATTTTCATTTAACTACTGTGGTATTTTATGATTTTCATTTAACTACTGTGGTATTTTATGATTTTCATTTAACTACCGTGGTATTTTATGATTTTCATTTAACTACCGTGGTATTTTATGATTTTCATTTAACTACCGTGGTATTTTATGATTTTCATTTTAACTACCGTGGTATTTTATGATTTTCATTTAGCTACCGTGGTATTTTATGATTTTCATTTAATATCGTTGTATTTTATGATTTTCATTTAACTACCGTGGTATTTTATTATTTTCATTTAACTACCGTGGTATTTTATGATTTTCATTTAACTACTGTGGTATTTTATGATTTTCATTTAACTACCGTGGTATTTTATGATTTTCATTTAACTACCGTGGTATTTTATGATTTTCATTTAACTACCGTGGTATTTTATGATTTTCATTTAACTACCGTGGTATTTTATGATTTTCATTTAACTACCGTGGTATTTTATGATTTTCATTTAACTACCGTGGTATTTTATGATTTTCATTTAACTACTGTGGTATTTTATGATTTTCATTCAACTACCGTGGTATTTTATGATTTTCATTTAACTACCGTGGTATTTTATGATTTTCATTTAACTACTGTGGTATTTTATGATTTTCATTTAACTACTATAGTATTTTATTTATGATTTTCATTTAACTACCGTGGTATTTTATGGTTTTCATTTAACTACCGTGGTATTTTATTATTTTCATTTAACTACCGTGGTATTTTATGATTTTCATTTAACTACTGTGGTATTTTATGATTTTCATTCAACTACCGTGGTATTTTATGATTTTCATTTAACTACCGTGGTATTTTATGGTTTTCATTTAACTACAGTGGTATTTTATGATTTTCATTTAACTACCGAGGTATTTTATGATTTTCATTTAACTACCGTGATATTTTATGATTTTCATTTAACTACCGTGGTATTTTATGATTTTCATTTAACTACTGTGGTATTTTATGATTTTCATTTAACTACCGTGGTATTTTATGATTTTCATTTAACTACCGTGGTATTTTATTATTTTCATTTAACTACCGTGGTATTTTATGATTTTCATTTAACTACCGTGGTATTTTATGATTTTCATTTAACTACCGTGGTGTTTTATGATTTTCAGTTAACTACTGTGGTATTTTATGATTTTCATTTAACTACCGTCGTATTTTATGATTTTCATTTAACTACTGTGGTATTTTATGATTTTCATTTAACTACCGTAGTATTTTATGATTTTCATTTAACTACCGTGGTATTTTATGATTTTCATTTAACTACCGTGGTATTTTATGATTTTCATTTAACTACCGTGGTATTTTATGATTATCATTTAACTACCGTGGTATTTTATGATTTTCATTTAACTACTGTGGTATTTTATGATTTTCATTTAACTACCGTGGTATTTTATGATTTTCAATTAACTACCGTGGTATTTTATGATTTTCATTTAACTACCGTGGTATTTTATGATTATCGTTTAACTACCGTGGTATTTTATGATTTTCATTTAACTACTGTGGTATTTTATGATTTTCATTTAACTACGGTGGTATTTTATGATTTTCATTTAACTACCGTGGTATTTTATAATTTCATTTAACTACCGTGGTATTTTATGATTTTCATTTAACTACCGTGGTATTTTATGATTTTCATTTAACTACTGTGGTATTTTATGATGTTCATTTAACTACTGTGGTATTTTATGATTTTCATTTAACTACCGTGGTATTTTATGATTTTCATTTAACTACTGTGGTATTTTATGATTTTCATATAACTACCGTGGTATTTTATGATTTTCATTTTAACTACTGTGGTATTTTATAATTTTCATTTAGCTACCGTGGTATTTTATGATTTTCATTTAATATCGTTGTATTTTATGATTTTCATTTAACTACCGTGGTATTTTATGATTTTCATTTAACTACCGTGGTATTTTATGATTTTCATTTAACTACCGTGGTATTTTATGATTTTCATTTAACTACCGTGGTATTTTATGATTTTCATTTAACTACCGTGGTATTTTATGATTTTCATTTAACTACCGTGGTATTTTATGATTTTCATTTAACTACTGTGGTATTTTATGATTTTCATTTAACTACCGTGGTATTTTATGATTTTCATTTAACTACTGTGGTATTTTATGATTTTCATTTAACTACCGTGGTATTTTATGATTTTCATTTTAACTACTGTGGTATTTTATGATTTTCATTTAGCTACCGTGGTATTTAATGATTTTCATTTAATATCGTTGTATTTTATGATTTTCATTTAACTACCGTGATATTTTATGATTTTCATTTAACTACCGTGGTATTTTATGATTTTCATTTAACTACCGTGGTATTTTATGATTTTCATTTAACTACCGTGTTATTTTATGATTATCATTTAACTACCGTGGTATTTTATGATTATCATTTAACTACCGTGGTTTTTATGATTTTCATTTGACTACCGTGGTATTTTATGGTTTTCATTTAACTACAGTGGTATTTTATGATTTTCATTTAACTACGTGGTATTTTATGATTTTCATTTAACTACCGTGGTATTTTATGATTTTCATTTAACTTCCGTGGTATTTTATGATTTTCATTTAACTACTGTGGTATTTTTTGATTTTCATTTAACTACTGTGGTATTTTATGATTTTCATTTAACTACCGTGGTATTTTATGATTTTCATTTAACTACTGTGGTATTTTATGATTTTCATTTAACTACCGTGGTATTTTATGATTTTCATTTTAACTACTGTGGTATTTTATGATTTTCATTTAGATACCGTGGTATTTAATGATTTTCATTTAATATCGTTGTATTTTATGATTTTCATTTAACTACCGTGGTATTTTATTATTTTCATTTAACTACCGTGGTATTTTATGATTTTCATTTAACTACCGTGGTATTTTATGATTTTCATTTAACTACCGTGGTATTTTATGATTTTCATTTAACTACTGTGGTATTTTATGATTTTCATTTAACTACCGTGGTATTTTATGATTTTCATTTAACTACTGTGGTATTTTATGATTTTCATTTAACTACCGTGGTATTTTATGATTTTCATTTTAACTACCGTGGTATTTTATGATTTTCATTTAATATCGTTGTATTTTATGATTTTCATTTAACTACTGTGGTATTTTATTATTTTCATTTAACTACTGTGGTATTTTATGATTTTCATTTAACTACCGTGGTATTTTATGATTTTCATTTAACTACCGTGGTATTTTATGATTTTCATTTAACTACTGTGGTATTTTATGATTTTCATTTAACTACTGTGGTATTTTATGATTTTCATTTAACTACCGTGGTATTTTATGATTTTCATTTAACTACCGTGGTATTTTATGATTTTCATTTAACTACCGTGGTATTTTATGATTTTCATTTAACTACCGTGGTATGATATGATTTTCATTTAACTACCGTGGTATTTTATGATTTTCATTTAACTATCGTGGTATTTTATGATTTTCATTTAACTACGGTGGTATTTTATGATTTTCATTTAACTACTGTGGTATTTTATGATTTTCATTTAACTACCGTGGTATTTTATGATTTTCATTTAACTACCGTGGTATTTTATGATTTTCATTTAACTACTGTGGTATTTTATGATTTTCATTTAACTACTGTGGTATTTTATAATTTTCATTTAGCTACCGTGGTATTTTATGATTTTCATTTAATATCGTTGTATTTTATGATTTTCATTTAACTACTGTGGTATTTTATGATTTTCATTTAACTACCGTGGTATTTTATGATTTTCATTTAACTACCGTGGTATTTTATGATTTTCATTTAACTACCGTGGTATTTTATGATTTTCATTTAACTACCGTGGTATTTTATGATTTTCATTTAACTACTGTGGTATTTTATGATTTTCATTTAACTACTGTGGTATTTTATGATTTTCATTTAACTACCGTGGTATTTTATGATTTTCATTTAACTACTGTGGTATTTTATGATTTTCATTTTAACTACTGTGGTATTTTATGATTTTCATTTAGCTACCGTGGTATTTAATGATTTTCACTTAATATCGTTGTATTTTATGATTTTCATTTAACTACCGTGGTATTTTATGATTTTCATTTAACTACCGTGGTATTTTATGATTTTCATTTAACTACCGTGGTATTTTATGATTTTCATTTAACTACCGTGGTATTTTATGATTTTCATTTAACTACCGTGGTATTTTATGATTTTCATTTAACTACCGTGGTATTTTATGATTTTCATTTAACTACCGTGGTTTTTATGATTTTCATTTGACTACCGTGGTATTTTATGGTTTTCATTTAACTACAGTGGTATTTTATGATTTTCATTTAACTACCGTGGTATTTTATGATTTTCATTTAACTACCGTGATATTTTATGATTTTCATTTAACTACCGTGGTATTTTATGATTTTCATTTAACTACTGTGGTATTTTATGATTTTCATTTAACTACCGTGGTATTTTATGATTTTCATTTAACTACCGTGGTATTTTATTATTTTCATTTAACTACCGTGGTATTTTATGATTTTCATTTAACTACCGTGGTATTTTATGATTTTCATTTAACTACCGTGGTGTTTTATGATTTTCAGTTAACTACTGTGGTATTTTATGATTTTCATTTAACTACCGTCGTATTTTATGATTTTCATTTAACTACTGTGGTATTTTATGATTTTCATTTAACTACCGTAGTATTTTATGATTTTCATTTAACTACCGTGGTATTTTATGATTTTCATTTAACTACCGTGGTATTTTATGATTTTCATTTAACTACCGTGGTATTTTATGATTATCATTTAACTACCGTGGTATTTTATGATTTTCATTTAACTACTGTGGTATTTTATGATTTTCATTTAACTACCGTGGTATTTTATGATTTTCAATTAACTACCGTGGTATTTTATGATTTTCATTTAACTACCGTGGTATTTTATGATTATCGTTTAACTACCGTGGTATTTTATGATTTTCATTTAACTACTGTGGTATTTTATGATTTTCATTTAACTACGGTGGTATTTTATGATTTTCATTTAACTACCGTGGTATTTTATAATTTTCATTTAACTACCGTGGTATTTTATGATTTTCATTTAACTACCGTGGTATTTTATGATTTTCATTTAACTACTGTGGTATTTTATGATGTTCATTTAACTACTGTGGTATTTTATGATTTTCATTTAACTACCGTGGTATTTTATGATTTTCATTTAACTACTGTGGTATTTTATGATTTTCATATAACTACCGTGGTATTTTATGATTTTCATTTTAACTACTGTGGTATTTTATAATTTTCATTTAGCTACCGTGGTATTTTATGATTTTCATTTAATATCGTTGTATTTTATGATTTTCATTTAACTACCGTGGTATTTTATGATTTTCATTTAACTACCGTGGTATTTTATGATTTTCATTTAACTACCGTGGTATTTTATGATTTTCATTTAACTACCGTGGTATTTTATGATTTTCATTTAACTACCGTGGTATTTTATGATTTTCATTTAACTACTGTGGTATTTTATGATTTTCATTTAACTACTGTGGTATTTTATGATTTTCATTTAACTACCGTGGTATTTTATGATTTTCATTTTACTACTGTGGTATTTTATGATTTTCATTTAACTACCGTGGTATTTTATGATTTTCATTTTAACTACTGTGGTATTTTATGATTTTCATTTAGCTACCGTGGTATTTAATGATTTTCATTTAATATCGTTGTATTTTATGATTTTCATTTAACTACCGTGATATTTTATGATTTTCATTTAACTACCGTGGTATTTTATGATTTTCATTTAACTACCGTGGTATTTTATGATTTTCATTTAACTACCGTGTTATTTTATGATTATCATTTAACTACCGTGGTATTTTATGATTATCATTTAACTACCGTGGTTTTTATGATTTTCATTTGACTACCGTGGTATTTTATGGTTTTCATTTAACTACAGTGGTATTTTATGATTTTCATTTAACTACCGTGGTATTTTATGATTTTCATTTAACTACCGTGGTATTTTATGATTTTCATTTTACTTCCGTGGTATTTTATGATTTTCATTTAACTACTGTGGTATTTTTTGATTTTCATTTAACTACTGTGGTATTTTATGATTTTCATTTAACTACCGTGGTATTTTATGATTTTCATTTAACTACTGTGGTATTTTATGATTTTCATTTAACTACCGTGGTATTTTATGATTTTCATTTTAACTACTGTGGTATTTTATGATTTTCATTTAGATACCGTGGTATTTAATGATTTTCATTTAATATCGTTGTATTTTATGATTTTCATTTAACTACCGTGGTATTTTATTATTTTCATTTAACTACCGTGGTATTTTATGATTTTCATTTAACTACCGTGGTATTTTATGATTTTCATTTAACTACCGTGGTATTTTATGATTTTCATTTAACTACTGTGGTATTTTATGATTTTCATTTAACTACCGTGGTATTTTATGATTTTCATTTAACTACCGTGGTATTTTATGATTTTCATTTTAACTACCGTGGTATTTTATGATTTTCATTTAATATCGTTGTATTTTATGATTTTCATTTAACTACTGTGGTATTTTATTATTTTCATTTAACTACTGTGGTATTTTATGATTTTCATTTAACTACCGTGGTATTTTATGATTTTCATTTAACTACCGTGGTATTTTATGATTTTCATTTAACTACTGTGGTATTTTATGATTTTCATTTAACTACTGTGGTATTTTATGATTTTCATTTAACTACCGTGGTATTTTATGATTTTCATTTAACTACCGTGGTATTTTATGATTTTCATTTTACTACCGTGGTATTTTATGATTTTCATTTAACTACCGTGGTATGATATGATTTTCATTTAACTACCGTGGTATTTTATGATTTTCATTTAACTATCGTGGTATTTTATGATTTTCATTTAACTACGGTGGTATTTTATGATTTTCATTTAACTACTGTGGTATTTTATGATTTTCATTTAACTACCGTGGTATTTTATGATTTTCATTTAACTACCGTGGTATTTTATGATTTTCATTTAACTACTGTGGTATTTTATGATTTTCATTTAACTACTGTGGTATTTTATAATTTTCATTTAGCTACCGTGGTATTTTATGATTTTCATTTAATATCGTTGTATTTTATGATTTTCATTTAACTACTGTGGTATTTTATGATTTTCATTTAACTACCGTGGTATTTTATGATTTTCATTTAACTACCGTGGTATTTTATGATTTTCATTTAACTACCGTGGTATTTTATGATTTTCATTTAACTACCGTGGTATTTTATGATTTTCATTTAACTACTGTGGTATTTTATGATTTTCATTTAACTACTGTGGTATTTTATGATTTTCATTTAACTACCGTGGTATTTTATGATTTTCATTTAACTACTGTGGTATTTTATGATTTTCATTTAACTACCGTGGTATTTTATGATTTTCATTTTAACTACTGTGGTATTTTATGATTTTCATTTAGCTACCGTGGTATTTAATGATTTTCATTTAATATCGTTGTATTTTATGATTTTCATTTAACTACCGTGGTATTTTATGATTTTCATTTAACTACCGTGGTATTTTATGATTTTCATTTAACTACCGTGGTATTTTATGATTTTCATTTAACTACCGTGTTATTTTATGATTTTCATTTAACTACCGTGGTATTTTATGATTATCATTTAACTACCGTGGTTTTTATGATTTTCATTTGACTACCGTGGTATTTTATGGTTTTCATTTAACTACCGTGGTATTTTATGATTTTCATTTAACTACCGTGGTATTTTATGATTTTCATTTAACTACTGTGGTATTTTTTGATTTTCATTTAACTACTGTGGTATTTTATGATTTTCATTTAACTACCGTGGTATTTTATGATTTTCATTTAACTACTGTGGTATTTAATGATTTTCATTTAATATCGTTGTATTTTATGATTTTCATTTAACTACCGTGGTATTTTATGATTTTCATTTTACTACCGTGGTATTTTATTATTTTCATTTAACTACCGTGGTATTTTATGATTTTCATTTAACTACCGTGGTATTTTATGATTTTCATTTAACTACCGTGGTATTTTATGATTTTCATTTAACTACCGTGGTATTTTATGATTTTCATTTAACTACCGTGGTATCTTATGATTTTCATTTAACTACTGTGGTATTTTATGATTTTCATTTAACTACCGTGGTATTTTATGATTTTCATTTAACTACTGTGATATTTTATGATTTTCATTTAACTACCGTGGTATTTTATGATTTTCATTTTAACTACCGTGGTATTTTATGATTTTCATTTAATATCGTTGTATTTTATGATTTTTATTATACTACTGTGGTATTTTATTATTTTCATTTAACTACTGTGGTATTTTATGATTTTCATTTAACTACCGTGGTATTTTATGATTTTCATTTAACTACCGTGGTATTTTATGATTTTCATTTAACTACCGTGGTATTTTATGATTTTCATTTAACTACTGTGGTATTTTATGATTTTCATTTAACTACCGTGGTATTTTATGATTTTCATTTAACTACCGTGGTATTTTATGATTTTCATTTAACTACCGTGGTATTTTATGATTTTCATTTAACTACCGTGGTATGATATGATTTTCATTTAACTACCGTGGTATTTTATGATTTTCATTTAACTATCGTGGTATTTTATGATTTTCATTTAACTACGGTGGTATTTTATGATTTTCATTTAACTACTGTGGTATTTTATGATTTTCATTTAACTACCGTGGTATTTTATGATTTTCATTTAACTACCGTGGTATTTTATGATTTTCATTTAACTACCGTGGTATTTTATTATTTTCATTTAACTACCGTGGTATTTTATGATTTTCATTTAACTACCGTGGTATTTTATGATTTTCATTTAACTACCGTGGTATTTTATGATTTTCATTTAACTACCGTGGTATTTTATGATTTTCATTTAACTACCGTGGTATCTTATGATTTTCATTTAACTACTGTGGTATTTTATGATTTTCATTTAACTACCGTGGTATTTTATGATTTTCATTTAACTACTGTGGTATTTTATGATTTTCATTTAACTACCGTGGTATTTTATGATTTTCATTTTAACTACCGTGGTATTTTATGATTTTCATTTAACTACCGTGGTATTTTATGATTTTCATTTAACTACCGTGGTATTTTATGATTTTCATTTAACTACTGTGGTATTTTATGATTTTCATTTAACTACTGTGGTATTTTATGATTTTCATTTAACTACCGTGGTATTTTATGATTTTCATTTAACTACTGTGGTATTTTATGATTTTCATTTAACTACCGTGGTATTTTATGATTTTCATTTTAACTACTGTGGTATTTTATGATTTTCATTTAGCTACCGTGGTATTTAATGATTTTCATTTAATATCGTTGTATTTTATGATTTTCATTTAACTACCGTGGTATTTTATGATTTTCATTTAACTACCGTGGTATTTTATGATTTTCATTTAACTACCGTGGTATTTTATGATTTTTATTTAACTACCGTGTTATTTTATGATTATCATTTAACTACCGTGGTATTTTATGATTATCATTTAACTACCGTGGTTTTTATGATTTTCATTTGACTACCGTGGTATTTTATGGTTTTCATTTAACTACAGTGGTATTTTATGATTTTCATTTAACTACCGTGGTATTTTATGATTTTCATTTAACTACCGTGGTATTTTATGATTTTCATTTAACTACGTGGTATTTTATGATTTTCATTTAACTACTGTGGTATTTTATGATTTTCATTTAACTACCGTGGTATTTTATGATTTTCATTTAACTACCGTGGTATTTTATGATTTTCATTTAACTACTGTGGTATTTTATGATTTTCATTTAACTACTGTGGTATTTTATGATTTTCATTTAACTACCGTGGTATTTTATGATTTTCATTTAACTACCGTGGTATTTTATGATTTTCATTTAACTACCGTGGTTTTTATGATTTTCATTTGACTACCGTGGTATTTTATGGTTTTCATTTAACTACAGTGGTATTTTATGATTTTCATTTAACTACCGTGGTATTTTATGATTATCATTTAACTACCGTGGTATTTTATGGTTTTCATTTAACTACAGTGGTATTTTATGATTTTCATTTAACTACCGTGGTATTTTATGATTATCATTTAACTACCGTGGTATTTTATGATTTTCATTTAACTACTGTGGTATTTTATGATTTTCATTTAACTACCGTGGTATTTTATGATTTTCATTTAACTACTGTGGTATTTTATGATTTTCATTTAACTACCGTGGTATTTTATGATTTTCATTTAACTACTGTGGTATTTTATGATGTTCATTTAACTACTGTGGTATTTTATGATTTTCATTTAACTACCGTGGTATTTTATGATTTTCATTTAACTACCGTGGTATTTTATGATTTTCATTTAACTACCGTGGTATTTTATGATTTTCATTTAACTACCGTGGTATTTTATGATTTTCATTTAACTACCGTGGTATTTTATGATTTTCATTTAACTACTGTGGTATTTTATGATTTTCATTTAACTACTGTGGTATTTTATGATTTTCATTTAACTACCGTGGTATTTTATGATTTTCATTTAACTACCGTGGTATTTTATGATTTTCATTTAACTACCGTGGTATTTTATGATTTTCATTTTAACTACCGTGGTATTTTATGATTTTCATTTAGCTACCGTGGTATTTTATGATTTTCATTTAATATCGTTGTATTTTATGATTTTCATTTAACTACCGTGGTATTTTATTATTTTCATTTAACTACCGTGGTATTTTATGATTTTCATTTAACTACTGTGGTATTTTATGATTTTCATTTAACTACCGTGGTATTTTATGATTTTCATTTAACTACCGTGGTATTTTATGATTTTCATTTAACTACCGTGGTATTTTATGATTTTCATTTAACTACCGTGGTATTTTATGATTTTCATTTAACTACCGTGGTATTTTATGATTTTCATTTAACTACCGTGGTATTTTATGATTTTCATTTAACTACTGTGGTATTTTATGATTTTCATTCAACTACCGTGGTATTTTATGATTTTCATTTAACTACCGTGGTATTTTATGATTTTCATTTAACTACTGTGGTATTTTATGATTTTCATTTAACTACTATAGTATTTTATTTATGATTTTCATTTAACTACCGTGGTATTTTATGATTTTCATTTAACTACTGTGGTATTTTATGATTTTCATTTTAACTACCGTGGTATTTTATGATTTTCATTTAATATCGTTGTATTTTATGATTTTCATTTAACTACTGTGGTATTTTATTATTTTCATTTAACTACTGTGGTATTTTATGATTGTCATTTAACTACCGTGGTATTTTATGATTTTCATTTAACTACCGTGGTATTTTATGATTTTCATTTAACTACTGTGGTATTTTATGATTTTCATTTAACTACCGTGGTATTTTATGATTTTCATTTAACTACCGTGGTATTTTATGATTTTCATTTAACTACCGTGGTTTTTATGATTTTCATTTGACTACCGTGGTATTTTATGGTTTTCATTTAACTACAGTGGTATTTTATGATTTTCATTTAACTACCGAGGTATTTTATGATTTTCATTTAACTACCGTGATATTTTATGATTTTCATTTAACTACCGTGGTATTTTATGATTTTCATTTAACTACTGTGGTATTTTATGATTTTCATTTAACTACCGTGGTATTTTATGATTTTCATTTAACTACCGTGGTATTTTATTATTTTCATTTAACTACCGTGGTATTTTATGATTTTCATTTAACTACCGTGGTATTTTATGATTTTCATTTAACTACTGTGGTATTTTATGATTTTCATTTAACTACCGTGGTATTTTATGATTTTCATTTTAACTACTGTGGTATTTTATGATTTTCATTTAGATACCGTGGTATTTAATGATTTTCATTTAATATCGTTGTATTTTATGATTTTCATTTAACTACCGTGGTATTTTATTATTTTCATTTAACTACCGTGGTATTTTATGATTTTCATTTAACTACCGTGGTATTTTATGATTTTCATTTAACTACCGTGGTATTTTATGATTTTCATTTAACTACTGTGGTATTTTATGATTTTCATTTAACTACCGTGGTATTTTATGATTTTCATTTAACTACTGTGGTATTTTATGATTTTCATTTAACTACCGTGGTATTTTATGATTTTCATTTTAACTACCGTGGTATTTTATGATTTTCATTTAATATCGTTGTATTTTATGATTTTCATTTAACTACTGTGGTATTTTATTATTTTCATTTAACTACTGTGGTATTTTATGATTTTCATTTAACTACCGTGGTATTTTATGATTTTCATTTAACTACCGTGGTATTTTATGATTTTCATTTAACTACTGTGGTATTTTATGATTTTCATTTAACTACTGTGGTATTTTATGATTTTCATTTAACTACCGTGGTATTTTATGATTTTCATTTAACTACCGTGGTATTTTATGATTTTCATTTAACTACCGTGGTATTTTATGATTTTCATTTAACTACCGTGGTATGATATGATTTTCATTTAACTACCGTGGTATTTTATGATTTTCATTTAACTATCGTGGTATTTTATGATTTTCATTTAACTACGGTGGTATTTTATGATTTTCATTTAACTACTGTGGTATTTTATGATTTTCATTTAACTACCGTGGTATTTTATGATTTTCATTTAACTACCGTGGTATTTTATGATTTTCATTTAACTACTGTGGTATTTTATGATTTTCATTTAACTACTGTGGTATTTTATAATTTTCATTTAGCTACCGTGGTATTTTATGATTTTCATTTAATATCGTTGTATTTTATGATTTTCATTTAACTACTGTGGTATTTTATGATTTTCATTTAACTACCGTGGTATTTTATGATTTTCATTTAACTACCGTGGTATTTTATGATTTTCATTTAACTACCGTGGTATTTTATGATTTTCATTTAACTACCGTGGTATTTTATGATTTTCATTTAACTACTGTGGTATTTTATGATTTTCATTTAACTACTGTGGTATTTTATGATTTTCATTTAACTACCGTGGTATTTTATGATTTTCATTTAACTACTGTGGTATTTTATGATTTTCATTTTAACTACTGTGGTATTTTATGATTTTCATTTAGCTACCGTGGTATTTAATGATTTTCATTTAATATCGTTGTATTTTATGATTTTCATTTAACTACCGTGGTATTTTATGATTTTCATTTAACTACCGTGGTATTTTATGATTTTCATTTAACTACCGTGGTATTTTATGATTTTCATTTAACTACCGTGGTATTTTATGATTTTCATTTAACTACCGTGGTATTTTATGATTTTCATTTAACTACCGTGGTATTTTATGATTTTCATTTAACTACCGTGGTTTTTATGATTTTCATTTGACTACCGTGGTATTTTATGGTTTTCATTTAACTACAGTGGTATTTTATGATTTTCATTTAACTACCGTGGTATTTTATGATTTTCATTTAACTACCGTGATATTTTATGATTTTCATTTAACTACCGTGGTATTTTATGATTTTCATTTAACTACTGTGGTATTTTATGATTTTCATTTAACTACCGTGGTATTTTATGATTTTCATTTAACTACCGTGGTATTTTATTATTTTCATTTAACTACCGTGGTATTTTATGATTTTCATTTAACTACCGTGGTATTTTATGATTTTCATTTAACTACCGTGGTGTTTTATGATTTTCAGTTAACTACTGTGGTATTTTATGATTTTCATTTAACTACCGTCGTATTTTATGATTTTCATTTAACTACTGTGGTATTTTATGATTTTCATTTGACTACCGTAGTATTTTATGATTTTCATTTAACTACCGTGGTATTTTATGATTTTCATTTAACTACCGTGGTATTTTATGATTTTCATTTAACTACCGTGGTATTTTATGATTATCATTTAACTACCGTGGTATTTTATGATTTTCATTTAACTACTGTGGTATTTTATGATTTTCATTTAACTACCGTGGTATTTTATGATTTTCAATTAACTACCGTGGTATTTTATGATTTTCATTTAACTACCGTGGTATTTTATGATTATCGTTTAACTACCGTGGTATTTTATGATTTTCATTTAACTACTGTGGTATTTTATGATTTTCATTTAACTACGGTGGTATTTTATGATTTTCATTTAACTACCGTGGTATTTTATAATTTTCATTTAACTACCGTGGTATTTTATGATTTTCATTTAACTACCGTGGTATTTTATGATTTTCATTTAACTACTGTGGTATTTTATGATGTTCATTTAACTACTGTGGTATTTTATGATTTTCATTTAACTACCGTGGTATTTTATGATTTTCATTTAACTACTGTGGTATTTTATGATTTTCATATAACTACCGTGGTATTTTATGATTTTCATTTTAACTACTGTGGTATTTTATAATTTTCATTTAGCTACCGTGGTATTTTATGATTTTCATTTAATATCGTTGTATTTTATGATTTTCATTTAACTACCGTGGTATTTTATGATTTTCATTTAACTACCGTGGTATTTTATGATTTTCATTTAACTACCGTGGTATTTTATGATTTTCATTTAACTACCGTGGTATTTTATGATTTTCATTTAACTACCGTGGTATTTTATGATTTTCATTTAACTACTGTGGTATTTTATGATTTTCATTTAACTACTGTGGTATTTTATGATTTTCATTTAACTACCGTGGTATTTTATGATTTTCATTTAACTACTGTGGTATTTTATGATTTTCATTTAACTACCGTGGTATTTTATGATTTTCATTTTAACTACTGTGGTATTTTATGATTTTCATTTAGCTACCGTGGTATTTAATGATTTTCATTTAATATCGTTGTATTTTATGATTTTCATTTAACTACCGTGGTATTTTATGATTTTCATTTAACTACCGTGGTATTTTATGATTTTCATTTAACTACCGTGGTATTTTATGATTTTCATTTAACTACCGTGTTATTTTATGATTATCATTTAACTACCGTGGTATTTTATGATTATCATTTAACTACCGTGGTTTTTATGATTTTCATTTGACTACCGTGGTATTTTATGGTTTTCATTTAACTACAGTGGTATTTTATGATTTTCATTTAACTACCGTGGTATTTTATGATTTTCATTTAACTACCGTGGTATTTTATGATTTTCATTTAACTACGTGGTATTTTATGATTTTCATTTAACTACTGTGGTATTTTATGATTTTCATTTAACTACCGTGGTATTTTATGATTTTCATTTAACTACCGTGGTATTTTATGATTTTCATTTAACTACTGTGGTATTTTATGATTTTCATTTAACTACTGTGGTATTTTATGATTTTCATTTAACTACCGTGGTATTTTATGATTTTCATTTAACTACCGTGGTATTTTATGATTTTCATTTAACTACCGTGGTTTTTATGATTTTCATTTGACTACCGTGGTATTTTATGGTTTTCATTTAACTACAGTGGTATTTTATGATTTTCATTTAACTACCGTGGTATTTTATGATTATCATTTAACTACCGTGGTATTTTATGGTTTTCATTTAACTACAGTGGTATTTTATGATTTTCATTTAACTACCGTGGTATTTTATGATTATCATTTAACTACCGTGGTATTTTATGATTTTCATTTAACTACTGTGGTATTTTATGATTTTCATTTAACTACCGTGGTATTTTATGATTTTCATTTAACTACTGTGGTATTTTATGATTTTCATTTAACTACCGTGGTATTTTATGATTTTCATTTAACTACTGTGGTATTTTATGATGTTCATTTAACTACTGTGGTATTTTATGATTTTCATTTAACTACCGTGGTATTTTATGATTTTCATTTAACTACCGTGGTATTTTATGATTTTCATTTAACTACCGTGGTATTTTATGATTTTCATTTAACTACCGTGGTATTTTATGATTTTCATTTAACTACCGTGGTATTTTATGATTTTCATTTAACTACTGTGGTATTTTATGATTTTCATTTAACTACTGTGGTATTTTATGATTTTCATTTAACTACCGTGGTATTTTATGATTTTCATTTAACTACCGTGGTATTTTATGATTTTCATTTAACTACCGTGGTATTTTATGATTTTCATTTTAACTACCGTGGTATTTTATGATTTTCATTTAGCTACCGTGGTATTTTATGATTTTCATTTAATATCGTTGTATTTTATGATTTTCATTTAACTACCGTGGTATTTTATTATTTTCATTTAACTACCGTGGTATTTTATGATTTTCATTTAACTACTGTGGTATTTTATGATTTTCATTTAACTACCGTGGTATTTTATGATTTTCATTTAACTACCGTGGTATTTTATGATTTTCATTTAACTACCGTGGTATTTTATGATTTTCATTTAACTACCGTGGTATTTTATGATTTTCATTTAACTACCGTGGTATTTTATGATTTTCATTTAACTACCGTGGTATTTTATGATTTTCATTTAACTACTGTGGTATTTTATGATTTTCATTCAACTACCGTGGTATTTTATGATTTTCATTTAACTACCGTGGTATTTTATGATTTTCATTTAACTACTGTGGTATTTTATGATTTTCATTTAACTACTATAGTATTTTATTTATGATTTTCATTTAACTACCGTGGTATTTTATGATTTTCATTTAACTACTGTGGTATTTTATGATTTTCATTTTAACTACCGTGGTATTTTATGATTTTCATTTAATATCGTTGTATTTTATGATTTTCATTTAACTACTGTGGTATTTTATTATTTTCATTTAACTACTGTGGTATTTTATGATTGTCATTTAACTACCGTGGTATTTTATGATTTTCATTTAACTACCGTGGTATTTTATGATTTTCATTTAACTACTGTGGTATTTTATGATTTTCATTTAACTACCGTGGTATTTTATGATTTTCATTTAACTACCGTGGTATTTTATGATTTTCATTTAACTACCGTGGTTTTTATGATTTTCATTTGACTACCGTGGTATTTTATGGTTTTCATTTAACTACAGTGGTATTTTATGATTTTCATTTAACTACCGAGGTATTTTATGATTTTCATTTAACTACCGTGATATTTTATGATTTTCATTTAACTACCGTGGTATTTTATGATTTTCATTTAACTACTGTGGTATTTTATGATTTTCATTTAACTACCGTGGTATTTTATGATTTTCATTTAACTACCGTGGTATTTTATTATTTTCATTTAACTACCGTGGTATTTTATGATTTTCATTTAACTACCGTGGTATTTTATGATTTTCATTTAACTACCGTGGTGTTTTATGATTTTCAGTTAACTACTGTGGTATTTTATGATTTTCATTTAACTACCGTCGTATTTTATGATTTTCATTTAACTACTGTGGTATTTTATGATTTTCATTTAACTACCGTAGTATTTTATGATTTTCATTTAACTACCGTGGTATTTTATGATTTTCATTTAACTACCGTGGTATTTTATGATTTTCATTTAACTACCGTGGTATTTTATGATTATCATTTAACTACCGTGGTATTTTATGATTTTCATTTAACTACTGTGGTATTTTATGATTTTCATTTAACTACCGTGGTATTTTATGATTTTCATTTAACTACCGTGGTATTTTATGATTTTCATTTAACTACCGTGGTATTTTATGATTTTCATTTAACTACCGTGGTATTTTATGATTTTCATTTAACTACCGTGGTATTTTATGATTTTCATTTAACTACTGTGGTATTTTATGATTTTCATTTAACTACTGTGGTATTTTATGATTTTCATTTAACTACCGTGGTATTTTATGATTTTCATTTAACTACTGTGGTATTTTATGATTTTCATTTTAACTACTGTGGTATTTTATGATTTTCATTTAGCTACCGTGGTATTTAATGATTTTCATTTAATATCGTTGTATTTTATGATTTTCATTTAACTACCGTGGTATTTTATGATTTTCATTTAACTACCGTGGTATTTTATGATTTTCATTTAACTACCGTGGTATTTTATGATTTTCATTTAACTACCGTGGTATTTTATGATTTTCATTTAACTACCGTGGTATTTTATGATTTTCATTTAACTACCGTGGTATTTTATGATTTTCATTTAACTACCGTGGTTTTTATGATTTTCATTTGACTACCGTGGTATTTTATGGTTTTCATTTAACTACAGTGGTATTTTATGATTTTCATTTAACTACCGTGGTATTTTATGATTTTCATTTAACTACCGTGATATTTTATGATTTTCATTTAACTACCGTGGTATTTTATGATTTTCATTTAACTACTGTGGTATTTTATGATTTTCATTTAACTACCGTGGTATTTTATGATTTTCATTTAACTACCGTGGTATTTTATTATTTTCATTTAACTACCGTGGTATTTTATGATTTTCATTTAACTACCGTGGTATTTTATGATTTTCATTTAACTACCGTGGTGTTTTATGATTTTCAGTTAACTACTGTGGTATTTTATGATTTTCATTTAACTACCGTCGTATTTTATGATTTTCATTTAACTACTGTGGTATTTTATGATTTTCATTTGACTACCGTAGTATTTTATGATTTTCATTTAACTACCGTGGTATTTTATGATTTTCATTTAACTACCGTGGTATTTTATGATTTTCATTTAACTACCGTGGTATTTTATGATTATCATTTAACTACCGTGGTATTTTATGATTTTCATTTAACTACTGTGGTATTTTATGATTTTCATTTAACTACCGTGGTATTTTATGATTTTCAATTAACTACCGTGGTATTTTATGATTTTCATTTAACTACCGTGGTATTTTATGATTATCGTTTAACTACCGTGGTATTTTATGATTTTCATTTAACTACTGTGGTATTTTATGATTTTCATTTAACTACGGTGGTATTTTATGATTTTCATTTAACTACCGTGGTATTTTATAATTTTCATTTAACTACCGTGGTATTTTATGATTTTCATTTAACTACCGTGGTATTTTATGATTTTCATTTAACTACTGTGGTATTTTATGATGTTCATTTAACTACTGTGGTATTTTATGATTTTCATTTAACTACCGTGGTATTTTATGATTTTCATTTAACTACTGTGGTATTTTATGATTTTCATATAACTACCGTGGTATTTTATGATTTTCATTTTAACTACTGTGGTATTTTATAATTTTCATTTAGCTACCGTGGTATTTTATGATTTTCATTTAATATCGTTGTATTTTATGATTTTCATTTAACTACCGTGGTATTTTATGATTTTCATTTAACTACCGTGGTATTTTATGATTTTCATTTAACTACCGTGGTATTTTATGATTTTCATTTAACTACCGTGGTATTTTATGATTTTCATTTAACTACCGTGGTATTTTATGATTTTCATTTAACTACTGTGGTATTTTATGATTTTCATTTAACTACTGTGGTATTTTATGATTTTCATTTAACTACCGTGGTATTTTATGATTTTCATTTAACTACTGTGGTATTTTATGATTTTCATTTAACTACCGTGGTATTTTATGATTTTCATTTTAACTACTGTGGTATTTTATGATTTTCATTTAGCTACCGTGGTATTTAATGATTTTCATTTAATATCGTTGTATTTTATGATTTTCATTTAACTACCGTGGTATTTTATGATTTTCATTTAACTACCGTGGTATTTTATGATTTTCATTTAACTACCGTGGTATTTTATGATTTTCATTTAACTACCGTGTTATTTTATGATTATCATTTAACTACCGTGGTATTTTATGATTATCATTTAACTACCGTGGTTTTTATGATTTTCATTTGACTACCGTGGTATTTTATGGTTTTCATTTAACTACAGTGGTATTTTATGATTTTCATTTAACTACCGTGGTATTTTATGATTTTCATTTAACTACCGTGGTATTTTATGATTTTCATTTAACTACCGTGGTATTTTATGATTTTCATTTAACTACTGTGGTATTTTATGATTTTCATTTAACTACCGTGGTATTTTATGATTTTCATTTAACTACCGTGGTATTTTATGATTTTCATTTAACTACTGTGGTATTTTATGATTTTCATTTAACTACTGTGGTATTTTATGATTTTCATTTAACTACCGTGGTATTTTATGATTTTCATTTAACTACCGTGGTATTTTATGATTTTCATTTAACTACCGTGGTTTTTATGATTTTCATTTGACTACCGTGGTATTTTATGGTTTTCATTTAACTACAGTGGTATTTTATGATTTTCATTTAACTACCGTGGTATTTTATGATTATCATTTAACTACCGTGGTATTTTATGGTTTTCATTTAACTACAGTGGTATTTTATGATTTTCATTTAACTACCGTGGTATTTTATGATTATCATTTAACTACCGTGGTATTTTATGATTTTCATTTAACTACTGTGGTATTTTATGATTTTCATTTAACTACCGTGGTATTTTATGATTTTCATTTAACTACTGTGGTATTTTATGATTTTCATTTAACTACCGTGGTATTTTATGATTTTCATTTAACTACCGTGGTATTTTATGATTTTCATTTAACTACCGTGGTATTTTATGATTTTCATTTAACTACCGTGGTATTTTATGATTTTCATTTAACTACCGTGGTATTTTATGATTTTCATTTAACTACTGTGGTATTTTATGATTTTCATTTAACTACTGTGGTATTTTATGATTTTCATTTAACTACCGTGGTATTTTATGATTTTCATTTAACTACTGTGGTATTTTATGATTTTCATTTTAACTACTGTGGTATTTTATGATTTTCATTTAGCTACCGTGGTATTTAATGATTTTCATTTAATATCGTTGTATTTTATGATTTTCATTTAACTACCGTGGTATTTTATGATTTTCATTTAACTACCGTGGTATTTTATGATTTTCATTTAACTACCGTGGTATTTTATGATTTTCATTTAACTACCGTGGTATTTTATGATTTTCATTTAACTACCGTGGTATTTTATGATTTTCATTTAACTACCGTGGTATTTTATGATTTTCATTTAACTACCGTGGTTTTTATGATTTTCATTTGACTACCGTGGTATTTTATGGTTTTCATTTAACTACAGTGGTATTTTATGATTTTCATTTAACTACCGTGGTATTTTATGATTTTCATTTAACTACCGTGATATTTTATGATTTTCATTTAACTACCGTGGTATTTTATGATTTTCATTTAACTACTGTGGTATTTTATGATTTTCATTTAACTACCGTGGTATTTTATGATTTTCATTTAACTACCGTGGTATTTTATTATTTTCATTTAACTACCGTGGTATTTTATGATTTTCATTTAACTACCGTGGTATTTTATGATTTTCATTTAACTACCGTGGTGTTTTATGATTTTCAGTTAACTACTGTGGTATTTTATGATTTTCATTTAACTACCGTCGTATTTTATGATTTTCATTTAACTACTGTGGTATTTTATGATTTTCATTTGACTACCGTAGTATTTTATGATTTTCATTTAACTACCGTGGTATTTTATGATTTTCATTTAACTACCGTGGTATTTTATGATTTTCATTTAACTACCGTGGTATTTTATGATTATCATTTAACTACCGTGGTATTTTATGATTTTCATTTAACTACTGTGGTATTTTATGATTTTCATTTAACTACCGTGGTATTTTATGATTTTCAATTAACTACCGTGGTATTTTATGATTTTCATTTAACTACCGTGGTATTTTATGATTATCGTTTAACTACCGTGGTATTTTATGATTTTCATTTAACTACTGTGGTATTTTATGATTTTCATTTAACTACGGTGGTATTTTATGATTTTCATTTAACTACCGTGGTATTTTATAATTTTCATTTAACTACCGTGGTATTTTATGATTTTCATTTAACTACCGTGGTATTTTATGATTTTCATTTAACTACTGTGGTATTTTATGATGTTCATTTAACTACTGTGGTATTTTATGATTTTCATTTAACTACCGTGGTATTTTATGATTTTCATTTAACTACTGTGGTATTTTATGATTTTCATATAACTACCGTGGTATTTTATGATTTTCATTTTAACTACTGTGGTATTTTATAATTTTCATTTAGCTACCGTGGTATTTTATGATTTTCATTTAATATCGTTGTATTTTATGATTTTCATTTAACTACCGTGGTATTTTATGATTTTCATTTAACTACCGTGGTATTTTATGATTTTCATTTAACTACCGTGGTATTTTATGATTTTCATTTAACTACCGTGGTATTTTATGATTTTCATTTAACTACCGTGGTATTTTATGATTTTCATTTAACTACTGTGGTATTTTATGATTTTCATTTAACTACTGTGGTATTTTATGATTTTCATTTAACTACCGTGGTATTTTATGATTTTCATTTAACTACTGTGGTATTTTATGATTTTCATTTAACTACCGTGGTATTTTATGATTTTCATTTTAACTACTGTGGTATTTTATGATTTTCATTTAGCTACCGTGGTATTTAATGATTTTCATTTAATATCGTTGTATTTTATGATTTTCATTTAACTACCGTGGTATTTTATGATTTTCATTTAACTACCGTGGTATTTTATGATTTTCATTTAACTACCGTGGTATTTTATGATTTTCATTTAACTACCGTGTTATTTTATGATTATCATTTAACTACCGTGGTATTTTATGATTATCATTTAACTACCGTGGTTTTTATGATTTTCATTTGACTACCGTGGTATTTTATGGTTTTCATTTAACTACAGTGGTATTTTATGATTTTCATTTAACTACCGTGGTATTTTATGATTTTCATTTAACTACCGTGGTATTTTATGATTTTCATTTAACTACCGTGGTATTTTATGATTTTCATTTAACTACTGTGGTATTTTATGATTTTCATTTAACTACCGTGGTATTTTATGATTTTCATTTAACTACCGTGGTATTTTATGATTTTCATTTAACTACTGTGGTATTTTATGATTTTCATTTAACTACTGTGGTATTTTATGATTTTCATTTAACTACCGTGGTATTTTATGATTTTCATTTAACTACCGTGGTATTTTATGATTTTCATTTAACTACCGTGGTTTTTATGATTTTCATTTGACTACCGTGGTATTTTATGGTTTTCATTTAACTACAGTGGTATTTTATGATTTTCATTTAACTACCGTGGTATTTTATGATTATCATTTAACTACCGTGGTATTTTATGGTTTTCATTTAACTACAGTGGTATTTTATGATTTTCATTTAACTACCGTGGTATTTTATGATTATCATTTAACTACCGTGGTATTTTATGATTTTCATTTAACTACTGTGGTATTTTATGATTTTCATTTAACTACCGTGGTATTTTATGATTTTCATTTAACTACTGTGGTATTTTATGATTTTCATTTAACTACCGTGGTATTTTATGATTTTCATTTAACTACTGTGGTATTTTATGATGTTCATTTAACTACTGTGGTATTTTATGATTTTCATTTAACTACCGTGGTATTTTATGATTTTCATTTAACTACCGTGGTATTTTATGATTTTCATTTAACTACCGTGGTATTTTATGATTTTCATTTAACTACCGTGGTATTTTATGATTTTCATTTAACTACCGTGGTATTTTATGATTTTCATTTAACTACTGTGGTATTTTATGATTTTCATTTAACTACTGTGGTATTTTATGATTTTCATTTAACTACCGTGGTATTTTATGATTTTCATTTAACTACCGTGGTATTTTATGATTTTCATTTAACTACCGTGGTATTTTATGATTTTCATTTTAACTACCGTGGTATTTTATGATTTTCATTTAGCTACCGTGGTATTTTATGATTTTCATTTAATATCGTTGTATTTTATGATTTTCATTTAACTACCGTGGTATTTTATTATTTTCATTTAACTACCGTGGTATTTTATGATTTTCATTTAACTACTGTGGTATTTTATGATTTTCATTTAACTACCGTGGTATTTTATGATTTTCATTTAACTACCGTGGTATTTTATGATTTTCATTTAACTACCGTGGTATTTTATGATTTTCATTTAACTACCGTGGTATTTTATGATTTTCATTTAACTACCGTGGTATTTTATGATTTTCATTTAACTACCGTGGTATTTTATGATTTTCATTTAACTACTGTGGTATTTTATGATTTTCATTCAACTACCGTGGTATTTTATGATTTTCATTTAACTACCGTGGTATTTTATGATTTTCATTTAACTACTGTGGTATTTTATGATTTTCATTTAACTACTATAGTATTTTATTTATGATTTTCATTTAACTACCGTGGTATTTTATGATTTTCATTTAACTACTGTGGTATTTTATGATTTTCATTTTAACTACCGTGGTATTTTATGATTTTCATTTAATATCGTTGTATTTTATGATTTTCATTTAACTACTGTGGTATTTTATTATTTTCATTTAACTACTGTGGTATTTTATGATTGTCATTTAACTACCGTGGTATTTTATGATTTTCATTTAACTACCGTGGTATTTTATGATTTTCATTTAACTACTGTGGTATTTTATGATTTTCATTTAACTACCGTGGTATTTTATGATTTTCATTTAACTACCGTGGTATTTTATGATTTTCATTTAACTACCGTGGTTTTTATGATTTTCATTTGACTACCGTGGTATTTTATGGTTTTCATTTAACTACAGTGGTATTTTATGATTTTCATTTAACTACCGAGGTATTTTATGATTTTCATTTAACTACCGTGATATTTTATGATTTTCATTTAACTACCGTGGTATTTTATGATTTTCATTTAACTACTGTGGTATTTTATGATTTTCATTTAACTACCGTGGTATTTTATGATTTTCATTTAACTACCGTGGTATTTTATTATTTTCATTTAACTACCGTGGTATTTTATGATTTTCATTTAACTACCGTGGTATTTTATGATTTTCATTTAACTACCGTGGTGTTTTATGATTTTCAGTTAACTACTGTGGTATTTTATGATTTTCATTTAACTACCGTCGTATTTTATGATTTTCATTTAACTACTGTGGTATTTTATGATTTTCATTTAACTACCGTAGTATTTTATGATTTTCATTTAACTACCGTGGTATTTTATGATTTTCATTTAACTACCGTGGTATTTTATGATTTTCATTTAACTACCGTGGTATTTTATGATTATCATTTAACTACCGTGGTATTTTATGATTTTCATTTAACTACTGTGGTATTTTATGATTTTCATTTAACTACCGTGGTATTTTATGATTTTCAATTAACTACCGTGGTATTTTATGATTTTCATTTAACTACCGTGGTATTTTATGATTATCGTTTAACTACCGTGGTATTTTATGATTTTCATTTAACTACTGTGGTATTTTATGATTTTCATTTAACTACGGTGGTATTTTATGATTTTCATTTAACTACCGTGGTATTTTATAATTTCATTTAACTACCGTGGTATTTTATGATTTTCATTTAACTACCGTGGTATTTTATGATTTTCATTTAACTACTGTGGTATTTTATGATGTTCATTTAACTACTGTGGTATTTTATGATTTTCATTTAACTACCGTGGTATTTTATGATTTTCATTTAACTACTGTGGTATTTTATGATTTTCATATAACTACCGTGGTATTTTATGATTTTCATTTTAACTACTGTGGTATTTTATAATTTTCATTTAGCTACCGTGGTATTTTATGATTTTCATTTAATATCGTTGTATTTTATGATTTTCATTTAACTACCGTGGTATTTTATGATTTTCATTTAACTACCGTGGTATTTTATGATTTTCATTTAACTACCGTGGTATTTTATGATTTTCATTTAACTACCGTGGTATTTTATGATTTTCATTTAACTACCGTGGTATTTTATGATTTTCATTTAACTACCGTGGTATTTTATGATTTTCATTTAACTACTGTGGTATTTTATGATTTTCATTTAACTACCGTGGTATTTTATGATTTTCATTTAACTACTGTGGTATTTTATGATTTTCATTTAACTACCGTGGTATTTTATGATTTTCATTTTAACTACTGTGGTATTTTATGATTTTCATTTAGCTACCGTGGTATTTAATGATTTTCATTTAATATCGTTGTATTTTATGATTTTCATTTAACTACCGTGATATTTTATGATTTTCATTTAACTACCGTGGTATTTTATGATTTTCATTTAACTACCGTGGTATTTTATGATTTTCATTTAACTACCGTGTTATTTTATGATTATCATTTAACTACCGTGGTATTTTATGATTATCATTTAACTACCGTGGTTTTTATGATTTTCATTTGACTACCGTGGTATTTTATGGTTTTCATTTAACTACAGTGGTATTTTATGATTTTCATTTAACTACGTGGTATTTTATGATTTTCATTTAACTACCGTGGTATTTTATGATTTTCATTTAACTTCCGTGGTATTTTATGATTTTCATTTAACTACTGTGGTATTTTTTGATTTTCATTTAACTACTGTGGTATTTTATGATTTTCATTTAACTACCGTGGTATTTTATGATTTTCATTTAACTACTGTGGTATTTTATGATTTTCATTTAACTACCGTGGTATTTTATGATTTTCATTTTAACTACTGTGGTATTTTATGATTTTCATTTAGATACCGTGGTATTTAATGATTTTCATTTAATATCGTTGTATTTTATGATTTTCATTTAACTACCGTGGTATTTTATTATTTTCATTTAACTACCGTGGTATTTTATGATTTTCATTTAACTACCGTGGTATTTTATGATTTTCATTTAACTACCGTGGTATTTTATGATTTTCATTTAACTACTGTGGTATTTTATGATTTTCATTTAACTACCGTGGTATTTTATGATTTTCATTTAACTACTGTGGTATTTTATGATTTTCATTTAACTACCGTGGTATTTTATGATTTTCATTTTAACTACCGTGGTATTTTATGATTTTCATTTAATATCGTTGTATTTTATGATTTTCATTTAACTACTGTGGTATTTTATTATTTTCATTTAACTACTGTGGTATTTTATGATTTTCATTTAACTACCGTGGTATTTTATGATTTTCATTTAACTACCGTGGTATTTTATGATTTTCATTTAACTACTGTGGTATTTTATGATTTTCATTTAACTACTGTGGTATTTTATGATTTTCATTTAACTACCGTGGTATTTTATGATTTTCATTTAACTACCGTGGTATTTTATGATTTTCATTTAACTACCGTGGTATTTTATGATTTTCATTTAACTACCGTGGTATGATATGATTTTCATTTAACTACCGTGGTATTTTATGATTTTCATTTAACTATCGTGGTATTTTATGATTTTCATTTAACTACGGTGGTATTTTATGATTTTCATTTAACTACTGTGGTATTTTATGATTTTCATTTAACTACCGTGGTATTTTATGATTTTCATTTAACTACCGTGGTATTTTATGATTTTCATTTAACTACTGTGGTATTTTATGATTTTCATTTAACTACTGTGGTATTTTATAATTTTCATTTAGCTACCGTGGTATTTTATGATTTTCATTTAATATCGTTGTATTTTATGATTTTCATTTAACTACTGTGGTATTTTATGATTTTCATTTAACTACCGTGGTATTTTATGATTTTCATTTAACTACCGTGGTATTTTATGATTTTCATTTAACTACCGTGGTATTTTATGATTTTCATTTAACTACCGTGGTATTTTATGATTTTCATTTAACTACTGTGGTATTTTATGATTTTCATTTAACTACTGTGGTATTTTATGATTTTCATTTAACTACCGTGGTATTTTATGATTTTCATTTAACTACTGTGGTATTTTATGATTTTCATTTTAACTACTGTGGTATTTTATGATTTTCATTTAGCTACCGTGGTATTTAATGATTTTCACTTAATATCGTTGTATTTTATGATTTTCATTTAACTACCGTGGTATTTTATGATTTTCATTTAACTACCGTGGTATTTTATGATTTTCATTTAACTACCGTGGTATTTTATGATTTTCATTTAACTACCGTGGTATTTTATGATTTTCATTTAACTACCGTGGTATTTTATGATTTTCATTTAACTACCGTGGTATTTTATGATTTTCATTTAACTACCGTGGTTTTTATGATTTTCATTTGACTACCGTGGTATTTTATGGTTTTCATTTAACTACAGTGGTATTTTATGATTTTCATTTAACTACCGTGGTATTTTATGATTTTCATTTAACTACCGTGATATTTTATGATTTTCATTTAACTACCGTGGTATTTTATGATTTTCATTTAACTACTGTGGTATTTTATGATTTTCATTTAACTACCGTGGTATTTTATGATTTTCATTTAACTACCGTGGTATTTTATTATTTTCATTTAACTACCGTGGTATTTTATGATTTTCATTTAACTACCGTGGTATTTTATGATTTTCATTTAACTACCGTGGTGTTTTATGATTTTCAGTTAACTACTGTGGTATTTTATGATTTTCATTTAACTACCGTCGTATTTTATGATTTTCATTTAACTACTGTGGTATTTTATGATTTTCATTTAACTACCGTAGTATTTTATGATTTTCATTTAACTACCGTGGTATTTTATGATTTTCATTTAACTACCGTGGTATTTTATGATTTTCATTTAACTACCGTGGTATTTTATGATTATCATTTAACTACCGTGGTATTTTATGATTTTCATTTAACTACTGTGGTATTTTATGATTTTCATTTAACTACCGTGGTATTTTATGATTTTCAATTAACTACCGTGGTATTTTATGATTTTCATTTAACTACCGTGGTATTTTATGATTATCGTTTAACTACCGTGGTATTTTATGATTTTCATTTAACTACTGTGGTATTTTATGATTTTCATTTAACTACGGTGGTATTTTATGATTTTCATTTAACTACCGTGGTATTTTATAATTTTCATTTAACTACCGTGGTATTTTATGATTTTCATTTAACTACCGTGGTATTTTATGATTTTCATTTAACTACTGTGGTATTTTATGATGTTCATTTAACTACTGTGGTATTTTATGATTTTCATTTAACTACCGTGGTATTTTATGATTTTCATTTAACTACTGTGGTATTTTATGATTTTCATATAACTACCGTGGTATTTTATGATTTTCATTTTAACTACTGTGGTATTTTATAATTTTCATTTAGCTACCGTGGTATTTTATGATTTTCATTTAATATCGTTGTATTTTATGATTTTCATTTAACTACCGTGGTATTTTATGATTTTCATTTAACTACCGTGGTATTTTATGATTTTCATTTAACTACCGTGGTATTTTATGATTTTCATTTAACTACCGTGGTATTTTATGATTTTCATTTAACTACCGTGGTATTTTATGATTTTCATTTAACTACTGTGGTATTTTATGATTTTCATTTAACTACTGTGGTATTTTATGATTTTCATTTAACTACCGTGGTATTTTATGATTTTCATTTTACTACTGTGGTATTTTATGATTTTCATTTAACTACCGTGGTATTTTATGATTTTCATTTTAACTACTGTGGTATTTTATGATTTTCATTTAGCTACCGTGGTATTTAATGATTTTCATTTAATATCGTTGTATTTTATGATTTTCATTTAACTACCGTGATATTTTATGATTTTCATTTAACTACCGTGGTATTTTATGATTTTCATTTAACTACCGTGGTATTTTATGATTTTCATTTAACTACCGTGTTATTTTATGATTATCATTTAACTACCGTGGTATTTTATGATTATCATTTAACTACCGTGGTTTTTATGATTTTCATTTGACTACCGTGGTATTTTATGGTTTTCATTTAACTACAGTGGTATTTTATGATTTTCATTTAACTACCGTGGTATTTTATGATTTTCATTTAACTACCGTGGTATTTTATGATTTTCATTTTACTTCCGTGGTATTTTATGATTTTCATTTAACTACTGTGGTATTTTTTGATTTTCATTTAACTACTGTGGTATTTTATGATTTTCATTTAACTACCGTGGTATTTTATGATTTTCATTTAACTACTGTGGTATTTTATGATTTTCATTTAACTACCGTGGTATTTTATGATTTTCATTTTAACTACTGTGGTATTTTATGATTTTCATTTAGATACCGTGGTATTTAATGATTTTCATTTAATATCGTTGTATTTTATGATTTTCATTTAACTACCGTGGTATTTTATTATTTTCATTTAACTACCGTGGTATTTTATGATTTTCATTTAACTACCGTGGTATTTTATGATTTTCATTTAACTACCGTGGTATTTTATGATTTTCATTTAACTACTGTGGTATTTTATGATTTTCATTTAACTACCGTGGTATTTTATGATTTTCATTTAACTACCGTGGTATTTTATGATTTTCATTTTAACTACCGTGGTATTTTATGATTTTCATTTAATATCGTTGTATTTTATGATTTTCATTTAACTACTGTGGTATTTTATTATTTTCATTTAACTACTGTGGTATTTTATGATTTTCATTTAACTACCGTGGTATTTTATGATTTTCATTTAACTACCGTGGTATTTTATGATTTTCATTTAACTACTGTGGTATTTTATGATTTTCATTTAACTACTGTGGTATTTTATGATTTTCATTTAACTACCGTGGTATTTTATGATTTTCATTTAACTACCGTGGTATTTTATGATTTTCATTTTACTACCGTGGTATTTTATGATTTTCATTTAACTACCGTGGTATGATATGATTTTCATTTAACTACCGTGGTATTTTATGATTTTCATTTAACTATCGTGGTATTTTATGATTTTCATTTAACTACGGTGGTATTTTATGATTTTCATTTAACTACTGTGGTATTTTATGATTTTCATTTAACTACCGTGGTATTTTATGATTTTCATTTAACTACCGTGGTATTTTATGATTTTCATTTAACTACTGTGGTATTTTATGATTTTCATTTAACTACTGTGGTATTTTATAATTTTCATTTAGCTACCGTGGTATTTTATGATTTTCATTTAATATCGTTGTATTTTATGATTTTCATTTAACTACTGTGGTATTTTATGATTTTCATTTAACTACCGTGGTATTTTATGATTTTCATTTAACTACCGTGGTATTTTATGATTTTCATTTAACTACCGTGGTATTTTATGATTTTCATTTAACTACCGTGGTATTTTATGATTTTCATTTAACTACTGTGGTATTTTATGATTTTCATTTAACTACTGTGGTATTTTATGATTTTCATTTAACTACCGTGGTATTTTATGATTTTCATTTAACTACTGTGGTATTTTATGATTTTCATTTAACTACCGTGGTATTTTATGATTTTCATTTTAACTACTGTGGTATTTTATGATTTTCATTTAGCTACCGTGGTATTTAATGATTTTCATTTAATATCGTTGTATTTTATGATTTTCATTTAACTACCGTGGTATTTTATGATTTTCATTTAACTACCGTGGTATTTTATGATTTTCATTTAACTACCGTGGTATTTTATGATTTTCATTTAACTACCGTGTTATTTTATGATTTTCATTTAACTACCGTGGTATTTTATGATTATCATTTAACTACCGTGGTTTTTATGATTTTCATTTGACTACCGTGGTATTTTATGGTTTTCATTTAACTACCGTGGTATTTTATGATTTTCATTTAACTACCGTGGTATTTTATGATTTTCATTTAACTACTGTGGTATTTTTTGATTTTCATTTAACTACTGTGGTATTTTATGATTTTCATTTAACTACCGTGGTATTTTATGATTTTCATTTAACTACTGTGGTATTTAATGATTTTCATTTAATATCGTTGTATTTTATGATTTTCATTTAACTACCGTGGTATTTTATGATTTTCATTTTACTACCGTGGTATTTTATTATTTTCATTTAACTACCGTGGTATTTTATGATTTTCATTTAACTACCGTGGTATTTTATGATTTTCATTTAACTACCGTGGTATTTTATGATTTTCATTTAACTACCGTGGTATTTTATGATTTTCATTTAACTACCGTGGTATCTTATGATTTTCATTTAACTACTGTGGTATTTTATGATTTTCATTTAACTACCGTGGTATTTTATGATTTTCATTTAACTACTGTGATATTTTATGATTTTCATTTAACTACCGTGGTATTTTATGATTTTCATTTTAACTACCGTGGTATTTTATGATTTTCATTTAATATCGTTGTATTTTATGATTTTTATTATACTACTGTGGTATTTTATTATTTTCATTTAACTACTGTGGTATTTTATGATTTTCATTTAACTACCGTGGTATTTTATGATTTTCATTTAACTACCGTGGTATTTTATGATTTTCATTTAACTACCGTGGTATTTTATGATTTTCATTTAACTACTGTGGTATTTTATGATTTTCATTTAACTACCGTGGTATTTTATGATTTTCATTTAACTACCGTGGTATTTTATGATTTTCATTTAACTACCGTGGTATTTTATGATTTTCATTTAACTACCGTGGTATGATATGATTTTCATTTAACTACCGTGGTATTTTATGATTTTCATTTAACTATCGTGGTATTTTATGATTTTCATTTAACTACGGTGGTATTTTATGATTTTCATTTAACTACTGTGGTATTTTATGATTTTCATTTAACTACCGTGGTATTTTATGATTTTCATTTAACTACCGTGGTATTTTATGATTTTCATTTAACTACCGTGGTATTTTATTATTTTCATTTAACTACCGTGGTATTTTATGATTTTCATTTAACTACCGTGGTATTTTATGATTTTCATTTAACTACCGTGGTATTTTATGATTTTCATTTAACTACCGTGGTATTTTATGATTTTCATTTAACTACCGTGGTATCTTATGATTTTCATTTAACTACTGTGGTATTTTATGATTTTCATTTAACTACCGTGGTATTTTATGATTTTCATTTAACTACTGTGGTATTTTATGATTTTCATTTAACTACCGTGGTATTTTATGATTTTCATTTTAACTACCGTGGTATTTTATGATTTTCATTTAATATCGTTGTATTTTATGATTTTCATTTAACTACTGTGGTATTTTATTATTTTCATTTAACTACCGTGGTATTTTATGATTTTCATTTAACTACCGTGGTATTTTATGATTTTCATTTAACTACCGTGGTATTTTATGATTTTCATTTAACTACTGTGGTATTTTATGATTTTCATTTAACTACCGTGGTATTTTATGATTTTCATTTAACTACCGTGGTATTTTATGATTTTCATTTAACTACCGTGGTATTTTATGATTTTCATTTAACTACCGTGGTATGATATGATTTTCATTTAACTACCGTGGTATTTTATGATTTTCATTTAACTATCGTGGTATTTTATGATTTTCATTTAACTACGGTGGTATTTTATGATTTTCATTTAACTACCGTGGTATTTTATGATTTTCATTTAACTACCGTGGTATTTTATGATTTTCATTTAACTACCGTGGTATTTTATGATTTTCATTTAACTACTGTGGTATTTTATGATTTTCATTTAACTACTGTGGTATTTTATGATTTTCATTTAACTACTGTGGTATTTTATGATTTTCAATTAACTACTGTGGTATTTTATGATTTTCATTTAACTACTGTGGTATTTTATGATTTTCATTTAACTACTGTGGTATTTCAAAATTCCAAATTTAATAGAAATAGTGAGTATTGAGTGCAACTTTTTTCTAGAAAAAAAAATACGCCATTAAAAAATCTGCTTTTTGATGCAGTTCCAGGTGTCATCCTTGATCCTTTAGGCGCATAAAACTACAGGAAAATTAATATCAAATAGAAAATTGACAAGCTGAAAAAAATATGTGGACTTTGTATGAAAGGGGACTATTGTTGGCGCCTTAAAGGGGAATTACTCCTGTAAAATATATAATTTTAAAATCAAAGTCGGACATGTGGAAATAATCTATTTATCAAAATTTGGTGCAACTATCTTATATGACTTTGTTATGATAATATAAGTTCTAAGCTCCATAGTGACTGACTATGATTATTTAGACGGTAAGTAAATAGTTGAAGCTATTGAACCCTTCAACTATTTACTTACCGTCTAAATAATCATTGTCGGTCATGGGAACTTAGAACATTTTTGTACGATGTTGCTGATCTATAACCTGTAACAGTAACTAAGTTTTTTTCCACGTACTATGTTTTGACTGACTTTTTTTGGAAGTTCTAATGCTAAAGACGTAATGGTCACTAGACAAAATTCAGCACCGCCCACTGATATTCTGTAATTTCAGTCTGCATCGTTTCGCAACTGCACTGTTATCTATCGTCTGCATCGGTGTGTAACGCACTAACGTAACACAAAGGAGAAAAAGAGGAGATTTGTTTCAACTATCGATTTAGGAAGGTTCCGTGACCATTGTGTATAAGAAGGACTGATTCGAGATTTGTTAGCCGTACATTCTTTTAAGTTATTTTAGAAGAAAATATAAATCATCATCTTTCTTGCAGTTGTGTTTAATTATGCTAAATCAAAATACACACATATATAGGGTGCGTCTTTTTACCACCGAACACCGCCGAACACCACCGAACACCAAAAAAGTACCACCGAACACATTTAAACTACCACCGAACACCTTCCAGTGAAAAATAAGATATATTTTAACTGAAATTTAACAGTTTGAGGAATATAAATATCTTGATAAAAGAGTTATTGATAATTTAATAGGCACGCGTCCTGTAATTCATGCTCAGTCAACCAAACAGAACTGCTAATTAACACCGATCACTCAACCTGAACAATTAAATAGTAATAAATTTGATAAACAAACAAACAAACAAATTAATTAGATTTTTGTTTTGTTTGTTTGTTGTACTTATATTTATCTGAAGCTTTCCGGTCGAGGACGAGGACAGGATAAATGATGTCATATGTTTCCGAACTTGTACTTGTTTGGTATATATATATTTTTTTTTGGTCAAATGTCATATTATAATTTCCATTGTCTTTTTAATGTTTTTCTAGTTGTGTATTTAATATATTTGTGTCAAATCTGTATGTGTATTGCGTTTGATTAGGAAATTATTGTTTTCATCGAATATGTATTGTTACAATTCATAAGTGTATATTTTATTGAATAATTATCTTTAGTGATTAATACATTTTCTATGTTCTAATAACAGTGTCTTTCTTATCAATATAAGCCTACGTATTGACAAGGTAATAATCTTTTTAATGGATTATCTATATTATTTGCAGCGTGTGTCTACAGGTTAATGTTCAGATAACAGCAAAGCTATTAAGGAACTTGATCAAGACAATATTAGTATTTGCACACACATGGAGTCACTGGCGGAAGATCTGAAAGCTTTTAAATTAGAACGGGATGAAATGAAAAGCACACTGCTGAATTTAAGATGTCGTTCAATGAAGAACAACCTGGTATTCACAGGATTAGGGGAAACCGCAGATGGGGAAACGGAAGCTAAATTGAGGGACTTTTTAAGATGTGAGCTCAATATTGATTACTACATTGAGCTTGGTAATGTGCACCGTTTCGGATCCCGCCAGAATAACAACAACGGGGCTGAAATAAGAACTCGCCCTATAGTAGCTCGCTTCTTATATTATAGCGATTTGGCTTACGTGCTCGAATGTGCGAAGCGGCTAAGTGGGAAGCCATACGGAATTAACCATCAATTCCCGGCAGATTGAAAACCGTAGACGGTCGTTGTATCCTGTAATGAAAGAGCAAAAAACAGAGGAAAACGGGTAAAACTTGTACGGGATAGACTATTTATAAACAATGAGGAATATGTACCCGAAGAAGAGCAAATAACATTGCCAGCAGCAACCAGCATGAACTTTAAACAGGCACGGTCGACCACGCCTGTGGCGCCCCATCGTGACGGCCGTCCAGAGAAACGTCCTCGTATTGGATCTACCCCGAGCGACCTGCATACTAGGATCACCTAGGAGGTCAAACTGTAAATGTACATCAACAAAATTCTAGAAACTGTTCACTTATTAGTGGTATTATTGTTAAAGACAATTCTGATAATATATGTGATAATTCGAACTATAACCGTAAATCTTGTGTAAATAAAGTGTTAAATCTTTTGTCATTGAACTGTTGTGGTTTAAAATCGAAACTAAATTATCCAGAATTTCATGAGTTTGTTAATACATTTGATATTCTTTGCTTTGTAGAATCAAAAACTGAAGACTTAGATGAAATTGTTTTACCGGGAATTTTGATAAAGTTGAAAAATCGTAAGAGTTTTTCAAATAGAAAATCAGGGGGAATTGTATTGGGTTTTAAGGAGGAATATGATAGTTTTATACATCCTATTCCTACTGATAGTTCGTATGTATTCTGGTGTAGAATATCTAGAGAGCTACTTGGGTTAGATGAGGATGTTGTTTGTGGTATAGTTTATATTCCACCGGAGTATACGGTTTATTCCTCTGTAGACGCGTTTAGTGAATTAGAAAATGAGTATTTGGCTTTGCAGAGGAATTATAAATATATATTTCTAAATGGGGATTTTAATAGCAGAACAGCGAAAGACCCTGATTTCATCTATATTGAAAACAATAATGATAATATAGATTTTTTCGAATTATCAGATGTAAATAGTGTAAATATATTAGAGTCATTAAATATACCTGTAGGTAGGATTAATAAAGATAGTGTCAAAAATCATTATGGTAGTAGATTGTTAGATTTATGTAAAGGTAATGACTTATTTATCATAAATGGAAGGATTGAAAATGACAAAGGTATTGGTAAACTGACTTGTAAGAATAGTAGTGTTGATTATGTTATTTCGTCCGTTGATTTTTTGAAACATATTGTAAATTTTAGTATTTGTGAATTTAGTAAACTATTTTCCGATGTACATTCACCAATATCGATGTCATTGAAATGTGAAAATAAAGATGAGATAATGGTCACTGAAAATGTAAGTAATAATGCAGAAGCTTGTCGTGAGAAACCGAAAAAATGGGATGAGACATATAAGGTAGATTTTGTAAATAACATTGATGTAGATAGTATACAAAACATTTGAAATACAATTGGAAAACTTAAATATTGAGAACGTTGTACAGTCCGACATAGATACCCTTGTAAGTAAGTTAGGAGAAATATTTGTATCATCCGCGAAGGAAACATTTGGAATAGCCAGTAAACCATTTAAGAATAAGAAAAGAAAGGTATGTATTAGTTCAAAACCATGGTTTGGAGCTGATTGCAAATTTGCGAGGCAACATTACCGCAAACTTAAACGGAGAAGTAAAACTAACAATACTGAGGAAACACGAGAATTAATGAAAAAAGCTGAGAAAGATTATAAGAAACAAATGGATGTAAGTATAAAAAAACATAGAAAGGAAATGACGAAAAAGATTAAAAATTTAAGATCTAACAACAGCAAGGAGTTTTGGAAGCTGATGAGAAAAGGTATATATCGAAAACAGCCAAATATATCTATCGACACTATTTGATTTTTTTAAGACCCTGATTCAAATCCCAACAAATGATGGCGATGGTGCAACTGTACTTCCGGAAATAGACGAAAATTCGGTTAACAATCTAAACATAGAAATAAATGGGCATATTACAAGTGAAGAAATACTACATTGTGTTAAAAATTTGAAAATTGAGAACGCTTGTAGCGATGATATCATTAAAAATGAGTATATTAAATCATCATTTGATGTCTTTTTACCTGTTTATTTAAAGTTGTTCAATTGTATATTTGACTCAGGTATAATCCCTGAGAGTTGGTTAACTGGTAATGTTAAACCCATTTACAAGAACAAAGGAAATCATTTAGACCCGAAACATTTTCGTCCGATCACGATTTTGAGCTGTTTCGGCAAATTATTTACAGCAGTATTGCTGACAAGATTAAATGCTTTTTCTGAAAAAATTTCTATCTTGAATGAAAACCAGAGTGGTTTCAGGAAGGGTTATTCGACAATTGATAATATTTTTGTTCTATATGCCTTTTTTGAATTGCTAAAATTAAAAAAGAAAAAGTTATTTGTTACATTTGTGGACTTTGAAAAAGCCTTTGATAAGGTATGGAGGGATGGTTTATGGTGTAAATTACTTTTAGATAATATAAATGGGAAGATGTATAAAGTTATTTATAATATGTATCAGAATATAAAATCTAGAATTGTATATAATAACGCAGTGTCAGATTTTTTCGATTGTAATAATGGTGTGCGACAAGGGGAAAATGATTTTACTTTCCTTTTCTCGATGTATTTAAATGATTTGGAACAGTTTATAAACGATAGAAATGTCAACGGTCTAACATCTATTACTGAGGATTTTGAAATTGAACTAGATGTATATTTAAAACTTTTTGTACTTTTATAAGTCGACGATACTGTTATTATGTCGGAATCAAAAGAAGATATGCAAAACCAGTTAAATGTTTTTAATGATTTTTGCAAAAAATGGAAACTCAAAGTAAATGCTGAAAAGTCGAAAGTTCTTGTGTTTAGTAATGATAGATTACCTGCAAATTTAAAATTTACTTATAACAATAGAGACTTGGAAATAGTTCCAAATTTGTCTTATCTTGGTATAACATTTTCAGTCTGGATCATTCAACGCAGCAAAAAAAGATCTTGTAAATAAAGGTACGAAAGCTATGTATGAAGTATTGAAGAAAGGTAGACTTCATAATTTGTCAATACAATGTCAACTAGATATTTTCGATAAAACAGTAAAACCTATACTATTATATGGTTGTGAAACTTGGGGCTTTGGGAAAAACGATATTAATGAGGGAATTCATCTAAAATTTTGTAAGCTTCTTTTGCATGTAAAAACATCCACACCAAATGTCATGGTCTATGGGGAATTGGGTCGATATCCAATCGACATTGACATTAAAGTTCGTATGATTTCATATTGGTCAAAACCCATTTTAGGAAATCAGTCAAAAATTTCATCATTATCATACAAACTACATGTATTGTATATAAAAGATTTTCAAAATAAAAATGTTACATGTGCTTGGTTAAATAAAATTCGTTGTATTTTGAATGATTGTGGTATGTCATATATTTGGAACATGCAGAATTGTATTTCTGATAAATGGTTGAAATTAGGGACCGACCATTTAACTTGAAAGGGGGGGGAGGGGGGTTATGTTTTTTTGTTTCGTTCATAAAAAAAAATTCTCGGACAACACAACAGTTAGAATTTTTTTTTTTTTGTCGGGCAAGGCGCGAAATTTTTTTCCAGAATTTAACATTAGGTTATATGACAAAAACTCTGAATCAGATTTTTTTTTTTTTTCCTCCACCAAAATCAGAATATTTTTTTCAGCAACATTGGGAATCAGAATATTTTTTTAGAAAAAAACCATAACCCCCCCCCCCCCCCCCTTCAAGTTAAAGGACAAATGACACGATTTTTTATTTTTCACAAAACTTTGTGAAATACTTCCAAAATGCTGTAAAAATAATTACTTTTTCACTTTCATGTGATTAACGATATGTACAAAGGGATAAACACCCCTTTTATCGCCCTTTTTGCTGACCTAGAAAATATGCATATTTTGAGTGCGATAACGAGGCTGAACCACTCGTGACGTCACATGCGCCAGTCATCTATTTCTAAATCAGCCGATTGATATCGATACGAAATTTGCATTACAAAGCCGTGAATAGCAAACCAAAACAAACATCCACGTGGGTGAAATAGCTAGAAGTTCCAAATGGTGTCCTGTGCAGCGTCTGGGTGCAACAACAGAGGAACCGAAGGCAATGGACTGAGTTTTTTCTGGTTCCCAAAGGACGGCCAGCTGAGAAAAGCCTGGATCCATTACTGAATACTGTGGACGATGGAATTTCGATCCAACATCAGGTCCCAGATTGTGCTCCACCCACTTCACCCGTGACTGCTTTTAAATGGATCCTTTGAGAATGATGGAACTTGGTGTTGATGGAACCTTCAAGCGACGACTGAAGCCAGATGCAGCCTCAAATGTGCCCCTAGGCCCACAGGCACTCGAATTCCGGACCCCCTTTTTCCTCATTTGGTCCCTCCCGCGATTATGGTATGGATCTTTGTCTGGAAGTATATCTTTGAACCATTTATCCATATTTTACAACATTTCGTGTTACAACTCTCTCGTTCTACTAACTTTTGCTTCTAGGTCCAGCTGCCGTATTACTTATATGTGCATAAAGGTATGAAACAATCGTCAAAATACAAAGAGGGAATCCTCGATTCGACTCGATATTTTACAATAACGCGCCAGTTTTAAAAAGGACCTTCGCTTGTCTTCGTCTCAAGAATGATTTTCCTTCATTCCTATCTAGTTTATACGTACGAACAACAAATATTTATTGACGAAATTCAAGTTTATTCTCGACGACACATCCAACTTTCCTCCACTCGTGCCCATTCAGGAGGTCAGCCGAACATATTTTGTTTCGCGCTATTTCATTGGTTCGGCTGACCTCCTGAATGGGCACGAGTGGAGGAAAGTTGGATGTGTCGTCGAGAATAAACTTGAATTTCGTCAATAAATATTTGTTGCTCGTACGTATAAACTAGATAGGAATGAAGGAAAATCATTTTTGAGACGAGGACAAGTGAAGGTCCTTTTTAAAACTGGCGCGTTATTGTAAAATATCGAGTCGAATCGAGGATTCCCTCTTTGTATTTTGACGATTGTTTCATACCTTTATGTATATATAAGTAATACGGCAGCTGGACTTAGAAACAAAAGTTAGTAGAACGAGAGAGTTGTAATTATGATAGTTTCCTTTATAAAACATTAAATAATTACATGGAATTAAAATCAATTTTCGTTTGATGCCCATGTTTTTGTATAAACACACATTTTTGAATGTAAAATATATTTTCTCAAAAATACTTCAAAGATGTTTAGCTTGGTGTTTTTTTTTTGGAAAGATATATTAAAAAGAAAAAGAAATAAAAAAAAGCATCTTTCAAAAAAATTGCAAACGAATAACAGTGAATAAATAGTTAAATGTATCCTTGTGGAGTTTGTGAAGAAGAGTGTTTTGATGACACAATTCAATGCAGTGAGTGTGAGAAGTGGACACATAGGACATGAGTTCCAATGGAACCCGAAATTCTTAATGCTTGGGCAGATGCCAATCTGAAATTCTTGTGTAAGGAATGTTGCTATGAAGATGGACAGTTCCAACAGATTAAGTCACTGCAAAGGTCAGTATTTTTTGGGGTATTTGAACATTGATAAATGTGCATGTATTTATAACATATATTTTAAAGCCTTATATTGACTTCAAGATGCAGAACAATGACAGCATATATCTTTTGATTTTGTCGAAGGGATATTTACTTAATTGAATTTCAGATATTTTAGAAACTTAATGGAAATTTTGAATGCAAAGTTGAAGGAATGGTCCATCTTAGAAGAATATTAGTTAATATATAAAACACTCCATAACCCTTAACCACTTAATCTCAATTATTGAATAAACTAGTGTCAGGTAACTATTATATTTGAAATAAAACATGTTAAAAATTGTAAATAACTAAATAATTTTGTCAAATATATTTTAATTCCATCGTTTTCTCTAATACTTCAAGAGTGTTAATAATTTAGTTTTCAATTAAATTTGTTTAAAAAACAATGTTTTTTAATTTTTCAGTTGTCACAAGAACTGTTTGATTGTTAGTAATAGCTATATTTAAATTTCATGTCTACAGAAATCTGTGTAATATATTTTCTATAATATTTAAATAACTTTTTTTCGCAGACTACAAAGGGTATGCCCGAGCCTTGTGCAGGATATCTTAGTAGTTTTAAATATATGTTATATAATGATTAAAAAAAAATTAAGGATAATTTTTTAATCTTGAATAAAATTCCCATAAAGATAAAATATTTTCTAAATTTTCATAACTATGTTCAAAATTAACTTATCTTGACTGTAAAACATTTAAAATTATCTCCTTAATAATAATTTTTAAAAGATAAATTTTTATGTCATTTTGTATGTAAATATGTTTTTTAAAGGGTGGTGGGTAATGCAGCCAAGATATTTATCTTGCCAGTCACAAGCCTGGATAATGCAGAGTGATCATCATTTTTTTTTTTTTATTGTTTTTCATTATAATACGAAAAATTATATATGGTATGCTTTATTGAACAAACAATTGTGAAACAAATATTATTATAATATATGGAATGCATACAATATTTACATGAATTGTCACACATATCAACATTTTCATATGTTCTTATTTCACACTATCAATGGGAGGATTTTTAGTACTTTGATAAATACAAGAGTTACATCCCTTTATTTCCGCCATATTGATTTTGATACTACCTGTTCGCTTGTTGATAAATCATTCCTACTGTGCACATACACAACGAAATTTGTATAAAACCATCATAAAACACTAAAACAATGTTATATCTTTCCTTCTGATAGGAATTTCAGAAGATCTGATGGGGATTTCGGTAATATCTAGGGTGATTTCGGTAAAAATACGGTGATTTCGGTAAAATTTGGGGATTTCGGTAATTCGAGGTACCCACAATACAATACAAATATTTTTATTTCGGGCAGAACAATTAACAAAGAATTTAATACAATGATTATAGATTGATTACATTGATTGGAAGATGACAACATTTTATGAAACAAGACATCATTTGACTTGTGTAGTCCTATCACATAGTACCTCGGGTGGCGATATTTACTATTTGTTTTCTATTTGTGGCCTCCGCATGAAATTAAAAATGAAAAAATCCCAATGAAAACGTAAAATATGAACATGGAATGTGAAGTCGTATGTTATATAGGACTATTGACTTTGTGTTGTTCGCATGCAAACGTCCACGTGGATCACAGGGACTTGCTCCCGACCTTTCGTTTTCAATAATTTTACCCCTACTATCAATGATTATTGATTACAAAAGGCCGGGAGCAAGTACACACATAATCTTGATAATTAATGTAATGATATGTATTTACTTTGTATTGATTTGAACACTGACTCTCTGTAACCTTTGTAACATTTATTCATTAGTTTAGAGAATAAAGTTATATACACAAACAGTCATCTGTCAAAAGTATTCGGAAATCTAGAAAAAATCCCTATATCAGTGAAAACGAAATACCGATGGACAAGTCCGGTAAAATGACCACCGGTTCGATATAAATCCTTGGATTTCAGGACCGATTGTCCGGTATTGCTCTGTCATTTGATTTCGGCTATAACGATTGACTTGTCAGTTTCCGACATAGGATTTAATAAAAACTAAAGTGAAACGCCAGATCAAAACTGTTTATTGTATCATTTTTCGTTGTCCCATGCTATGATGAAGTTCAAGGACATTGACAAAAAAGTCGCAATCTCAGAAACGCTTAAATGAACGAAAATATCAATATATGAAATATAAGAAAAAGAATCACTCCGAACCGGACACATAAAAATTATCGGATATCAATTTGGCGCAATTTTTGCCATTTAAACGTGTCTGTTGTGCAAAATACGATAGAGGACTTGATTTTAGATTTTGGGAAATATTGAAACCTTTGAAATGGACAAATATTACAAGCTTTTTCCTGATTAAGACAAATGGTTGAAAAGATATCCACTAAAAATTTATTTACCTGTGAATTTAAATAAAATACTTTGCTTTATTTATAAAAAAAAAAAAATTAAACAAAATGTTTACCAGTACTTCAAGTTCAAAGCAGACTTGTTTTATCAAACAATGTTCAGAAAAATATGTATACAGTTAATTTGCATTGCTAAAACGAGAAATGGAAAATTGGTAGCCCTTGCTTGAAAGCAACCACTGCAGGAAAAGCTTGATATTGACAGTGAGGAAAGTGACCTTCATGCACTGAATATTATATGTGACACAGACAAGGACAGTGATGACTTTTGTGTTGATTTTATGGATGAAGAAGATAATTGGAGAGACGTTTTCCTTCTCTCAGAAATAGAATGTTAACAATAAAACTATTCGGAATATATATTGTTATGAAAATTTGTGTTCCCATACCATTCTTCTCCTTATTGGTTTCATATGACATGGGTATATGAAATAAGAAAATAACCCTAATTAAAATCAATAACAATGAAAAGGGCTTTATACAAGTAAAGGAAACTATACAGGCCAGCCATCAACAATGAAATATTAAAAAAATTACGATTTTCTTTCAGTCTGGTAAAAGTTGATTCGGTCTGGTGAATGATCTTGGTTCACCAGACCGAATGTCCTGTAAGAAAATTTACAATTTCGCATTCACTGCTATATAATCAACCAAAACCATATTATTTAAAAAAATTATTGTGAAGTCATTTCTGGATAAATTTTAACATATTTTACACCAAAACATTCGGAATTGTCTATATTTTGTTTGTTTATTTGCTCATTATGTTTATATGAGTGGTTTTTATTTGTACATAATTTTTAGGATTTATTTTTAGTTGAAATATATAGGAAAATCAAAGTCAATTTTTATTTGTTGTGTTTAAATTATGTACAAATAAAAATCACTCATAACTACATAATGAGTAAATAAACAATCAAAATATTGACAATGCCGAATGTTTTGGTGTAACATTTGATAAAATCTATCCAGAAATGACTTCACAATATTTTTTTGAAAAAATATGGTTTTGGTTGATTATATAGGGATTTTTATTTTACATTTCCGAATACTTTTGACAGATGACTGTGTTGTTTGTATATATCGTGTAAAAAGCAATATTGACTTTCCGTTACAAGTAATTTATTTTTGCTTTACATCAAAGTATTAAGTTTGAAGTCTAGGAAATGTTTATAATGTCATTAATGAGGTGTAGAGGACGACCATTTAAAGAGGCATTAGCTACGATTTTGACCAAAAAAAGGATATGTTTTGGAAATTGGTAAATAGCTTTATATGAAGAAATAAGGGTAAATATTTCACATTAAACAACTTATCTACCACTTTTCGCCTTTTGAGAACGAAAATTACCATCGATTTGTTATTTCCTTGCAAGCAAATAATTTGACCTCGCTTTCTCCATATGCAACGTTACCTGACCTTACTAGTGACAGGTAAAAACGAATAATTTGTATTTTGTTGCTTATTAACTGCAAACTTGCATGGTTCTTTGTTCGTAATTAATGCAGACTAAAAGCAGATTCAAAGAAAATAAGAAATAAGTGCATTGTTGTATTGATTTAATGACGATTCGGCAAACTCCGTCAACAATGCCGATAATTAATCAATCGGCAAACCTCGGGCGAGTCCGCTTCTCTCCTTCAATACCTCGGCTGTAATACGGTATTTGATATGCGTCTACGCATCACATTTCTTTGCCGGAAGACCGTATCACTTCAATCAAACATTGCGCACTGCGAATAAGTTCTAAAATGGCGACAATAGATGAGTTTGCTTTGAAAAATATTGGTCTTTGATGAAGGTACGGAATCAGCCGACATTGCGACGAATGAAAATATATTATTATTGGACGAATATTCAAGTGAAATTATTTTAATACCTCCTTCATTGAAGATTTCCGAAAGTAGTTCCAATGGGAGCTATCGTAATACGGACGAGGTATGATGAAGGTACGGAATCAGCCGAAGTTGCGACGAGTGGATAATTAATAAGATGGCGTCCATTTCTTGATCGATCTCAAAACACGAGCAGTTGCACCTTTTTTCCCCGATGCGCGTACATTTCATAACATTTATAAGTTACAGAAACACGCTATATTAAGGCATCAATCATATCTGATAGTTTTTATGGGAAACACAAATTTACGATTTTGGCAGATAATGCCCCTTTAATATTTAGGGGATGTCTGTCTTTTTTTCCCAAACCAGAAATATTTTTGACACGAAATAAGAATTTATTTTTATATGAACAAATTTAAATGTTATTTTTATTCAAATTTGAAAAAAAAAGTTGCATCTTTCAGATCACTGTATTTTTTCTATTAAATTCGAGGCTTTATTTTTACAAACAAAAATATACTCCACCCTCCAAAAGTTAAATGGTCAAATATCGAATATAGTATTAATTTTTTTTTCAGAGAGAGGTAAGAGACAAGAATAAAGAGTCATCAATTTATACACAAAATTTCTGAATTGTGGGCATTTGTTTGATCCTTTTGTACTTGACAAAATGTGGTTACTGTTCAAAGAAGAGTTTGAAGATACCAAAGGGGTAATCAGAATTCGTATATCGAAGAAGAACAGACAACACAATGGCCAAAAGAAAAAGGACAAACAACAATCTATAAAACATACACATAAACGTGCAAATAAAATATATGTATTGCTTTTTATTGCACATTTTCATTAGCTTCAACCCCAGGACTACACACCAAACCTCGCAATCCCAAGCAATGCAAGCTTGAACCCATTTGAGACCCCAAAGCCCATTGCACACCTCGCTAGATTTGCTTAATGCTCTGCATTTAAATCATGTGCATAGTAGGGCATCCCCAGCACTTTGGTAAGTGGGTGAGGAAAAAGGGGGGAGGACTACTTCACTTGTTATGGCAGAAATTTAATTAGCAACCGGATGCTCAGCATGAAAGCAATAACAAAATGTCAAGTTGCCAACCTAAGTGTTTGTTTGTTTTTTTGTTTTTATTTATTTACGTGTTATTTTTGCAAGCTTTTACCCCTCGTGTCAACTCCAAATGACCCCCCCCCCCACCTTCCGATTCATTTCTAAAGCTTGATCTTCGCATCTGTAACCCTTTGCTACTCCTTTGCATATGCATAATACACAGAACACATCAGATTGGACGAATAGCAGTCGAGCTATTAGAGATTTAAAAAGTCGATATTTCAAGATTATAAAGTTGATTTTTTTTTATTAAAAATGTTAAGGCCAAAAAAAAAAATATGTGTGTTTACGGTCACCCGACTTACCCTAATTTTTGCTAGCAACCCTATGCATTTTTACACAGAATTCAGATAACCATTTTTGTTGTTTAACCAGCAGCAATGTTTTATTTATTCAACTGCTATCTTTTTGTCGAAATTGAGAGCAAAGAAGGTAGAAAAACTGCATAATTCGTCATTTTACCAGAATTTTCGAAAATTAAATACCGGAATCGGATTCTGGAACCGGGAACTACTATTTCCGGTTTTGTCGACCGACCCTAGATTTTTTTGACATGTGACAGTAAACACAGATATATTTTTTTTGGCCTAAGATTTTTTTTTATAAATAATCAATGTCATAATATTTCTACTTGCAGATCCATCATGGAAACAATTTGTGATCCATGTTCAGAAAAAAACAAATGGCTTGTTGCTGAAAAATATTGTTCGGACTGTAAAAAAAAGCTATGCACAGAATGCACTGAATGGCATCTACGGTGTGAGGAATTTAGATCTCATCATGTAATTGATTTGTCATCGGTGGGATCAAGAATACCACCATCTTCTAAAATAAACTGTGAAATACACACAGACGTCCAGATTGATTATTTCTGTAGTCAACATGATGTTGTATGCTGTAGAGCTTGTCTCTCGGATAGTCATAGGTCTTGTGAGTCTGTTTTACCTTTAGACTCTGCTTCAAAGGACGTAAAAAATTCCTCTTTACTTTCCGATACGTTAGAAGAACTAGATAATATGACTGAAACATTGCAGAAAATGGAAGAAAATAGAGAGGAGAATCGAAAATTACTGAAACGGAAGAAGTCTCTGATAAAAAAACAAATCAGTGCAGCTAAATCAAAAGTTCCAAAATATCTAGATGACATTAAAAAAACATTAATAACTGAAGTAGGGTCTGTACAGGAAAAAAATGAGGAGAAAATAAACAGAGAAAAACATGAAATTTGTCAATTAACATCGATTTTAAAAGACAATAAACAAGAACTAGAATTCCTAAAAGACCACGGCTCTAATAATCAGTTATTTGTAACTTTACGAAAACAAATAACAAACATTCAGAAAACAGACAAGAAGATTCATGACATGACGTCTGCTATTAATGAAATTGACATGGAGTTTGAAGAAATTAAGAATGTCAACATTGAAACAATCGGATCACTGTCACAAATTACCCGACCTTGTCCTATTAAATATAAATCGATGAAAGTACAACATCAACAAGTACAACTAGATAGAAGTCAAACACTGACCGAATTCATAAAAGAAGGTGAAGTTAATCTAAAACATGGCAAACAATACACTTTAATAGACATGGCTGTCACTTCTGACAACAAAGTACTACTTTGTAATCGTCAGTCATCTCATAAGAAGGTATATATATACAAGGATTACAAAACCTATGAAGATGAAATATCGTTTACCAGTCTACCTTATTGTATTACTGTAGTACCATGTACAGATAAAGCAGTAGTTACTCTTCCACATGAGGGATCCATACAATTTATCAACACCACTAACAATACAAAGGATAACAAGATAAAGATAGGAGAAGAGTGTTGGGGTGTCACTGCTGTAAAGGACAAAATTTACATCGGTGGAACATATAAAGTTTTAATTTTAAATACAGATGGATCTTGTGTAAGAGAGATAACAACTGATGATGATATTAATTACAACTTATTGTATAATGAAAGGAATGATCAGTTGTTGTTAAGACAGGATGGTGGGAGATTGTGTTGTATGAATTTAGATGGCCACGTTATATATAGATACGACATATCAGGAAACCTAGGACTGGCTGTGGATCAACAAGGTCATGTATACATAAGTGGATATGATTCAGACGACATACACAGGTTGTCACCAGATGGAACATCCCGTGATATAGTATTAAGTGAACATGATGGTGTTGATGGACCAGGTGGTATAACATTTAACAATGACTTTACAAAACTGTTCATTATAAATAGAGAAAGTAAGACTGTATTAGTTTATAGTTGTAAATGAAGGATTTTTATATTTTATAGATGAAGGATTTTTATATTTTATAGATGAAGGATTTTTATATTTTGTTGATGAAGGATTTTTATATTTTATAGATAAAGGATTTTTATATTTTGTGAAAATGGTGGTATTAACAAACCACATGGTATAACATTTAACAATAACTTTATAAAACTGTTCATTGTAGGTAGAGCTAAGACTGTATTATTTATTTCCATGAAAAAAACCTTTTATTATTGGTATGTAAAGTAGATAAATTATTGACATTAGATCTACTGAATTTTAATGGATAATTTTTTGTTTTTGACTATTGGAATATACAGTATAATAATCAATGGATTATTTCTAACATTATACCTTAGAATTGACACAACATTTGGAATTATTTAAAACATGTAGATCATTTAAAACATTTGATCATTTAGAGTCTTTGGATTATTTAGAACAATTGATCATTTAGTATATTTGGATTATTTAAAAGATTTGGATTATTTAGAACATTACATCATTTAGGACATTTGGAATATTTGGATTATCTACAACATTTCGATTATCTACAGTATTTGGATTAAATGTATTTCGAACATTTCGATTATTAAGAACATTTGGGTTATTTAGTGCATTTTAGTTATTTAGAACATTTGGGTTATTTAGAACATTTGATCATTTAGAACATTTGCATTATTTTTAACATTTGTGTCAACTATTTATGTTTTAACAATCTTATTTATATTTTGTACATTCTTATCTTATTTTAGTTGTGAAAATCTACTAAGATTATATTGTATATAAAACTTAAATAAAAAGTATAATCTGTACAAACTCTCCATTGATTTTTATTTTTATTTTTGGTGTTTAACACCACTTTCAGCAATATTTCAGCTATTTCATGGCGACCAGTTTTAGTGGTTGAAGAAGCCGGAGTACCCGGAGAGAACCACCAACCATTGGCAAGCAACTGGTAAACTTTATCACTTGCGGCTGCGAGTCGAGTGCACCCTTTTTTGTAATTTACAAATCGGGGCACGAACTCACGCCGTATTGGTGATAGGCTTGTATGAGCTGTTGGATCCAACGACCTAACTCATTGAGCCACCTGGACCCCTACAACGCGGGAACATCGTTATTATAAAGAATGTTATATTTTTGAACATTATACATATTATTTTTTTTAAATAAAGATACCATTAGCCGTAAAATGAAGGACAGAAAAATACCAAAAGAAAATGAACAAAAGGACAATCATGAACTACGATACATTACACATTTTAAAATGAACTTGACTAAAAACTGGGGGTGATCCCAGGTACTCCGGAAGGGTAGGCATGTTTTTTACAAATTGATGCACACAATCACTTGGCATCTGTCGTCTGTCTCTTTGTCATGATCGTCCTAGACAACCTAATCTAGAGTGTCATGGATGTTGTCGTTTGTAATCATCTGTCGTTGTCTCATGCACCCGTTTCATATTTAATCTTCTAATCTGAATCGTTGACACAGATTGAATCAAACTTGGCAGGAATGATTTTCAATTATCTGATTTAGTTATGAATCTAAACTCAAATATGATTCTGATTGGCTGACATGTAAAAACAAACTTCAACATAACATGACATGAAATTGGTAATTGTAGGAATGTTTCTTTGCATCATGTTTCATATGACCGCAATATGTGATCGTGTTATGATTGGGTTGTCGTTGTTGTCTTCCGTCAGTAAACACAATATGTGGTCGTATTGTGATTGGGTTGTCGTTGTCGTCCGTCAGTAAACACAATATGTGGTCGTATTATGAATGGGTTGTCGTTGTCTTCCGTCAGTAAGCACAATATGTGGTCGTATTATGATTGGGTTGTCGTTGTTGTCGTCCGTCAGTAAGCACAATATGTGGTCGTATTATGATTGGGTTGTCGTTGTCTTCCGTCAGTAAACACAATATGTGGTCGTATTATGATTGGGTTGTCGTTGTTGTCGTCTGTCAGTAAACATAAAATGTGGTCGTATTATGATTGGGTTTATTGTTGTTTTCGTTCGTCAGTAAACACAATATGTGGTCGTATTATGATTGGGTTGTCGTTGTTGTCGTCCGTCAGTAAACATAATATGTGGTGGTATTATGGTTGGGTTTGTCGTTGTCGTCTATCAGTAAGCATAAAATGATATTACGATTGGGTTTATTGTTGTTTTCGTTCGTCAGTAAGCATAATATATGGTCGTATTATGATTGGGTTGTCGTTGTTGTCGTCCGTCAGTAAACAATATGTGGTTGGTTGTGTTATGGTTGGGGTTTGTCGTTGTCGTCTGTCTGTAAGCATAAAATGTCGTATTATGATTGGGTTTATTGTTGTTGTCGTTCGTCAGTAAATACAATATGTGGTGATATTATGGTTGGGTTTGTCATTGTTGTTGTCCGTCAGTAAACAGAATATTTGGTCGTGTTATGATTGGGTTTATTGTTGTTGTCATCTGCCTGTTAATATAATATATGATCGTATTTTCATTGGGTTTATTGTTGTTGTCGTTCGTCAACAAACACAATATGTGGTAGTATTATGGTTGGGTTTGTCGTTGTTGTCGTCCGTCAGTAAACACAACATGTGGTCGTATTATGGTTGGGTGTGTCGTTGTCGCCAGTCAGTAAACACAACATGTAGTCGTAATAAAGTTGAATTTGTCGTTGTTGTCATCCGTCAGTAAACACAATATGTGGTTGTCTTATGGTTGGGTTTGTCGTTGTTGTCATCATTCAGTAAACATATATAATATGTGGTCGTATTATAGTTGAATTTGTCATTGTTGTCGTCCATCAGTAAACACAACACATGCTCGTATTATGATTGGGTTTGTCGATGTCGTCATCAGTAACACATATTTGGTCGTATTATGATTGGGTTTGTTGTCACTGACAAACTTTATCACATAATGTTGTATCGAGTACACCTCGACATAAATTACTTGCTGTTCCATGTAATGTTCATCCATAACAGCTTAACCTCATATTTTGCCTTATTAATAAAATGAGGGAAATTACATTTTACAAGACATTATCTATCACCACTCAAGTTGTGCGTTCGATTCCCGCTTATTGCGAGGTGTACTCTATACATCTTTATCATGTTTATGTTATCAAGTTTTAGAGATTTATTGCAGGTCAGTGGTTTTATCGATATTCCGGTTTCCTTCACCATAAACCACCATTCACCATCTCATTGGTAAAATATTGCTACAAGTGATGTTAAGCACTTATTAATCTGGCGATTTTAAATTAATAATGATCTTATGTGTATAAATTTTTAATGGTGGTTGTTAGTTAAAGCTGATCATTCAGAAACAACACACACACACACACAATTTTTACAATTTGTACACACATAGAGAAAAAACATAGCAATTTTCTTAATCACCTGGCGTCTGTTGTCCGTTTGTCATTTGTGTCAACACTTTATCTAACCTAATTATAAAGAATCGTCGAAGTTGTCGCTCACAATAACCTCTCTTTGTCATTGATGGCCTTTTCAAATTTTAATTTTCTAATCAAAATCGCTGACACAGATTGAACCACACTATATTTACATTCTCACTGTACCAAGTCAGGGTCATTACGGTTTTCACAGTTTTCCGGTTGTTGACTGATTTTGTCTGTTTATATAATTATGAGTTTTGACTTTCCCTTTGTAAGATTGTTCGGAGTTCGGTAATTTTGTTATTACATTTATTCAAATGTCTGGTTTGATGCGAATCAACACTGAAATAAGATCCTGATTGGCTCCCATGTCAAATATAAACTTTAGTACATTGTAAGTATATTTCTTCTTGCATCAAGTTTTTAGCTCACCTTGCCAATGGAAATGTGAGCTTTTGCCATCACTTGGCGTCCCTCGTACGTTAGCTTTTCACATTTTAATGTTCTCCTCCAAAACCGCTTGTCCAAATGAACAGAAACTTAGTAGCTATTGGAAGCATATATGGAAGGTCTTCTATTAAATTTGCTCATTTTGTCTTGATCGGTTAAAAAACATGGCCACCACAGACAATTCTTGTTTCTGATTGGTTAATTTCTTAAAATTCTTCTCCTCTGAAACTCAGTTGCCAAATGAAAAGAAATTTGGTAGAAAGCACCTATGGAAATTTCTGTATAAGGTTTCCTCAAACAGAATGAAAGGTGAGCAACAAAGTGTTTTACCTCCCCGACACGTGGCAGTTTTTAACATAGGAGCCTATTGGGAAATGAATAACAGCTTTTCTTAAGTAGAGTTTCAAGATACCAAAGCCGAAAGGGGTAATAAGAATCCATAAATCGAAGGACGGACAACACAATGGCAAAAAAGGACAAACAATGATCTATAAAGCAAAAGATCGTGTAACACAAACCCCACTAAAAACCGGGACTGAACTCGGTTGCTCGGGAAAAGTAAGTTGTTCCTGCTCCATTAGTGGTACTCGTCGTCTTAATCTGATTACAAATCCGGTGATAGGTCATGAATGATGAAAGGACCGGTTTCATGGTATTTTGACCCCCCTGTATGGTAAATTGAACCCCCATGGTATTTTTACCCCCCTCATTTCTAATCAAGAGATAGGCAAGGGGTCAAAATACCATGGATAGGGGGATCAAAATATCATGGGTAGGGAGGGTCAATATACCATTGGTAGGGGGGTCAAAATACCATGGGTAGAGGGTCGATATACCATGGGTATGGGGCTCCATATACCATTGGTAGGGGGTTAAAATACCATGGGTAAGTGGGTCTTTATACCATGGATAGGTGGTCAAAATACCATGGGTAGGGGTCGATATACAGTGGGTAGGAGTGTCGATATACAGTGGGTAGGAGTGTCGATATACCATGGGTAGGGGGCTCCATATACCATTGGTAGGGGGTCAAAATACCATTGGTAGGGGTCGATAACTCATACCTTAGGATGAGGGCGCATTGGACCTTGGCTTGCTGTACATAACTCGTACCTTAGGATGAGGGTGCATTGGACCTTGGCTTGCTGTACATAACTCATACCTTAGGATGAGGGTGCATTGGACCTTGGCTTGCTGTGCATAACTCATACCTTAGGATGAGGATACATTGGACCTTGACTTGCTGTACATAACTCATGCCTTAGGATGAGGGTGCATTGGACCTTGGTTTGCTGTACATAACTCATACCTTAGGATGAGGGCGCATTGGATCTTGGCTTGCTGTTCATAACTCATACCTTAGGATAAGGGTGCATTGGACCTTGGCTTGCTGTACATAACTCATACCTTAGGATGAGGCTGCTTTGGACCTTGGTTTGCTGTATATAACTCATACCTCAGGATGAGGGTGCATTGGACCTTGGCTTGCTGTACATAACTCATACCTTAGGATGAGAGTACATTGGACCTTGTCTTGCTGTACATAAGTCATGCTTTAGGACGAGGGTGCATTGGACCTTGGCTGCTTGCTGTACATAACTCATACCTTAGGATGAGGGTAGATTGGACCTTGGCTTGCTGTACATAACTCATTCCTTAGGATGAGGGTGCATTGGACTTTGGTTTGCTGTACGTAACTCATACATTAGGATGAGGGCGCATTGGATCTTGGCTTGCTGTTCATAACTCATACCTTAGGATGAGGGTGCATTGGACCTTGGCTTGCTGTACATAACTCATACCTTAGGATGAGAGTACATTGGACCTTGGCTTGCTGTACATAAGTCATGCTTTAGGACGAGGGTGCATTGGACCTTGGCTGCTTGCTGTACATAACTCATACCTCAGGATGAGGGTACATTGGACCTTGGCTTGCTGTACATAACTCATTCCTTAGGATGAGGGTGCATTGGACTTTGGTTTGCTGTACGTAACTCATACCTTAGGATGAGGGCGCATTGGATCTTGGCTTGCTGTTCATAACTCATACCTTAGGATGAGGGTGCATTGGACCCTGGCTTGCTGTACATAACTCATGCCTTAGGATGAGGGTGCATTGGACCTTGGCTTGCTGTACATAACTCATACCTTAGGATGAGGGTACATTGGACCTTGGGTTGCTGTACATAACTCATGCTTTAGGATGAGGGTGCATTGGACCTTGATTTGCTGTACGTAACTCATGCAATAGGATGAGGGTGCATTGGACCTTTGCTTGCTGTACATAACTCATACCTTAGGATGAGGGTGCATTGGACCTTGGCTTGCTGTACATAACTCGTACCTTAGGATGAGGGTGCATTGGACCTTGGCTTGCTGTACATAACTCATATCTTAGGATGAGGGTACATTGGACCTTGGCTTGCTGTACATAACTCATGCAATAGGATGAGGGTGCATTGGACCTTTGCTTGCTGTACATAACTCATACCTTAGGATGCGGGTGCATTGGACCTTGGCTTGCTGTACATAACTCATACCTTAGGATGAGGGTGCATTGGACCTTGGCTTGCTGTACATAACTCATACCTTAGGATGAGGGTGCATTGTACCTTGGCTTGCTGTACATAACTCATACCTTAGGATGAGGGTGCATTGGACATTGGCTTGCTGTACATAACTCATACCTTAGGATGAGTGTGTTTTGAACCGTTGTTTGCTGTACATAACTCATACCTCAGGATGAGGGTGCATTGGACCTTGGCTTGCTGTACATAATTCATACCTTAGGATGAGGGTGCATTGTACCATGGCTTGCTGTACATAGCTCATACCTTAGGATGAGGGTGCATTGGACCTTGACTTGCTGTACATAACTCATACCGTAAGAAGAGAGTACACTGGACCTTGGCTTGCTGTAGATAACTCATGCCTTAGGATGAGGGTGCATTGGACCTTGGCTTGCTGTACATAACTCATACCTTAGGATGAAGGTACATTGGACCTTGGCTTGCTGCACATAACTCATGCCTTAGGATGAGGGTGCATTGGACCTTGGCTTGCTGTACATAACTCATACCTTAGGATGAGAGTACATTGGACCTTGTCTTGTTGTACATAAGTCATGCTTTAGGACGAGGGTGCATTGGACCTTGGCTGCTTGCTGTACATAACTCATACCTTAGGATGAGGGTAGATTGGACCTTGGCTTGCTGTACATAACTCATTCCTTAGGATGAGGGTGCATTGGACTTTGGTTTGCTGTACGTAACTCATACATTAGGATGAGGGCGCATTGGATCTTGGCTTGCTGTTCATAACTCATACCTTAGGATGAGGGTGCATTGGACCTTGGCTTGCTGTACATAACTCACACATTAGGATGAGGGTGCATTGTACCTTGGCTTGCTGTACATAACTCATACCTTAGGATGAGAGTACATTGGACCTTGGCTTGCTGTACATAAGTCATGCTTTAGGACGAGCGTGCATTGGACCTTGGCTGCTTGCTGTACATAACTCATACCTTAGGATGAGGGTACATTGGACCTTGGCTTGCTGTACATAACTCATTCCTTAGGATGAGGGTGCATTGGACTTTGGTTTGCTGTACGTAACTCATACATTAGGATGAGGGCGCATTGGATCTTGGCTTGCTGTTCATAACTCATACCTTAGGATGAGGGTGCATTGGACCCTGGCTTGCTGTACATAACTCATGCCTTAGGATGAGGGTGCATTGGACCTTGGCTTGCTGTACATAACTCATACCTTAGGATGAGGGTACATTGGACCTTGGTTTGCTGTACATAACTCATGCTTTAGGATGAGGGTGCATTGGACCTTGATTTGCTGTACGTAACTCATGCAATAGGATGAGGGTGCATTGGACCTTTGATTGCTGTACATAACTCATACCTTAGGATGAGGGTGCATTGGACCTTGGCTTGCTGTACATAACTCGTACCTTAGGATGAGGGTGCATTGGACCTTGGCTTGCTGTACATAACTCATATCTTAGGATGAGGGTACATTGAACCTTGGCTTGCTGTACATAACTCATGCAATAGGACGAGGGTGCATTGGACCTTTGCTTGCTGTACATAACTCATACCTTAGGATGCGGGTGCATTGGACCTTGGCTTGCTGTACATAACTCATACCTTAGGATGAGGGTGCATTGGACCTTGGCTTGCTGTACATAACTCATACCTTAGGATGAGGGTGCATTGTACCTTGGCTTGCTGTACATAACTCATACCTTAGGATGAGGGTGCATTGGACATTGGCTTGCTGTACATAACTCATACCTTAGGATGAGTGTGTTTTGAACCGTTGTTTGCTGTACATAACTCATACCTCAGGATGAGGGTGCATTGGACCTTGGCTTGCTGTACATAACTCATACCTTAGGATGAGGGTGCATTGTACCATGGCTTGCTGTACATAGCTCATACCTTAGGATGAGGGTGCATTGGACCTTGACTTGCTGTACATAACTCATACCGTAAGAAGAGAGTACACTGGACCTTGGCTTGCTGTAGATAACTCATGCCTTAGGATGAGGGTGCATTGGACCTTGGCTTGCTGTACATAACTCATACCTTAGGATGAAGGTACATTGGACCTTGGCTTGCTGCACATAACTCATGCCTTAGGATGAGGGTGCATTGAACCTTGGTTTGCTGTACATAACTCATACCTTAGGATGAGGGCGCATTGGATCTTGGCTTGCTGGACATAACTCATACCTTAGGATGAGGGTGCATTGGACCTTGATTTGCTGTACGTAGCTCATACCTTAGGATGAGGGTACATTGGACCTTGGCTTGCTGTGCATAACTCATACCTCAGAATGAGGGTGCATTGGACGTTGGCTTGCTGTACATAACTCATACCTTAGATGAGGGTGCATTGGACCTTGGCTTGCTGTACATAACCCATATCTTAGGATGAGGGTACATTGGACCTTGGCTTGCTGTACATAACTCATACCTTAGGATGAGGGTACATTGGACTTTTGCTTGCTGTACATAACTCATACCTTAGGATGAGGGTGCATTGGACCTTGGCTTGCTGTTCATAACTCATACCTTAGGATGAGGGTGCATTGTACCTTGGCTTGCTGTACATAACTCATACCTTAGGATGAGGGTGCATTGGACCTTGGCTTGCTGTACATAACTCATATCTTATGATGAGGGTACATTGGACTTTGGCTTGCTGTAGATAACTCATACCTTAGGATGAGGGTGCATTGGACCTTGGCTTGATGTACATAACTCGTACCTTAGGATGAGGGTGCATTGCACCATGGCTTGCTGTACATAGCTCATATCTTAGGAAGAGGGTGCATTGGACCTTGGCTTGCTGTACATAACTCATACCTTAGGATGAGGGTGCATTGGACCTTGGCTTGCTGTACATAACTCATACCTTAGGATGAGGGTGCATTATACCTTGGCTTGCTGTACATAACTCATACCTTAGGATTAGGGTGCTTTGGACCTTGGACTTGGTTTGCTGTACATAATTCGTACCTTAGGATGAGGGTCAATTGCACTATGGCTTGCTGTACATAACTCCTATCTTAGGATGAGTTTGCATTGTACCTTGGCTTGCTGTACATAACTCATACCTTAGGATGAGGGTGCTTTGGACCTTGGGCTTGGTTTGCTGTACATAACTCGTTCCTTGGATGAGGGTGTATTGCACTATGGCTTGCTGTACATAACTCGTACCTTAGGATGAGGGTGCTTTGGACCTTGGCTTGCTGTACATAACTCGTACCTTAGGATGAGGGTGCTTTGGACCTTGGTTTGCTGTACATAACTCGTACCTTAGGATGAGGGTGCATTGCACTATGGCTTGCTGTACATAACTCGTACCTTAGGATGAGGGTGCTTTGGACCATGGCTTGCTGTACATAACTCATACCTTAGAATGAGGATGCAATGGACCTTGGCTTGCTGTACATAACTCATACCTTAGGATGAGGGTGCATTGGACCTTGGCTTGCTGTACATAGCTAATACCTTAGGATGAGGGTGCATTGCACCTTGGCTTGCTGTACATAACTCATACCTTAGGATGAGGGTGCATTGGACCATGGCTTGCTGTACATAACTCATACCTTAGGATGAGGGTGCATTGGACCTTGGTTTACTGTACATAACTCATACCTTAGAATGAGGGTGCATTGGACCTTGGCTTCCTGGACATAACTCATACCTTAGGATGAGGGTGCATTGGACCATGGCTTGCTGGACATAACTCATACCTTAGGATGAGGGTGCATTGGACCTTGGCTTATTGTACATAACGCATGCCTTAGGATGAGGGTGCATTGGACCTTGGCTTGCTGTACATAACTCATACCTTAGGATGAGGACGCATTGGACCTTGGTTTGCTGTACATAACTCATACCTTAGGATGAGGGCGCATTGGACCTTGGCTTGCTGTTCATAACTCATACCTTAGGATGAGGGTGCATTGGACCTTGATTTGCTGTACATAACTCATACCTTAGGATGAGGGTGCATTGGACCTTGGCTTGCTGTTCATAACTCATACCTTAGGATGAGAGTACATTGGACCTTGGCTTGCTGTACATAAGTCATGCTTTAGGACGAGGGTGCATTGGACCTTGGCTGCTCGCTGTACATAACTCATACCTTAGGATGAGGGTACATTGGACCTTGGCTTGCTGTACATAACTCATTCCTTAGGATGAGGGTGCATTGGACTTTGGTTTGCTGTACGTAACTCATACATTAGGATGAGGACGCATTGGATCTTGGCTTGCTGTTCATAACTCATACCTTAGGATGAGGGTGCATTGGACCCTGGCTTGCTGTACATAACTCATGCCTTAGGATGAGGGTGCATTGGACCTTGGCTTGCTGTACATAACTCATACCTTAGGATGAGGGTACATTGGACCTTGGCTTGCTGTACATAACTCATGCTTTAGGATGAGGGTGCATTGGACCTTGATTTGCTGTACATAACTCATGCAATAGGATGAGGGTGCATTGGACCTTTGCTTGCTGTACATAACTCATACCTTAGGATGAGGGTGCATTGGACCTTGGCTTGCTGTACATAACTCGTACCTTAGGATGAGGGTGCATTGGACCTTGGCTTGCTGTACATAACTCATATCTTAGGATGAGGGTACATTGAACCTTGGCTTGCTGTACATAACTCATGCAATAGGATGAGGGTGCATTGGACCTTTGCTTGCTGTACATAACCCATACCTTAGGATGAGGGTGCATTGGACCTTGGCTTGCTGTACATAACTCATACCTTAGGATGAGGGTGCATTGGACCTTGGCTTGCTGTACATAACTCATACCTTAGGATGAGGGTGCATTGGACATTGGCTTGCTGTACATAACTCATACCTTAGGATGAGTGTGTTTTGAACCTTTGTTTGCTGTACATAACTCATACCTCAGGATGAGGGTGCATTGGACCTTGGCTTGCTGTACATAACTCATACCTTAGGATGAGGGTGCATTGTACCATGGCTTGCTGTACATAGCTCATACCTTAGGATGAGGGTGCATTGGACCTTGGCTTGCTGTACATAACTCATACCTTAGGATGAAGGTACATTGGACCTTGGCTTGCTGCACATAACTCATGCCTTAGGATGAGGGTGCATTGAACCTTGGTTTGCTGTACATAACTCATACCTTAGGATGAGGGCGCATTGGATCTTGGCTTGCTGGACATAACTCATACCTTAGGATGAGGGTGCATTGGACCTTGATGTGCTGTACGTAACTCATACCTTAGGATGAGGGTGCATTGGACCTTGATTTGCTGTACGTAGCTCATACCTTAGGATGAGGGTACATTAGACCTTGGCTTTCTGTGCATAACTCATACCTCAGAATGAGGGTGCATTGGACGTTGGCTTGCTGTACATAACTCATACCTTAGATGAGGGTGCATTGGACCTTGGCTTGCTGTACATAACCCATATCTTAGGATGAGGGTACATTGGACCTTGGCTTGCTGTACATAACTCATACCTTAGGATGAGGGTACATTGGACTTTTGCTTGCTGTACATAACTCATACCTTAGGATGAGGGTGCATTGGACCTTGGCTTGCTGTTCATAACTCATACCTTAGGATGAGGGTGCATTGTACCTTGGCTTGCTGTACATAACTCATACCTTAGGATGAGGGTGCATTGGACCTTGGCTTGCTGTACATAACTCATACCTTAGGATGAGGGTGCATTGGACATTGACTTGCTGTACATAACTCATTCCTTAGGATGAGTGTGTTTTGAACCTTTGTTTGCTGTACATAACTCATACCTCAGGATGAGGGTGCATTGGACCTTGGCTTGCTGTACATAACTCATACCTTAGGATGAGGGTGCATTGTACCATGGCTTGCTGTACATAGCTCATACCTTAGGATGAGGGTGCATTGGACCTTGGCTTGCTGTACATAACTCATACCTTAGGATGAAGGTACATTGGACCTTGGCTTGCTGCACATAACTCATGCCTTAGGATGAGGGTGCATTGAACCTTGGTTTGCTGTACATAACTCATACCTTAGGATGAGGGCGCATTGGATCTTGGCTTGCTGGACATAACTCATACCTTAGGATGAGAGTGCATTGGACCTTGATGTGCTGTACGTAACTCATACCTTAGGATGAGGGTGCATTGGACCTTGATTTGCTGTACGTAGCTCATACCTTAGGATGAGGGTACATTGGACCTTGGCTTGCTGTGCATAACTCATATCTCAGAATGATGGTGCATTGGACGTTGGCTTGCTGTTCATAACTCATACCTTAGATGAGGGTGCATTGGACCTTGGCTTGCTGTACATAACCCATGTCTTAGGATGAGGGTACATTGGACCCTGGCTTGCTGTACATAACTCATACCTTAGGATGAGGGTGCATTGGACCTTGGCTTGCTGTACATAACTCGTACCTTAGGATGAGGGTGCATTGGACCTTGGCTTGCTGTACATAACTCATACCTTAGGATGAGGGTGCATTGGACCTTGGCTTGCTGTACATAACTCATACCTTAGGATGAGGGTGCATTGGACATTGGCTTGCTGTACATAACTCATACCTTAGGATGAGTGTGTTTTGAACCTTTGTTTGCTGTACATAACTCATACCTCAGGATGAGGGTGCATTGGACCTTGGCTTGCTGTACATAACTCATACCTTAGGATGAGGGTGCATTGTACCATGGCTTGCTGTACATAGCGCATACCTTAGGATGAGGGTGCATTGGACCTTGGCTTGCTGTACATAACTCATACCTTAGGATGAAGGTACATTGGACCTTGGCTTGCTGCACATAACTCATGCCTTAGGATGAGGGTGCATTGAACCTTGGTTTGCTGTACATAACTCATACCTTAGGATGAGGGCGCATTGGATCTTGGCTTGCTGGACATAACTCATACCTTAGGATGAGAGTGCATTGGACCTTGATGTGCTGTACGTAACTCATACCTTAGGATGAGGGTGCATTGGACCTTGATTTGCTGTACGTAGCTCATACCTTAGGATGAGGGTACATTGGACCTTGGCTTGCTGTGCATAACTCATATCTCAGAATGATGGTGCATTGGACGTTGGCTTGCTGTTCATAACTCATACCTTAGATGAGGGTGCATTGGACCTTGGCTTGCTGTACATAACCCATGTCTTAGGATGAGGGTACATTGGACCCTGGCTTGCTGTACATAACTCATACCTTAGGATGAGGGTACATTGGACCTTGGCTTGCTGTACATAACTCATTCCTTAGGATGAGGGTGCATTGGACTTTGGTTTGCTGTACGTAACTCATACATTAGGATGAGGACGCATTGGATCTTGGCTTGCTGTTCATAACTCATACCTTAGGATGAGGGTGCATTGGACCCTGGCTTGCTGTACATAACTCATGCCTTAGGATGAGGGTGCATTGGACCTTGGCTTGCTGTACATAACTCATACCTTAGGATGAGGGTACATTGGACCTTGGCTTGCTGTACATAACTCATGCTTTAGGATGAGGGTGCATTGGACCTTGATTTGCTGTACATAACTCATGCAATAGGATGAGGGTGCATTGGACCTTTGCTTGCTGTACATAACTCATACCTTAGGATGAGGGTGCATTGGACCTTGGCTTGCTGTACATAACTCGTACCTTAGGATGAGGGTGCATTGGACCTTGGCTTGCTGTACATAACTCATATCTTAGGATGAGGGTACATTGAACCTTGGCTTGCTGTACATAACTCATGCAATAGGATGAGGGTGCATTGGACCTTTGCTTGCTGTACATAACCCATACCTTAGGATGAGGGTGCATTGGACCTTGGCTTGCTGTACATAACTCATACCTTAGGATGAGGGTGCATTGGACCTTGGCTTGCTGTACATAACTCATACCTTAGGATGAGGGTGCATTGGACATTGGCTTGCTGTACATAACTCATACCTTAGGATGAGTGTGTTTTGAACCTTTGTTTGCTGTACATAACTCATACCTCAGGATGAGGGTGCATTGGACCTTGGCTTGCTGTACATAACTCATACCTTAGGATGAGGGTGCATTGTACCATGGCTTGCTGTACATAGCTCATACCTTAGGATGAGGGTGCATTGGACCTTGGCTTGCTGTACATAACTCATACCTTAGGATGAAGGTACATTGGACCTTGGCTTGCTGCACATAACTCATGCCTTAGGATGAGGGTGCATTGAACCTTGGTTTGCTGTACATAACTCATACCTTAGGATGAGGGCGCATTGGATCTTGGCTTGCTGGACATAACTCATACCTTAGGATGAGGGTGCATTGGACCTTGATGTGCTGTACGTAACTCATACCTTAGGATGAGGGTGCATTGGACCTTGATTTGCTGTACGTAGCTCATACCTTAGGATGAGGGTACATTAGACCTTGGCTTTCTGTGCATAACTCATACCTCAGAATGAGGGTGCATTGGACGTTGGCTTGCTGTACATAACTCATACCTTAGATGAGGGTGCATTGGACCTTGGCTTGCTGTACATAACCCATATCTTAGGATGAGGGTACATTGGACCTTGGCTTGCTGTACATAACTCATACCTTAGGATGAGGGTACATTGGACTTTTGCTTGCTGTACATAACTCATACCTTAGGATGAGGGTGCATTGGACCTTGGCTTGCTGTTCATAACTCATACCTTAGGATGAGGGTGCATTGTACCTTGGCTTGCTGTACATAACTCATACCTTAGGATGAGGGTGCATTGGACCTTGGCTTGCTGTACATAACTCATACCTTAGGATGAGGGTGCATTGGACATTGACTTGCTGTACATAACTCATTCCTTAGGATGAGTGTGTTTTGAACCTTTGTTTGCTGTACATAACTCATACCTCAGGATGAGGGTGCATTGGACCTTGGCTTGCTGTACATAACTCATACCTTAGGATGAGGGTGCATTGTACCATGGCTTGCTGTACATAGCTCATACCTTAGGATGAGGGTGCATTGGACCTTGGCTTGCTGTACATAACTCATACCTTAGGATGAAGGTACATTGGACCTTGGCTTGCTGCACATAACTCATGCCTTAGGATGAGGGTGCATTGAACCTTGGTTTGCTGTACATAACTCATACCTTAGGATGAGGGCGCATTGGATCTTGGCTTTCTGGACATAACTCATACCTTAGGATGAGAGTGCATTGGACCTTGATGTGCTGTACGTAACTCATACCTTAGGATGAGGGTGCATTGGACCTTGATTTGCTGTACGTAGCTCATACCTTAGGATGAGGGTACATTGGACCTTGGCTTGCTGTGCATAACTCATATCTCAGAATGATGGTGCATTGGACGTTGGCTTGCTGTTCATAACTCATACCTTAGATGAGGGTGCATTGGACCTTGGCTTGCTGTACATAACCCATGTCTTAGGATGAGGGTACATTGGACCCTGGCTTGCTGTACATAACTCATACCTTAGGATGAGGGTGCATTGGACCTTGGCTTGCTGTACATAACTCGTACCTTAGGATGAGGGTGCATTGGACCTTGGCTTGCTGTACATAACTCATACCTTAGGATGAGGGTGCATTGGACCTTGGCTTGCTGTACATAACTCATACCTTAGGATGAGGGTGCATTGGACATTGGCTTGCTGTACATAACTCATACCTTAGGATGAGTGTGTTTTGAACCTTTGTTTGCTGTACATAACTCATACCTCAGGATGAGGGTGCATTGGACCTTGGCTTGCTGTACATAACTCATACCTTAGGATGAGGGTGCATTGTACCATGGCTTGCTGTACATAGCGCATACCTTAGGATGAGGGTGCATTGGACCTTGGCTTGCTGTACATAACTCATACCTTAGGATGAAGGTACATTGGACCTTGGCTTGCTGCACATAACTCATGCCTTAGGATGAGGGTGCATTGAACCTTGGTTTGCTGTACATAACTCATACCTTAGGATGAGGGCGCATTGGATCTTGGCTTGCTGGACATAACTCATACCTTAGGATGAGAGTGCATTGGACCTTGATGTGCTGTACGTAACTCATACCTTAGGATGAGGGTGCATTGGACCTTGATTTGCTGTACGTAGCTCATACCTTAGGATGAGGGTACATTGGACCTTGGCTTGCTGTGCATAACTCATATCTCAGAATGATGGTGCATTGGACGTTGGCTTGCTGTTCATAACTCATACCTTAGATGAGGGTGCATTGGACCTTGGCTTGCTGTACATAACCCATGTCTTAGGATGAGGGTACATTGGACCCTGGCTTGCTGTACATAACTCATACCTTAGGATGAGGGTGCATTGGACCTTGGCTTGCTGTACATAACTCGTACCTTAGGATGAGGGTGCATTGGACCTTGGCTTGCTGTACATAACTCATATCTTAGGATGAGGGTACATTGAACCTTGGCTTGCTGTACATAACTCATGCAATAGGATGAGGGTGCATTGGACCTTTGCTTGCTGTACATAACCCATACCTTAGGATGAGGGTGCATTGGACCTTGGCTTGCTGTACATAACTCATACCTTAGGATGAGGGTGCATTGGACCTTGGCTTGCTGTACATAACTCATACCTTAGGATGAGGGTGCATTGGACATTGGCTTGCTGTACATAACTCATACCTTAGGATGAGTGTGTTTTGAACCTTTGTTTGCTGTACATAACTCATACCTCAGGATGAGGGTGCATTGGACCTTGGCTTGCTGTACATAACTCATACCTTAGGATGAGGGTGCATTGTACCATGGCTTGCTGTACATAGCTCATACCTTAGGATGAGGGTGCATTGGACCTTGGCTTGCTGTACATAACTCATACCTTAGGATGAAGGTACATTGGACCTTGGCTTGCTGCACATAACTCATGCCTTAGGATGAGGGTGCATTGAACCTTGGTTTGCTGTACATAACTCATACCTTAGGATGAGGGCGCATTGGATCTTGGCTTGCTGGACATAACTCATACCTTAGGATGAGGGTGCATTGGACCTTGATGTGCTGTACGTAACTCATACCTTAGGATGAGGGTGCATTGGACCTTGATTTGCTGTACGTAGCTCATACCTTAGGATGAGGGTACATTAGACCTTGGCTTTCTGTGCATAACTCATACCTCAGAATGAGGGTGCATTGGACGTTGGCTTGCTGTACATAACTCATACCTTAGATGAGGGTGCATTGGACCTTGGCTTGCTGTACATAACCCATATCTTAGGATGAGGGTACATTGGACCTTGGCTTGCTGTACATAACTCATACCTTAGGATGAGGGTACATTGGACTTTTGCTTGCTGTACATAACTCATACCTGAGGATGAGGGTGCATTGGACCTTGTCTTGCTGTTCATAACTCATACCTTAGGATGAGGGTGCATTGTACCTTGGCTTGCTGTACATAACTCATACCTTAGGATGAGGGTGCATTGGACCTTGGCTTGCTGTACATAACTCATATCTTATGATGAGGGTACATTGGACTTTGGCTTGCTGTACATAACTCATACCTTAGGATGAGGGTGCATTGGACCTTGGCTTGATGTACATAACTCGTACCTTAGGATGACGGTGCATTGCACCATGGCTTGCTGTACATATCTCATATCTTAGGAAGAGGGTGCATTGGACCTTGGCTTGCTGTACATAACTCATACCTTAGGATGAGGGTGCATTGGACCTTGGCTTGCTGTACATAACTCATACCTTAGGATGAGGGTGCATTGTACCTTGGCTTGCTGTACATAACTCATACCTTAGGATTAGGGTGCTTTGGACCTTGGACTTGGTTTGCTGTACATAATTCGTACCTTAGGATGAGGGTACATTGCACTATGGCTTGCTGTACATAACTCCTATCTTAGGATGAGTGTGCATTGTACCTGGGCTTGCTGTACATAACTCATACCTTAGGATGAGGGTGCTTTGGACCTTGGGCTTGGTTTGCTGTACATAACTCGTTCCTTGGATGAGGGTGTATTGCACTATGGCTTGCTGTACATAACTCGTACCTTAGGATGAGGGTGCTTTGGACCTTGGCTTGCTGTACATAACTCATACCTTAGGATGAGGGTACATTGGACCTTGGTTTGCTGTACATAACTCGTACCTTAGGATGAGGGTGCATTGCACTATGGCTTGCTGTACATAACTCATACCTTAGGATGAGGGTGCTTTGGACCATGGCTTGCTGTACATAACTCATACCTTAGAATGAGGATGCAATGGACCTTGGCTTGCTGTACATAACTCATACCTTAGGATGAGGGTGCATTGGACCTTGGCTTGCTGTGCATAGCTAATACCTTAGGATGAGGGTGCATTGCAACTTGGCTTGCTGTACATAACTCATACCTTAGGATGAGGGTGCATTGGACCATGGCTTGCTGTACATAACTCATACCTTAGGATGAGGGTGCATTGGACCTTGGTTTACTGTACATAACTCATACCTTAGAATGAGGGTGCATTGGACCTTGGCTTCCTGGACATAACTCATACCTTAGGATGAGGGTGCATTGGACCATGGCTTGCTGGACATAACTCATACCTTAGGATGAGGGTGCATTGGACCTTGGCTTATTGTACATAACGCATGCCTTAGGATGAGGGTGCATTGGACCTTGGCTTGCTGTACATAACTCATACCTTAGGATGAGGACGCATTGGACCTTGGTTTCCTTTACATAACTCATACCTTAGGATGAGGGAGCATTGGACCTTGGCTTGCTGTTCATAACTCATACCTTAGGATGAGGGTGCATTGGACCTTGATTTGCTGTACATAACTCATACCTTAGGATGAGGGTGCATTGGACCTTGATTTGTTGTACGTATCTCATACCTTAGGATGAGGGTGCGTTGGACCTTGCCTGGCTGTGCATTACTCATACCTCAGGATGAGGGTGCATTGGACCTTGGCTTGCTGTACATAACCCATATCTTAGGATGAGGGTACATTGGACCTTGGCTTGCGCTACATAACTCATACCTTAGGATGAGGGTACATTAGACCTTGGCTTGCTGTAGATAACTCATACCATAGGATGAGGGTGCATTGGACCTTGGCTTGCTGTTCATAACTCATACCTTAGGATGAGGGTGCATTGTACCTTGGCTTGCTGTTCATAACTCATACCTTAGGATGAGGGTGCATTGTACCTTGGCTTGCTGTACATAACTCATACCTTAGGATGCGGGTGCATTGGACCTTGGCTTGCTGTACATAACTCATATCTTAGGATGAGGGTACATTGGACCTTGGCTTGCTGTACATAACTCATATCTTAGGATGAGGGTACATTGGACCTTGGCTTGCTGTACATAACTCATACCTTAGGATGAGGGTGCATTGGACCTTGGCTTGCTGTACATAACTCATACCTTAGGATGAGGGTGCTTTGGACCTTGGACTTGGTTTGTTGTACATAACTCGTACCTTAGGGTGAGGGTACATTGCACTATGGCTTGCTGTACATAACTCATATCTTAGGATGAGGGTACATTGGACCTTGGCTTGCTGTACATAACTCGTACCTTAGGATGAGGGTGCATTGTACCTTGGCTTGCTGTACATAACTCATACCTTAGGATGAGGGTGCATTGTACCTTGGCTTGCTGTACATAACTCATACCTTAGGATGAGGGTGCTTTGGACCTTGGACTTGGTTTGCTGTACATAACTCGTACCTTAGGATGACGGTGTATTGCACTATGGCTTGCTGTACATAACTCATACCTTAGGATGAGGGTGCATTGGACCTTGGCTTTCTGTACATAACTCATGTCTTAGGATGATGGTGCTTTGGACCTTGGCTTGCTGTATATAACTCATACCTTAGGATGAGGGTACATTGGACCTTGGCTTGCTGTACATAACTCGTACCTTAGGATGAGGGTGCATTTGCACTATGGCTTGCTGTGCATAACTCGTACCTTAGGACGAGGGTGCTTTGGACCATGGCTTGCTGTACATAACTCATACCTTAGGATGAGGGTGCATTGGACATTGGCTTTCTGTACATAACTCATGCCTTAGGATGATGGTGCTTTGGACCTTGGCTTGCTGTACATAACTCATACCTTAGGATGAGGGTACATTGGACCTTGGCTTGCTGTACATAACTCGTACCTTAGGATGAGGGTGCATTTGCACTATGGCGTGCTGTGCATAACTCGTACCTTAGGACGAGGGTGCTTTGGACCATGGCTTGCTGTACATAACTCATATCTTAGGACGAGGGTGCATTGCACCTTGACTTGCTGTACATAACTCATACCTTAGATGAGGGTGCATTGGACCTTGGCTTGCTGTACATAACCCATATCTTAGGATGAGGGTACATTGGACCTTGGCTTGCTGTACATAACTCATACCTTAGGATGAGGGTACATTGGACTTTTCTTGCTGTACATAACTCATACCTTAGGATGAGGGTGCATTGGACCTTGGCTTGCTGTTCATAACTCATACCTTAGGATGAGGGTGCATTGTACCTTGGCTTGCTGTACATAACTCATACCTTAGGATGAGGGTGCATTGGACCTTGGCTTGCTGTACATAACTCATATCTTATGATGAGGGTACATTGGACTTTGGCTTGCTGTAGATAACTCATACCTTAGGATGAGGGTGCATTGGACCTTGGCTTGATGTACATAACTCGTACCTTAGGATGACGGTGCATTGCACCATGGCTTGCTGTGCATAGCTCATATCTTAGGAAGAGGGTGCATTGGACCTTGGCTTGCTGTACATAACTCATACCTTAGGATGAGGGTGCATTGGACCTTGGCTTGCTGTACATAACTCATACCTTAGGATGAGGGTGCATTATACCTTGGCTTGCTGTACATAACTCATACCCTAGGATTAGGGTGCTTTGGACCTTGGACTTGGTTTGCTGTACATAATTCGTACCTTAGGATGAGGGTCAATTGCACTATGGCTTGCTGTACATAACTCCTATCTTAGGATGAGTTTGCATTGTACCTTGGCTTGCTGTACATAACTCATACCTTAGGATGAGGGTGCTTTGGACCTTGGGCTTGGTTTGCTGTACATAACTCGTTCCTTGGATGAGGGTGTATTGCACTATGGCTTGCTGTACATAACTCGTACCTTAGGATGAGGGTGCTTTGGACCTTGGCTTGCTGTACATAACTCATACCTTAGGATGAGGGTACATTGGACCTTGGTTTGCTGTACATAACTGGTACCTTAGGATGAGGGTGCATTGCACTATGGCTTGCTGTACATAACTCGTACCTTAGGATGAGGGTGCTTTGGACCATGGCTTGCTGTACATAACTCATACCTTAGAAAGAGGATGCAATGGACCTTGGCTTGCTGTGCATAACTCATACCTTAGGATGAGGGTGCATTGGACCTTGGCTTGCTGTACATAGCTAATACCTTAGGATGAGGGTGCAATGCACCTTGGCTTGCTGTACATAACTCATACCTTAGGATGATGGTGCATTGGACCATGGCTTGCTGTACATAACTCATACCTTAGGATGAGGGTGCATTGGACCTTGGTTTACTGTACATAACTCATACCTTAGAATGAGGGTGCATTGGACCTTGGCTTCCTGGACATAACTCATACCTTAGGATGAGGGTGCATTGGACCATGGCTTGCTGGACATAACTCATACCTTAGGATGAGGGTGCATTGGACCTTGGCTTATTGTACATAACGCATGCCTTAGGATGAGGGTGCATTGGACCTTGGCTTGCTGTACATAACTCATACCTTAGGATGAGGACGCATTGGACCTTGGTTTGCTGTACATAACTCATACCTTAGGATGAGGGCGCATTGGACCTTGGCTTGCTGTTCATAACTCATACCTTAGGATTAGGGTGCATTGGACCTTGATTTGCTGTACATAACTCATACCTTAGGATGAGGGTGCTTTGGACCTTGGCTTGCTGTACATAACTCATACCTTAGGATGAGAGTACATTGGACCTTGGCTTGCTGTACATAAGTCATGCTTTAGGACGAGGGTGCATTGGACCTTGGCTGCTTGCTGTACATAACTCATACCTTAGGATGAGGGTACATTGGACCTTGGCTTGCTGTACATAACTCATTCCTTAGGATGAGGGTGCATTGGACTTTGGTTTGCTGTACGTAACTCATACATTAGGATGAGGACGCATTGGATCTTGGCTTGCTGTTCATAACTCATACCTTAGGATGAGGGTGCATTGGACCCTGGCTTGCTGTACATAACTCATGCCTTAGGATGAGGGTGCATTGGACCTTGGCTTGCTGTACATAACTCATACCTTAGGATGAGGGTACATTGGACCTTGGCTTGCTGTACATAACTCATGCTTTAGGATGAGGGTGCATTGGACCTTGATTTGCTGTACGTAACTCATGCAATAGGATGAGGGTGTATTGGACCTTTGCTTGCTGTACATAACTCATACCTTAGGATGAGGGTGCATTGGACCTTGGCTTGCTGTACATAACTCGTACCTTAGGATGAGGGTGCATTGGACCTTGGCTTGCTGTACATAACTCATATCTTAGGATGAGGGTACATTGAACCTTGGCTTGCTGTACATAACTCATACCTCAGGATGAGGGTGCATTGGACCTTGGCTTGCTGTACATAACTCATACCTTAGGATGAGGGTGCATTGTACCATGGCTTGCTGTACATAGCTCATACCTTAGGATGAGGGTGCATTGGACCTTGGCTTGCTGTACATAACTCATACCTTAGGATGAAGGTACATTGGACCTTGGCTTGCTGCACATAACTCATGCCTTAGGATGAGGGGGCATTGAACCTTGGTTTGCTGTACATAACTCATACCTTAGGATGAGGGCGCATTGGATCTTGGCTTGCTGGACATAACTCATACCTTAGGATGAGGGTGCATTGGACCTTGATGTTCTGTACGTAACTCATACCTTAGGATGAGGGTGCATTGGACCTTGATTTGCTGTACGTAGCTCATACCTTAGGATGAGGGTACATTAGACCTTGGCTTTCTGTGCATAACTCATACCTCAGAATGAGGGTGCATTGGACGTTGGCTTGCTGTACATAACTCATACCTTAGATGAGGGTGCATTGGACTTTGGCTTGCTGTACATAACCCATATCTTAGGATGAGGGTACATTGGACCTTGGCTTGCTGTACATAACTCATACCTTAGGATGAGGGTACATTGGACTTTTGCTTGCTGTACATAACTCATACCTTAGGATGAGGGTGCATTGGACCTTGGCTTGCTGTTCATAACTCATACCTTAGGATGAGGGTGCATTGTACCTTGGCTTGCTGTACATAACTCATACCTTAGGATGAGGGTGCATTGGACCTTGGCTTGCTGTACATAACTCATACCTTAGGATGAGGGTGCATTGGACCTTGGCTTGCTGTGCATAGCTAATACCTTAGGATGAGGGTGCATTGCAACTTGGCTTGCTGTACATAACTCATACCTTAGGATGAGGGTGCATTGGACCATGGCTTGCTGTACATAACTCATACCTTAGGATGAGGGTGCATTGGACCTTGGTTTACTGTACATAACTCATACCTTAGAATGAGGGTGCATTGGACCTTGGCTTCCTGGACATAACTCATACCTTAGGATGAGGGTGCATTGGACCATGGCTTGCTGGACATAACTCATACCTTAGGATGAGGGTGCATTGGACCTTGGCTTATTGTACATAACGCATGCCTTAGGATGAGGGTGCATTGGACCTTGGCTTGCTGTACATAACTCATACCTTAGGATGAGGACGCATTGGACCTTGGTTTCCTTTACATAACTCATACCTTAGGATGAGGGAGCATTGGACCTTGGCTTGCTGTTCATAACTCATACCTTAGGATGAGGGTGCATTGGACCTTGATTTGCTGTACATAACTCATACCTTAGGATGAGGGTGCATTGGACCTTGATTTGTTGTACGTATCTCATACCTTAGGATGAGGGTGCGTTGGACCTTGCCTGGCTGTGCATTACTCATACCTCAGGATGAGGGTGCATTGGACCTTGGCTTGCTGTACATAACCCATATCTTAGGATGAGGGTACATTGGACCTTGGCTTGCGCTACATAACTCATACCTTAGGATGAGGGTACATTAGACCTTGGCTTGCTGTAGATAACTCATACCATAGGATGAGGGTGCATTGGACCTTGGCTTGCTGTTCATAACTCATACCTTAGGATGAGGGTGCATTGTACCTTGGCTTGCTGTTCATAACTCATACCTTAGGATGAGGGTGCATTGTACCTTGGCTTGCTGTACATAACTCATACCTTAGGATGCGGGTGCATTGGACCTTGGCTTGCTGTACATAACTCATATCTTAGGATGAGGGTACATTGGACCTTGGCTTGCTGTACATAACTCATATCTTAGGATGAGGGTACATTGGACCTTGGCTTGCTGTACATAACTCATACCTTAGGATGAGGGTGCATTGGACCTTGGCTTGCTGTACATAACTCATACCTTAGGATGAGGGTGCTTTGGACCTTGGACTTGGTTTGTTGTACATAACTCGTACCTTAGGGTGAGGGTACATTGCACTATGGCTTGCTGTACATAACTCATATCTTAGGATGAGGGTACATTGGACCTTGGCTTGCTGTACATAACTCGTACCTTAGGATGAGGGTGCATTGTACCTTGGCTTGCTGTACATAACTCATACCTTAGGATGAGGGTGCATTGTACCTTGGCTTGCTGTACATAACTCATACCTTAGGATGAGGGTGCTTTGGACCTTGGACTTGGTTTGCTGTACATAACTCGTACCTTAGGATGACGGTGTATTGCACTATGGCTTGCTGTACATAACTCATACCTTAGGATGAGGGTGCATTGGACCTTGGCTTTCTGTACATAACTCATGTCTTAGGATGATGGTGCTTTGGACCTTGGCTTGCTGTATATAACTCATACCTTAGGATGAGGGTACATTGGACCTTGGCTTGCTGTACATAACTCGTACCTTAGGATGAGGGTGCATTTGCACTATGGCTTGCTGTGCATAACTCGTACCTTAGGACGAGGGTGCTTTGGACCATGGCTTGCTGTACATAACTCATACCTTAGGATGAGGGTGCATTGGACATTGGCTTTCTGTACATAACTCATGCCTTAGGATGATGGTGCTTTGGACCTTGGCTTGCTGTACATAACTCATACCTTAGGATGAGGGTACATTGGACCTTGGCTTGCTGTACATAACTCGTACCTTAGGATGAGGGTGCATTTGCACTATGGCTTGCTGTGCATAACTCGTACCTTAGGACGAGGGTGCTTTGGACCATGGCTTGCTGTACATAACTCATATCTTAGGACGAGGGTGCATTGCACCTTGACTTGCTGTACATAACTCATACCTTAGATGAGGGTGCATTGGACCTTGGCTTGCTGTACATAACCCATATCTTAGGATGAGGGTACATTGGACCTTGGCTTGCTGTACATAACTCATACCTTAGGATGAGGGTACATTGGACTTTTCTTGCTGTACATAACTCATACCTTAGGATGAGGGTGCATTGGACCTTGGCTTGCTGTTCATAACTCATACCTTAGGATGAGGGTGCATTGTACCTTGGCTTGCTGTACATAACTCATACCTTAGGATGAGGGTGCATTGGACCTTGGCTTGCTGTACATAACTCATATCTTATGATGAGGGTACATTGGACTTTGGCTTGCTGTAGATAACTCATACCTTAGGATGAGGGTGCATTGGACCTTGGCTTGATGTACATAACTCGTACCTTAGGATGACGGTGCATTGCACCATGGCTTGCTGTACATAGCTCATATCTTAGGAAGAGGGTGCATTGGACCTTGGCTTGCTGTACATAACTCATACCTTAGGATGAGGGTGCATTGGACCTTGGCTTGCTGTACATAACTCATACCTTAGGATGAGGGTGCATTATACCTTGGCTTGCTGTACATAACTCATACCCTAGGATTAGGGTGCTTTGGACCTTGGACTTGGTTTGCTGTACATAATTCGTACCTTAGGATGAGGGTACATTGCACTATGGCTTGCTGTACATAACTCCTATCTTAGGATGAGTTTGCATTGTACCTTGGCTTGCTGTACATAACTCATACCTTAGGATGAGGGTGCTTTGGACCTTGGGCTTGGTTTGCTGTACATAACTCGTTCCTTGGATGAGGGTGTATTGCACTATGGCTTGCTGTACATAACTCGTACCTTAGGATGAGGGTGCTTTGGACCTTGGCTTGCTGTACATAACTCATACCTTAGGATGAGGGTACATTGGACCTTGGTTTGCTGTACATAACTGGTACCTTAGGATGAGGGTGCATTGCACTATGGCTTGCTGTACATAACTCGTACCTTAGGATGAGGGTGCTTTGGACCATGGCTTGCTGTACATAACTCATACCTTAGAAAGAGGATGCAATGGACCTTGGCTTGCTGTGCATAACTCATACCTTAGGATGAGGGTGCATTGGACCTTGGCTTGCTGTACATAGCTAATACCTTAGGATGAGGGTGCAATGCACCTTGGCTTGCTGTACATAACTCATACCTTAGGATGATGGTGCATTGGACCATGGCTTGCTGTACATAACTCATACCTTAGGATGAGGGTGCATTGGACCTTGGTTTACTGTACATAACTCATACCTTAGAATGAGGGTGCATTGGACCTTGGCTTCCTGGACATAACTCATACCTTAGGATGAGGGTGCATTGGACCATGGCTTGCTGGACATAACTCATACCTTAGGATGAGGGTGCATTGGACCTTGGCTTATTGTACATAACGCATGCCTTAGGATGAGGGTGCATTGGACCTTGGCTTGCTGTACATAACTCATACCTTAGGATGAGGACGCATTGGACCTTGGTTTGCTGTACATAACTCATACCTTAGGATGAGGGCGCATTGGACCTTGGCTTGCTGTTCATAACTCATACCTTAGGATTAGGGTGCATTGGACCTTGATTTGCTGTACATAACTCATACCTTAGGATGAGGGTGCTTTGGACCTTGGCTTGCTGTACATAACTCATACCTTAGGATGAGAGTACATTGGACCTTGGCTTGCTGTACATAAGTCATGCTTTAGGACGAGGGTGCATTGGACCTTGGCTGCTTGCTGTACATAACTCATACCTTAGGATGAGGGTACATTGGACCTTGGCTTGCTGTACATAACTCATTCCTTAGGATGAGGGTGCATTGGACTTTGGTTTGCTGTACGTAACTCATACATTAGGATGAGGACGCATTGGATCTTGGCTTGCTGTTCATAACTCATACCTTAGGATGAGGGTGCATTGGACCCTGGCTTGCTGTACATAACTCATGCCTTAGGATGAGGGTGCATTGGACCTTGGCTTGCTGTACATAACTCATACCTTAGGATGAGGGTACATTGGACCTTGGCTTGCTGTACATAACTCATGCTTTAGGATGAGGGTGCATTGGACCTTGATTTGCTGTACGTAACTCATGCAATAGGATGAGGGTGTATTGGACCTTTGCTTGCTGTACATAACTCATACCTTAGGATGAGGGTGCATTGGACCTTGGCTTGCTGTACATAACTCGTACCTTAGGATGAGGGTGCATTGGACCTTGGCTTGCTGTACATAACTCATATCTTAGGATGAGGGTACATTGAACCTTGGCTTGCTGTACATAACTCATACCTCAGGATGAGGGTGCATTGGACCTTGGCTTGCTGTACATAACTCATACCTTAGGATGAGGGTGCATTGTACCATGGCTTGCTGTACATAGCTCATACCTTAGGATGAGGGTGCATTGGACCTTGGCTTGCTGTACATAACTCATACCTTAGGATGAAGGTACATTGGACCTTGGCTTGCTGCACATAACTCATGCCTTAGGATGAGGGTGCATTGAACCTTGGTTTGCTGTACATAACTCATACCTTAGGATGAGGGCGCATTGGATCTTGGCTTGCTGGACATAACTCATACCTTAGGATGAGGGTGCATTGGACCTTGATGTTCTGTACGTAACTCATACCTTAGGATGAGGGTGCATTGGACCTTGATTTGCTGTACGTAGCTCATACCTTAGGATGAGGGTACATTAGACCTTGGCTTTCTGTGCATAACTCATACCTCAGAATGAGGGTGCATTGGACGTTGGCTTGCTGTACATAACTCATACCTTAGATGAGGGTGCATTGGACTTTGGCTTGCTGTACATAACCCATATCTTAGGATGAGGGTACATTGGACCTTGGCTTGCTGTACATAACTCATACCTTAGGATGAGGGTACATTGGACTTTTGCTTGCTGTACATAACTCATACCTTAGGATGAGGGTGCATTGGACCTTGGCTTGCTGTTCATAACTCATACCTTAGGATGAGGGTGCATTGTACCTTGGCTTGCTGTACATAACTCATACCTTAGGATGAGGGTGCATTGGACCTTGGCTTGCTGTACATAACTCATACCTTAGGATGAGGGTGCATTGGACATTGGCTTGCTGTACATAACTCATACCTTAGGATGAGTGTGTTTTGAACCTTTGTTTGCTGTACATAACTCATACCTCAGGATGAGGGTGCATTGGACCTTGGCTTGCTGTACATAACTCATACCTTAGGATGAGGGTGCATTGTACCATGGCTTGCTGTACATAGCTCATACCTTAGGATGAGGGTGCATTGGACCTTGGCTTGCTGTACATAACTCATACCTTAGGATGAAGGTACATTGGACCTTGGCTTGCTGCACATAACTCATGCCTTAGGATGAGGGTGCAGTGAACCTTGGTTTGCTGTACATAACTCATACCTTAGGATGAGGGCGCATTGGATCTTGGCTTGCTGGACATAACTCATACCTTAGGATGAGGATGCATTGGACCTTGATGTGCTGTACGTAACTCATACCTTAGGATGAGGGTGCATTGGACCTTGATTTGCTGTACGTAGCTCATACCTTAGGATGAGGGTACATTGGACCTTGGCTTGCTGTGCATAACTCATATCTCAGAATGATGGTGCATTGGACGTTGGCTTGCTGTTCATAACTCATACCTTAGATGAGGGTGCATTGGACCTTGGCTTGCTGTACATAACCCATGTCTTAGGATGAGGGTACATTGGACCCTGGCTTGCTGTACATAACTCATACCTTAGGATGAGGGTACATTGAACTTTTGCTTGCTGTACATAACTCATACCTTAGGATGAGGGTGCATTGGACCTTGGCTTGCTGTTCATAACTCATACCTTAGGATGAGGGTGCATTGTATCTTGGCTTGCTGTACATAACTCATACCTTAGGATGAGGGTGCATTGGACCTTGGCTTGCTGTACATAACTCATATCTTATGATGAGGGTACATTGGACTTTGGCTTGTTGTACATAACTCATACCTTAGGATGAGGGTGCATTGGACCTTGGCTTGATGTACATAACTCGTACCTTAGGATGACGGTGCATTGCACCATGGCTTGCTGTACATAGCTCATATCTTAGGAAGAGGGTGCATTGGACCTTGGCTTGCTGTACATAACTCATACCTTAGGATGAGGGTGCATTGGACCTTGGCTTGCTGTACATAACTCATACCTTAGGATGAGGGTGCATTGTACCTTGGCTTGCTGTACATAACTCATACCTTAGGATTAGGGTGCTTTGGACCTTGGACTTGGTTTGCTGTACATAATTCGTACCTTAGGATGAGGGTACATTGCACTATGGCTTGCTGTACATAACTCCTATCTTAGGATGAGTGTGCATTGTACCTGGGCTTGCTGTACATAACTCATACCTTAGGATGAGGGTGCTTTGGACCTTGGGCTTGGTTTGCTGTACATAACTCGTTCCTTGGATGAGGGTGTATTGCACTATGGCTTGCTGTACATAACTCGTACCTTAGGATGAGGGTGCTGTGGACCTTGGCTTGCTGTACATAACTCATACCTTAGGATGAGGGTACATTGGACCTTGGTTTGCTGTACATAACTCGTACCTTAGGATGAGGGTGCATTGCACTATGGCTTCCTGTACATAACTCGTACCTTAGGATGAGGGTGCTTTGGACCATGGCTTGCTGTACATAACTGATACCTTAGAATGAGGATGCAATGGACCTTTGCTTGCTGTACATAACTCATACCTTAGGATGAGGGTGCATTGGACCTTGGCTTGCTGTACATAGCTAATACCTTAGGATGAGGGTGCATTGCACCTTGGCTTGCTGTACATAACTCATACCTTAGGATGAGGGTGCATTGGACCATGGCTTGCTGTACATAACTCATACCTTAGAATGAGGGTGCATTGGACCTTGGCTTCCTGGACATAACTCATACCTTAGGATGAGGGTGCATTGGACCATGGCTTGCTGGACATAACTCATACCTTAGGATGAGGGTGCATTGGACCTTGGCTTATTGTACATAACGCATGCCTTAGGATGAGGGTGCATTGGACCTTGGCTTGCTGGACATAACTCATACCTTAGGATGAGGGTGCATTGGACCTTGGCTTATTGTACATAACGCATGCCTTAGGATGAGGGTGCATTGGACCTTGGCTTGCTGTACATAACTCATACCTTAGGATGAGGACGCATTGGACCTTGGTTTCCTTTACATAACTCATACCTTAGGATGAGGGCGCATTGGACCTTGGCTTGCTGTTCATAACTCATACCTTAGGATGAGGGTGCATTGGACCTTGATTTGCTGTACATAACTCATACCTTAGGATGAGGGTGTAATGGACCTTGATTTGTTGTACATATCTCATACCTTAGGATGAGGGTGCATTGGACCTTGCCTGGCTGTGCATTACTCATACCTCAGGATGAGGGTGCATTGGACCTTGGCTTGCTGTACATAACCCATATCTTAGGATGAGGGTACATTGGACCTTGATTTGCTGTACGTAACTCATGCAATAGGATGAGGGTGCATTGGACCTTTGCTTGCTGTACATAACTCATACCTTAGGATGAGGGTGCATTGGACCTTGGCTTGCTGTACATAACTCGTACCTTAGGATGAGGGTGCATTGGACCTTGGCTTGCTGTACATAACTCATATCTTAGGATGAGGGTACATTGAACCTTGGCTTGCTGTACATAACTCATGCAATAGGATGAGGGTGCATTGGACCTTTGCTTGCTGTACATAACCCATACCTTAGGATGAGGGTGCATTGGACCTTGGCTTGCTGTACATAACTCATACCTTAGGATGAGGGTGCATTGGACCTTGGCTTGCTGTACATAACTCATACCTTAGGATGAGGGTGCATTGGACATTGGCTTGCTGTACATAACTCATACCTTAGGATGAGTGTGTTTTGAACCTTTGTTTGCTGTACATAACTCATACCTCAGGATGAGGGTGCATTGGACCTTGGCTTGCTGTACATAACTCATACCTTAGGATGAGGGTGCATTGTACCATGGCTTGCTGTACATAGCTCATACCTTAGGATGAGGGTGCATTGGACCTTGGCTTGCTGTACATAACTCATACCTTAGGATGAAGGTACATTGGACCTTGGCTTGCTGCACATAACTCATGCCTTAGGATGAGGGTGCATTGAACCTTGGTTTGCTGTACATAACTCATACCTTAGGATGAGGGCGCATTGGATCTTGGCTTGCTGGACATAACTCATACCTTAGGATGAGGGTGCATTGGACCTTGATGTGCTGTACGTAACTCATACCTTAGGATGAGGGTGCATTGGACCTTGATTTGCTGTACGTAGCTCATACCTTAGGATGAGGGTACATTAGACCTTGGCTTTCTGTGCATAACTCATACCTCAGAATGAGGGTGCATTGGACGTTGGCTTGCTGTACATAACTCATACCTTAGATGAGGGTGCATTGGACCTTGGCTTGCTGTACATAACCCATATCTTAGGATGAGGGTACATTGGACCTTGGCTTGCTGTACATAACTCATACCTTAGGATGAGGGTACATTGGACTTTTGCTTGCTGTACATAACTCATACCTTAGGATGAGGGTGCATTGGACCTTGGCTTGCTGTTCATAACTCATACCTTAGGATGAGGGTGCATTGTACCTTGGCTTGCTGTACATAACTCATACCTTAGGATGAGGGTGCATTGGACCTTGGCTTGCTGTACATAACTCATACCTTAGGATGAGGGTGCATTGGACATTGGCTTGCTGTACATAACTCATACCTTAGGATGAGTGTGTTTTGAACCTTTGTTTGCTGTACATAACTCATACCTCAGGATGAGGGTGCATTGGACCTTGGCTTGCTGTACATAACTCATACCTTAGGATGAGGGTGCATTGTACCATGGCTTGCTGTACATAGCTCATACCTTAGGATGAGGGTGCATTGGACCTTGGCTTGCTGTACATAACTCATACCTTAGGATGAAGGTACATTGGACCTTGGCTTGCTGCACATAACTCATGCCTTAGGATGAGGGTGCATTGAACCTTGGTTTGCTGTACATAACTCATACCTTAGGATGAGGGCGCATTGGATCTTGGCTTGCTGGACATAACTCATACCTTAGGATGAGGGTGCATTGGACCTTGATGTGCTGTACATAACTCATACCTTAGGATGAGGGTGCATTGGACCTTGATTTGCTGTACGTAGCTCATACCTTAGGATGAGGGTACATTGGACCTTGGCTTGCTGTGCATAACTCATATCTCAGAATGATGGTGCATTGGACGTTGGCTTGCTGTTCATAACTCATACCTTAGATGAGGGTGCATTGGACCTTGGCTTGCTGTACATAACCCATGTCTTAGGATGAGGGTACATTGGACCCTGGCTTGCTGTACATAACTCATACCTTAGGATGAGGGTACATTGAACTTTTGCTTGCTGTACATAACTCATACCTTAGGATGAGGGTGCATTGGACCTTGGCTTGCTGTTCATAACTCATACCTTAGGATGAGGGTGCATTGTACCTTGGCTTGCTGTACATAACTCATACCTTAGGATGAGGGTGCATTGGACCTTGGCTTGCTGTACATAACTCATATCTTATGATGAGGGTACATTGGACCTTGGCTTGCTGTACATAACTCATACCTTAGGATGAGGGTGCATTGGACCTTGGCTTGATGTACATAACTCGTACCTTAGGATGACGGTGCATTGCACCATGGCTTGCTGTACATAGCTCATATCTTAGGAAGAGGGTGCATTGGACCTTGGCTTGCTGTACATAACTCATACCTTAGGATGAGGGTGCATTGGACCTTGGCTTGCTGTACATAACTCATACCTTAGGATGAGGGTGCATTGTACCTTGGCTTGCTGTACATAATTCGTACCTTAGGATGAGGGTACATTGCACTATGGCTTGCTGTACATAACTCCTATCTTAGGATGAGTGTGCATTGTACCTGGGCTTGCTGTACATAACTCATACCTTAGGATGAGGGTGCTATGGACCTTGGGCTTGGTTTGCTGTACATAACTCGTTCCTTGGATGAGGGTGTATTGCACTATGGCTTGCTGTACATAACTCGTACCTTAGGATGAGGGTGCTTTGGACCTTGGCTTGCTGTACATAACTCATACCTTAGGATGAGGGTACATTGGACCTTGGTTTGCTGTACATAACTCGTACCTTAGGATGAGGGTGCATTGCACTATGGCTTGCTGTACATAACTCGTACCTTAGGATGAGGGTGCTTTGGACCATGGCTTGCTGTACATAACTCATACCTTAGAATGAGGATGCAATGGACCTTGGCCTGCTGTACATAACTCATACCTTAGGATGAGGGTGCATTGGACCTTGGCTTGCTGTACATAGCTAATACCTTAGGATGAGGGTGCATTGCACCTTGGCTTGCTGTACATAACTCATACCTTAGGATGAGGGTGCATTGGACCATGGCTTGCTGTACATAACTCATACCTTAGGATGAGGGTGCATTGGACCTTGGTTTACTGTACATAACTCATACCTTAGAATGAGGGTGCATTGGACCTTGGCTTCCTGGACATAACTCATACCTTAGGATGAGGGTGCATTGGACCATGGCTTGCTGGACATAACTCGTACCTTAGGATGAGGGTGCATTGGACCTTGGCTTATTGTACATAACGCATGCCTTAGGATGAGGGTGCATTGGACCTTGGCTTGCTGTACATAACTCATACCTTAGGATGAGGACGCATTGGACCTTGGTTTCCTTTACATAACTCATACCTTAGGATGAGGGCGCATTGTACCTTGGCTTGCTGTTCATAACTCATACCTTAGGATGAGGGTGCATTGGACCTTGATTTGTTGTACGTATCTCATACCTTAGGATGAGGGTGCATTGGACCTTGCCTGGCTGTGCATTACTCATACCTCAGGATGAGGGTGCATTGGACCTTGGCTTGCTGTACATAACTCATATCTTAGGATGAGGGTGCATTGGACCTTGGCTTGCTGTACATAACTCATACCTTAGGATGCGGGTGCATTGGACCTTGGCTTGCTGTACATAACTCATATCTTAGGATGAGGGTACATTGGACCTTGGCTTGCTGTACATAACTCATACCTTAGGATGAGGGTGCATTGGACCTTGGCTTGCTGTACATAACTCATACCTTAGGATGAGGGTGCTTTGGACCTTGGACTTGGTTTGTTGTACATAACTCGTACCTTAGGGTGAGGGTACATTGCACTATGGCTTGCTGTACATAACTCATATCTTAGGATGAGGGTACATTGGACCTTGGCTTGCTGTACATAACTCATACCTTAGGATGAGGGTGCATTGTACCTTGGCTTGCTGTACATAACTCATACCTTAGGATGAGGGTGCTTTGGACCTTGGACTTGGTTTGCTGTACATAACTCGTACCTTAGGATGACGGTGTATTGCACTATGGCTTGTTGTACATAACTCATACCTTAGGATGAGGGTGCATTGGACCTTGGCTTTCTGTACATAACTCATGCCTTAGGATGATGGTGCTTTGGACCTTGGCTTGCTGTATATAACTCATACCTTAGGATGAGGGTACATTGGACCTTGGCTTGCTGTACATAACTCGTACCTTAGGATGAGGGTGCATTTGCACTATGGCTTGCTGTGCATAACTCGTACCTTAGGACGAGGGTGCTTTGGACCATGGCTTGCTGTACATAACTCATACCTTAGGATGAGGGTGCATTGGACCTTGGCTTTCTGTACATAACTCATGCCTTAGGATGATGGTGCTTTGGACCTTGGCTTGCTGTACATAACTCATACCTTAGGATGAGGGTACATTGGACCTTGGCTTGCTGTACATAACTCGTACCTTAGGATGAGGGTGCATTTGCACTATGGCTTGCTGTGCATAACTCGTACCTTAGGACGAGGGTGCTTTGGACCATGGCTTGCTGTACATAACTCATATCTTAGGACGAGGGTGCATTGCACCTTGACTTGCTGTACATAACTCATACCTTAGAATGAGGGTGCAATGGAACTTGGCTTGCTGTACATAATTCATGCCTTAGGATGAGGGTGCATTGGACCTTGATTTGCTGTTTCTAACTCATGACATAGGATGAGGGTGCATTGGACCTTTGCTTGCTGTACACAACTCATACCTTAGGATGAGGGTGCATTGGACCTTGGCTTGCTGTACATAATTCATGCCTTAGGATGAGGGTGCATTGGACCTTGATTTGCTGTTTCTAACTCATGACATAGGATGAGGGTGCATTGGACCTTTGCTTGCTGTACACAACTCATACCTTAGGATGAGGGTGCATTGGACATTGGCTTGCTGTACATAACTCGTACCTTAGGATGAGGGTGCATTGGACCTTGGCTTGCTGTACATAACTCATATCTTAGGATGAGGGTACATTGGACCTTGTCTTGCTGTACATAACTCATATCTTAGGATGAGGGTGCATTGGACCTTGGCTTGATGTACATAACTCGTACCTTAGGATGAGGGTGCATTGCACCATGGCTTGCTGTACATAACTCATATCGTAGGAAGAGGGTGCATTGGACGTTGGTTTGCTGTACATAACTCATACCTTAGGATGAGGGTGCATTGGACCTTGGCTTGCTGTACATAACTCATACCTTAGGATGAGGGTGCATTGGACCTTGGCTTGCTGTACATAACTCATACCTTAGGATGAGGGTGCATTGTACCTTGGCTTCCTGTACATAACTCATACATTAGGATGAGGGTGCATTGGACCATGGCTTGCTGGACATAACTCATACCTTAGGATGAGGGTGCATTGGACCTTGGCTTGCTGTACATAGCTAATAACTTAGGATGAGGGTGCTTTGGACCTTGGACTTGGTTTGCTGTTCATAACTCTTACCTTAGGGTGAGGGTACATTGCACTATGGCTTGCTGTACATAACTCGTACCTTAGGATGAGGGTGCATTGTACCTGGGCTTGCTGTACATAACTCATACCTTAGGATGAGGGTGCATTGCACCTTGGCTTGCTGTACATAACTCATACCTTAGGATGAGGTTGCATTGGACCATGGCTTGCTGTACATAACTCATACCTTAGGATGAGGGTGCATTGGACCGTGGTTTGCTGTACATAACTCTACCTTAGGATGAGGGTGCATTGGACCTTGGCTTCCTGTACATAACTCATACCTTAGGATGAGTGTGCATTGGATCATGGCTTGCTGTACATAACTCATACCTTAGGATGAGGGTGCATTGGACCTTGGCTTGCTGTGCATAACTCATGCCTTGGGATTTGGGTGCATTGGACCTTGGCTTGCTGTACATAACTCATACCTTAGGATGAGGGTGCATTGGACCTTGGCTTGCTGTACATAGCTCATACCTTAGAATGAGGGTGCATTGGACCTTGGCTTGCTGTACATAACTTATACCTTAGGATGAGGGTGCTTTGGACCTTGAACTTGGTTTGCTGTACATAACTCGTACCTTAGGATGAGGGTGTATTGCACTATGGCTTGCTGTACATAACTCGTACCTTAGGATGACGGTGTATTGCACTATGGCTTGCTGTACATAACTCGTACCGTAGGATGATGGTGCTTTGGACCTTGGCTTGCTGTACATAACTCATACCTTAGGATGAGGGTACATTGTACCTGGGCTTGCTGTACATAACTCATACCTTAGGATGAGGGTGCATTGGACCATGTCTTGCTGTACATAACTCATACCTTAGGATGAGGGTGCATTGGACATTGGCTTCCCGTACATAACTCATACCTTAGGATGAGTGTGGATTGGATCATGGCTTGCTGGACATAACTCATACCTTAGGATGAGGGTGCATTGGACCTTGGCTTGCTGTGCATAACTCATACCTTAGAATGAGGGTGCATTGGACCTTGGCTTGCTGTACATAACTCATACCTTAGGATGAGGGTGCTTTGGACCTTGGACTTGGTTTGCTGTACATAACTCGTACCTTAGGATGAGGGTGTATTGCACTATGGCTTGCTGTACATAACTCGTACCTTAGGATGAGGGTGCATTGGACCTTGGCTTTCTGTGCATAACTCATGCCTTAGGATGATGGTGCTTTGGACCTTAGCTTGCTGTACATAGCTCATACCTTAGGATGAGGGTACACTGTACCTTGGCTTGCTGTGCATAACTCGTACTATAGGATGAGGGTGCTTTGGACCATGGCTTGCTGTACATAATTCATACCTTAGGATGAGGGTGCATTGGACCTTGGCTTGCTGTACATAACTCATACCTTAGGACGAGGGTGCATTGCACCTTGGCTTGCTGTACATAACTCATACCTTAGAATGAGGGTGCAATGGACCTTGGCTTGCTGTACATAACTCATACCTTAGGATGAGGGTGCATTGGACCTTGGCTTCCTGTAGATAACTCATACCTTAGGATGAGTGTGCATTGGATCATGGCTTGCTGGACATAACTCATACCTTAGGATGAGGGTGCATTGGACCTTGGCTTGCTGTGCATAACTCATGCCTTAGGATGTGGGTGCATTGGACCATGGCTTGCTGTACATAACTCATACCTTAGGATGAGGGTGCATTGGACCTTGGCTTGCTGTACATAGCTCATACCTTAGAATGGATAAACATTTTAAAATGTATACTGTACAATGGTGGATCCAGCAGGGATCAGGAGGTTCGGACCCTCACACACCCCCTCCCCCAAACCTAGAATGTTCAATGTATATGTTGAAAGTGGTAAAAAAAAAAGACATTGAATTGGTTTGATTTAGTCCGGACCCCCTTAAACTTCCACATCCTCCTTCCCTGCCAGCCAATTCTGGATCTGACCCAGCTGTCTGCAGTAGAAAAATTAAAACTAAAAGTGTCTGTAATGTCTGGTAGTTCATATTTGTCACATTCATCAACTATCATTTTTATTGTCATAATTCAATAAACTGGAATGTGTTATCTTCTACTATTACATTTGAAACTTTCTATTTATCTTAATTCTCAGCAGTCCTAAATGTCACTCTCTTTTCTTTATATTTATATATGCTATAATTTTACATTTGATGACTACAAATATTGTTCCATGTGAAATCATTGTGATTTCTTTAAAATAACTTTTGTGTTTTATGATCCTATGCAATTGTATTACACTGAATCACAATCAACAACATCAACTTTCAGAAGTGGCATTTAAAACTCTTCATGATCTACTGAGACGACATGGTTACACCTGCAGAATAAAAAAACCATTAAGTTATAGAGAAAGAAAATGAAGAACTAAAAATAATATCTATCTTTTCCAGAAATAGTTTATCATGCAAAAAGTTTTTTATAAAATGCAATTTAAAAATTATCTTTATACATATATGTTTTGGTGGCAACTACATGAAAAAATAGCATTATTCCAGAAATGTTTGCTGCGTGTATCATAATGTCATACCAAACAAGTGTGCACACAATAATGATGTACTGAAAAAAAATGTAATTAATTAAACATAGCATATCACAGATATGTACAGGTATGTTATATTACACCAGAATGTTAATACATGTTCATACTGTAATGTATGCATTACACATATATTTTGTAAAGCTTCCCTGATACCACTAACACATGATAATATATGTTTTATCAATTTTTTTTTTAAAAATGTTGCATGGAAATACCTGTTAAAATAGACACATGTACATTTTATTTGTACAAAATACATTTGGGACTTAATAAAAAAAATGTATATTCATTATCTCAGTTTTCATGAAGAAAATGTAAAGGAACAAAATAAAAAGAAATTTACACAAGATACCCTCTTTTCTAAATAATATCAAAGAATATCGGAACAGCTCATTTAGATAGATGTATTAAACAATCCAAATATTTTCGAACAGCCATAATATGTCATATATAATCTTTGATTGGATAAAGTTATTAAAGGTTGGGAGAATTTTATAACTTAATATGTATGTTTGCTGTTTTCGCCATTTTCGGGTAAAAAAAAACAAATTCGTGAATTATATTCTATCTCTTATTCATTTATAGAAACGGAGATCTATATATTTAGTTCGTGTAAATTTTCTGTGCGATTTTTTTTCATCTTTTTGTTTCAAATTTAACCCCATTTGACCCGCTTGAAAACGATATTTCTCCTTAAGACTATAACTATATTTTAGAAGAAGTTATGTTACTTACCGTGCATTGTTGACCTCCAAAGCCTGAGTACATCAATGCTAGACAACTATGTAATCAATTGATGGAACAATATGTCGGTAAATTGTATTGTTTGTTGCGACTTTGTGAAATACCCCTAGCCAAGCACCACACAACGTACAATAACTCTTCCCGCGCTATCCTGATTGCAAACTTAGAAAATATGGCCCGAATATCCAATGATTTCTACGAGCTCTTGTTGCTTATCCATTGAAACTTTGGCGACATATTTTTAGAGGAAGGTCCAGACTATTGATATATGGCTGAACATCTTTCACGGAAAATCGGCAAGTGTGTATACACACACTGTTTTGTAAACTTTTATATTTAACGTTCAGATTTCGACTCTTTTAAAATTATGTTCAACCGGATTTGTAAAATTGAAGTGCTTCCGCAAATCTTAAGCCATACTGATACATGAAGAATATTGGTTCAGAGATAGCTGTGTGGTTGTCAGTTGGTTTCAAACGTCCCACGTTTGATCTGGACGTCGCCATGTTTATTTACATCGTCTGCACATGACACACAGCCGTGAATATTCATAGATATTATACGTTATTTATATTACACTCGGATTTTTTTATTTTGAAAATAGAAAGTTTGGAATTTGTAATTTCATTAACTGGTACAACTTTTGCAACATAACGACTTAATTCTTCGGTATTTATGTTCAAAGAAATTATGTAACATAATGCGTAGGTGAGGGGGAAAGGGGTATGCGTAAAAAGCGTAAGTGAGGGGGAAAGGGATATGCGTAAAAAGCGTAGAAGAGTGGAAAGGTATTAATAGTTATTTCAGATTTATTTTGCCTCTTCGAAATAGTAAATGATCGACAAATGTTCTAATTTTGAACACAAATAGCCTTAAACCACATCACCAAACCCATAAACCCACAACACCAAACGGTGCAAACCCATACACAACAGAATATGATGATAGTTGTTCAAAGTTGTCCATACACTTCTCTTCTTTTGTCGTAGAAAATAAAATATGTTTTGGTAAAACAAATTTAGTTTTCTGTGTGGTGTATTGTAGATCATTGTGTGCCCATTTTTCATTTTTCTTTTGAACATTGTGTTGTCTGTCCTTCTATTACCGGCCTTTGATTACCTACTCCCATTGGTATCTTCAGAGTTTGAAGTTGTATATCCAATATATGCACTATGGATCAATGTATTTTGGACTTTTAGCAAAGATGGTACGGATATATTCATTGTCTGTGATGCTCACATCCCCCGTAATGATATGATCAGCTGGACTATATTTGAATGGAGAATTGTGTTAAGAACAATCAGGAGGTTTAGCTTTGAGGTCATCAATACTGACGTCCTGCAGTTGACATTTCTAGTGAGGTTTTCGTATTACTCAATCTTTAGTTTTCTGTTTAGTGTTTTGTAGATCGTTGTTTGTGCTTTTTTCTTTTTTTCTTTTGGCCATTGTGTTGTCTGTCCTTCGATTATTTTCAAACTCTTTTTATAATTAAATATTTTGTGTGAAGTGAATGGAGTGTAGGAATATGAAATGATAGGAACAGATTGATCTTTGAAATAAGGAGCCATAGCTCTAATAGATTTATGTCTACGGAGTAATGTACCTAAATTAGGATTGTTACTAGGGTGGTATACCTTTCTAGTGGAGCAGGAACTACTTGTCCTTCCGAGGCACCTGAGGTCACCCCCGGTTTTAAGTGGGGTTCGTGTTACTCGATCTTTGGTTTTATGTGTATGCTTTGTAGATCGTTGTTTGTCCTTTTGTACTTTTTCTTTTGACCATTGTGTTGTCTGTTCTTCAATATACGGATTCTGATTACCTCCTTGGTATCTTCAAACTCTTCTTTCTAGAATGCGAACTATCACAGAGGGGTTAGACTGATCGGATTGTCTAAAGTAATGATACGGAAATGCTAGTAGGCTGTTTTTGAATCCTTGTCGGTGACCACACACACGTGTGTTTACTTCCTTTATTTTTCTGTTTCTCCGATATATACTATACCACATAAGTTGCATCATTGCAGACCCTGATGTTATCAGACTTGCTTTGTTAAGTTGCTGGTAAAATATGTATCTGTAATTAAGATGTCAAAGGTCATGCATTTTGAGCTACCACACTTGAAAATGATATCGTGCTGTAAAGTGTTGTGATCTAAGAAGAGTTTGAAGATACCAAAGGGTTAATTAGAATCCGTATATCGAAGAACAGACAACACAATGGCCAAAAGAAAAAGTACAAAAGGACAAACAACGATCTATAAAACTAAAGATCGAGTAACACGAATCCCACTATAAACCGGGGGTGAACTCAGCTGCTCCAGAAGGGTAAGCAGTTCCTGCTCCACTAGTGACACCCGTCGTGTTAATCTAGTTACAAACCTGGTGATAGTCATGAATGAGGAAAGGACCGGGAAGTGTTTACGACAGGTGGAACATATCCGTGGTCATTTGTGACACAGATATTCCATAACGGCCATGCAACCAAGATGACAAGGAATTGAACAGAACACGAACGTACAGGCTTATAATTATCCGGACTTTTATACTGGAAACGTAGATCTTCTGATTGGACATATGAGGTGTTAGTCATGACCTCGTTTTGTTTGACATCTGAAATATAAGACGACACCATGTATATATGTACGTAATGTCGTCAGTTCCGAACCTTTTAATACTGGGCGGAATACGGACCTTTTAATACTGGGTGGAATACGAACCTTTTAATACTGGGAGGAATACGGACCTTTTAATACTGGGCGGAATACGGACCTTTTAATACTGGGAGGAATACGGACCTTTTAATACTGGGCGGAATACGACCTTTTAATACTGGGAGGAATACCTGGGGAGGATCCAGGATTTGTAATTAGGGTGGCGTGAGTAGGCGAGGGGTCTGGGGACCGCTTAAAGTCCCCAGCGGGTCCAAGGCAGAGCCCTGGTAGGGGGTTCAGGAGGGCTGAGTCCCCCGGAAGCGCTGGGGGTTTGAGGAATTATAGATATTTATTTGAACGACAATTTGGAACCAACCACACCATTTGTATCAGACCAAAAAACTTGACTTTGAATCTTAATTTTGTCGGATAATTGTTAACAGTATGTTTTTGTCAGATTATAAGAATCTAAAATAAAATTTTTCTTTAACAACCGTGATGCGAATTGTTCAACTCATGACTGGTCGATCAAGATATTTTTACCCATTAAAGAACTATTGGTTTAGTTTTAACGCATTCCTCATTTTACTAATTGGTCTGTACTACTAATTGGTCTGTACTTTCGGTGCTTGTCCTTTCGGTGGTTCTAGTTAATACTGCCCGTCCGGATGGAGCTTTTCTTTGCGTCGCTTGATTCATTCATTGAAAATGTATGATTCGACCGTTCTTGTTTATAGACAAACAAAAGCGGAAATTGTCAATACATAAACTTGTTGTTGATTTCTGATAAGCTAACGTAACTAAATTAGATGACCAGAATCGTTTCATGCAGCATTAATGTTAACATATTCGCCTTTGTTTGTCTATAAACAAGAACGAATCATACGTTTTCAATGAATGAACCAACGGCGAAACGAAAAGCTTCATCCGGACGGACAGTATACAGATCATTTATCAATGGGTAGAGCTTTTTAGAATGATATCCCAAATTTACTCCTAATATCCTTACTATTCATTTTGACTTACAGGTCACGAGTTAACCATTCATGAAAAAGTTGTTTGTTGAACTGCTTAATTAACGTTGTATAACATATGCTTTGCGAATTTTAGGGGGCGCACGCCCCGCTCTAAATCCGCCTCTGAATACGGACCTTTTAATACTGGGCGGACTACGGACCTTTTAATACTGGTCGGAATACGAACCTTTTAATACTGGGCAGAATACGGACATTTTAATACTGGGCGGAATACGGACCTTTTAATACTGGGCGATGTACGAACATGGCTGTCATTATGCAAATATGCTTTCGTAGAATGGAAGGAGTAGAAAAAGTAATGAGGGAAATTATCAGAAAATATCATTCTTTAGGGACATTTTTAATGTATACTGAACCGCATCATTGGTGTAACTGACAACGTGCCCGTCGCGAGTGTGGTAAATCGTGGGTTCGAGCCCCGTTTGGGTCAAACTAAAGAGTGTAAAGTGGTATTTCTAAGCACGCAGCATTAAGAAGTAAGAACAAAGACTGGTTGGCTCAGAATCAGAATGATGTGTCCAAGTGAAGTGACGTGTCTACCAGTGGACTGTTGTTTCAATGAGCTAGAACCATAACAATCCAAGTAAGTGTGTTGGTCTAAGGCAAATCTGACGTCATTATCTCATTGGAATAAAACTTGTTCTCGCTATATATGATATAGCTGAATAATGCTAAAATGAAGTTAACAATAACCACTCACTCAATGTATACTATGCGTACAACGTTGAAAAGTGCAAGATCCGGAAATCTCAGAAACACTTGGGTAACTCGTATTCAAGTCAAGTTCTTTGTTGTTGAAATCAATACATGAGGGGTGGCTGAGAAGAGCACAACTAGAGGTCAAACTGTTAATGTCAAAGGTCATAATAAACGTGTTCTATGCACATTGTCATATGATATCACATTTTTTATTTATGAAAAAATACGTGTACAATCACATACACAATCTATCTTATATTCATTATACAATGATATTAAAATGAATAAAACACTAAATTGAAATGGACTATCTTTATGAAATATGAAATAATTGTTCAATATTTACTGGGAAAACGAGCCGCTACATGCTTGACGTCATAAGTAAAAATACATTTCATTGCATACGAATGAGCTATAAATAGTTTTTGGTATCTATAGTGCAGTATTAGCATAATAATGGACAGCCATAGGTCGAATTTCATCGGTAGCTATAATTATTTAAGGACATCAATGAATATTCATTTTTGATGCCAATACCGCACATTATTATACAACTATAATGTTAATCCAATCAAAAACACCCATTTAAGACATGTGACCATACATTATTTTTCCCGTATTGTACAACTGGAAGCCGTATTTTTTCCGTATTGGACGTCCCGATAAGTTCGTATTTTTTCGTATTGTACATTATGTAAGGGAAGTAACTCGTTGATTTTTGTCGTTTGCTAGTAAACAAAACAAACCGGAAAATGAATGGAGCTTGTATAAATGGTGGAACATTCAATGTTAACATTAATCTACAACCAAATTAACTTGTTCGATATTTAAGTTTGAGGAAAAAAAAGAAAGTTGTTTAGAATAATTGTTGATCAGTTATTTTGCTGTTTTTAATTCATTTTTAGAGTTTACGAGATCTGTATTGATACAGAACATTTTCCTAACGAAATACTGTTGTGCAGTTGTTCTATTTAGACTGTATTAAAAGTTAAACATAAAATTGTTGTTATAGTATTGATCATTTCAGCTGTATAATAAATAGGTCATTATACAGTGTTATGTACACATGTCAAAATCTGCATTACAGTTAATTGAAAACTACCTTACTAACAGGAAACAATGCGTCAAAGTTGGTACCACACTAAGTAACTGGCAAGACATCTACAAAGGCGTACCACAAGGGTCAATTCTAGGTTCTGTACTATTTAACATCTTTTTAAACGACATTTTTCACTTTACCACAAGCAGCACACTTTATAACTATGCAGACGACAACACTCTCGCACATGCAGATGATAATATTGATAAAGTAGTTGAATATTTAGAAAAAGACAGTTTGGCATTAATAGAATGGTTTTCATGTAACCAGATGAAGACAAATCCTGATAAATTTCAGGCCATAGCTATTGGCAAAAAATCAATGGATAAAAATATTGTTCTTGATTTAGCAGGAAATAAAATTAAATGTGAAAAAGAAGTAAAATTACTAGGGGTTACAATTGATTTTGAACTTAAATTTAATTCTCATATTTCAAACATTTGTAAAAAAGCATCTAGGCAGTTAAATGTGTTAAAAAGGCTAGGTAAATATTTAAATAAATTGGGTAAATTAACCATATATCATTCATTCATATTGTCTAACTTTAACTTCTGTCCACTTTCATGGCACTTTTGTAGTGAAGCCAATACAAATAAAATAGAAAAAATTCAGGAGCAAGCACTAAGATTTATTTATAATGATTATAATAGTACATATGAAAACTTGTTAATAGTCTCTAAACTCCCAACATTAAAAGTGAGAAGACTGAGAACTATGGGCATTGAGGTTTATAAAATTCTACATCAAGAAAGTCCTTTATATTTACATGACTTAATCAAAATTAAAGATACTAAATATTGTTTTAGGTACGACAACATTACAGAAATCCCTTCAGTACGAACGACAAGGTATGGTCTAAAATCCTTTCGATATGCTGCTGCTAAACTGTGGAACGAGTTGCCAAACCACTTTAGAACACAAACATCTTTTAATCAATTCAAAAATTTAATAAACTCATGGAATGGCAACTCGTGCCGCTGCAATGCTTGCTGCTAGTATAAATTTTTCTAGAATAGACATTGCATGAAATTTGCCTTACTGCTGCCTTCTTGCTTTTGTATGCTTTTCAGTTTAACTTTAATTTATTTTAGTTTTTTATTTTAGTGCTTGGCTATTCTGCATGAATATTTTTAAAATATTTTTAAAGTATTCTTGAAATATTTTTGGAATATTTTTAAGATATGTTTTAGAGCGTGTTTTAAGAAGTATATAAATATTTTACTTTGTATGCTTTTCAATTAACTTGTGCTTTATTTATTTTAGTGCTTGGCTATTTATGCATGAACATTTTTAAAATGTTTTTAGAATATTTTTGGAATATGTTTTAAAAGTACATGAATATTTTATATGTGTTTTGAGTTAGTTTGCTTATTTGCTTGATCATAGACTGCTTGAAATTTGCATGAATGTACTTGTATGTGTAATGGGTGCTATAAATGTCTGCATCTATTTTGTGTTTTGACTTCTGGTCCTATGACAATAAGTACACAGAGAGGCACTGGCTGTGGAGGTCCAGAGGTCAAAACACAGAAATGTATGCATAAATATTATCCGGATATGTATTTAATTTTGTATTGCATGACATGTTTTATTGTGCTGTATTTAATTTATGTAATTTATTATGCATGTCGGTTTGAAAAGCTCTTGAGAGCTTATGTTGATTGCTATAAAATGTACCGACTTTAAATAAAACTTTTTGATTTGATTTGATTTGATTTGATTTTGACAATATGGAAAGATATTGTACTCGTCCGTATTGTATTGAAAACCCGTGGCGTCTCGTTCAATACGGTTTTCAATACAATACAGACTCGTACAACACTGTATAATACCATTTAACTCGTATTGTACAAGACCTGAATACAGGAAAAGGAACAGTTTGAAGATACCAAAGGGGTAATCAGAAGCCGTAAATAGGAAAAGATTATATTATATAATATCATATTATACAATTATTGACTTTTGTTGCGGTTAATATAAGGATCTATCGTTCTAAGCCTAAGCCTCGGTAAATATCATATATCTTGGAACGATAGATCCTTATATTAATCGAAATGAAAGTCAGTAATTGTTTTATTATATGAAACTGTTATTAATGTCCTCTGGGTCATGTTTTATAAATTGGCATTAAAACACTACATGTGTTTTTTTTCTGTGTAAATGTTAATGGTAACAAGAAAGGTTTGTGCATACTACAATGATTAATTTAGATCGTTCCAGAGGAGCCTTTGGAACGTTATATTAACCTCACGTGACGCTAAAATTAAAAGTAGGGGTTTTCCGATTTTAGAGTCACGTGAGGTTAATATAACGTTCCAAAAGCTCCTCTGGAACGATCAAAATTAATCTTTGCGGAAATTGAAGGCTTAGAAAGTATTCATCGAGTTCTATCAAGAACAAATTTCATGCTTTTAGCCAATCAGATAAAAGAAATAGTCATATGTCATGTCATGTAAAAAATTAGGCATATGTGATAAATACTGAATATTACATGTCAAAATCTGTATCACACGCCGCATCAACCCTAGAACCCTATATCACCCTAAGGGTCACCGGCCCGAGGGGGTGATACAAGTCGAGGGTTGATACGGCATGTGATACAGATTTTGACATGTAATGTTCATTATATCATATATTTCAACCATGTCTTTGATAATACATGTATTAAACTATTTAGATATTCACTATATTTCCATCTGAATAGAGTTACTTCCCCTTTCAAATTTATCATTTTTAAATTTCTTTCATATGTATTCAAATTGCTATATTTTTAAGTTTTGGTCCAATTCTAATATTTATATACATCCATAACAATTCCAAAAATCTGAAAAATTTATTGTAAATTAAAAAATTTTTGGTTAATTTGAATTTTTTGTAACCAAATCTTACCTACTGTAACACTTTTCAAATTTAAAAAGATATATATATATGTTGTTGAGCACTCATTTTAGTTGTGTTGTAAGAAAGGAGAGAAGGTTAGCACTCCCCTTTGCATAAATGAAATACTTTTAAATATTACATTACATTATTATATATATAGATGTACTTCGTAAAAAGGATCAATATAACGTAAAAAGGATCAATATAACGCGGCTTTCGAAGAAGACACCCATACGATATAGGCTTGGGACAATCATTGATATATACAATATACGTACATAATGTACGGTAAATATAAAATTTATTTGTACAAGCTTTAGAAACGGGCAGAATAGCGAAACATCGGCGAGCTTTTCAGGCCTGTTTCGCAGCGAGTACACATGAATTTTATATTTAACGACAATGTACGTATATTGTGTTTATCCTGCAATGTCAAAAAAGTCGGAAAACTTGTCAGATTTAAACAAAAAGGACAGAAACAAGCGTCATTCCTCGCCTTTCATAAATGTTGTCAAGGGTGTCCTCTTCGTGGTCCGCGTTACATTAGTACCATTTTCATACTTGTCTGCGCCCTCCGCTGTAAATAGCTACAGGGTACCAGGAAAGTTTATTCGTAGGCTGAAAAGTTTATTCGTCTAGTACGAATAAAGCAAAAATTTATTCGTATAGCATATTTGTACTGCAAATGTACTGATTGCAGGATAAAATGCATATACAAAACACCTGTATTTAAACAACATTATTAAGAAAAAAACTGGTGGAACGAGCTAATCTGGGTCACGGGTCACTGTAATCGGGCGGCTGTATCGAGAAACAGATACGGTGTTGAAAAAACTGTAGATACTCATAAAATATTGATAAATGCAATAAAATTTATGTTTGTCTTCAAGAAATATGATAGAAAAAAACCATGTGTGAAGTTTTATGACGAAATATCTCTGATTTCTATGTAAATTTACGAGTTGAAGTTGCGCTGTATCGAGAAACAGATACGGTGTTGAAAAAAACTGTTGTTACTCATAAAATATTGATAAATACAATAAAATGTTATGTGTGCCTTCAAGAAATATGATAGACAAAACCATGTGTGAAATTTTATGACGAAATATCTCTAATTTCTATGTAAATATACGAGTTGAAGTGGGGAAACACCCACAGGTCAACATTATTAAGAAAAAAACCGGTGGAACGAGCTAATTTGGGTCACGGGTCACTGTAATCGGGCGGCTGTATCGAGAAACAGATACGGTGTTGAAAAAAACTGTTGATACTCATAAAACATTGATAAATGCAATAAAAATTTTTGTTTGTCTTCAAGAAATATGATAGACAAAACCATGTGTGAAGTTTTATGACGAAATATCTCCGATTTCTATGTAAATTTACGAGTTGAAGTCGGGAAAGACCCACAGGTAATTTTAGTCATGTATTTTTATCTTGGACAAGAATAATGAGCGTCCTGATTGGATGGCCGATTTAAAACACACTGACAACGCATGATAAAAAGATGCGTGTAAAAGAAATCTATGTTATATTTATTCATTTGTTTGATTCTGGAATATTGTTGATCATTGATTTAAACAAGAAAAAAGGGAAAGGGGGTGGGTTGGTCGGGTGAATTTTATTTGTGAATTTCACAGTTAAATAAATGTTATGTTTCGACAGCTTAAAGAGAAAAATAAAAATTTGTTACGACTAAAGCTTAAATCAGCCTTAAAAATTGAACAAATATCAGTGGTTTTGTAAACGAGATTTACTTTAAATAGACAATCTGAATTTATTATTTATTAATTTATTATTAATGATACAATTTTATATCCCTTGGGAGGGGGAGGGGAAGGGGGAGGGGAGGGGGGGGGGGGGGGGGGGGCTGGGGCTATGATGAAAATTTGAAACAAAAACACAGGACCAGACTTTAAGCAAAAATAATAATCCAGAATTAGTTTTTTATTAAAAAATCCAGGACCCCTGTATCAACAATTTTTTTTTATCTTTTAAAGTTAATAATATGATATATTGACATCCACACTTGCCCTTTGGACAGCACATTTCTGTGTCCACACTTGTTTAATCTAAATATATGATAAAATGAAATACAAAAAGTACAATACTGTCGAAACGTGCTCAAAATCGTAGAAACAAAGAAAAAAATAGATACAGCTAACCTACATTACTTTCTTGGCTTTGCACAGACACTTTAATAAAAAGTGGCGGGAATAAACTGTCAAAGAAAGTGCTTTCTTTTAAATATTGAACCAATAGAAATATTACTAGCAATGCATAGGTGTGAAACCAATAATTAATTCCTGATCCTGATCCTAAAGGTCGCAATTGACGATACTGGTCCCAGAGTACTGATTTTTTTCTCTTTGGTGCTTTACTGTCTCACTGTAATTTCTCTTTGTACTGGAGTATTGAGTTGCTTAGGCTCAGGATCGGGGTACAGGGCTTGCTACTTCTGGGAAGTGCCCTGTACTTTTGATGAATTCCTCCAAGAATGTTAATTTCTTTTGATGTTTCTCTTTATTGGAGTCTCTAGTCAGGAGATGAAGTAGGTCAAAATTTCATCTATGGTCTTTAATTGCACTGTGAGTTTGGCTCTCTCATGATCGTAAATGTGGCAGTGCAATATGTAGTGTTCAGTGCTTTCTTCTTCTCCACAGTCGCATAGTGGCATGGGGGACCCACCTATGTTATTCAATATTTGTTTAGTCTGCTGTATCCTGTTCTCATCTCTGTCAAAACTCTGCCTAACTGTGGGTTTGGCATATCTAAATGGCTGGCATTTCCAACCTGCTAATTGGCATCAGGTCATAGAGTTGTTTCCCTGATTCGCTGATGGTCCATCTATTCTGCCATTTTATTTTAGTTGAAGTATTCACTGCTTGCTTAACATCTGACATGGTGATGACATTATACTGTTCATTTAGGGACATTGATTCTTTTGCTGCTTCCTTTGCCAGTTGGTCCGCTATCTCGTTCCCGGCTATATTAGCATGGCCTGTGATCCAAGATAGGGTTGTTCGCATTCCGTATCTCATCAATGTCCCTATATTTTCCTTAATGTCAGAGATCGTGTCAATGTAGTTTGATGACTTCCAGTTGAGTCAGGATACCTACTGCAGTTTGGCTGTCTGACAAGATCTTGATATCAGTGAACCCACCCTTTAATGCAGCTATGCAGTGTTCTAATACCACGAGCATTGCCACAAGCTCTGCCAGCAGTATGGATCCTCTTTGTGCTACCGGTCTCTTGAGGCTGATTCCTTCGTTGTCACCTGGATATAGCACTGCTCCAGATCCACATGGTCCAAGGTTACCCTGATATGAGCCATCTGTAAATGCGACTATTGTGATGTCTGTTGGATCTCCAATAAGATCTTTTACAACCTCTTTGCTTTCCTCAGTCTGTTCAGCTGTTCTGTTTTTTGAGCTACCTAATCGGCTCCAGTAGCTTGGCGCTCTCAACATCATGACATCCACCCCTGCCTTGTATGTGAATTCTGGCTCTATGAGTTTAATGTCTACTTTTGTTGCTTTGAACATGTCTACTGTTTGGTTGATTCTTTAAGGGTTTGTTTTATTAAATTTGTGTTTTTTCGAGCCTACCTGGCCATTTTATCTTAAGTTTAACCTTTCTAAGACCATATATTTTCTGAAACGTATATGATTCCTCTACGTTCTGTCAAAATATCGGGGCATGTTTAAAATCTTGCAGTGAAATGCCATGCTACGAAAAACACCTACTCTAAAAATAGCTCGGTCATCCCCAAGAAATTCAGTATTTATAGGTCATGCATCAAATCCTCCATAGAGGTATTAAAATACAATTAAGTCCATCAAATTTGGGCTCAAAATAATCCCTATATATTTAACTTCAATTATCTATTTTAATTAGTCCATTCCATTCAGTAGTTTTCACAATACTAAAAAGTGAAAGGAACCTTTTTCTTGAAAAGGGACTACTTTCGTATATGTTCTAAGCTCTGATTGGTGAATTAGTGGTTTGACACCTGTATAAGAGAGAAATAAATTTTCAAAATAATCAAATTTATATAAAATCCAGCATACAACAGCTAGTTTTTGATTCGACGTTTGCTTGGAAAATCATCTAGCCAAAACCAAGCTTTCATTTGCACTTGCAGCAATGTTAACTTAAGGCAACAATGGCAGCAGAAAGTGGAGACAACCGATTTGGCACTTTAAAGAAAGATTAATTCAAATACCTTTTGGAGAATGTTGGATAGCTTACCACCAAGAGAGCTACTGTTTATGTTGGATCGTGCACAAATATTCTGGATCAAAGTTATAAGGAACTAAACCCATATTTTGCCTGATTCCATATTGACTATCATTTAGTAAATGTACATTTTTGTCACTGGTTGATAATGTGCATTGTGTTGATAACTGATGCTCTAATTAATCTGAACAGACATACTGACGTCACTACCTTTGTCAATATGGCAGCTGTCTTGCAGGCAGGAAATTGATAATATTTGATCTTAACATACCCAATTAATAGCTTTCTGTGCTTATTTTGACCTGAAAATTTAGTTTATTACTTTATAATAATAAAATAATTACATTTTCATAACACTACATTATGATGAGGCCTCTTTCCCATTTAATAAATGCTTCATGTTTTAATAAAAGACGTAGATATAAAATTTAGTGTGCACGACGCGTTCCTGGAATAACCGTCATCAGGTACGCTCAAAATCGAAAGATTGAAAAGCCAAAAGATTAATTTTTTTTAGCAACAAGACCTAAGGGCCTAAACAGGACAGCCAAAATCGACCAAGGTCACCTATATTGAATGGTGTAATGGATTTATAAATCACAACTTTGCATAGAATAATATTATATTATATATGTAATAATACAGATGTATCCTTTTTATTCCAGTCAATACATGTTATTATTAACCCATGAATATCGACCTCAGACTTCATATTGACCTCATTGTAATTGTATATTACAGTGAAACCTGAATAAACCAGAATCCTGGATCAACTGAAATTTTAAAGAAAGTCCCAATGTAGAAACATATTTTATTTAACCTGTTTACCTGTCTATTCCAAGCACAAAATCTAGTCTCAATGAGGCTAAGCTTAGACAGTTTTCACAGTATTACTGCCGTCTCTTGTAAATATTTGCAATAAATCCAGACTTAATGATCGAACCATCTGATGTAAATGTTATATACATATATTGACCCGTTGTATGAACTGATGATGGTTTACTCGATCCACTTGACTTAGCTAATTGTGTGTCACTACTAGACGGTCCATCATACACCTGCAAAAATATCATAGCAATATCACGTGGAATGCCATATTTGGATTAGTTATGCTATTTTTACTTATTTAAGCATACTTGCATCAAGTACAATTTCATGCCACATGCGATTTCATACCAGATGTTGTGGTGTCCAATACGTCTCGTCTCGACTATTTGAACAACATGGCGGGAATTCAAAAAATGCAGGAACTGGTTACACTTAGCGAGCCCATGTGTTCAGCCCCAGTTTTTGTTTGGGTTCGTGTTGCTCATTTTTAGTTTTCTGTGTTATATGTTTTGTTTGTCTTCGTCCTGTGTCTTGTGTGTCCAATGTTAACAATATCTCTAGATTGTCCATCTTGATTGCCCCTTGGGTTTTCTCTAACATTTATTAACTACCTACAGTGTGTCCTGTCTCTTGTGTGTCCAATGTTAACAATATCTCTAGATTGTCCATCTTGATTGCCCCTTGGGTTTTCTCCAACGTTTACTTGCATCGGTCAACCAATAGTGGAGCAGGTATTGCTTACCATTCCGCAGCACCGGAGTTCATTCTCGTTTTTTTACTAGGCTGGTGTTGCTCAAATTTTAGTTTTCTGTTTTAAGTGTTTTATAGATCATGGTTTATTCTTTTTATTTTGGTCATTGCACTCTCTGTCCTTCTTCGATTTACAGCTTCTGAGTACACCTTTGGTATCTTCAAACTTTTCTTCGACAAATGTGCTTCAGACATTACTGCTAATTTTTAGCCGTGCGAGCTATTTTGATATTCTATTACAATGCACTAAGCTTTTCATACCCCCTGCAACGAAGTTGTAGGGGGTATACTGGTTTCACCATGTCTGTCCGTTTGTAGACAAATCCTATGTCGTACGATAACTTGAGTTGTGTTTCTTAGAATCTTTTAAAATTTTATCACCTGTTTACTGATGAAGAGAGGAGGATCCCTTTCAATTTTGACAATTTTCACTTTTGCCGTTCCAGAGTTATTGGACTTGATATGATAGAAAATAGGATTTTTACCCTATGTCGTATGATAACTTGAGAAGTGTTTCTCAGAATGTTTTGAAATTTTATCAGCAGCATACCGGTGAAGAGAGGAGGATCCCTTTCATTTTTGACAGTTTTCACTTTTGCCATTTCAGAGTTATTATACTTGATATGACAGAAAGTAGGGTATTTTACCCTATATGTCGTACAACAACTTGAGTAAATGTTTCTCAAAATCTTTTTAAATTTTATTAGTGACTTAATTGTGAAGAGAGGGGAATCTCTTCGGAAACTGCAGGGATGCCAACAACCACGATTTCGGCAGAGTATTTCCGATTTTCAAACCCTTAATCCGACCTCCGATATAATAAACGTGTACTCTGACGTTTTCAAAATCTGGATTTTTTTTCGTGTCCGGTACCGTAATACAGCTTTCAATTATTATTTATCCGGAAGACGCTTGACTTGCAGTACATAATTTTGTACATTATACAATTGCGTGATTCAGACTTTTACAATGGGATAATCATTGGCTGGGTAATAGAAGAGGGTCCCTTTCATTTTTGGTCAGAACAATCAGTAATGTTTTGGTTATGGAAATAGGTTGGACAGATGTGGGGAGCGGGGGGTATATCTTAGTGAGTTGTGCTCACAGTAAAACAAATAAAATTATTGTTGATAAATCAAATCTGTGTTCAAAGTTTTTATTTCATCAGAATCTGTCACAATGTTTTTTTTATTTCATATGTTCTATCTATTGGGATCCTAGATATATTACTCAGTTTTGCCAGGGGTTGTCATGGCCGTGATCGTATGGGGGTTGGATTTACAACTACCTATGAAATCAGTGGCTATCACCACTGATGTTGTGTGTTCGACTTCCGCTCAGGGCGAGGTGCACAACATTATGTGATAAAGTTTATCAGTGACTTGCAACAGTTCATTGGTTTTCTCCGGATCCTCTACCAATAAAACTGACTGCCACGATATAAACGAAATATTGTTGAAAGTGGCATTAAGCATCACCCAACACACAAATATTACTCAGCTTCCAATGTTCATCATGAGTGTGCCCGAGTTATACATATATACCTTAGTATAACTCACTCACTCACTCACTCACTCATTCTTCAAACTTTGATATTTAGTTAGTGATAGAAATAATGCCATGCACTTACCGTTGCGAAATCATACCCAGATACAATATCAAAAGACTCATATTTTAATATTAATATATATCCATATCCTCCATAATACTTCCATCTTAAATTCATATTGTTTACATATGGAGAATTGTAAATCGTACCAACATACATTTCTGGCTTATCTACAAGAGAAAATATAACATATAACTGTGTTTGCCCGGTTATGTTTGAGGGTTGTCATTTTACTAAGATGGGAAAGCACTTGTATGACTTCATTATTTCACTAAGGGGAGAGGGGAGGTAATTAGCACTAAGAGGGGAGGTAACACTTGCACGGCCTCATCATTTCACTAAGGGGAGAGATTTTGGCCGAACTCTGGAATGTCACCATATTGTACAACCTACAATATCTACGTACTCTGGAATGCCACCATATTGTACGACCCACGATATCTACGTACTCTGGAATGCCACCATATTGTACGACCCACGATATCTACGTACTCTGGAATGCCACCATATTGTATGACCCACGATATCTACGTACTCTGGAATGCCACCATATTGTACGATCCACGATATCTACAAACTCTATAATGCCACCATATTGTACGATCCACGATATCTACGAACTCTGGAATGCCACCATATTGTACGACCCACGATATCTACAAACTCTGGAATGTCACCATATTGTACGACCCACGATATATACGAACTCTGGAATGCCACCATATCGGATGACGTTCATGTCGCTAGCAGTAACACAACAGGTGCTACTAATGGAACTGTTAATCATTCTGTGGCACACGAGTTCTTAGTTTTTTAGTGGGATTCGTGTTGCTCCATTGTTAGTTTTTCTGTGTAGTATTGTATAGATCATTGTTTGTTCTTTGTGATTAATCGAAACCTTTTACTTTAGTAAATAGTTAAAAAGGTGTCTGATCTGATCTTTTTATTCATAATTACCTAAAGAACATCTATTCAATGTCAAATATCTATTTCTGTCTACCTTGACTATTAGTCTTGCATACCAGTGATTTTTTATATGTACCCGCCTCCTCCCCCTTTCCTTTTGCAATATTACTGTGTTGCTATCATTTACCACACAAATTACAATAACTCATATTTGTGTAATCTTCAGCAGAAGTAAGATGTCTCTGCCAATTTGCTCAACGGTCCAACTATATATAGCTAGGGAATGAAAATATAGCATAAACATATATTGACACTGACACTGACAGTCAAAAACTGAAGAAAATAAGGTATTGCATGTAGATAGTCATAAACATTCTGACATCTACAGGTAAAAATGACAAACTCAGTATATCTCCAAAACAAAGAAATCTCAAAGTCAAAATATTCGGAACCTTGGGCGCTAATATATTAGCGAAAAAAAATTAATGAACCAACCAGATGACAGGTTCTCATACCTAGCTCTTTACACATTAGGTCCCCTATTTTATTCAACAACCCCCCTCCCCCCGAGTCAGATTATTGTTTTCACACAAAAGTTATATTAATAATTTGCATATTTTAGGTCTATTCGTTCTTGTTTTATTCTCTCTATAAAGTTTGGTCCACTGTAGAGCAAAATGTTAGTCCCTTTACATTATATCATTAACAGCGTCAACCTGTGTCATCTTAATTATTGTCTGCCAATACGTGTTCACCACGAATATGGTTGAAACACTACCCACTTGCCGCTTTAAAATCAATTTTACATGTCCATCGTGGCAGCAACAGAGGAATGGATTTCCTAAAACAAATGATTCTTAACCCTTATCTTTTAGATTTTTTTTTAACTTACCTTGACACTGATTCCCAGAGAATCCATCCCGACAGGAACACATGTAACTACGTCCAGATATTGAGCAGGTTCCTCCATTCTTACAAGGTGTACTATCACAGACATTCACTGTATAATACAATAAACAATTGTACTCAAACACAACATGAAATTCAACTCAAACACAACAATAATTTGAATTCAAATATGACTTCAATATTGAACTCAAATACAACATAAAATTAACACAAAAACATGACTTTGAACTCAAACACAAGATGAACTTGAATTGAAGCACAACATGAATTCCAATGCAGAGAAAACTTGTATTTGAACCCAAAGAACATTTATTTGTACTCAAACACAACACGGTTTTGTACTCAAGCACAACATGAAATTGAAACCTAACTTAGCATGCATTTGAACTTAACACAACTTGTATTTGAACTCACACAACATTAATTTGCATTAAAGCACAACATGAGTTTGAACTCAAACAGAACATGAATTTGAAAGCAAACTTAACTTGTATTTGAACTCAAACACAATATTAATTTGCATTAAATCACAACATGAGCTTGATTTCAAAATCAAAATAGATTTGAACTGAAATAAAACAAACATTTACCTCTATAATTACGCCATGATCTTTTAGACTTAATTTTATCTACACTCAAACCACATTGTTAAATAAATATTAAATGTACCTTGACACTGGTTCCCAGTGAATCCATCCCGACAGTAACACGCATAACTTCGTCCTGATATTGAACACGTTCCGCCATTCTTACAAGGTGTACTATCACAAATATTTACTGAATAATACAATAAACAATTGTACTCAAATACAACATGAAATTAAACTCAAACACAACAAGAATTTGAACATAAACACAACATGACTTTCAGTTCTCAGCTTATCGTGAATTTGAACTAAACCCCAATGTGAATCAGAACTAAATACAACACGAATTTGAACTAAAATACAACAACAATTTGACCTCATACACAACGTGAACTTGAGCTCAAACACAACATGAATTTGAATTCAAGCACAATATACATTTGAACGCAAACACAACATGTACTTGAACTTAAACACAACATGCATTTGCACATGAACAAAAGTGGCATTTTCTGCAATAAATAACGTAATACATACCATGAATTTGAACTTACAAACAACATTAATTTGACCTCATGCTGCAAAATGAATTTGAAAGCAACAACAGTATGTTTTTGAACTTAACACAATGAGATTTAAAACTGTATTTTTAAATCCGTTTATCCATAGTGATCAGGCTATTGTTGTTTTCTGTTGTAATAGAAGTTCTTTTTGGTATTTGGGGAACCTAAAATTTATATTTGGAGATTATATTACGTCACATCCTTTTTCTCGAAGATTCCAAGAAGAAAAGAAGTGGTTGAATTTGAGGATTTTTTTTTTTTTTATAAACCCTCCCAAATATCTCACCCAGTTTGAAATGTAATGTATGGAATGTAAATATGTTGCTTGGGTCTCTTGTTGATGAGATATTGAATGTAGACATGTTATGTTAAGTCTCTTGTTACAAGATACTGCTGCTGTGTCCATATATTTTTCAGGAGTTGAGCTGAAGTCTGTATTTGTGCCTGGGACATTGTAGCGGTTATAGACCGTTTGATAGCAGGATTTTGAACATCCGCAAGTCGCTCCACAGAGTGTCGTTGCGTTAATTATGGAACAATTTTAAAGTAGTTAAATTTTACAGACTTCGTTTATGTTGTTGGAACTTGAATGGCACAATTCTCTGTGCTGAAACAGCATTCAGTTATATATTATGTTCATAGACTTTGTTCAAATGTCGTTACCATTTAAATTAGCCTCTGATTTCCAGGCTTAATTGTTCAATAACTATGTTGATATGGTTTGCCATTTCAAACAGTCGGCAACCATCATATACATTTTCAATTTATACAAGTTGTAATATTAGTCGTAATAAAAGCTGTGACAATTTTACCACAAAAACTTGATATATTTGTTGATCATGTAGGATAACATGAATGTGGGTAATAACAAAATTACCGTACTCCGAACAATCTAACAAAGGGAAAGTCAAAACTCATAAGTATATAAACAGACAAAATCAGTCAATAACCGACAAACTGTGAAAACTGTAATGACCTTGACTTGGTACAGGCATTTCTAAAGAAATGGTGGGTTGAATCAGATTTTAAAGTGCCAAACCTCCCCCTTTCATTACGGCTCAAAGTTTCCGGCTGTCACTGTAACAGTATTTACAACAATACTTGAACAAAACAGGTAAAACAGTTGTCAAATCAGCACCAAGCTCAGTGAAGTAAATGTCAAAAACACTTTTACGTCACACATTGATAAAAAAAAATTTTTTGACATTTTTGTTGAAACCTTATCTTTATACATTTTCACTATATGAAAATCCATCGTTTATAATCTTTTGTGCAGAGACGGAATATATTTCGACAAGATCTTGGTATCGGAATATTAACTTTTTAAGAGATCGAATAAGGCGAATCTTTTCATAGCCCTGGTCCAGTAGCCTGTTTCTCAGATGAAGACGACGTTTCAGCAAATCAGAATAATTGCTACTGGCCCTTGCATAACGAATCAATTGCGAGATGTAAACACAATATGCAGGAGAAGCTGGTATATTGCTGCACATAATTGGAAAATTTATGATCTTAAAATTGAAGTCGTCCCGTTTATCATAAATTTTAGTACTGATTTGACCACTGTCGTCAAATTCGAGGTATAAGTCCAAAATTGATGCGGACGAAGCGGTATCTGTGGTCTCTTTAACTTCCAGCTCTGGTGGATATATCAATGGAAGAAATTCTGCAAATCTAGAATTATTGATAGATAAAACGTCATCAATATACCTGTATGTGAAATCAAAAGGCTCTAGCCTCATGAATCTTCTTATCTTTTACAAGCTTTTGAAGAAACTCTTGACTCATATGAGTATAAAAATAAATCGGCTAGAAGAGGGGCACAATTCGTACCCAGTTGACCTCAAATACAACATGAATTTAACCTCAAACACAACATAAATTTATTAATTTGAACTCGAGCTCAAAATTGATTTGATTTCAAACACAATGTAAATATCAACAAAACCAACATGAATTTGAACTCACAATAAAATAAAATGGAATCAAACATAACGTGAATCTGATCTCAAACACGAATTTGAATCAAAGCGCAATATGGGCTCGAGTTCAAGCACATGAATTTTAAACATGAATTATAACTTTAAGTTTTTAATTAGAACAGGCTTATATATAAATTATTAAAATAATCATTATAAAACACATTACATAAACTATATATTAACCTTCACAGCGTGCACCAGAGTATCCGTCAGAGCAAGAACATGTAAATGTACTGCCATTCACTGCGCATGTCCCGTTGTTAAGGCACGAAATGTTTGAACATGGCGTTTCTGAAACAAAATAATTTGAAGCTTGAAATCGATGTTAAATACATTTATCCATTTGAACTGACTATTGGAATAAGCTTAAAAACTGCTATCCCTCCGGAGTGCTCGAGTTCACACCCGGTATTTAGTGGGGCTTGTGTTGGTTTTTTTTTGTGTGTATCGTTTTGTGGAATATTGTTTGTTCTTTCATCTTTTTTTCTTTTGGCCATTGCATTTTCTGTGCTTCTTCGATTTACAGCTTCTGATTACCCATTTGGTATCTTCAAACTTTTCTTGCATTTAACACCATGTCTGATTTATTTAGAATAAGCATATGTATAAATCATCAAAATATTAATAGCCAAATTTGTTATATGAGCTAAATATTAACCTTCACATCGTGCACCAGAGTATCCGTCAGAACAAAAACATGTAAATGTACTGTCATTCACTGCACATGCCCCATTGTTAAGGCAGGGCATGTTTGAACATGGCGTTTCTGAAACAGAATAACTTGAAATATTGGAATATATTCAGTAGAAATTTTCTTAAATCACAAAATAAAATTCATGCACAGCAATGCAAAACTGGATTTAACTCATGCATAAATAATTAAACTACAAAACCAAATGCTTTAATATTAACTTTTGCAATGTATACTAGTGGAACACTTCCTGTTGTGAGAATGGGGCATGTTTTGAACTTAATAAGAACTTCCATTTGAACTTATGCTCAACTGGCATTTGAACTAAAAAAACAACTTGTATTTGAACTTAATCATAACTTACATATGAAGTTAAATACTACTTTCATATTAACTCAAACACAACTTGCATTTGAACTTAAAAACAACCGGCAATTGAACTTAAACATAAATTGCATTTGAAATTAAACACGTCTTAAATACAATCAACCATTAGAACTGATTATTGGAATAATCGTAGTGACTGCTACCCCTCCGGAACACCTGCACTCACCCCCGGTATTTAGTGGGGTCCATTTTGCCCGATCTTTAGTTTTCTTCATAGTGTTTTGTTGATCATTGTTTATTCCTTTGTCTTTTTTTTGGCTGTGCTTCTTCTTTTGGCCATTGTATTGACTGCTTCTTCTTTTGGCCATTGTATTGACTCTGCTTCTCCTTTTGGCCATTGTATTGACTGTGCTTCTTCTTTTGGCCATTGCATTGACTGTGCTTCTTCTTTTAGCTATTGTATTGACTGTGCTTCTTCTTTTGGTCATTGTATTGACTGCTTCTTCTTTTGGCCATTGTATTGACTGCTTCATCTTTTGGCCATTGCATTGACTGTGCTTCTTCTTTTGGCCATTGTATTGACTGCTTCTTCTTTTGGCCATTGTATTGACTGTGCTTCTTCTTTTGGCCATTGTATTGACTGTGCTTCTTCTTTTGGCCATTTTATTGACTGCTTCTTCTTTTGGCCATTGTATTGACTGTGCTTCTCCTTTTGGCCATTGTATTAACTGTGCTTCTTCTTTTGGCCACTGTATTGACTGTGCTTCTCCTTTTGGCCATTGTATTGACTGTGCTTCTTCTTTTGGCCATTGTATTGACTGTGCTTCTCCTTTTGGCCATTGTATTGACTGTGCTTCTCCTTTTGGCCATTGTATTGACTGTTCTCCTTTTGGCCATTGTATTGACTGCTTCTTCTTTTGGCCATTGTATTGACTGCTTCTTTGATTTACGGCTTCTTATTGCCCCTTTGGTATCTTCAAACTTTTCTTGTATTTACGACCATGTATAAATAAATCATCAAATCATCGAATATTAATAGCCAATTTTTGCATATAAGCTAAATATTAACCTTCACATCGTGCACCAGAATATCCGTCCGAGCAAGAACATGCAAATGTACTGCCATTCACTGCGCATGTCCCGTTGTTAAGGCACGGCATGCTTGAACATGGCGTTTCTGAAACAGAATAATTTGTTTTTACATTAATCAAACGACATCATTATGTCTGCCTCTATAAAAGATTATAATTATTTACACAGTTTACACAGGGTATGTTCCATTTGTCAGAGGTACAATACAGACCTTTTTTCGAGATTAATATTACTTATCACTTGATGTTTAAAAAGAGTAACATGACTGTTGCTAATTGTGGATCAGAAACTACTTACTATTCCGGATCACCTGAATCCACCTCCATTCCACCACTCCACTTTATTACAGGCATAGTGTTACTCAGTGGAAAATTACCTGTGTTTTATTAATCGTTGTTTGTCCTTTTACTCGTATTGTAAAATTGTATTGCAACACAAACCCTACAAACACCGGTCTTTAACGCAGGTGCTCTAGAAGGTTAAGTAGTTCCTGCTCTACTAGTGGTACCTGTCGTGTTACTGTTAAACGACACAAACATCATCTGATATTAAAAATCTGTTTGACTCTAATGTGCTTAAAAGAAATCAATAAAATGTGAAATCACTACAAAACATATGTATGCAAAGAACATCGTTTTTACCTGAAAATCATAACGGACATTACAACACAAAACCAAAAACGTGCAGAATGTATTAGGACAAGATAAACATAAAATCATTGCTATTTCAAACAAAGATGTGTGACTGACCTTCACAATGTGTTCCAGAATATCCATCTAGACAGGAACAGTTGAATTCATGTTCTGTTGTGGCACATGTTCCATTGTTTAGACATGGCGAGTCAGAACAAGGTGTTTCTAAAATTATGAAAAACAAAAAAGCATACAACAGTTGCAATTATATTCCTTACAGTATATAACATAACAGGTGTCTTATAAGACGCAGGAACTGTTTACCATTCGCGAGCACATGGATTTTCCCCTGGTTTTTGGTGCGATCCGTGTTGCTCATCTTTTTAGTTTTCTGCGTTGTGTAATTTGTGTCTTGCGTCACAAATGTTGCAAGTGTCTCTAGATTGTCCATTCTTGATAGCCGCAACAGTTTTCTCTAACGTTAATATACAATAAACTCCATGTTAATACTGAATACAATGTCAACGTTTAAATAACTTACGATGGTGTACGTTAAAATTTGAAATTATTAGCAACGGGAAAACGTACATCTGATACACCTAAATATGTGGAATCATTGACAAATCTTCTTTTTAAAGGGTAGGATCTAGTAATCATTGACAAATCTTCTTTTTATAGGGTAGGATCTAGTAATCATTGACAAATCTTCTTTTTAAAGGGTATGATCTGGTAATCATTGACAAATCTTCTTTTTAAAGGGTATGATCTAGCAATCAGAGTTTGCATCTTGAGGCAAGTTTTCTGTGCCAAAAATCGATTGGTAGAACTAGTAGTTCAAAAAACTAATTAAATCAGTACAATTTTTATCAAATTTCATATTATTACTATTTTATAGTCACTATTTAATCTCAACAAATCGATGACCAATATGTTCTGGTCTCCAACGAAGATCATTAATTTCTCTCGCTGTTTATAGCTAATTGATATTAATAACATAATCTTTTGCTTTATGGTTATCGTGATCGCCTCGTGTGGGGTAGATATTGAGCTCGAGCCCCGATCACGTCAAATGTCATTGGAGTTTGTTGCTTGCCAAATACATACGCAGCATAATGTAGAAAGAACAAATACCTGTTGACTTAGAATCTGGATAATGTGTCCTAGTAGAAAGAAATGTCTACCCACAGACTTCAGGGAGCTAGCATTAAAAAAATCCAAGTAAGCGTGTTGGCTTAGTAAAAAGCGGACATCATTATTATTTCACTGAATGTAACTTGAAATGGCTGCAAATTGCTCATTTGGTGTTAAACAACAATCACCAATCGAAATCAAATATGTGCAAGCATCAGTTATGATCTTTTTTTTTGTCTACGAGTAAGCTAACAGTTTATTCAACAGAGTTAGGATTATGGTTTTAACGTCACTTTCAACAACATTTCAGTTATATCATGGCATTCAGTTTTACTAGCGGAGGAAACCGAAGAAAACCACTGACCTGTCGCAATTCATCGACAAACTTTATCACATAATGTTATATCGCTTTACTCCTAGCTAGTAGTCGGGTTCTCTACTAACATTAACTGACACTGCTGTTGTACTGTCAATGTCTATATTCACATTCCTTTTTATGACAGTGCGTGGTCTGCTAGAGTAAAATTAAATTAAATCTGGAGTCCTATTTACCAGTTTAGCCTCGCCACATGTGTGGTTGTCCCATTTCAGGAGCTGGATTTCCAACACCATTTGTCATGTAATATTTTCAGGTTAGTGTTTAGTGATTTGTAGTGCGACAGGGTTTAACCTTTTGCTGATAATGGTGGAGTTGTTGATTATCTCTATTTAATTTTTTTCCCGTAAAACAATTGTCATTTCCTAAAAGTAGATCAGGTCAATCGTCATTCATGTCTTTGTTACAGTTCGTGGTCTATGTGGTTATATGGTACAGTGATTACAGTTCGTGGTCTATGTGGTTATATGGTACAGTGATTACAGTTTATAGTTGTACATTTTATCTTTTGAGATACAATTTGTTATTCTAAGAAAAATGAAAATTAAAGATGACCTTGACATTCTGATCCTGAATATCCTTTTGGACAAACACAAATGTAGTTGTTGTCGTATACCAGACACCATCCATTATTAAGACACGGGGTACTAGAACATGCTGAAACTGCAAAAAAAATATGCATATACAAGAATTAATCTTTATTTTTGCTATATATGTAAGACTCAAATCCATGTACGGCCTCAGATCCGTGTTCTCTCCTCAAATCTGTGTCTTCCAACAAATCCATGTACGGCCTCAGATCCATGTCCTCTCCTCAAATCTGTGTCTTCCAACAAATCCATATACGGCCTCAGATCCGTGTCCTCTCCTCAAATCTGTGTCTTCCAACAAATCCATGTATGGCCTCAGATCCGTATCCTCTCCTCAAATCTGTGTTTTCCAACAAATCCATGTACGTCTTCAGATCCGTGTCCTCTCCTCAAATCTGTGTCTTCCAACAAATCTATGTCCTATGAAATCAATGTACCCCCAAATCCGTGTCCTTTTACTGTGCAGATCTCTGTCCTTTGGAATCACTTCTCACTCAAATCTGTGTCCTCCCAAATCGATTTTCCCTCAGATCTGTGTTCTTCACTTTGGCAGAAAAATGACGTCATAATAATATCCGTTGGAGATGTTTTCCGAGACTAAGGAAACATTGTATACCCCTGCTATTGGAGAGAATCTAAAATTTTGATAAAATCCAGCAATTAACAAGGGAACGGCCGTTTTCAGTTCTGGATTCTGGAGAGACAGCATCTGTGGGAATGTAAAGACAGATTGTTCCTGCGGAAAAGATTTTTGTAATCAGGGATATCAATTCTAATTTTACTTTCTAACTAACTAGATATCAATTAAGGCCATGTCAATAAAGTATCTACTCTGTATGTGCCTGAATATGTGTGTATAATACAGCAGTGTTAAAAAAAAATTCATATTTGCCAGATAGAAAACAAATAATGGCATGTTAATGGTATGTACTTGATCTTTTTCAAAATGGTTTCATGCTGGTATCAGCAAAATTAACGATCACATAAATAGAAAAATACTGAGATGTGGAATAAATGTCCGTAAAAAAGGAAAATACAAAAATCTCATATAGAGAAGGTCTAATAGTTACAGAATTAGAATTATTGCAATCAGTATAAAATAAATATAGAGGTCTATTCTTGGTCTTGTGCACAGAATTGTGCATACTGCAGTAAGATCAGAGATTGCAAGAAAAGTAGGTATCCCAGATGTGAATCCGGCTGTTAATTGCAATAACCTTGATCTGTGTATTATGTCAGAGGACACAGATCTGAGGGAACATGTATTTTGGAGGACATAGATCTGAGTATGATGTCAGAGGACACAGATTTGAGGAAATATGTTTTTGAAAGCCAAGGACATAGATCTGGATGTGACATCAAAGGACACATATTTGAAGGGACAAGGCTTTGGAAAGGACATGGATCTGAGTATGATGTAATGATTGGACACGGATTTGAGGGAAGGACACGGATCTGAGTCTTACATATATATGCAATGTCTTGACAAAGTATTGTATCGCATAATTTTATTTAAATGTGTTCATGAATTCATACAAATAACAAAGCTGAAAATTCATGTCATCTGCACACAACTAAGAATTTCCGTATTCTAGCTTTCGAAAATTCTACAATCATCATCATGTGCATTTTTCAATTGTCAATGGATTTCTTCCCTTTTACGTAGATCGTTTTTTCCTCTATAACCGGGATTAGTTTTACTCAACTCAAACACACTACACAATTCAACTCATACACATCATGTATTTCAACTCAAGCAAACCATGCAATTCAACTCAAACACAACATTCATTTCAAATCAAACATACCATTCATTTCAACTCAAACACAACATGCATGTCATTTCAAACACAAAGTATTTCAACTAAAAAAAAACATGCACTTTAAATCAAACATACCATACCTTTCAACTCGCGCTATGCATTTCAATTCAAATATACTCTAACCCAAACAACTCACTTTACTGAACTCAAATATATACAGCAAGTAATTCAACTATAGCATACAACTACTTTTAGGGAGTGAATTCTGCTCATTACTCAAGACCTACTGTGACGGTGGAATGAAGAACACCAATAAAAGAGCTACTTGTTTAGCTTAATTTGTGTCAAAGTGTAATAAGAGTTTGAAGATACCAAATAGGCAATCATAATAGGTAAGTCGAAGTAGGACACAATGCAATGGCCAAAAGACAAAAGGATAAACAACGAACTACAAAACATACACATCAAACTATAGATCAAGTAATGCGAACCCTTCTAAAACCTGGGGTGAACTCAGGTGCTCCGAAAGGATATGCAGTTTCTGCTCCACTAGTGGCACCCATTATGCTAATTTCGTTACAAACCCGGTGAAAAGCCATGAATGAGGAAAGGACAGGGTAGTGGTTACGACAAGTGGAACATATCCGTCGTCACATATATTCCATAGCAATTAACCAAGTCATGGTGGCGACCATAAAACTTTCGAAATGATGAATTCAACTTAACCAATGGGAACCCTTAGTTCAGTAGCTTCCTTGTTAGCAGAAACCCTCTATCAAGGAAATACTGATAGAAACCACAAGTCCTGGAATATCGTATCAACTCAGAGATATATACTCCATATGCAGGTCCTGCTGGAATGTTGCTACATATGAATGGAAAGTTCATAATTGGAAAATTGAAATAATCTCTGCTGTCAATTTCGAGGTGTAGGTCAAGGTATGAAACATATCTTTTCATATCCGTATCGAAATATCTCATCTGTAGACAATCAAATATGTCTCTGTGATTTATTCGAAATTGGCTTTAACAAGAAAATACATTTGCTTACATCGTGATGCAAGACTGGTTTTATTGGGGGATGGAGATAAATTATTACTTGTAATTATTATTTAATGTGCAATCATGACTTTATTTAAGTGGCTTAATTAAACATGATCTAAATAATTATAATATACCTTGACACTGGTGTCCAGAGAAGCCATCAGTACAAGAACATAATTAAATATAATATACCTTGACACTGGTGTCCAGAGAAGCCATCAGTACAAGAACATAACTAAATATAATATACCTTGACACTGGTGTCCAGAGAAGCCATCAGTACAAGAACAACTGTAGTTACTTCCTGTTACTGTACACTGACCTCCATTCAAACATGGTGAACTGTCACATGGAGTCACTGAAGTACATTTATGTTCATTAGAATGGCAGACATTGTTCTATATATCATCTAATAAGTTATATAGGTTTGTTTTTTTATGTAAATCTAATTTATTCCATTTTAACCTCTGTCTTTTTACATTGCATGATTATGAAATTCATGTAATACATCTGATAAAGGAGGTTTAGGCCCATTAAACTAGTCTAACCCCACCACTTTTAATTGAAGTGTGGAATTTTATTTATTTTACATTTTATTCTTAGAAAGTGCTCTACTAAGTGCTTTCAAATATTCATCAAATAATATATACAAACCTTCACATGTGTCCCCTCTGTATCCTTCTAAACAAGTGCACGTGAATTCACTGTTGTTTATTTTGCATGTACCGTTGTTTAAACAAGGCAAATTCGAACAGGGTGTATCTACAATAATGACATAATATAATCCATTTACAATAAAAAGGGAGATAACTTGTAGAGTAAGATGTGATAAATGTATTATATGACATCACTTCAAGTATAAGATTCCTGCTCTGTCCCGCCTGACCTGGAATTCAGGATAGACACTCAAGTCAAAATTCAACATTCTGCTTTAGTTTTTATCAACTTTCATAAACAGTTTTATTTAATACAAAAAAAAATGTTTGACTTCATAGTGTTATAAAGCGGATCTCATTAAGGTCTGTTGACAGGAAGTTCGTGTTGTTCCGTCTTCTGTTTTTTTCTTTTGTTTTGATAATCAAATAATATACATATCATTAATATAACAAAAAAAATAAAATTAAAGATGACCTTGACATTCTGATCCTGAATATCCTTTTGGACAAACACAGATGTAGGTAGCATCATATACAAGACACTGTCCATTATTGAGACACGGGGAACTAGTACAAGGTGTAACTGTAAATATATAAATATATAGACTAGAATTATTTGATGATTTTTGTTTAAGGATGTTATTTGCTAAAAACAAAGTCTTAAGAAAATCTAACATATATCCATTTTGGTTTTCTTTACTGAAAACAAAAATTATATGGTTTTCCAATCTGTTGACTTTGAGCATACCTGATAAAGGTTATTCCAGAAACACATCATGCAAACTAAGGTATGTTTGATATTTCATTTTTTTTTATCGTTAGCCATACTTATATCACTGAACTTTTACTTAAGCGTGTTCAAGTATGTGCAAAAATAACTGTGATTAAGTTTCATCTTATCAGTAGACAACTCAATTTGTAATATTTTATTGCATGGGAATCCTTAAGCGGGTAACAACTTATGTGTCTGTCAATCTCTTGTGAGTCTCGTATATTTACAATCCAATTTTATTATGACACGCTAGCAGTTTTCAGAATCGAAATATAATTCAAAAACTCAGAATGGTAAGAGATAATTTTGCACAGACAAAATGACAGAAGGGAACATTCAATATAATAACGTAAATAACATATATTTATTATAACCCCTTGAAATACATTGTCAACCTCTCCTTCAACTGGGCTGACAATGATTTCTTGGCGTTACAATATACTCCGTCATCCTCTAAAATATATGTTATTTATATAATGTCTCCGTGTTCTAATTTAGTTGTCTTTGAACCGTAAACTGATTCACTTACACTGTGAAGGATGTCTACATTTAGGGTGGGAACAAATTAATTCTGTCTCGTAATTGTAACAACATCATTTAAACAGCTGAATTAAACAGGTTCTAACCAAATCTAAAGTACCTTGACACTGGTGTCCAGAGAAGCCATCAGTACAAGAACAACTGTAGTTACTTCCTGTTACTGTACACTGACCTCCATTCAAACATGGTGAACTGTCACATGGAGTCACTGAAGTACATTTATGTTCATTAGAATAGCAGACATTGTTGTATATATCATCTAATAAGTTATATAAGTTGTTTTTTTTGTAAATCTAATTTATTCTCTGTGATTTTTTGATATAGGGATATGCAAGAATACATTTTTATGTTCAGTATTGCATTAGAATGGAGTTAACTCTATTGTACTTACTCAAACTGTGGAATGATGATCGGCATCAATAATATGTCGTCAGCGTCAAATTCAGAGTCGGAAATATATGGGTCAGCCATATTGTGTACAAACAAGTGCATTCGGCATAGGAATATAGCATTCCTTCAGACATGTGAACTGCAGATTTGACGGCTCTACATAGCCAATGAAAATATGCTTTACATTATAATTGCATTAGAGTAACATATAAGTATTATAACCCCTTGAAATACATTGTCAACCTCTGCTTCGACTCGGCTAACAATGATTTCTTGGCATTACAATATACTCTGTCATCCTCTAAAATATATGTTATTTATATAATGTTCTCGTGTTCTAATTTAGTTGTCTTTAAACAGTAAAGTGATTCGCTTACACTGTGAAGGAAGTCTACATTTAGGGTGGGAACACATTCTGTCTCGTAATTGTAACTACAACATCATTTAAACAGCTGAATTAAACAGGATATAACAAAATCGAAAGTACCTTGACACTGGTGTCCTGAGAAGCCATCAGTACAAGAACAACTGTAGTTACTTCCGGTTACTGTACACTGACCTCCATTCAAACATGGTGAACTGTCACATGGAGTCACTGAAGTACATTTATGTTCATTAGAATGGCAGACATTGTTCTATATATCATCTAATAAGTTATATAGGTTGTTTTTTATGTAAATCTAATATATTCCATTTTAACCAATGTCTGTTTACATTGCATGATTATGAAATTCATGTAATACATCTGATAAAGGAGGTTTAGGCCCATTAAACTAGTTTAACCCTGCCACTTTTAATTGAAGTGTGGGATTTTTTTATTTTACATTTTATTCTTAGAAAGTGCTCTACTAAGTGCTTTCAAATATTCATCAAATAATATATACAAACCTTCACATGTGTCCCCTCTGTATCCTTCTAAACAAGTGCACGTGAATTCACTGTTGTTTATTTTGCATGTACCATTGCTTAAACAAGGCAAATCCGAACAGGGTGTATCTACAACAATGACATAATATAATCCATTTACAATAAAAAGGGAGATAACTTGTAGAGTAAGATGTGATAAATGTATTATATGACATCATTTCAAGTATAAGATTCCTGTTCTGTCTCACCTGACCTGGAATTCAGGATAAACACTCAAGTTAAAATTCGACATTCTGCTTTAGTTTTTATCAACTTTCATAAACAGCTTTAATTAATACCAAAAAATGCTCGACTTCATAGTTTTAAAAAGCGGATCTCATTAGGGTCTGTTGACAGGAAGTTCGTGTTGTACCGTCTTCTGTTTTTGTCTTTTGTTTTAATGATCAAATAATATACATATCATTAAAATAACAAAAAATTTAAATTAAAGATGACCTTGACATTCTGATCCTGAATATCCTTTTGGACAAACACAGATGTGGGTAGCATCATATACCAGACACTGTCCATTATTGAGACACGGGGAACTAGTACAAGGTGTAACTGTAAATATATAAATATATAGACAAGAATTATTTGATGATTTTTGTATAAGGATGTTATTTGCTAAAAACAAAGTCTTAAGAAAATATAACATATATCCATTTTGGCTTTCTTTACTTAAAACAAAAAATATATGGTTTTTCAATCTGTTGACTTTGAACATACCTGATAAAGGTTATTCCAGAAACACATCATGCAAACTATGCTTGATATTTCATTTTTTGTTATCGTTAGCCATACCTATATCACTGAACTTTTATTTAAGCCTGTTCAAGTACACGCATAAATAATTGTGATTAAGTTTCATCTTGTCTGTAGAAAACTCAATTTATTATATTTTATTGCATGGGAATCCTGAAGCTGGTGGCAACTTATGTGTCTGTCAATCTCTTGTGAGCCTCAGTATGTTTACTATCCATTTTTATTATGACACGCTAGCAGTTTTCAGAATCGAAATATAATTTAAAAACTCTGAATGGCAAGAGATAATTTTGTACGGACAAAATGACAGAAGGGAACATTCAATATAATAACGTAAATAACATATATTTATTATAACCCCTTGAAATACATTGTCAACCTCTGCTTCGACTCGGTTGACAATGATTTCTTGACGTTACAATATACTCCGTCATCCTCTAAGATATATATTATTTATATAATGTCTCCGTGTTCTAATTTAGTTGTCTTTCAACCGTAAACTGATTCGCTTACACTGTGAAGGAAGTCTATATTTAGGGTGGGAACACATTCTGTCTCGTAATTGTAACTACAACATCATTTAAACAGCTGAATTAAACAGGATCTAACAAAATCTAAAGTACCTTGACACTGGTGTCCAGAGAAGCCATCAGTACAAGAACAACTGTAGTTACTTCCTGTTACTGTACACTGACCTCCATTCAAACATGGTGAACTGTCACATGGAGTCACTGAAGTACATTTATGTTCATTAGAATGGCAGACATTGTTCTATATATCATCTAACAAGTTATATAGGTTGTTTTTTTTGTAAATCTAATATATTTCATTTTAACCTCTGTCTTTTTACATTGCATGATTATGAAATTCATGTAATACATCTGATAAAGGAGGTTTAGGCCCATTAAACTAGTTTAACCCTGCCACTTTTAATTGAAGTGTGGTATTTTATTTATTTTACATTTTATTCTTAGAAAGTGCTCTACTAAGTGCTTTCAAATATTCATCAAATAATATATACAAACCTTCACATGTGTCCCCTCTGTATCCTTCTAAACAAGTGCACGTGAATTCACTGTTGTTTATTTTGCATGTACCGTTGTTTAAACAAGGCAAATTCGAACAGGGCGTATCTACAATAATGACATAATATAATCCATTTACAATAAAAAGAGAGAAAACTTGTAGAGTAAGATGTGATAAATGTATTATATGACATCACTTCAAGTATAAGATTCCTGTTCTGTCTCGCCTGACCTGGAATTTAGGATAAACACTCAAGTCAAAATTTGACATTCTGCTTTAGTTTTTATCAACTTTCATAAACAGCTTTAATTAATACAAAAAAAATGTTAGACTTCATAGTGCTAAAAAGCGGATCTCATTAGGGTCTGTTGACCGAAAGTTCGTGTTGTACCGTCTTCTGTTTTTGTCTTTTGTTTTAATGATCAAATAATATACATATCATTAATATAACAAAAAATTAAAATTAAAGAAGACCTTGACATTCTGATCCTGAATATCCTTTTGGACAAACACAGATGTGGGTAGCATCATATACCAGACACTGTCCATTATTGAGACATGGGGAACTAGTACAAGGTGTAACTGTAAATATATAAATATATAGACAAGAATTATTTGATGATTTTAGCTTAAGGATGTTATTTGTTAAAAACAAAGTCTTAAGAAAATATAACATATATCCATTTTGGCTTTCTTTACTGAAAACAAAAATTATATGGTTTTTCAATATGTTGACTTTGAACATACCTGATAAAGGTTATTCCAGAAACACATCATGCAAACTATGTTTGATATTTCATTTTTTTTTATCGCTAGCCATACCTATATCACTGAACTTTTATTTAAGCCTGTTCAAGTACACGCATAAATAATTGTGATTAAGTTTCATCTTATCTGTAGAAAACTCAATTTATTATATTTTATTGCATGGGAATCCTGAAGCTGGTGGCAACTTATGTGTCTGTCAATCTCTTGTGAGCCTCAGTATGTTTACTATCCATTTTTATTATGACACGCTAGCAGTTTTCAGAATCGAAATATAATTTAAAAACTCTGAATGGCAAGAGATAATTTTGTACGGACAAAATGACAGAAGGGAACATTCAATATAATAACGTAAATAACATATATTTATTATAACCCCTTGAAATACATTGTCAACCTCTGCTTCGACTCGGTTGACATTGTTTTCTTGACGTTACAATATACTCCGTCATCCTCTAAGATATATATTATTTATATAATGTCTCCGTGTTCTAATTTAGTTGTCTTTCAACCGTAAACTGATTCGCTTACACTGTGAAGGAAGTCTATATTTAGGGTGGGAACACATTCTGTCTCATAATTGTAACTACAACATCATTTAAACAGGATCTAACAAAATCTAAAGTACCTTGACACTGGTGTCCAGAGAAGCCATCAGTACAAGAACAACTGTAGTTACTTCCTGTTACTGTACACTGACCTCCATTCAAACATGGTGAACTGTCACATGGAGTCACTGAAGTACATTTATGTTCATTAGAATGGCAGACATTGTTCTATATATCATCTAACAAGTTATATAGGTTGTTTTTTTTGTAAATCTAATATATTTCATTTTAACCTCTGTCTTTTTACATTGCATGATTATGAAATTCATGTAATACATCTGATAAAGGAGGTTTAGGCCCATTAAACTAGTTTAACCCTGCCACTTTTAATTGAAGTGTGGTATTTTATTTATTTTACATTTTATTCTTAGAAAGTGCTCTACTAAGTGCTTTCAAATATTCATCAAATAATATATACAAACCTTCACATGTGTCCCCTCTGTATCCTTCTAAACAAGTGCACGTGAATTCACTGTTGTTTATTTTGCATGTACCGTTGTTTAAACAAGGCAAATTCGAACAGGGTGTATCTACAATAATGACATAATATAATCCATTTACAATAAAAAGGGAGATAACTTGTAGAGTAAGATGTGATAAATGTATTATATGACATCACTTCAAGTATAAGATTCCTGTTCTGTCTCGCCTGACCTGGAATTTAGGATAAACACTCAAGTCAAAATTTGACATTCTGCTTTAGTTTTTATCAACTTTCATAAACAGCTTTAATTAATACAAAAAAAATGTTAGACTTCATAGTGCTAAAAAGCGGATCTCATTAGGGTCTGTTGACCGAAAGTTCGTGTTGTACCGTCTTCTGTTTTTGTCTTTTGTTTTAATGATCAAATAATATACATATCATTAATATAACAAAAAATTAAAATTAAAGATGACCTTGACATACTGATCCTGAATATCCTTTTGGACAAACACAGATGTGGGTAGCATCATATACCAGACACTGTCCATTATTGAGACACGGGGAACTAGTACAAGGTGTAACTGTAAATATATAAATATATAGACAAGAATTATTTGATGATTTTTGCTTAAGGATGTTATTTGCTAAAAACAAAGTCTTAAGAAAATATAACATATATCCATTTTGGCTTTCTTTACTGAAAACAAAAATTATATGGTTTTTCAATATGTTGACTTTGAACATACCTGATAAAGGTTATTTCAGAAACACATCATGCAAACTATGTTTGATATTTCATTTTTTTTAATCGTTAGCCATACCTATATCACTGAACTTATATTTAAGCCTGTTCAAGTACACGCATAAATAATTGTGATTAAGTTTCATCTTGTCTGTAGAAAACTCAATTTATTATATTTTATTGCATGGGAATCCTGAAGCTGGTGGCAACTTATGTGTCTGTCAATCCCTTGTGAGCCTCGGTATGTTTACTATCCATTTTTATTATGACACGCTAGCAGTTTTCAGAATCGAAATATAATTTAAAAACTCTGAATGGCAAGAGATAATTTTGTACGGACAAAATGACAGAAGGGAACATTCAATATAATAACGTAAATAACATATATTTATTATAACCCCTTGAAATACATTGTCAACCTCTGCTTCGACTTGGTTGACATTGATTTCTTGACGTTACAATATACTCCGTCATCCTCTAAGATATATATTATTTATATAATGTCTCCGTGTTCTAATTTAGTTGTCTTTCAACCGTAAACTGATTCGCTTACACTGTGAAGGAAGTCTATATTTAGGGTGGGAACACATTCTGTCTCGTAATTGTAACTACAACATCATTTAAACAGCTGAATTAAACAGGATCTAACAAAATCTAAAGTACCTTGACACTGGTGTCCAGAGAAGCCATCAGTACAAGAACAACTGTAGTTACTTCCTGTTACTGTACACTGACCTCCATTCAAACATGGTGAACTGTCACATGGAGTCACTGAAGTACATTTATGTTCATTAGAATGGCAGACATTGTTCTATATATCATCTAATAAGTTATATAGGTTGTTTTTTTTGTAAATCTAATTTATTCCATTTTAACCTCTGTCTTTTTACATTGCATGATTATGAAATTCATGTAATACATCTGATAAAGGAGGTTTAGGCCCATTAAACTAGTCTAACCCCACCACTTTTAATTGAAGTGTGGAATTTTATTTATTTTACATTTTATTCTTAGAAAGTGCTCTACTAAGTGCTTTCAAATATTCATCAAATAATATATACAAACCTTCACATGTGTCCCCTCTGTATCCTTCTAAACAAGTGCACGTGAATTCACTGTTGTTTATTTTGCATGTACCGTTGTTTAAACAAGGCAAATTCGAACAGGGTGTATCTACAATAATGACATAATATAATCCATTTACAATAAAAAGGGAGATAACTTGTAGAGTAAGATGTGATAAATGTATTATATGACATCACTTCAAGTATAAGATTCCTGTTCTGTCTCGCCTGACCTGGAATTTAGGATAAACACTCAAGTCAAAATTTGACATTCTGCTTTAGTTTTTATCAACTTTCATAAACAGCTTTAATTAATACAAAAAAATGTTAGACTTCATAGTGCTAAAAAGCGGATCTCATTAGGGTCTGTTGACCGAAAGTTCGTGTTGTACCGTCTTCTGTTTTTGTCTTTTGTTTTAATGATCAAATAATATACATATCATTAATATAACAAAAAATTAAAATTAAAGATGACCTTGACATTCTGATGCTGAATATCCTTTTGGACAAACACAGATGTGGGTAGCATCATATACCAGACACTGTCCATTATTGAGACACGGGGAACTAGTACAAGGTGTAACTGTAAATATATAAATATATAGACAAGAATTATTTGATGATTTTTGCTTAAGGATGTTATTTGCTAAAACCAAAGTCTTAAGAAAATATAACATATATCCATTTTGGCTTTCTTTACTTAAAACAAAAATTATATGGTTTTTCAATATGTTGACTTTGAACATACCTGATAAAGGTTATTTCAGAAACACATCATGCAAACTATGTTTGATATTTCATTTTTTTTAATCGTTAGCCATACCTATATCACTGAACTTATATTTAAGCCTGTTCAAGTACACGCATAAATAATTGTGATTAAGTTTCATCTGGTCTGTAGAAAACTCAATTTATTATATTTTATTGCATGGGAATCCTGAAGCTGGTGGCAACTTATGTGTCTGTCAATCTCTTGTGAGCCTCGGTATGTTTACTATCCATTTTTATTATGACACGCTAGCAGTTTTCAGAATCGAAATATAATTTAAAAACTCTGAATGGCAAGAGATAATTTTGTATGGACAAAATGACAGAAGGGAACATTCAATATAATAACGTAAATAACATATATTTATTATAACTCCTTGAAATACATTGTCAACCTCTGCTTCGACTCGGTTGACAATGATTTCTTGATGTTACAAAATACTCCGTCATCCTCTAAGATATATATTATTTATATAATGTCTCCGTGTTCTAATTTAGTTGTCCTTCAACCGTAAACTGATTCGCTTACACTGTGAAGGAAGTCTATATTTAGGGTGGGAACACATTCTGTCTCATAATTGTAACTACAACATCATTTAAACAGGATCTAACAAAATCTAAAGTACCTTGACACTGGTGTCCAGAGAAGCCATCAGTACAAGAACAACTGTAGTTACTTCCTGTTACTGTACACTGACCTCCATTCAAACATGGTGAACTGTCACATGGAGTCACTGAAGTACATTTATGTTCATTAGAATGGCAGACATTGTTCTATATATCATCTAACAAGTTATATAGGTTGTTTTTTTTGTAAATCTAATATATTTCATTTTAACCTGTCTTTTTACATTGCATGATTATGAAATTCATGTAATACATCTGATAAAGGAGGTTTAGGCCCATTAAACTAGTTTAACCCTGCCACTTTTAATTGAAGTGTGGTATTTTATTTATTTTACATTTTATTCTTAGAAAGTGCTCTACTAAGTGCTTTCAAATATTCATCAAATAATATATACAAACCTTCACATGTGTCCCCTCTGTATCCTTCTAAACAAGTGCACGTGAATTCACTGTTGTTTATTTTGCATGTACCGTTGTTTAAACAAGGCAAATTCGAACAGGGTGTATCTACAATAATGACATAATATAATCCATTTACAATAAAAAGGGAGATAACTTGTAGAGTAAGATGTGATAAATGTATTATATGACATCACTTCAAGTATAAGATTCCTGTTCTGTCTCGCCTGACCTGGAATTTAGGATAAACACTCAAGTCAAAATTTGACATTCTGCTTTAGTTTTTATCAACTTTCATAAACAGCTTTAATTAATACAAAAAAAATGTTAGACTTCATAGTGCTAAAAAGCGGATCTCATTAGGGTCTGTTGACCGAAAGTTCGTGTTGTACCGTCTTCTGTTTTTGTCTTTTGTTTTAATGATCAAATAATATACATATCATTAATATAACAAAAAATTAAAATTAAAGAAGACCTTGACATTCTGATCCTGAATATCCTTTTGGACAAACACAGATGTGGGTAGCATCATATACCAGACACTGTCCATTATTGAGACATGGGGAACTAGTACAAGGTGTAACTGTAAATATATAAATATATAGACAAGAATTATTTGATGATTTTAGCTTAAGGATGTTATTTGTTAAAAACAAAGTCTTAAGAAAATATAACATATATCCATTTTGGCTTTCTTTACTGAAAACAAAAATTATATGGTTTTTCAATATGTTGACTTTGAACATACCTGATAAAGGTTATTCCAGAAACACATCATGCAAACTATGTTTGATATTTCATTTTTTTTTATCGCTAGCCATACCTATATCACTGAACTTTTATTTAAGCCTGTTCAAGTACACGCATAAATAATTGTGATTAAGTTTCATCTTATCTGTAGAAAACTCAATTTATTATATTTTATTGCATGGGAATCCTGAAGCTGGTGGCAACTTATGTGTCTGTCAATCTCTTGTGAGCCTCAGTATGTTTACTATCCATTTTTATTATGACACGCTAGCAGTTTTCAGAATCGAAATATAATTTAAAAACTCTGAATGGCAAGAGATAATTTTGTACGGACAAAATGACAGAAGGGAACATTCAATATAATAACGTAAATAACATATATTTATTATAACCCCTTGAAATACATTGTCAACCTCTGCTTCGACTCGGTTGACATTGTTTTCTTGACGTTACAATATACTCCGTCATCCTCTAAGATATATATTATTTATATAATGTCTCCGTGTTCTAATTTAGTTGTCTTTCAACCGTAAACTGATTCGCTTACACTGTGAAGGAAGTCTATATTTAGGGTGGGAACACATTCTGTCTCATAATTGTAACTACAACATCATTTAAACAGGATCTAACAAAATCTAAAGTACCTTGACACTGGTGTCCAGAGAAGCCATCAGTACAAGAACAACTGTAGTTACTTCCTGTTACTGTACACTGACCTCCATTCAAACATGGTGAACTGTCACATGGAGTCACTGAAGTACATTTATGTTCATTAGAATGGCAGACATTGTTCTATATATCATCTAACAAGTTATATAGGTTGTTTTTTTTGTAAATCTAATATATTTCATTTTAACCTCTGTCTTTTTACATTGCATGATTATGAAATTCATGTAATACATCTGATAAAGGAGGTTTAGGCCCATTAAACTAGTTTAACCCTGCCACTTTTAATTGAAGTGTGGTATTTTATTTATTTTACATTTTATTCTTAGAAAGTGCTCTACTAAGTGCTTTCAAATATTCATCAAATAATATATACAAACCTTCACATGTGTCCCCTCTGTATCCTTCTAAACAAGTGCACGTGAATTCACTGTTGTTTATTTTGCATGTACCGTTGTTTAAACAAGGCAAATTCGAACAGGGTGTATCTACAATAATGACATAATATAATCCATTTACAATAAAAAGGGAGATAACTTGTAGAGTAAGATGTGATAAATGTATTATATGACATCACTTCAAGTATAAGATTCCTGTTCTGTCTCGCCTGACCTGGAATTTAGGATAAACACTCAAGTCAAAATTTGACATTCTGCTTTAGTTTTTATCAACTTTCATAAACACCTTTAATTAATACAAAAAAAATGTTAGACTTCATAGTGCTAAAAAGCGGATCTCATTAGGGTCTGTTGACCGAAAGTTCGTGTTGTACCGTCTTCTGTTTTTGTCTTTTGTTTTAATGATCAAATAATATACATATCATTAATATAACAAAAAATTAAAATTAAAGATGACCTTGACATACTGATCCTGAATATCCTTTTGGACAAACACAGATGTGGGTAGCATCATATACCAGACACTGTCCATTATTGAGACACGGGGAACTAGTACAAGGTGTAACTGTAAATATATAAATATATAGACAAGAATTATTTGATGATTTTTGCTTAAGGATGTTATTTGCTAAAAACAAAGTCTTAAGAAAATATAACATATATCCATTTTGGCTTTCTTTACTGAAAACAAAAATTATATGGTTTTTCAATATGTTGACTTTGAACATACCTGATAAAGGTTATTTCAGAAACACATCATGCAAACTATGTTTGATATTTCATTTTTTTTAATCGTTAGCCATACCTATATCACTGAACTTATATTTAAGCCTGTTCAAGTACACGCATAAATAATTGTGATTAAGTTTCATCTTGTCTGTAGAAAACTCAATTTATTATATTTTATTGCATGGGAATCCTGAAGCTGGTGGCAACTTATGTGTCTGTCAATCCCTTGTGAGCCTCGGTATGTTTACTATCCATTTTTATTATGACACGCTAGCAGTTTTCAGAATCGAAATATAATTTAAAAACTCTGAATGGCAAGAGATAATTTTGTACGGACAAAATGACAGAAGGGAACATTCAATATAATAACGTAAATAACATATATTTATTATAACCCCTTGAAATACATTGTCAACCTCTGCTTCGACTTGGTTGACATTGATTTCTTGACGTTACAATATACTCCGTCATCCTCTAAGATATATATTATTTATATAATGTCTCCGTGTTCTAATTTAGTTGTCTTTCAACCGTAAACTGATTCGCTTACACTGTGAAGGAAGTCTATATTTAGGGTGGGAACACATTCTGTCTCGTAATTGTAACTACAACATCATTTAAACAGCTGAATTAAACAGGATCTAACAAAATCTAAAGTACCTTGACACTGGTGTCCAGAGAAGCCATCAGTACAAGAACAACTGTAGTTACTTCCTGTTACTGTACACTGACCTCCATTCAAACATGGTGAACTGTCACATGGAGTCACTGAAGTACATTTATGTTCATTAGAATGGCAGACATTGTTCTATATATCATCTAATAAGTTATATAGGTTGTTTTTTTTGTAAATCTAATTTATTCCATTTTAACCTCTGTCTTTTTACATTGCATGATTATGAAATTCATGTAATACATCTGATAAAGGAGGTTTAGGCCCATTAAACTAGTCTAACCCCACCACTTTTAATTGAAGTGTGGAATTTTATTTATTTTACATTTTATTCTTAGAAAGTGCTCTACTAAGTGCTTTCAAATATTCATCAAATAATATATACAAACCTTCACATGTGTCCCCTCTGTATCCTTCTAAACAAGTGCACGTGAATTCACTGTTGTTTATTTTGCATGTACCGTTGTTTAAACAAGGCAAATTCGAACAGGGTGTATCTACAATAATGACATAATATAATCCATTTACAATAAAAAGGGAGATAACTTGTAGAGTAAGATGTGATAAATGTATTATATGACATCACTTCAAGTATAAGATTCCTGTTCTGTCTCGCCTGACCTGGAATTTAGGATAAACACTCAAGTCAAAATTTGACATTCTGCTTTAGTTTTTATCAACTTTCATAAACAGCTTTAATTAATACAAAAAAATGTTAGACTTCATAGTGCTAAAAAGCGGATCTCATTAGGGTCTGTTGACCGAAAGTTCGTGTTGTACCGTCTTCTGTTTTTGTCTTTTGTTTTAATGATCAAATAATATACATATCATTAATATAACAAAAAATTAAAATTAAAGATGACCTTGACATTCTGATGCTGAATATCCTTTTGGACAAACACAGATGTGGGTAGCATCATATACCAGACACTGTCCATTATTGAGACACGGGGAACTAGTACAAGGTGTAACTGTAAATATATAAATATATAGACAAGAATTATTTGATGATTTTTGCTTAAGGATGTTATTTGCTAAAACCAAAGTCTTAAGAAAATATAACATATATCCATTTTGGCTTTCTTTACTTAAAACAAAAATTATATGGTTTTTCAATATGTTGACTTTGAACATACCTGATAAAGGTTATTTCAGAAACACATCATGCAAACTATGTTTGATATTTCATTTTTTTTAATCGTTAGCCATACCTATATCACTGAACTTATATTTAAGCCTGTTCAAGTACACGCATAAATAATTGTGATTAAGTTTCATCTGGTCTGTAGAAAACTCAATTTATTATATTTTATTGCATGGGAATCCTGAAGCTGGTGGCAACTTATGTGTCTGTCAATCTCTTGTGAGCCTCGGTATGTTTACTATCCATTTTTATTATGACACGCTAGCAGTTTTCAGAATCGAAATATAATTTAAAAACTCTGAATGGCAAGAGATAATTTTGTATGGACAAAATGACAGAAGGGAACATTCAATATAATAACGTAAATAACATATATTTATTATAACTCCTTGAAATACATTGTCAACCTCTGCTTCGACTCGGTTGACAATGATTTCTTGATGTTACAAAATACTCCGTCATCCTCTAAGATATATATTATTTATATAATGTCTCCGTGTTCTAATTTAGTTGTCCTTCAACCGTAAACTGATTCGCTTACACTGTGAAGGAAGTCTATATTTAGGGTGGGAACACATTCTGTCTCATAATTGTAACTACAACATCATTTAAACAGGATCTAACAAAATCTAAAGTACCTTGACACTGGTGTCCAGAGAAGCCATCAGTACAAGAACAACTGTAGTTACTTCCTGTTACTGTACACTGACCTCCATTCAAACATGGTGAACTGTCACATGGAGTCACTGAAGTACATTTATGTTCATTAGAATGGCAGACATTGTTCTATATATCATCTAACAAGTTATATAGGTTGTTTTTTTTGTAAATCTAATATATTTCATTTTAACCTGTCTTTTTACATTGCATGATTATGAAATTCATGTAATACATCTGATAAAGGAGGTTTAGGCCCATTAAACTAGTTTAACCCTGCCACTTTTAATTGAAGTGTGGTATTTTATTTATTTTACATTTTATTCTTAGAAAGTGCTCTACTAAGTGCTTTCAAATATTCATCAAATAATATATACAAACCTTCACATGTGTCCCCTCTGTATCCTTCTAAACAAGTGCACGTGAATTCACTGTTGTTTATTTTGCATGTACCGTTGTTTAAACAAGGCAAATTCGAACAGGGTGTATCTACAATAATGACATAATATAATCCATTTACAATAAAAAGGGAGATAACTTGTAGAGTAAGATGTGATAAATGTATTATATGACATCACTTCAAGTATAAGATTCCTGTTCTGTCTCGCCTGACCTGGAATTTAGGATAAACACTCAAGTCAAAATTTGACATTCTGCTTTAGTTTTTATCAACTTTCATAAACAGCTTTAATTAATACAAAAAAAATGTTAGACTTCATAGTGCTAAAAAGCGGATCTCATTAGGGTCTGTTGACCGAAAGTTCGTGTTGTACCGTCTTCTGTTTTTGTCTTTTGTTTTAATGATCAAATAATATACATATCATTAATATAACAAAAAATTAAAATTAAAGAAGACCTTGACATTCTGATCCTGAATATCCTTTTGGACAAACACAGATGTGGGTAGCATCATATACCAGACACTGTCCATTATTGAGACATGGGGAACTAGTACAAGGTGTAACTGTAAATATATAAATATATAGACAAGAATTATTTGATGATTTTAGCTTAAGGATGTTATTTGTTAAAAACAAAGTCTTAAGAAAATATAACATATATCCATTTTGGCTTTCTTTACTGAAAACAAAAATTATATGGTTTTTCAATATGTTGACTTTGAACATACCTGATAAAGGTTATTCCAGAAACACATCATGCAAACTATGTTTGATATTTCATTTCTTTTTTATCGCTAGCCATACCTATATCACTGAACTTTTATTTAAGCCTGTTCAAGTACACGCATAAATAATTGTGATTAAGTTTCATCTTATCTGTAGAAAACTCAATTTATTATATTTTATTGCATGGGAATCCTGAAGCTGGTGGCAACTTATGTGTCTGTCAATCTCTTGTGAGCCTCAGTATGTTTACTATCCATTTTTATTATGACACGCTAGCAGTTTTCAGAATCGAAATATAATTTAAAAACTCTGAATGGCAAGAGATAATTTTGTACGGACAAAATGACAGAAGGGAACATTCAATATAATAACGTAAATAACATATATTTATTATAACCCCTTGAAATACATTGTCAACCTCTGCTTCGACTCGGTTGACATTGTTTTCTTGACGTTACAATATACTCCGTCATCCTCTAAGATATATATTATTTATATAATGTCTCCGTGTTCTAATTTAGTTGTCTTTCAACCGTAAACTGATTCGCTTACACTGTGAAGGAAGTCTATATTTAGGGTGGGAACACATTCTGTCTCATAATTGTAACTACAACATCATTTAAACAGGATCTAACAAAATCTAAAGTACCTTGACACTGGTGTCCAGAGAAGCCATCAGTACAAGAACAACTGTAGTTACTTCCTGTTACTGTACACTGACCTCCATTCAAACATGGTGAACTGTCACATGGAGTCACTGAAGTACATTTATGTTCATTAGAATGGCAGACATTGTTCTATATATCATCTAACAAGTTATATAGGTTGTTTTTTTTGTAAATCTAATATATTTCATTTTAACCTCTGTCTTTTTACATTGCATGATTATGAAATTCATGTAATACATCTGATAAAGGAGGTTTAGGCCCATTAAACTAGTTTAACCCTGCCACTTTTAATTGAAGTGTGGTATTTTATTTATTTTACATTTTATTCTTAGAAAGTGCTCTACTAAGTGCTTTCAAATATTCATCAAATAATATATACAAACCTTCACATGTGTCCCCTCTGTATCCTTCTAAACAAGTGCACGTGAATTCACTGTTGTTTATTTTGCATGTACCGTTGTTTAAACAAGGCAAATTCGAACAGGGTGTATCTACAATAATGACATAATATAATCCATTTACAATAAAAAGGGAGATAACTTGTAGAGTAAGATGTGATAAATGTATTATATGACATCACTTCAAGTATAAGATTCCTGTTCTGTCTCGCCTGACCTGGAATTTAGGATAAACACTCAAGTCAAAATTTGACATTCTGCTTTAGTTTTTATCAACTTTCATAAACAGCTTTAATTAATACAAAAAAAATGTTAGACTTCATAGTGCTAAAAAGCGGATCTCATTAGGGTCTGTTGACCGAAAGTTCGTGTTGTACCGTCTTCTGTTTTTGTCTTTTGTTTTAATGATCAAATAATATACATATCATTAATATAACAAAAAATTAAAATTAAAGAAGACCTTGACATTCTGATCCTGAATATCCTTTTGGACAAACACAGATGTGGGTAGCATCATATACCAGACACTGTCCATTATTGAGACATGGGGAACTAGTACAAGGTGTAACTGTAAATATATAAATATATAGACAAGAATTATTTGATGATTTTAGCTTAAGGATGTTATTTGTTAAAAACAAAGTCTTAAGAAAATATAACATATATCCATTTTGGCTTTCTTTACTGAAAACAAAAATTATATGGTTTTTCAATATGTTGACTTTGAACATACCTGATAAAGGTTATTCCAGAAACACATCATGCAAACTATGTTTGATATTTCATTTTTTTTTATCGCTAGCCATACCTATATCACTGAACTTTTATTTAAGCCTGTTCAAGTACACGCATAAATAATTGTGATTAAGTTTCATCTTATCTGTAGAAAACTCAATTTATTATATTTTATTGCATGGGAATCCTGAAGCTGGTGGCAACTTATGTGTCTGTCAATCTCTTGTGAGCCTCAGTATGTTTACTATCCATTTTTATTATGACACGCTAGCAGTTTTCAGAATCGAAATATAATTTAAAAACTCTGAATGGCAAGAGATAATTTTGTACGGACAAAATGACAGAAGGGAACATTCAATATAATAACGTAAATAACATATATTTATTATAACCCCTTGAAATACATTGTCAACCTCTGCTTCGACTCGGTTGACATTGTTTTCTTGACGTTACAATATACTCCGTCATCCTCTAAGATATATATTATTTATATAATGTCTCCGTGTTCTAATTTAGTTGTCTTTCAACCGTAAACTGATTCGCTTACACTGTGAAGGAAGTCTATATTTAGGGTGGGAACACATTCTGTCTCATAATTGTAACTACAACATCATTTAAACAGGATCTAACAAAATCTAAAGTACCTTGACACTGGTGTCCAGAGAAGCCATCAGTACAAGAACAACTGTAGTTACTTCCTGTTACTGTACACTGACCTCCATTCAAACATGGTGAACTGTCACATGGAGTCACTGAAGTACATTTATGTTCATTAGAATGGCAGACATTGTTCTATATATCATCTAATAAGTTATATAGGTTGTTTTTTTTGTAAATCTAATTTATTCCATTTTAACCTCTGTCTTTTTACATTGCATGATTATGAAATTCATGTAATACATCTGATAAAGGAGGTTTAGGCCCATTCAACTAGTCTAACCCCACCACTTTTAATTGAAGTGTGGAATTTTATTTATTTTACATTTTATTCTTAGAAAGTGCTCTACTAAGTGCTTTCAAATATTCATCAAATAATATATACAAACCTTCACATGTGTCCCCTCTGTATCCTTCTAAACAAGTGCACGTGAATTCACTGTTGTTTATTTTGCATGTACCGTTGTTTAAACAAGGCAAATTCGAACAGGGTGTATCTACAATAATGACATAATATAATCCATTTACAATAAAAAGGGAGATAACTTGTAGAGTAAGATGTGATAAATGTATTATATGACATCACTTCAAGTATAAGATTCCTGTTCTGTCTCGCCTGACCTGGAATTTAGGATAAACACTCAAGTCAAAATTTGACATTCTGCTTTAGTTTTTATCAACTTTCATAAACAGCTTTAATTAATACAAAAAAAATGTTAGACTTCATAGTGCTAAAAAGCGGATCTCATTAGGGTCTGTTGACCGAAAGTTCGTGTTGTACCGTCTTCTGTTTTTGTCTTTTGTTTTAATGATCAAATAATATACATATCATTAATATAACAAAAAATTAAAATTAAAGAAGACCTTGACATTCTGATCCTGAATATCCTTTTGGACAAACACAGATGTGGGTAGCATCATATACCAGACACTGTCCATTATTGAGACATGGGGAACTAGTACAAGGTGTAACTGTAAATATATAAATATATAGACAAGAATTATTTGATGATTTTAGCTTAAGGATGTTATTTGTTAAAAACAAAGTCTTAAGAAAATATAACATATATCCATTTTGGCTTTCTTTACTGAAAACAAAAATTATATGGTTTTTCAATATGTTGACTTTGAACATACCTGATAAAGGTTATTCCAGAAACACATCATGCAAACTATGTTTGATATTTCATTTTTTTTTATCGCTAGCCATACCTATATCACTGAACTTTTATTTAAGCCTGTTCAAGTACACGCATAAATAATTGTGATTAAGTTTCATCTTATCTGTAGAAAACTCAATTTATTATATTTTATTGCATGGGAATCCTGAAGCTGGTGGCAACTTATGTGTCTGTCAATCTCTTGTGAGCCTCAGTATGTTTACTATCCATTTTTATTATGACACGCTAGCAGTTTTCAGAATCGAAATATAATTTAAAAACTCTGAATGGCAAGAGATAATTTTGTACGGACAAAATGACAGAAGGGAACATTCAATATAATAACGTAAATAACATATATTTATTATAACCCCTTGAAATACATTGTCAACCTCTGCTTCGACTCGGTTGACATTGTTTTCTTGACGTTACAATATACTCCGTCATCCTCTAAGATATATATTATTTATATAATGTCTCCGTGTTCTAATTTAGTTGTCTTTCAACCGTAAACTGATTCGCTTACACTGTGAAGGAAGTCTATATTTAGGGTGGGAACACATTCTGTCTCATAATTGTAACTACAACATCATTTAAACAGGATCTAACAAAATCTAAAGTACCTTGACACTGGTGTCCAGAGAAGCCATCAGTACAAGAACAACTGTAGTTACTTCCTGTTACTGTACACTGACCTCCATTCAAACATGGTGAACTGTCACATGGAGTCACTGAAGTACATTTATGTTCATTAGAATGGCAGACATTGTTCTATATATCATCTAATAAGTTATATAGGTTGTTTTTTTTGTAAATCTAATTTATTCCATTTTAACCTCTGTCTTTTTACATTGCATGATTATGAAATTCATGTAATACATCTGATAAAGGAGGTTTAGGCCCATTCAACTAGTCTAACCCCACCACTTTTAATTGAAGTGTGGAATTTTATTTATTTTACATTTTATTCTTAGAAAGTGCTCTACTAAGTGCTTTCAAATATTCATCAAATAATATATACAAACCTTCACATGTGTCCCCTCTGTATCCTTCTAAACAAGTGCACGTGAATTCACTGTTGTTTATTTTGCATGTACCGTTGTTTAAACAAGGCAAATTCGAACAGGGTGTATCTACAATAATGACATAATATAATCCATTTACAATAAAAAGGGAGATAACTTGTAGAGTAAGATGTGATAAATGTATTATATGACATCACTTCAAGTATAAGATTCCTGTTCTGTCTTGCCTGACCTGGAATTTAGGATAAACACTCAAGTCAAAATTTGACATTCTGCTTTAGTTTTTATCAACTTTCATAAACAGCTTTAATTAATACAAAAAAATGTTAGACTTCATAGTGCTAAAAAGCGGATCTCATTAGGGTCTGTTGACCGAAAGTTCGTGTTGTACCGTCTTCTGTTTTTGTCTTTTGTTTTAATGATCAAATAATATACATATCATTAATATAACAAAAAATTAAAATTAAAGATGACCTTGACATTCTGATGCTGAATATCCTTTTGGACAAACACAGATGTGGGTAGCATCATATACCAGACACTGTCCATTATTGAGACACGGGGAACTAGTACAAGGTGTAACTGTAAATATATAAATATATAGACAAGAATTATTTGATGATTTTTGCTTAAGGATGTTATTTGCTAAAACCAAAGTCTTAAGAAAATATAACATATATCCATTTTGGCTTTCTTTACTTAAAACAAAAATTATATGGTTTTTCAATATGTTGACTTTGAACATACCTGATAAAGGTTATTTCAGAAACACATCATGCAAACTATGTTTGATATTTCATTTTTTTTAATCGTTAGCCATACCTATATCACTGAACTTATATTTAAGCCTGTTCAAGTACACGCATAAATAATTGTGATTAAGTTTCATCTTGTCTGTAGAAAACTCAATTTATTATATTTTATTGCATGGGAATCCTGAAGCTGGTGGCAACTTATGTGTCTGTCAATCTCTTGTGAGCCTCGGTATGTTTACTATCCATTTTTATTATGACACGCTAGCAGTTTTCAGAATCGAAATATAATTTAAAAACTCTGAATGGCAAGAGATAATTTTGTATGGACAAAATGACAGAAGGGAACATTCAATATAATAACGTAAATAACATATATTTATTATAACTCCTTGAAATACATTGTCAACCTCTGCTTCGACTCGGTTGACAATGATTTCTTGATGTTACAAAATACTCCGTCATCCTCTAAGATATATATTATTTATATAATGTCTCCGTGTTCTAATTTAGTTGTCCTTCAACCGTAAACTGATTCGCTTACACTGTGAAGGAAGTCTATATTTAGGGTGGGAACACATTCTGTCTCATAATTGTAACTACAACATCATTTAAACAGGATCTAACAAAATCTAAAGTACCTTGACACTGGTGTCCAGAGAAGCCATCAGTACAAGAACAACTGTAGTTACTTCCTGTTACTGTACACTGACCTCCATTCAAACATGGTGAACTGTCACATGGAGTCACTGAAGTACATTTATGTTCATTAGAATGGCAGACATTGTTCTATATATCATCTAACAAGTTATATAGGTTGTTTTTTTTGTAAATATAATATATTCCATTTTAACCTCTGTCTTTTTACATTGCATGATTATGAAATTCATGTAATACATCTGATAAAGGAGGTTTAGGCCCATTAAACTAGTCTAACCCCACCACTTTTAATTGAAGTGTGGTATTTTATTTATTTTACACTTTATTCTTAGAAAGTGCTCTACTAAGTACTTTCAAATATTCATCAAATAATATATACAAACCTTCACATGTGTCCCCTCTGTATCCTTCTAAACAAGTGCACGTGAATTCACTGTTGTTTATTTTGCATGTACCGTTGTTTAAACAAGGCAAATTCGAACAGGGTGTATCTACAATAATGACATAATATAATCCATTTACAATAAAAAGGGAGATAACTTGTAGAGTAAGATGTGATAAATGTATTATATGACATCACTTCAAGTATAAGATTCCTGTTCTGTCTCGCCTGACCTGGAATTTAGGATAAACACTCAAGTCAAAATTCGACATTCTGCTTTAGTTTTTATCAACTTTCATAAACAGCTTTAATTAATACAAAAAAAATGTTAGACTTCATAGTGCTAAAAAGCGGATCTCATTAGGGTCTGTTGACCGAAAGTTCGTGTTGTACCGTCTTCTGTTTTTGTCTTTTGTTTTAATGATCAAATAATATACATATCATTAATATAACAAAAAATTAAAATTAAAGATGACCTTGACATTCTGATCCTGAATATCCTTTTGGACAAACACAGATGTGGGTAGCATCATATACCAGACACTGTCCATTATTGAGACACGGGGAACTAGTACAAGGTGTAACTGTAAATATATAAATATATAGACAAGAATTATTTGATGATTTTTGCTTAAGGATGTTATTTGCTAAAAACAAAGTCTTAAGAAAATATAACATATATCCATTTTGGCTTTCTTTACTGAAAACAAAAATTATATGGTTTTTCAATATGTTGACTTTGAACATACCTGATAAAGGTTATTTCAGAAACACATCATGCAAACTATGTTTGATATTTCATTTTTTTTAATCGTTAGCCATACCTATATCACTGAACTTATATTTAAGCCTGTTCAAGTACACGCATAAATAATTGTGATTAAGTTTCATCTTGTCTGTAGAAAACTCAATTTATTATATTTTATTGCATGGGAATCCTGAAGCTGGTGGCAACTTATGTGTCTGTCAATCTCTTGTGAGCCTCGGTATGTTTACTATCCATTTTTATTATGACACGCTAGCAGTTTTCAGAATCGAAATATAATTTAAAAACTCTGAATGGCAAGAGATAATTTTGTACGGACAAAATGACAGAAGGGAACATTCAATATAATAACGTAAATAACATATATTTATTATAACCCCTTGAAATACATTGTCAACCTCTGCTTCGACTCGGTTGACAATGATTTCTTGACGTTACAATATACTCTGTCATCCTCTAAGATATATATTATTTATATAATGTCTCTGTGTTCTAATTTAGTTGTCTTTCAACCGTAAACTGATTCGCTTACACTGTGAAGGAAGTCTATATTTAGGGTGGGAACACATTCTGTCTCGTAATTGTAACTACAACATCATTTAAACAGCTGAATTAAACAGGATCTAACAAAATCTAAAGTACCTTGACACTGGTGTCCAGAGAAGCCATCAGTACAAGAACAACTGTAGTTACTTCCTGTTACTGTACACTGACCTCCATTCAAACATGGTGAACTGTCACATGGAGTCACTGAAGTACATTTATGTTCATTAGAATGGCAGACATTGTTCTATATATCATCTAACAAGTTATATAGGTTGTTTTTTTTGTAAATCTAATATATTTCATTTTAACCTGTCTTTTTACATTGCATGATTATGAAATTCATGTAATACATCTGATAAAGGAGGTTTAGGCCCATTAAACTAGTTTAACCCTGCCACTTTTAATTGAAGTGTGGTATTTTATTTATTTTACATTTTATTCTTAGAAAGTGCTCTACTAAGTGCTTTCAAATATTCATCAAATAATATATACAAACCTTCACATGTGTCCCCTCTGTATCCTTCTAAACAAGTGCACGTGAATTCACTGTTGTTTATTTTGCATGTACCGTTGTTTAAACAAGGCAAATTCGAACAGGGTGTATCTACAATAATGACATAATATAATCCATTTACAATAAAAAGGGAGATAACTTGTAGAGTAAGATGTGATAAATGTATTATATGACATCACTTCAAGTATAAGATTCCTGTTCTGTCTCGCCTGACCTGGAATTTAGGATAAACACTCAAGTCAAAATTTGACATTCTGCTTTAGTTTTTATCAACTTTCATAAACAGCTTTAATTAATACAAAAAAAATGTTAGACTTCATAGTGCTAAAAAGCGGATCTCATTAGGGTCTGTTGACCGAAAGTTCGTGTTGTACCGTCTTCTGTTTTTGTCTTTTGTTTTAATGATCAAATAATATACATATCATTAATATAACAAAAAATTAAAATTAAAGAAGACCTTGACATTCTGATCCTGAATATCCTTTTGGACAAACACAGATGTGGGTAGCATCATATACCAGACACTGTCCATTATTGAGACATGGGGAACTAGTACAAGGTGTAACTGTAAATATATAAATATATAGACAAGAATTATTTGATGATTTTAGCTTAAGGATGTTATTTGTTAAAAACAAAGTCTTAAGAAAATATAACATATATCCATTTTGGCTTTCTTTACTGAAAACAAAAATTATATGGTTTTTCAATATGTTGACTTTGAACATACCTGATAAAGGTTATTCCAGAAACACATCATGCAAACTATGTTTGATATTTCATTTCTTTTTTATCGCTAGCCATACCTATATCACTGAACTTTTATTTAAGCCTGTTCAAGTACACGCATAAATAATTGTGATTAAGTTTCATCTTATCTGTAGAAAACTCAATTTATTATATTTTATTGCATGGGAATCCTGAAGCTGGTGGCAACTTATGTGTCTGTCAATCTCTTGTGAGCCTCAGTATGTTTACTATCCATTTTTATTATGACACGCTAGCAGTTTTCAGAATCGAAATATAATTTAAAAACTCTGAATGGCAAGAGATAATTTTGTACGGACAAAATGACAGAAGGGAACATTCAATATAATAACGTAAATAACATATATTTATTATAACCCCTTGAAATACATTGTCAACCTCTGCTTCGACTCGGTTGACATTGTTTTCTTGACGTTACAATATACTCCGTCATCCTCTAAGATATATATTATTTATATAATGTCTCCGTGTTCTAATTTAGTTGTCTTTCAACCGTAAACTGATTCGCTTACACTGTGAAGGAAGTCTATATTTAGGGTGGGAACACATTCTGTCTCATAATTGTAACTACAACATCATTTAAACAGGATCTAACAAAATCTAAAGTACCTTGACACTGGTGTCCAGAGAAGCCATCAGTACAAGAACAACTGTAGTTACTTCCTGTTACTGTACACTGACCTCTATTCAAACATGGTGAACTGTCACATGGAGTCACTGAAGTACATTTATGTTCATTAGAATGGCAGACATTGTTCTATATATCATCTAACAAGTTATATAGGTTGTTTTTTTTGTAAATCTAATATATTTCATTTTAACCTCTGTCTTTTTACATTGCATGATTATGAAATTCATGTAATACATCTGATAAAGGAGGTTTAGGCCCATTAAACTAGTTTAACCCTGCCACTTTTAATTGAAGTGTGGTATTTTATTTATTTTACATTTTATTCTTAGAAAGTGCTCTACTAAGTGCTTTCAAATATTCATCAAATAATATATACAAACCTTCACATGTGTCCCCTCTGTATCCTTCTAAACAAGTGCACGTGAATTCACTGTTGTTTATTTTGCATGTACCGTTGTTTAAACAAGGCAAATTCGAACAGGGTGTATCTACAATAATGACATAATATAATCCATTTACAATAAAAAGGGAGATAACTTGTAGAGTAAGATGTGATAAATGTATTATATGACATCACTTCAAGTATAAGATTCCTGTTCTGTCTCGCCTGACCTGGAATTTAGGATAAACACTCAAGTCAAAATTTGACATTCTGCTTTAGTTTTTATCAACTTTCATAAACACCTTTAATTAATACAAAAAAAATGTTAGACTTCATAGTGCTAAAAAGCGGATCTCATTAGGGTCTGTTGACCGAAAGTTCGTGTTGTACCGTCTTCTGTTTTTGTCTTTTGTTTTAATGATCAAATAATATACATATCATTAATATAACAAAAAATTAAAATTAAAGATGACCTTGACATTCTGATGCTGAATATCCTTTTGGACAAACACAGATGTGGGTAGCATCATATACCAGACACTGTCCATTATTGAGACACGGGGAACTAGTACAAGGTGTAACTGTAAATATATAAATATATAGACAAGAATTATTTGATGATTTTTGCTTAAGGATGTTATTTGCTAAAACCAAAGTCTTAAGAAAATATAACATATATCCATTTTGGCTTTCTTTACTTAAAACAAAAATTATATGGTTTTTCAATATGTTGACTTTGAACATACCTGATAAAGGTTATTTCAGAAACACATCATGCAAACTATGTTTGATATTTCATTTTTTTTAATCGTTAGCCATACCTATATCACTGAACTTATATTTAAGCCTGTTCAAGTACACGCATAAATAATTGTGATTAAGTTTCATCTTGTCTGTAGAAAACTCAATTTATTATATTTTATTGCATGGGAATCCTGAAGCTGGTGGCAACTTATGTGTCTGTCAATCTCTTGTGAGCCTCGGTATGTTTACTATCCATTTTTATTATGACACGCTAGCAGTTTTCAGAATCGAAATATAATTTAAAAACTCTGAATGGCAAGAGATAATTTTGTATGGACAAAATGACAGAAGGGAACATTCAATATAATAACGTAAATAACATATATTTATTATAACTCCTTGAAATACATTGTCAACCTCTGCTTCGACTCGGTTGACAATGATTTCTTGATGTTACAAAATACTCCGTCATCCTCTAAGATATATATTATTTATATAATGTCTCCGTGTTCTAATTTAGTTGTCCTTCAACCGTAAACTGATTCGCTTACACTGTGAAGGAAGTCTATATTTAGGGTGGGAACACATTCTGTCTCATAATTGTAACTACAACATCATTTAAACAGGATCTAACAAAATCTAAAGTACCTTGACACTGGTGTCCAGAGAAGCCATCAGTACAAGAACAACTGTAGTTACTTCCTGTTACTGTACACTGACCTCCATTCAAACATGGTGAACTGTCACATGGAGTCACTGAAGTACATTTATGTTCATTAGAATGGCAGACATTGTTCTATATATCATCTAACAAGTTATATAGGTTGTTTTTTTTGTAAATATAATATATTCCATTTTAACCTCTGTCTTTTTACATTGCATGATTATGAAATTCATGTAATACATCTGATAAAGGAGGTTTAGGCCCATTAAACTAGTCTAACCCCACCACTTTTAATTGAAGTGTGGTATTTTATTTATTTTACACTTTATTCTTAGAAAGTGCTCTACTAAGTACTTTCAAATATTCATCAAATAATATATACAAACCTTCACATGTGTCCCCTCTGTATCCTTCTAAACAAGTGCACGTGAATTCACTGTTGTTTATTTTGCATGTACCGTTGTTTAAACAAGGCAAATTCGAACAGGGTGTATCTACAATAATGACATAATATAATCCATTTACAATAAAAAGGGAGATAACTTGTAGAGTAAGATGTGATAAATGTATTATATGACATCACTTCAAGTATAAGATTCCTGTTCTGTCTCGCCTGACCTGGAATTTAGGATAAACACTCAAGTCAAAATTCGACATTCTGCTTTAGTTTTTATCAACTTTCATAAACAGCTTTAATTAATACAAAAAAAATGTTAGACTTCATAGTGCTAAAAAGCGGATCTCATTAGGGTCTGTTGACCGAAAGTTCGTGTTGTACCGTCTTCTGTTTTTGTCTTTTGTTTTAATGATCAAATAATATACATATCATTAATATAACAAAAAATTAAAATTAAAGATGACCTTGACATTCTGATCCTGAATATCCTTTTGGACAAACACAGATGTGGGTAGCATCATATACCAGACACTGTCCATTATTGAGACACGGGGAACTAGTACAAGGTGTAACTGTAAATATATAAATATATAGACAAGAATTATTTGATGATTTTTGCTTAAGGATGTTATTTGCTAAAAACAAAGTCTTAAGAAAATATAACATATATCCATTTTGGCTTTCTTTACTGAAAACAAAAATTATATGGTTTTTCAATATGTTGACTTTGAACATACCTGATAAAGGTTATTTCAGAAACACATCATGCAAACTATGTTTGATATTTCATTTTTTTTAATCGTTAGCCATACCTATATCACTGAACTTATATTTAAGCCTGTTCAAGTACACGCATAAATAATTGTGATTAAGTTTCATCTTGTCTGTAGAAAACTCAATTTATTATATTTTATTGCATGGGAATCCTGAAGCTGGTGGCAACTTATGTGTCTGTCAATCTCTTGTGAGCCTCGGTATGTTTACTATCCATTTTTATTATGACACGCTAGCAGTTTTCAGAATCGAAATATAATTTAAAAACTCTGAATGGCAAGAGATAATTTTGTACGGACAAAATGACAGAAGGGAACATTCAATATAATAACGTAAATAACATATATTTATTATAACCCCTTGAAATACATTGTCAACCTCTGCTTCGACTCGGTTGACAATGATTTCTTGACGTTACAATATACTCTGTCATCCTCTAAGATATATATTATTTATATAATGTCTCTGTGTTCTAATTTAGTTGTCTTTCAACCGTAAACTGATTCGCTTACACTGTGAAGGAAGTCTATATTTAGGGTGGGAACACATTCTGTCTCGTAATTGTAACTACAACATCATTTAAACAGCTGAATTAAACAGGATCTAACAAAATCTAAAGTACCTTGACACTGGTGTCCAGAGAAGCCATCAGTACAAGAACAACTGTAGTTACTTCCTGTTACTGTACACTGACCTCCATTCAAACATGGTGAACTGTCACATGGAGTCACTGAAGTACATTTATGTTCATTAGAATGGCAGACATTGTTCTATATATCATCTAACAAGTTATATAGGTTGTTTTTTTTGTAAATCTAATATATTTCATTTTAACCTGTCTTTTTACATTGCATGATTATGAAATTCATGTAATACATCTGATAAAGGAGGTTTAGGCCCATTAAACTAGTTTAACCCTGCCACTTTTAATTGAAGTGTGGTATTTTATTTATTTTACATTTTATTCTTAGAAAGTGCTCTACTAAGTGCTTTCAAATATTCATCAAATAATATATACAAACCTTCACATGTGTCCCCTCTGTATCCTTCTAAACAAGTGCACGTGAATTCACTGTTGTTTATTTTGCATGTACCGTTGTTTAAACAAGGCAAATTCGAACAGGGTGTATCTACAATAATGACATAATATAATCCATTTACAATAAAAAGGGAGATAACTTGTAGAGTAAGATGTGATAAATGTATTATATGACATCACTTCAAGTATAAGATTCCTGTTCTGTCTCGCCTGACCTGGAATTTAGGATAAACACTCAAGTCAAAATTTGACATTCTGCTTTAGTTTTTATCAACTTTCATAAACAGCTTTAATTAATACAAAAAAAATGTTAGACTTCATAGTGCTAAAAAGCGGATCTCATTAGGGTCTGTTGACCGAAAGTTCGTGTTGTACCGTCTTCTGTTTTTGTCTTTTGTTTTAATGATCGAATAATATACATATCATTAATATAACAAAAAATTAAAATTAAAGAAGACCTTGACATTCTGATCCTGAATATCCTTTTGGACAAACACAGATGTGGGTAGCATCATATACCAGACACTGTCCATTATTGAGACATGGGGAACTAGTACAAGGTGTAACTGTAAATATATAAATATATAGACAAGAATTATTTGATGATTTTAGCTTAAGGATGTTATTTGTTAAAAACAAAGTCTTAAGAAAATATAACATATATCCATTTTGGCTTTCTTTACTGAAAACAAAAATTATATGGTTTTTCAATATGTTGACTTTGAACATACCTGATAAAGGTTATTCCAGAAACACATCATGCAAACTATGTTTGATATTTCATTTCTTTTTTATCGCTAGCCATACCTATATCACTGAACTTTTATTTAAGCCTGTTCAAGTACACGCATAAATAATTGTGATTAAGTTTCATCTTATCTGTAGAAAACTCAATTTATTATATTTTATTGCATGGGAATCCTGAAGCTGGTGGCAACTTATGTGTCTGTCAATCTCTTGTGAGCCTCAGTATGTTTACTATCCATTTTTATTATGACACGCTAGCAGTTTTCAGAATCGAAATATAATTTAAAAACTCTGAATGGCAAGAGATAATTTTGTACGGACAAAATGACAGAAGGGAACATTCAATATAATAACGTAAATAACATATATTTATTATAACCCCTTGAAATACATTGTCAACCTCTGCTTCGACTCGGTTGACATTGTTTTCTTGACGTTACAATATACTCCGTCATCCTCTAAGATATATATTATTTATATAATGTCTCCGTGTTCTAATTTAGTTGTCTTTCAACCGTAAACTGATTCGCTTACACTGTGAAGGAAGTCTATATTTAGGGTGGGAACACATTCTGTCTCATAATTGTAACTACAACATCATTTAAACAGGATCTAACAAAATCTAAAGTACCTTGACACTGGTGTCCAGAGAAGCCATCAGTACAAGAACAACTGTAGTTACTTCCTGTTACTGTACACTGACCTCCATTCAAACATGGTGAACTGTCACATGGAGTCACTGAAGTACATTTATGTTCATTAGAATGGCAGACATTGTTCTATATATCATCTAACAAGTTATATAGGTTGTTTTTTTTGTAAATCTAATATATTTCATTTTAACCTCTGTCTTTTTACATTGCATGATTATGAAATTCATGTAATACATCTGATAAAGGAGGTTTAGGCCCATTAAACTAGTTTAACCCTGCCACTTTTAATTGAAGTGTGGTATTTTATTTATTTTACATTTTATTCTTAGAAAGTGCTCTACTAAGTGCTTTCAAATATTCATCAAATAATATATACAAACCTTCACATGTGTCCCCTCTGTATCCTTCTAAACAAGTGCACGTGAATTCACTGTTGTTTATTTTGCATGTACCGTTGTTTAAACAAGGCAAATTCGAACAGGGTGTATCTACAATAATGACATAATATAATCCATTTACAATAAAAAGGGAGATAACTTGTAGAGTAAGATGTGATAAATGTATTATATGACATCACTTCAAGTATAAGATTCCTGTTCTGTCTCGCCTGACCTGGAATTTAGGATAAACACTCAAGTCAAAATTTGACATTCTGCTTTAGTTTTTATCAACTTTCATAAACACCTTTAATTAATACAAAAAAAATGTTAGACTTCATAGTGCTAAAAAGCGGATCTCATTAGGGTCTGTTGACCGAAAGTTCGTGTTGTACCGTCTTCTGTTTTTGTCTTTTGTTTTAATGATCAAATAATATACATATCATTAATATAACAAAAAATTAAAATTAAAGATGACCTTGACATTCTGATCCTGAATATCCTTTTGGACAAACACAGATGTGGGTAGCATCATATACCAGACACTGTCCATTATTGAGACACGGGGAACTAGTACATGGTGTAACTGTAAATATATAAATATACAGACAAGAATTATTTGATGATTTTTGCTTAAGGATATTATTTGCTAAAAACAAAGTCTTAAGAAAATATAACATATATCCATTTTGGCTTTCTTTACTGAAAACAAAAATTATATGGTTTTTCAATATGTTGACTTTGAACATACCTGATAAAGGTTATTTCAGAAACACATCATGCAAACTATGTTTGATATTTCATTTTTTTTAATCGTTAGCCATACCTATATCACTGAACTTATATTTAAGCCTGTTCAAGTACACGCATAAATAATTGTGATTAAGTTTCATCTTGTCTGTAGAAAACTCAATTTATTATATTTTATTGCATGGGAATCCTGAAGCTGGTGGCAACTTATGTGTCTGTCAATCTCTTGTGAGCCTCGGTATGTTTACTATCCATTTTTATTATGACACGCTAGCAGTTTTCAGAATCGAAATATAATTTAAAAACTCTGAATGGCAAGAGATAATTTTGTACGGACAAAATGACAGAAGGGAACATTCAATATAATAACGTAAATAACATATATTTATTATAACCCCTTGAAATACATTGTCAACCTCTGCTTCGACTTGGTTGACATTGATTTCTTGACGTTACAATATACTCCGTCATCCTCTAAGATATATATTATTTATATAATGTCTCCGTGTTCTAATTTAGTTGTCTTTCAACCGTAAACTGATTCGCTTACACTGTGAAGGAAGTCTATATTTAGGGTGGGAACACATTCTGTCTCGTAATTGTAACTACAACATCATTTAAACAGCTGAATTAAACAGGATCTAACAAAATCTAAAGTACCTTGACACTGGTGTCCAGAGAAGCCATCAGTACAAGAACAACTGTAGTTACTTCCTGTTACTGTACACTGACCTCCATTCAAACATGGTGAACTGTCACATGGAGTCACTGAAGTACATTTATGTTCATTAGAATGGCAGACATTGTTCTATATATCATCTAATAAGTTATATAGGTTGTTTTTTTTGTAAATCTAATTTATTCCATTTTAACCTCTGTCTTTTTACATTGCATGATTATGAAATTCATGTAATACATCTGATAAAGGAGGTTTAGGCCCATTAAACTAGTCTAACCCCACCACTTTTAATTGAAGTGTGGAATTTTATTTATTTTACATTTTATTCTTAGAAAGTGCTCTACTAAGTGCTTTCAAATATTCATCAAATAATATATACAAACCTTCACATGTGTCCCCTCTGTATCCTTCTAAACAAGTGCACGTGAATTCACTGTTGTTTATTTTGCATGTACCGTTGTTTAAACAAGGCAAATTCGAACAGGGTGTATCTACAATAATGACATAATATAATCCATTTACAATAAAAAGGGAGATAACTTGTAGAGTAAGATGTGATAAATGTATTATATGACATCACTTCAAGTATAAGATTCCTGTTCTGTCTTGCCTGACCTGGAATTTAGGATAAACACTCAAGTCAAAATTTGACATTCTGCTTTAGTTTTTATCAACTTTCATAAACAGCTTTAATTAATACAAAAAAATGTTAAGACTTCATAGTGCTAAAAAGCGGATCTCATTAGGGTCTGTTGACCGAAAGTTCGTGTTGTACCGTCTTCTGTTTTTGTCTTTTGTTTTAATGATCAAATAATATACATATCATTAATATAACAAAAAATTAAAATTAAAGATGACCTTGACATTCTGATGCTGAATATCCTTTTGGACAAACACAGATGTGGGTAGCATCATATACCAGACACTGTCCATTATTGAGACACGGGGAACTAGTACAAGGTGTAACTGTAAATATATAAATATATAGACAAGAATTATTTGATGATTTTTGCTTAAGGATGTTATTTGCTAAAACCAAAGTCTTAAGAAAATATAACATATATCCATTTTGGCTTTCTTTACTTAAAACAAAAATTATATGGTTTTTCAATATGTTGACTTTGAACATACCTGATAAAGGTTATTTCAGAAACACATCATGCAAACTATGTTTGATATTTCATTTTTTTTAATCGTTAGCCATACCTATATCACTGAACTTATATTTAAGCCTGTTCAAGTACACGCATAAATAATTGTGATTAAGTTTCATCTTGTCTGTAGAAAACTCAATTTATTATATTTTATTGCATGGGAATCCTGAAGCTGGTGGCAACTTATGTGTCTGTCAATCTCTTGTGAGCCTCGGTATGTTTACTATCCATTTTTATTATGACACGCTAGCAGTTTTCAGAATCGAAATATAATTTAAAAACTCTGAATGGCAAGAGATAATTTTGTATGGACAAAATGACAGAAGGGAACATTCAATATAATAACGTAAATAACATATATTTATTATAACTCCTTGAAATACATTGTCAACCTCTGCTTCGACTCGGTTGACAATGATTTCTTGATGTTACAAAATACTCCGTCATCCTCTAAAGATATATATTATTTATATAATGTCTCCGTGTTCTAATTTAGTTGTCCTTCAACCGTAAACTGATTCGCTTACACTGTGAAGGAAGTCTATATTTAGGGTGGGAACACATTCTGTCTCATAATTGTAACTACAACATCATTTAAACAGGATCTAACAAAATCTAAAGTACCTTGACACTGGTGTCCAGAGAAGCCATCAGTACAAGAACAACTGTAGTTACTTCCTGTTACTGTACACTGACCTCCATTCAAACATGGTGAACTGTCACATGGAGTCACTGAAGTACATTTATGTTCATTAGAATGGCAGACATTGTTCTATATATCATCTAACAAGTTATATAGGTTGTTTTTTTTGTAAATATAATATATTCCATTTTAACCTCTGTCTTTTTACATTGCATGATTATGAAATTCATGTAATACATCTGATAAAGGAGGTTTAGGCCCATTAAACTAGTCTAACCCCACCACTTTTAATTGAAGTGTGGTATTTTATTTATTTTACACTTTATTCTTAGAAAGTGCTCTACTAAGTACTTTCAAATATTCATCAAATAATATATACAAACCTTCACATGTGTCCCCTCTGTATCCTTCTAAACAAGTGCACGTGAATTCACTGTTGTTTATTTTGCATGTACCGTTGTTTAAACAAGGCAAATTCGAACAGGGTGTATCTACAATAATGACATAATATAATCCATTTACAATAAAAAGGGAGATAACTTGTAGAGTAAGATGTGATAAATGTATTATATGACATCACTTCAAGTATAAGATTCCTGTTCTGTCTCGCCTGACCTGGAATTTAGGATAAACACTCAAGTCAAAATTCGACATTCTGCTTTAGTTTTTATCAACTTTCATAAACAGCTTTAATTAATACAAAAAAAATGTTAGACTTCATAGTGCTAAAAAGCGGATCTCATTAGGGTCTGTTGACCGAAAGTTCGTGTTGTACCGTCTTCTGTTTTTGTCTTTTGTTTTAATGATCAAATAATATACATATCATTAATATAACAAAAAATTAAAATTAAAGATGACCTTGACATTCTGATCCTGAATATCCTTTTGGACAAACACAGATGTGGGTAGCATCATATACCAGACACTGTCCATTATTGAGACACGGGGAACTAGTACAAGGTGTAACTGTAAATATATAAATATATAGACAAGAATTATTTGATGATTTTTGCTTAAGGATGTTATTTGCTAAAAACAAAGTCTTAAGAAAATATAACATATATCCATTTTGGCTTTCTTTACTGAAAACAAAAATTATATGGTTTTTCAATATGTTGACTTTGAACATACCTGATAAAGGTTATTTCAGAAACACATCATGCAAACTATGTTTGATATTTCATTTTTTTTAATCGTTAGCCATACCTATATCACTGAACTTATATTTAAGCCTGTTCAAGTACACGCATAAATAATTGTGATTAAGTTTCATCTTGTCTGTAGAAAACTCAATTTATTATATTTTATTGCATGGGAATCCTGAAGCTGGTGGCAACTTATGTGTCTGTCAATCTCTTGTGAGCCTCGGTATGTTTACTATCCATTTTTATTATGACACGCTAGCAGTTTTCAGAATCGAAATATAATTTAAAAACTCTGAATGGCAAGAGATAATTTTGTACGGACAAAATGACAGAAGGGAACATTCAATATAATAACGTAAATAACATATATTTATTATAACCCCTTGAAATACATTGTCAACCTCTGCTTCGACTCGGTTGACAATGATTTCTTGACGTTACAATATACTCTGTCATCCTCTAAGATATATATTATTTATATAATGTCTCTGTGTTCTAATTTAGTTGTCTTTCAACCGTAAACTGATTCGCTTACACTGTGAAGGAAGTCTATATTTAGGGTGGGAACACATTCTGTCTCGTAATTGTAACTACAACATCATTTAAACAGCTGAATTAAACAGGATCTAACAAAATCTAAAGTACCTTGACACTGGTGTCCAGAGAAGCCATCAGTACAAGAACAACTGTAGTTACTTCCTGTTACTGTACACTGACCTCCATTCAAACATGGTGAACTGTCACATGGAGTCACTGAAGTACATTTATGTTCATTAGAATGGCAGACATTGTTCTATATATCATCTAACAAGTTATATAGGTTGTTTTTTTTGTAAATCTAATATATTTCATTTTAACCTGTCTTTTTACATTGCATGATTATGAAATTCATGTAATACATCTGATAAAGGAGGTTTAGGCCCATTAAACTAGTTTAACCCTGCCACTTTTAATTGAAGTGTGGTATTTTATTTATTTTACATTTTATTCTTAGAAAGTGCTCTACTAAGTGCTTTCAAATATTCATCAAATAATATATACAAACCTTCACATGTGTCCCCTCTGTATCCTTCTAAACAAGTGCACGTGAATTCACTGTTGTTTATTTTGCATGTACCGTTGTTTAAACAAGGCAAATTCGAACAGGGTGTATCTACAATAATGACATAATATAATCCATTTACAATAAAAAGGGAGATAACTTGTAGAGTAAGATGTGATAAATGTATTATATGACATCACTTCAAGTATAAGATTCCTGTTCTGTCTCGCCTGACCTGGAATTTAGGATAAACACTCAAGTCAAAATTTGACATTCTGCTTTAGTTTTTATCAACTTTCATAAACAGCTTTAATTAATACAAAAAAAATGTTAGACTTCATAGTGCTAAAAAGCGGATCTCATTAGGGTCTGTTGACCGAAAGTTCGTGTTGTACCGTCTTCTGTTTTTGTCTTTTGTTTTAATGATCAAATAATATACATATCATTAATATAACAAAAAATTAAAATTAAAGAAGACCTTGACATTCTGATCCTGAATATCCTTTTGGACAAACACAGATGTGGGTAGCATCATATACCAGACACTGTCCATTATTGAGACATGGGGAACTAGTACAAGGTGTAACTGTAAATATATAAATATATAGACAAGAATTATTTGATGATTTTAGCTTAAGGATGTTATTTGTTAAAAACAAAGTCTTAAGAAAATATAACATATATCCATTTTGGCTTTCTTTACTGAAAACAAAAATTATATGGTTTTTCAATATGTTGACTTTGAACATACCTGATAAAGGTTATTCCAGAAACACATCATGCAAACTATGTTTGATATTTCATTTCTTTTTTATCGCTAGCCATACCTATATCACTGAACTTTTATTTAAGCCTGTTCAAGTACACGCATAAATAATTGTGATTAAGTTTCATCTTATCTGTAGAAAACTCAATTTATTATATTTTATTGCATGGGAATCCTGAAGCTGGTGGCAACTTATGTGTCTGTCAATCTCTTGTGAGCCTCAGTATGTTTACTATCCATTTTTATTATGACACGCTAGCAGTTTTCAGAATCGAAATATAATTTAAAAACTCTGAATGGCAAGAGATAATTTTGTACGGACAAAATGACAGAAGGGAACATTCAATATAATAACGTAAATAACATATATTTATTATAACCCCTTGAAATACATTGTCAACCTCTGCTTCGACTCGGTTGACATTGTTTTCTTGACGTTACAATATACTCCGTCATCCTCTAAGATATATATTATTTATATAATGTCTCCGTGTTCTAATTTAGTTGTCTTTCAACCGTAAACTGATTCGCTTACACTGTGAAGGAAGTCTATATTTAGGGTGGGAACACATTCTGTCTCATAATTGTAACTACAACATCATTTAAACAGGATCTAACAAAATCTAAAGTACCTTGACACTGGTGTCCAGAGAAGCCATCAGTACAAGAACAACTGTAGTTACTTCCTGTTACTGTACACTGACCTCCATTCAAACATGGTGAACTGTCACATGGAGTCACTGAAGTACATTTATGTTCATTAGAATGGCAGACATTGTTCTATATATCATCTAATAAGTTATATAGGTTGTTTTTTTTGTAAATCTAATTTATTCCATTTTAACCTCTGTCTTTTTACATTGCATGATTATGAAATTCATGTAATACATCTGATAAAGGAGGTTTAGGCCCATTCAACTAGTCTAACCCCACCACTTTTAATTGAAGTGTGGAATTTTATTTATTTTACATTTTATTCTTAGAAAGTGCTCTACTAAGTGCTTTCAAATATTCATCAAATAATATATACAAACCTTCACATGTGTCCCCTCTGTATCCTTCTAAACAAGTGCACGTGAATTCACTGTTGTTTATTTTGCATGTACCGTTGTTTAAACAAGGCAAATTCGAACAGGGTGTATCTACAATAATGACATAATATAATCCATTTACAATAAAAAGGGAGATAACTTGTAGAGTAAGATGTGATAAATGTATTATATGACATCACTTCAAGTATAAGATTCCTGTTCTGTCTTGCCTGACCTGGAATTTAGGATAAACACTCAAGTCAAAATTTGACATTCTGCTTTAGTTTTTATCAACTTTCATAAACAGCTTTAATTAATACAAAAAAATGTTAGACTTCATAGTGCTAAAAAGCGGATCTCATTAGGGTCTGTTGACCGAAAGTTCGTGTTGTACCGTCTTCTGTTTTTGTCTTTTGTTTTAATGATCAAATAATATACATATCATTAATATAACAAAAAATTAAAATTAAAGATGACCTTGACATTCTGATCCTGAATATCCTTTTGGACAAACACAGATGTGGGTAGCATCATATACCAGACACTGTCCATTATTGAGACACGGGGAACTAGTACATGGTGTAACTGTAAATATATAAATATACAGACAAGAATTATTTGATGATTTTTGCTTAAGGATATTATTTGCTAAAAACAAAGTCTTAAGAAAATATAACATATATCCATTTTGGCTTTCTTTACTGAAAACAAAAATTATATGGTTTTTCAATATGTTGACTTTGAACATACCTGATAAAGGTTATTTCAGAAACACATCATGCAAACTATGTTTGATATTTCATTTTTTTTAATCGTTAGCCATACCTATATCACTGAACTTATATTTAAGCCTGTTCAAGTACACGCATAAATAATTGTGATTAAGTTTCATCTTGTCTGTAGAAAACTCAATTTATTATATTTTATTGCATGGGAATCCTGAAGCTGGTGGCAACTTATGTGTCTGTCAATCTCTTGTGAGCCTCGGTATGTTTACTATCCATTTTTATTATGACACGCTAGCAGTTTTCAGAATCGAAATATAATTTAAAAACTCTGAATGGCAAGAGATAATTTTGTACGGACAAAATGACAGAAGGGAACATTCAATATAATAACGTAAATAACATATATTTATTATAACCCCTTGAAATACATTGTCAACCTCTGCTTCGACTTGGTTGACATTGATTTCTTGACGTTACAATATACTCCGTCATCCTCTAAGATATATATTATTTATATAATGTCTCCGTGTTCTAATTTAGTTGTCTTTCAACCGTAAACTGATTCGCTTACACTGTGAAGGAAGTCTATATTTAGGGTGGGAACACATTCTGTCTCGTAATTGTAACTACAACATCATTTAAACAGCTGAATTAAACAGGATCTAACAAAATCTAAAGTACCTTGACACTGGTGTCCAGAGAAGCCATCAGTACAAGAACAACTGTAGTTACTTCCTGTTACTGTACACTGACCTCCATTCAAACATGGTGAACTGTCACATGGAGTCACTGAAGTACATTTATGTTCATTAGAATGGCAGACATTGTTCTATATATCATCTAATAAGTTATATAGGTTGTTTTTTTTGTAAATCTAATTTATTCCATTTTAACCTCTGTCTTTTTACATTGCATGATTATGAAATTCATGTAATACATCTGATAAAGGAGGTTTAGGCCCATTAAACTAGTCTAACCCCACCACTTTTAATTGAAGTGTGGAATTTTATTTATTTTACATTTTATTCTTAGAAAGTGCTCTACTAAGTGCTTTCAAATATTCATCAAATAATATATACAAACCTTCACATGTGTCCCCTCTGTATCCTTCTAAACAAGTGCACGTGAATTCACTGTTGTTTATTTTGCATGTACCGTTGTTTAAACAAGGCAAATTCGAACAGGGTGTATCTACAATAATGACATAATATAATCCATTTACAATAAAAAGGGAGATAACTTGTAGAGTAAGATGTGATAAATGTATTATATGACATCACTTCAAGTATAAGATTCCTGTTCTGTCTTGCCTGACCTGGAATTTAGGATAAACACTCAAGTCAAAATTTGACATTCTGCTTTAGTTTTTATCAACTTTCATAAACAGCTTTAATTAATACAAAAAAATGTTAAGACTTCATAGTGCTAAAAAGCGGATCTCATTAGGGTCTGTTGACCGAAAGTTCGTGTTGTACCGTCTTCTGTTTTTGTCTTTTGTTTTAATGATCAAATAATATACATATCATTAATATAACAAAAAATTAAAATTAAAGATGACCTTGACATTCTGATGCTGAATATCCTTTTGGACAAACACAGATGTGGGTAGCATCATATACCAGACACTGTCCATTATTGAGACATGGGGAACTAGTACAAGGTGTAACTGTAAATATATAAATATATAGACAAGAATTATTTGATGAATTTTGCTTAAGGATGTTATTTGCTAAAACCAAAGTCTTAAGAAAATATAACATATATCCATTTTGGCTTTCTTTACTTAAAACAAAAATTATATGGTTTTTCAATATGTTGACTTTGAACATACCTGATAAAGGTTATTTCAGAAACACATCATGCAAACTATGTTTGATATTTCATTTTTTTTAATCGTTAGCCATACCTATATCACTGAACTTATATTTAAGCCTGTTCAAGTACACGCATAAATAATTGTGATTAAGTTTCATCTTGTCTGTAGAAAACTCAATTTATTATATTTTATTGCATGGGAATCCTGAAGCTGGTGGCAACTTATGTGTCTGTCAATCTCTTGTGAGCCTCGGTATGTTTACTATCCATTTTTATTATGACACGCTAGCAGTTTTCAGAATCGAAATATAATTTAAAAACTCTGAATGGCAAGAGATAATTTTGTACGGACAAAATGACAGAAGGGAACATTCAATATAATAACGTAAATAACATATATTTATTATAACCCCTTGAAATACATTGTCAACCTCTGCTTCGACTCGGTTGACAATGATTTCTTGACGTTACAATATACTCCGTCATCCTCTAAGATATATATTATTTATATAATGTCTCCGTGTTCTAATTTAGTTGTCCTTCAACCGTAAACTGATTCGCTTACACTGTGAAGGAAGTCTATATTTAGGGTGGGAACACATTCTGTCTCATAATTGTAACTACAACATCATTTAAACAGGATCTAACAAAATCTAAAGTACCTTGACACTGGTGTCCAGAGAAGCCATCAGTACAAGAACAACTGTAGTTACTTCCTGTTACTGTACACTGACCTCCATTCAAACATGGTGAACTGTCACATGGAGTCACTGAAGTACATTTATGTTCATTAGAATGGCAGACATTGTTCTATATATCATCTAACAAGTTATATAGGTTGTTTTTTTTGTAAATATAATATATTCCATTTTAACCTCTGTCTTTTTACATTGCATGATTATGAAATTCATGTAATACATCTGATAAAGGAGGTTTAGGCCCATTAAACTAGTCTAACTCCACCACTTTTAATTGAAGTGTGGTATTTTATTTATTTTACATTTTATTCTTAGAAAGTGCTCTACTAAGTGCTTTCAAATATTCATCAAATAATATATACAAACCTTCACATGTGTCCCCTCTGTATCCTTCTAAACAAGTGCACGTGAATTCACTGTTGTTTATTTTGCATGTACCGTTGTTTAAACAAGGCAAATTCGAACAGGGTGTATCTACAATAATGACATAATATAATCCATTTACAATAAAAAGGGAGATAACTTGTAGAGTAAGATGTGATAAATGTATTATATGACATCACTTCAAGTATAAGATTCCTGTTCTGTCTCGCCTGACCTGGAATTTAGGATAAACACTCAAGTCAAAATTCGACATTCTGCTTTAGTTTTTATCAACTTTCATAAACAGCTTTAATTAATACAAAAAAAATGTTAGACTTCATAGTGCTAAAAAGCGGATCTCATTAGGGTCTGTTGACCGAAAGTTCGTGTTGTACCGTCTTCTGTTTTTGTCTTTTGTTTTAATGATCAAATAATATACATATCATTAATATAACAAAAAATTAAAATTAAAGATGACCTTGACATTCTGATCCTGAATATCCTTTTGGACAAACACAGATGTGGGTAGCATCATATACCAGACACTGTCCATTATTGAGACACGGGGAACTAGTACAAGGTGTAACTGTAAATATATAAATATATAGACAAGAATTATTTGATGATTTTTGCTTAAGGATGTTATTTGCTAAAAACAAAGTCTTAAGAAAATATAACATATATCCATTTTGGCTTTCTTTACTGAAAACAAAAATTATATGGTTTTTCAATATGTTGACTTTGAACATACCTGATAAAGGTTATTTCAGAAACACATCATGCAAACTATGTTTGATATTTCATTTTTTTTAATCGTTAGCCATACCTATATCACTGAACTTATATTTAAGCCTGTTCAAGTACACGCATAAATAATTGTGATTAAGTTTCATCTTGTCTGTAGAAAACTCAATTTATTATATTTTATTGCATGGGAATCCTGAAGCTGGTGGCAACTTATGTGTCTGTCAATCTCTTGTGAGCCTCGGTATGTTTACTATCCATTTTTATTATGACACGCTAGCAGTTTTCAGAATCGAAATATAATTTAAAAACTCTGAATGGCAAGAGATAATTTTGTACGGACAAAATGACAGAAGGGAACATTCAATATAATAACGTAAATAACATATATTTATTATAACCCCTTGAAATACATTGTCAACCTCTGCTTCGACTCGGTTGACAATGATTTCTTGACGTTACAATATACTCTGTCATCCTCTAAGATATATATTATTTATATAATGTCTCTGTGTTCTAATTTAGTTGTCTTTCAACCGTAAACTGATTCGCTTACACTGTGAAGGAAGTCTATATTTAGGGTGGGAACACATTCTGTCTCGTAATTGTAACTACAACATCATTTAAACAGCTGAATTAAACAGGATCTAACAAAATCTAAAGTACCTTGACACTGGTGTCCTGAGAAGCCATCAGTACAAGAACAACTGTAGTTACTTCCTGTTACTGTACACTGACCTCCATTCAAACATGGTGAACTGTCACATGGAGTCACTGAAGTACATTTATGTTCATTAGAATGGCAGACATTGTTCTATATATCATCTAATAAGTTATATAGGTTGTTTTTTTTGTAAATCTAATTTATTCCATTTTAACCTCTGTCTTTTTACATTGCATGATTATGAAATTCATGTAATACATCTGATAAAGGAGGTTTAGGCCCATTAAACTAGTCTAACCCCACCACTTTTAATTGAAGTGTGGAATTTTATTTATTTTACATTTTATTCTTAGAAAGTGCTCTACTAAGTGCTTTCAAATATTCATCAAATAATATATACAAACCTTCACATGTGTCCCCTCTGTATCCTTCTAAACAAGTGCACGTGAATTCACTGTTGTTTATTTTGCATGTACCGTTGTTTAAACAAGGCAAATTCGAACAGGGTGTATCTACAATAATGACATAATATAATCCATTTACAATAAAAAGGGAGATAACTTGTAGAGTAAGATGTGATAAATGTATTATATGACATCACTTCAAGTATAAGATTCCTGTTCTGTCTTGCCTGACCTGGAATTTAGGATAAACACTCAAGTCAAAATTCGACATTCTGCTTTAGTTTTTATCAACTTTCATAAAAAGCTTTAATTAATACAAAAAAAATGTTAGACTTCATAGTGCTAAAAAGCGGATCTCATTAGGGTCTGTTGACCGAAAATTCGTGTTGTACCGTCTTCTGTTTTTGTCTTTTGTTTTAATGATCAAATAATATACATATCATTAATATAACAAAAAATTAAAATTAAAGATGACCTTGACATTCTGATGCTGAATATCCTTTTGGACAAACACAGATGTGGGTAGCATCATATACCAGACACTGTCCATTATTGAGACACGGGGAACTAGTACAAGGTGTAACTGTAAATATATAAATATATAGACAAGAATTATTTGATGATTTTTGCTTAAGGATGTTATTTGCTAAAACCAAAGTCTTAAGAAAATATAACATATATCCATTTTGGCTTTCTTTACTGAAAACAAAAATTATATGGTTTTTCAATATGTTGACTTTGAACATACCTGATAAAGGTTATTTCAGAAACACATCATGCAAACTATGTTTGATATTTCATTTTTTTTAATCGTTAGCCATACCTATATCACTGAACTTATATTTAAGCCTGTTCAAGTACACGCATAAATAATTGTGATTAAGTTTCATCTTGTCTGTAGAAAACTCAATTTATTATATTTTATTGCATGGGAATCCTGAAGCTGGTGGCAACTTATGTGTCTGTCAATCTCTTGTGAGCCTCGGTATGTTTACTATCCATTTTTATTATGACACGCTAGCAGTTTTCAGAATCGAAATATAATTTAAAAACTCTGAATGGCAAGAGATAATTTTGTATGGACAAAATGACAGAAGGGAACATTCAATATAATAACGTAAATAACATATATTTATTATAACTCCTTGAAATACATTGTCAACCTCTGCTTCGACTCGGTTGACAATGATTTCTTGATGTTACAAAATACTCCGTCATCCTCTAAGATATATATTATTTATATAATGTCTCCGTGTTCTAATTTAGTTGTCCTTCAACCGTAAACTGATTCGCTTACACTGTGAAGGAAGTCTATATTTAGGGTGGGAACACATTCTGTCTCATAATTGTAACTACAACATCATTTAAACAGGATCTAACAAAATCTAAAGTACCTTGACACTGGTGTCCAGAGAAGCCATCAGTACAAGAACAACTGTAGTTACTTCCTGTTACTGTACACTGACCTCCATTCAAACATGGTGAACTGTCACATGGAGTCACTGAAGTACATTTATGTTCATTAGAATGGCAGACATTGTTCTATATATCATCTAACAAGTTATATAGGTTGTTTTTTTTGTAAATATAATATATTCCATTTTAACCTCTGTCTTTTTACATTGCATGATTATGAAATTCATGTAATACATCTGATAAAGGAGGTTTAGGCCCATTAAACTAGTCTAACCCCACCACTTTTAATTGAAGTGTGGTATTTTATTTATTTTACACTTTATTCTTAGAAAGTGCTCTACTAAGTACTTTCAAATATTCATCAAATAATATATACAAACCTTCACATGTGTCCCCTCTGTATCCTTCTAAACAAGTGCACGTGAATTCACTGTTGTTTATTTTGCATGTACCGTTGTTTAAACAAGGCAAATTCGAACAGGGTGTATCTACAATAATGACATAATATAATCCATTTACAATAAAAAGGGAGATAACTTGTAGAGTAAGATGTGATAAATGTATTATATGACATCACTTCAAGTATAAGATTCCTGTTCTGTCTCGCCTGACCTGGAATTTAGGATAAACACTCAAGTCAAAATTCGACATTCTGCTTTAGTTTTTATCAACTTTCATAAACAGCTTTAATTAATACAAAAAAAATGTTAGACTTCATAGTGCTAAAAAGCGGATCTCATTAGGGTCTGTTGACCGAAAGTTCGTGTTGTACCGTCTTCTGTTTTTGTCTTTTGTTTTAATGATCAAATAATATACATATCATTAATATAACAAAAAATTAAAATTAAAGATGACCTTGACATTCTGATGCTGAATATCCTTTTGGACAAACACAGATGTGGGTAGCATCATATACCAGACACTGTCCATTATTGAGACACGGGGAACTAGTACAAGGTGTAACTGTAAATATATAAATATATAGACAAGAATTATTTGATGATTTTTGCTTAAGGATGTTATTTGCTAAAACCAAAGTCTTAAGAAAATATAACATATAATTATTTTGGCTTTCTTTACTGAAAACAAAAATTATATGGTTTTTCAATATGTTGACTTTGAACATACCTGATAAAGGTTATTTCAGAAACACATCATGCAAACTATGTTTGATATTTCATTTTTTTTAATCGTTAGCCATACCTATATCACTGAACTTATATTTAAGCCTGTTCAAGTACACGCATAAATAATTGTGATTAAGTTTCATCTTGTCTGTAGAAAACTCAATTTATTATATTTTATTGCATGGGAATCCTGAAGCTGGTGGCAACTTATGTGTCTGTCAATCTCTTGTGAGCCTCGGTATGTTTACTATCCATTTTTATTATGACACGCTAGCAGTTTTCAGAATCGAAATATAATTTAAAAACTCTGAATGGCAAGAGATAATTTTGTACGGACAAAATGACAGAAGGGAACATTCAATATAATAACGTAAATAACATATATTTATTATAACCCCTTGAAATACATTGTCAACCTCTGCTTCGACTCGGTTGACAATGATTTCTTGACGTTACAATATACTCTGTCATCCTCTAAGATATATATTATTTATATAATGTCTCTGTGTTCTAATTTAGTTGTCTTTCAACCGTAAACTGATTCGCTTACACTGTGAAGGAAGTCTATATTTAGGGTGGGAACACATTCTGTCTCGTAATTGTAACTACAACATCATTTAAACAGCTGAATTAAACAGGATCTAACAAAATCTAAAGTACCTTGACACTGGTGTCCTGAGAAGCCATCAGTACAGGAACAACTGTAGTTACTTCCTGTTACTGTACACTGACCTCCATTCAAACATGGTGAACTGTCACATGGAGTCACTGAAGTACATTTATGTTCATTAGAATGGCAGACATTGTTCTATATATCATCTAATAAGTTATATAGGTTGTTTTTTTTGTAAATCTAATTTATTCCATTTTAACCTCTGTCTTTTTACATTGCATGATTATGAAATTCATGTAATACATCTGATAAAGGAGGTTTAGGCCCATTAAACTAGTCTAACCCCACCACTTTTAATTGAAGTGTGGTATTTTATTTATTTTACATTTTATTCTTAGAAAGTGCTCTACTAAGTGCTTTCAAATATTCATCAAATAATATATACAAACCTTCACATGTGTCCCCTCTGTATCCTTCTAAACAAGTGCACGTGAATTCACTGTTGTTTATTTTGCATGTACCGTTGTTTAAACAAGGCAAATTCGAACAGGGTGTATCTACAATAATGACATAATATAATCCATTTACAATAAAAAGGGAGATAACTTGTAGAGTAAGATGTGATAAAGGTATAAGATTCCTGTTCTGTCTCGCCTGACCTGGAATTTAGGATAAACACTCAAGTCAAAATTCGACATTCTGCTTTAGTTTTTATCAACTTTCATAAAAAGCTTTAATTAATACAAAAAAAATGTTAGACTTCATAGTGCTAAAAAGCGGATCTCATTAGGGTCTGTTGACCGAAAGTTCGTGTTGTACCGTCTTCTGTTTTTGTCTTTTGTTTTAATGATCAAATAATATACATATCATTAATATAACAAAAAATTAAAATTAAAGATGACCTTGACATTCTGATCCTGAATATCCTTTTGGACAAACACAGATGTGGGTAGCATCATATACCAGACACTGTCCATTATTGAGACACGGGGAACTAGTACAAGGTGTAACTGTAAATATATAAATATATAGACAAGAATTATTTGATGATTTTTGCTTAAGGATGTTATTTGCTAAAAACAAAGTCTTAAGAAAATATAACATATAATTATTTTGGCTTTCTTTACTGAAAACAAAAATTATATGGTTTTTCAATATGTTGACTTTGAACATACCTGATAAAGGTTATTTCAGAAACACATCATGCAAACTATGTTTGATATTTCATTTTTTTTAATCGTTAGCCATACCTATATCACTGAACTTATATTTAAGCCTGTTCAAGTACACGCATAAATAATTGTGATTAAGTTTCATCTTGTCTGTAGAAAACTCAATTTATTATATTTTATTGCATGGGAATCCTGAAGCTGGTGGCAACTTATGTGTCTGTCAATCTCTTGTGAGCCTCGGTATGTTTACTATCCATTTTTATTATGACACGCTAGCAGTTTTCAGAATCGAAATATAATTTAAAAACTCTGAATGGCAAGAGATAATTTTGTACGGACAAAATGACAGAAGGGAACATTCAATATAATAACGTAAATAACATATATTTATTATAACCCCTTGAAATACATTGTCAACCTCTGCTTCGACTCGGTTGACAATGATTTCTTGACGTTACAATATACTCTGTCATCCTCTAAGATATATATTATTTATATAATGTCTCTGTGTTCTAATTTAGTTGTCTTTCAACCGTAAACTGATTCGCTTACACTGTGAAGGAAGTCTATATTTAGGGTGGGAACACATTCTGTCTCGTAATTGTAACTACAACATCATTTAAACAGCTGAATTAAACAGGATCTAACAAAATCTAAAGTACCTTGACACTGGTGTCCTGAGAAGCCATCAGTACAGGAACAACTGTAGTTACTTCCTGTTACTGTACACTGACCTCCATTCAAACATGGTGAACTGTCACATGGAGTCACTGAAGTACATTTATGTTCATTAGAATGGCAGACATTGTTCTATATATCATCTAATAAGTTATATAGGTTGTTTTTTTTGTAAATCTAATTTATTCCATTTTAACCTCTGTCTTTTTACATTGCATGATTATGAAATTCATGTAATACATCTGATAAAGGAGGTTTAGGCCCATTAAACTAGTCTAACTCCACCACTTTTAATTGAAGTGTGGTATTTTATTTATTTTACATTTTATTCTTAGAAAGTGCTCTACTAAGTGCTTTCAAATATTCATCAAATAATATATACAAACCTTCACATGTGTCCCCTCTGTATCCTTCTAAACAAGTGCACGTGAATTCACTGTTGTTTATTTTGCATGTACCGTTGTTTAAACAAGGCAAATTCGAACAGGGTGTATCTACAATAATGACATAATATAATCCATTTACAATAAAAAGGGAGATAACTTGTAGAGTAAGATGTGATAAAGGTATAAGATTCCTGTTCTGTCTCGCCTGACCTGGAATTTAGGATAAACACTCAAGTCAAAATTCGACATTCTGCTTTAGTTTTTATCAACTTTCATAAAAAGCTTTAATTAATACAAAAAAAATGTTAGACTTCATAGTGCTAAAAAGCGGATCTCATTAGGGTCTGTTGACCGAAAATTCGTGTTGTACCGTCTTCTGTTTTTGTCTTTTGTTTTAATGATCAAATAATATACATATCATTAATATAACAAAAAATTAAAATTAAAGATGACCTTGACATTCTGATCCTGAATATCCTTTTGGACAAACACAGATGTGGGTAGCATCATATACCAGACACTGTCCATTATTGAGACACGGGGAACTAGTACAAGGTGTAACTGTAAATATATAAATATATAGACTAGAATTATTTGATGATTTTTGCTTAAGGATGTTATTTGCTAAAAACAAAGTCTTAAGAAAATATAACATATATCCATTTTGGCTTTCTTTACTGAAAACAAAAATTATATGGTTTTTCAATATGTTGACTTTGAACATACCTGATAAAGGTTATTTCAGAAACACATCATGCAAACTATGTTTGATATTTCATTTTTTTTAATCGTTAGCCATACCTATATCACTGAACTTATATTTAAGCCTGTTCAAGTACACGCATAAATAATTGTGATTAAGTTTCATCTTGTCTGTAGAAAACTCAATTTATTATATTTTATTGCATGGGAATCCTGAAGCTGGTGGCAACTTATGTGTCTGTCAATCTCTTGTGAGCCTCGGTATGTTTACTATCCATTTTTATTATGACACGCTAGCAGTTTTCAGAATCGAAATATAATTTAAAAACTCTGAATGGCAAGAGATAATTTTGTACGGACAAAATGACAGAAGGGAACATTCAATATAATAACGTAAATAACATATATTTATTATAACCCCTTGAAATACATTGTCAACCTCTGCTTCGACTCGGTTGACAATGATTTCTTGACGTTACAATATACTCTGTCATCCTCTAAGATATATATTATTTATATAATGTCTCTGTGTTCTAATTTAGTTGTCTTTCAACCGTAAACTGATTCGCTTACACTGTGAAGGAAGTCTATATTTAGGGTGGGAACACATTCTGTCTCGTAATTGTAACTACAACATCATTTAAACAGCTGAATTAAACAGGATCTAACAAAATCTAAAGTACCTTGACACTGGTGTCCTGAGAAGCCATCAGTACAGGAACAACTGTAGTTACTTCCTGTTACTGTACACTGACCTCCATTCAAACATGGTGAACTGTCACATGGAGTCACTGAAGTACATTTATGTTCATTAGAATGGCAGACATTGTTCTATATATCATCTAATAAGTTATATAGGTTGTTTTTTTTGTAAATCTAATTTATTCCATTTTAACCTCTGTCTTTTTACATTGCATGATTATGAAATTCATGTAATACATCTGATAAAGGAGGTTTAGGCCCATTAAACTAGTCTAACCCCACCACTTTTAATTGAAGTGTGGTATTTTATTTATTTTACATTTTATTCTTAGAAAGTGCTCTACTAAGTGCTTTCAAATATTCATCAAATAATATATACAAACCTTCACATGTGTCCCCTCTGTATCCTTCTAAACAAGTGCACGTGAATTCACTGTTGTTTATTTTGCATGTACCGTTGTTTAAACAAGGCAAATTCGAACAGGGTGTATCTACAATAATGACATAATATAATCCATTTACAATAAAAAGGGAGATAACTTGTAGAGTAAGATGTGATAAAGGTATAAGATTCCTGTTCTGTCTCGCCTGACCTGGAATTTAGGATAAACACTCAAGTCAAAATTCGACATTCTGCTTTAGTTTTTATCAACTTTCATAAAAAGCTTTAATTAATACAAAAAAAATGTTAGACTTCATAGTGCTAAAAAGCGGATCTCATTAGGGTCTGTTGACCGAAAATTCGTGTTGTACCGTCTTCTGTTTTTGTCTTTTGTTTTAATGATCAAATAATATACATATCATTAATATAACAAAAAATTAAAATTAAAGATGACCTTGACATTCTGATCCTGAATATCCTTTTGGACAAACACAGATGTGGGTAGCATCATATACCAGACACTGTCCATTATTGAGACACGGGGAACTAGTACAAGGTGTAACTGTAAATATATAAATATATAGACTAGAATTATTTGATGATTTTTGCTTAAGGATGTTATTTGCTAAAAACAAAGTCTTAAGAAAATATAACATATATCCATTTTGGCTTTCTTTACTGAAAACAAAAATTATATGGTTTTTCAATATGTTGACTTTGAACATACCTGATAAAGGTTATTTCAGAAACACATCATGCAAACTATGTTTGATATTTCATTTTTTTTAATCGTTAGCCATACCTATATCACTGAACTTATATTTAAGCCTGTTCAAGTACACGCATAAATAATTGTGATTAAGTTTCATCTTGTCTGTAGAAAACTCAATTTATTATATTTTATTGCATGGGAATCCTGAAGCTGGTGGCAACTTATGTGTCTGTCAATCTCTTGTGAGCCTCGGTATGTTTACTATCCATTTTTATTATGACACGCTAGCAGTTTTCAGAATCGAAATATAATTTAAAAACTCTGAATGGCAAGAGATAATTTTGTACGGACAAAATGACAGAAGGGAACATTCAATATAATAACGTAAATAACATATATTTATTATAACCCCTTGAAATACATTGTCAACCTCTGCTTCGACTCGGTTGACAATGATTTCTTGACGTTACAATATACTCTGTCATCCTCTAAGATATATATTATTTATATAATGTCTCTGTGTTCTAATTTAGTTGTCTTTCAACCGTAAACTGATTCGCTTACACTGTGAAGGAAGTCTATATTTAGGGTGGGAACACATTCTGTCTCGTAATTGTAACTACAACATCATTTAAACAGCTGAATTAAACAGGATCTAACAAAATCTAAAGTACCTTGACACTGGTGTCCTGAGAAGCCATCAGTACAGGAACAACTGTAGTTACTTCCTGTTACTGTACACTGACCTCCATTCAAACATGGTGAACTGTCACATGGAGTCACTGAAGTACATTTATGTTCATTAGAATGGCAGACATTGTTCTATATATCATCTAATAAGTTATATAGGTTGTTTTTTTTGTAAATCTAATTTATTCCATTTTAACCTCTGTCTTTTTACATTGCATGATTATGAAATTCATGTAATACATCTGATAAAGGAGGTTTAGGCCCATTAAACTAGTCTAACCCCACCACTTTTAATTGAAGTGTGGTATTTTATTTATTTTACATTTTATTCTTAGAAAGTGCTCTACTAAGTGCTTTCAAATATTCATCAAATAATATATACAAACCTTCACATGTGTCCCCTCTGTATCCTTCTAAACAAGTGCACGTGAATTCACTGTTGTTTATTTTGCATGTACCGTTGTTTAAACAAGGCAAATTCGAACAGGGTGTATCTACAATAATGACATAATATAATCCATTTACAATAAAAAGGGAGATAACTTGTAGAGTAAGATGTGATAAAGGTATAAGATTCCTGTTCTGTCTCGCCTGACCTGGAATTTAGGATAAACACTCAAGTCAAAATTCGACATTCTGCTTTAGTTTTTATCAACTTTCATAAAAAGCTTTAATTAATACAAAAAAAATGTTAGACTTCATAGTGCTAAAAAGCGGATCTCATTAGGGTCTGTTGACCGAAAGTTCGTGTTGTACCGTCTTCTGTTTTTGTCTTTTGTTTTAATGATCAAATAATATACATATCATTAATATAACAAAAAATTAAAATTAAAGATGACCTTGACATTCTGATCCTGAATATCCTTTTGGACAAACACAGATGTGGGTAGCATCATATACCAGACACTGTCCATTATTGAGACACGGGGAACTAGTACAAGGTGTAACTGTAAATATATAAATATATAGACAAGAATTATTTGATGATTTTTGCTTAAGGATGTTATTTGCTAAAAACAAAGTCTTAAGAAAATATAACATATATCCATTTTGGCTTTCTTTACTGAAAACAAAAATTATATGGTTTTTCAATATGTTGACTTTGAACATACCTGATAAAGGTTATTTCAGAAACACATCATGCAAACTATGTTTGATATTTCATTTTTTTTAATCGTTAGCCATACCTATATCACTGAACTTATATTTAAGCCTGTTCAAGTATACGCATAAATAATTGTGATTAAGTTTCATCTTGTCTGTAGAAAACTCAATTTATTATATTTTATTGCATGGGAATCCTGAAGCTGGTGGCAACTTATGTGTCTGTCAATCTCTTGTGAGCCTCGGTATGTTTACTATCCATTTTTATTATGACACGCTAGCAGTTTTCAGAATCGAAATATAATTTAAAAACTCTGAATGGCAAGAGATAATTTTGTACGGACAAAATGACAGAAGGGAACATTCAATATAATAACGTAAATAACATATATTTATTATAACCCCTTGAAATACATTGTCAACCTCTGCTTCGACTCGGTTGACAATGATTTCTTGACGTTGCAATATACTCTGTCATCCTCTAAGATATATATTATTTATATAATGTCTCCGTGTTCTAATTTAGTTGTCTTTCAACCGTAAACTGATTCGCTTACACTGTGAAGGAAGTCTATATTTAGGGTGGGAACACATTCTGTCTCGTAATTGTAACTACAACATCATTTAAACAGCTGAATTAAACAGGATCTAACAAAATCTAAAGTACCTTGACACTGGTGTCCAGAGAAGCCATCAGTACAAGAACAACTGTAGTTACTTCCTGTTACTGTACACTGACCTCCATTCAAATATGGTGAACTGTCACATGGAGTCACTGAAGTACATTTATGTTCATTAGAATGGCAGACATTGTTCTATATATCATCTAACAAGTTATATAGGTTGTTTTTTTTGTAAATATAATATATTCCATTTTAACCTCTGTCTTTTTACATTGCATGATTATGAAATTCATGTAATACATCTGATAAAGGAGGTTTAGGCCCATTAAACTAGTCTAACTCCACCACTTTTAATTGAAGTGTGGTATTTTATTTATTTTACACTTTATTCTTAGAAAGTGCTCTACTAAGTACTTTCAAATATTCATCAAATAATATATACAAACCTTCACATGTGTCCCCTCTGTATCCTTCTAAACAAGTGCACGTGAATTCACTGTTGTTTATTTTGCATGTACCGTTGTTTAAACAAGGCAAATTCGAACAGGGTGTATCTACAATAATGACATAATATAATCCATTTACAATAAAAAGGGAGATAACTTGTAGAGTAAGATGTGATAAATGTATTATATGACATCACTTCAAGTATAAGATTCCTGTTCTGTCTCGCCTGACCTGGAATTTAGGATAAACACTCAAGTCAAAATTCGACATTCTGCTTTAGTTTTTATCAACTTTCATAAACAGCTTTAATTAATACAAAAAAAATGTTAGACTTCATAGTGCTAAAAAGTGGATCTCATTAGGGTCTGTTGACCGAAAGTTCGTGTTGTACCGTCTTCTGTTTTTGTCTTTTGTTTTAATGATCAAATAATATACATATCATTAATATAACAAAAAATTAAAATTAAAGATGACCTTGACATTCTGATCCTGAATATCCTTTTGGACAAACACAGATGTAGGTAGCATCATATACCAGACACTGTCCATTATTGAGACACGGGGAACTAGTACAAGGTGTAACTGTAAATATATAAATATATAGACAAGAATTATTTGATGATTTTTGCTTAAGGATGTTATTTGCTAAAAACAAAGTCTTAAGAAAATATAACATATATCCATTTTGGCTTTCTTTACTGAAAACAAAAATTATATGGTTTTTCAATATGTTGACTTTGAACATACCTGATAAAGGTTATTTCAGAAACACATCATGCAAACTATGTTTGATATTTCATTTTTTTTAATCGTTAGCCATACCTATATCACTGAACTTATATTTAAGCCTGTTCAAGTACACGCATAAATAATTGTGATTAAGTTTCATCTTGTCTGTAGAAAACTCAATTTATTATATTTTATTGCATGGGAATCCTGAAGCTGGTGGCAACTTATGTGTCTGTCAATCTCTTGTGAGCCTCGGTATGTTTACTATCCATTTTTATTATGACACGTTAGCAGTTTTCAGAATCGAAATATAATTTAAAAACTCTGAATGGCAAGAGATAATTTTGTACGGACAAAATGACAGAAGGGAACATTCAATATAATAACGTAAATAACATATATTTATTATAACCCCTTGAAATACATTGTCAACCTCTGCTTCGACTCGGTTGACAATGATTTCTTGACGTTACAATATACTCCGTCATCCTCTAAGATATATATTATTTATATAATGTCTCTGTGTTCTAATTTAGTTGTCTTTCAACCGTAAACTGATTCGCTTACACTGTGAAGGAAGTCTATATTTAGGGTGGGAACACATTCTGTCTCGTAATTGTAACTACAACATCATTTAAACAGCTGAATTAAACAGGATCTAACAAAATCTAAAGTACCTTGACACTGGTGTCCTGAGAAGCCATCAGTACATGAACAACTGTAGTTACTTCCTGTTACTGTACACTGACCTCCATTCAAACATGGTGAACTGTCACATGGAGTCACTGAAGTACATTTATGTTCATTAGAATGGCAGACATTGTTCTATATATCATCTAATAAGTTATATAGGTTGTTTTTTTTGTAAATCTAATTTATTCCATTTTAACCTCTGTCTTTTTACATTGCATGATTATGAAATTCATGTAATACATCTGATAAAGGAGGTTTAGGCCCATTAAACTAGTCTAACTCCACCACTTTTAATTGAAGTGTGGTATTTTATTTATTTTACATTTTATTCTTAGAAAGTGCTCTACTAAGTGCTTTCAAATATTCATCAAATAATATATACAAACCTTCACATGTGTCCCCTCTGTATCCTTCTAAACAAGTGCACGTGAATTCACTGTTGTTTATTTTGCATGTACCGTTGTTTAAACAAGGCAAATTCGAACAGGGTGTATCTACAATAATGACATAATATAATCCATTTACAATAAAAAGGGAGATAACTTGTAGAGTAAGATGTGATAAATGTATTATATGACATCACTTCAAGTATAAGATTCCTGTTCTGTCTCGCCTGACCTGGAATTTAGGATAAACACTCAAGTCAAAATTCGACATTCTGCTTTAGTTTTTATCAACTTTCATAAACAGCTTTAATTAATACAAAAAAAATGTTAGACTTCATAGTGTTAAAAAGCGGATCTCATTAAGGTCTGTTGACCGAAAGTTCGTGTTGTACCGTCTTCTGTTTTTGTCTTTTGTTTTAATGATCAAATAATATACATATCATTAATATAACAAAAAATTAAAATTAAAGATGACCTTGACATTCTGATCCTGAATATCCTTTTGGACAAACACAGATGTGGGTAGCATCATATACCAGACACTGTCCATTATTGAGACACGGGGAACTAGTACAAGGTGTAACTGTAAATATATAAATATATAGACAAGAATTATTTGATGATTTTTGCTTAAGGATGTTATTTGCTAAAAACAAAGTCTTAAGAAAATATAACATATATCCATTTTGGCTTTCTTTACTGAAAACAAAAATTATATGGTTTTTCAATATGTTGACTTTGAACATACCTGATAAAGGTTATTTCAGAAACACATCATGCAAACTATGTTTGATATTTCATTTTTTTTAATCGTTAGCCATACCTATATCACTGAACTTATATTTAAGCCTGTTCAAGTACACGCATAAATAATTGTGATTAAGTTTCATCTTGTCTGTAGAAAACTCAATTTATTATATTTTATTGCATGGGAATCCTGAAGCTGGTGGCAACTTATGTGTCTGTCAATCTCTTGTGAGCCTCGGTATGTTTACTATCCATTTTTATTATGACACGTTAGCAGTTTTCAGAATCGAAATATAATTTAAAAACTCTGAATGGCAAGAGATAATTTTGTACGGACAAAATGACAGAAGGGAACATTCAATATAATAACGTAAATAACATATATTTATTATAACCCCTTGAAATACATTGTCAACCTCTGCTTCGACTCGGTTGACAATGATTTCTTGACGTTACAATATACTCCGTCATCCTCTAAGATATATATTATTTATATAATGTCTCTGTGTTCTAATTTAGTTGTCTTTCAACCGTAAACTGATTCGCTTACACTGTGAAGGAAGTCTATATTTAGGGTGGGAACACATTCTGTCTCGTAATTGTAACTACAACATCATTTAAACAGCTGAATTAAACAGGATCTAACAAAATCTAAAGTACCTTGACACTGGTGTCCTGAGAAGCCATCAGTACATGAACAACTGTAGTTACTTCCTGTTACTGTACACTGACCTCCATTCAAACATGGTGAACTGTCACATGGAGTCACTGAAGTACATTTATGTTCATTAGAATGGCAGACATTGTTCTATATATCATCTAATAAGTTATATAGGTTGTTTTTTTTGTAAATCTAATTTATTCCATTTTAACCTCTGTCTTTTTACATTGCATGATTATGAAATTCATGTAATACATCTGATAAAGGAGGTTTAGGCCCATTAAACTAGTCTAACTCCACCACTTTTAATTGAAGTGTGGTATTTTATTTATTTTACATTTTATTCTTAGAAAGTGCTCTACTAAGTGCTTTCAAATATTCATCAAATAATATATACAAACCTTCACATGTGTCCCCTCTGTATCCTTCTAAACAAGTGCACGTGAATTCACTGTTGTTTATTTTGCATGTACCGTTGTTTAAACAAGGCAAATTCGAACAGGGTGTATCTACAATAATGACATAATATAATCCATTTACAATAAAAAGGGAGATAACTTGTAGAGTAAGATGTGATAAATGTATTATATGACATCACTTCAAGTATAAGATTCCTGTTCTGTCTCGCCTGACCTGGAATTTAGGATAAACACTCAAGTCAAAATTCGACATTCTGCTTTAGTTTTTATCAACTTTCATAAACAGCTTTAATTAATACAAAAAAAATGTTAGACTTCATAGTGTTAAAAAGCGGATCTCATTAAGGTCTGTTGACCGAAAGTTCGTGTTGTACCGTCTTCTGTTTTTGTCTTTTGTTTTAATGATCAAATAATATACATATCATTAATATAACAAAAAATTAAAATTAAAGATGACCTTGACATTCTGATCCTGAATATCCTTTTGGACAAACACAGATGTGGGTAGCATCATATACCAGACACTGTCCATTATTGAGACACGGGGAACTAGTACAAGGTGTAACTGTAAATATATAAATATATAGACAAGAATTATTTGATGATTTTTGCTTAAGGATGTTATTTGCTAAAAACAAAGTCTTAAGAAAATATAACATATATCCATTTTGGCTTTCTTTACTGAAAACAAAAATTATATGGTTTTTCAATATGTTGACTTTGAACATACCTGATAAAGGTTATTTCAGAAACACATCATGCAAACTATGTTTGATATTTCATTTTTTTTAATCGTTAGCCATACCTATATCACTGAACTTATATTTAAGCCTGTTCAAGTATACGCATAAATAATTGTGATTAAGTTTCATCTTGTCTGTAGAAAACTCAATTTATTATATTTCATTGCATGGGAATCCTGAAGCTGGTGGCAACTTATGTGTCTGTCAATCTCTTGTGAGCCTCGGTATGTTTACTATCCATTTTTATTATGACACGCTAGCAGTTTTCAGAATCGAAATATAATTTAAAAACTCTGAATGGCAAGAGATAATTTTGTACGGACAAAATGACAGAAGGGAACATTCAATATAATAACGTAAATAACATATATTTATTATAACCCCTTGAAATACATTGTCAACCTCTGCTTCGACTCGGTTGACAATGATTTCTTGACGTTACAATATACTCCGTCATCCTCTAAGATATATATTATTTATATAATGTCTCTGTGTTCTAATTTAGTTGTCTTTCAACCGTAAACTGATTCGCTTACACTGTGAAGGAAGTCTATATTTAGGGTGGGAACACATTCTGTCTCGTAATTGTAACTACAACATCATTTAAACAGCTGAATTAAACAGGATCTAACAAAATCTAAAGTACCTTGACACTGGTGTCCTGAGAAGCCATCAGTACAGGAACAACTGTAGTTACTTCCTGTTACTGTACACTGACCTCCATTCAAACATGGTGAACTGTCACATGGAGTCACTGAAGTACATTTATGTTCATTAGAATGGCAGACATTGTTCTATATATCATCTAATAAGTTATATAGGTTGTTTTTTTTGTAAATCTAATTTATTCCATTTTAACCTCTGTCTTTTTACATTGCATGATTATGAAATTCATGTAATACATCTGATAAAGGAGGTTTAGGCCCATTAAACTAGTCTAACCCTGCCACTTTTAATTGAAGTGTGGTATTTTATTTATTTTACATTTTATTCTTAGAAAGTGCTCTACTAAGTGCTTTCAAATATTCATCAAATAATATATACAAACCTTCACATGTGTCCCCTCTGTATCCTTCTAAACAAGTGCACGTGAATTCACTGTTGTTTATTTTGCATGTACCGTTGTTTAAACAAGGCAAATTCGAACAGGGCGTATCTACAATAATGACATAATATAATCCATTTACAATAAAAAGGGAGATAACTTGTAGAGTAAGATGTGATAAATGTATAAGATTCCTGTTCTGTCTCGCCTGACCTGGAATTTAGGATAAACACTCAAGTCAAATTCGACATTCTGCTTTAGTTTTTATCAACTTTCATAAAAAGCTTTAATTAATACAAAAAAAATGTTAGACTTCATAGTGCTAAAAAGCAGATCTCATTAGAGTCTGTTGACCGAAAGTTCGTGTTGTACCGTCTTCTGTTTTTGTCTTTTGTTTTAATGATCAAATAATATACATATCATTAATATAACAAAATATTAAAATTAAAGATGACCTTGACATTCTGATCCTGAATATCCTTTTGGACAAACACAGATGTGGGTAGCATCATATACCAGACACTGTCCATTATTGAGACACGGGGAACTAGTACAAGGTGTAACTGTAAATATATAAATATATAGACAAGAATTATTTGATGATTTTAGCTTAAGGATGTTATTTGCTAAAAACAAAGTCTTAAGAAAATATAACATATATCCATTTTGGCTTTCTTTACTGAAAACAAAAATTATATGGTTTTTCAATATGTTGACTTTGAACATACCTGATAAAGGTTATTCCAGAAACACATCATGCAAACTATGTTTGATATTTCATTTTTTTTTATCGTTAGCCATACCTATATCACTGAACTTTTATTTAAGCCTGTTCAAGAACACGCATAAATAATTGTGATTAAGTTTCATCTTGTCTGTAGAAAACTCAATTTATTATATTTCATTGCATGGGAATCCTGAAGCTGGTGGCAACTTATGTGTCTGTCAATCTCTTGTGAGCCTCAGTATGTTTACTATCCATTTTTATTATGACACGCTAGCAGTTTTCAGAATCGAAATATAATTTAAAAACTCTGAATGGCAAGAGATAATTTTGTACGGACAAAATGACAGAAGGGAACATTCAATATAATAACGTAAATAACATATATTTATTATAACCCCTTGAAATACATTGTCAACCTCTGCTTCGACTCGGTTGACATTGATTTCTTGACGTTACAATATACTCTGTCATCCTCTAAGATATATATTATTTATATAATGTCTCTGTGTTCTAATTTAGTTGTCTTTCAACCGTAAACTGATTCGCTTACACTGTGAAGGAAGTCTATATTTAGGGTGGGAACACATTCTGTCTCGTAATTGTAACTACAACATCATTTAAACAGCTGAATTAAACAGGATCTAACAAAATCTAAAGTACCTTGACACTGGTGTCCAGAGAAGCCATCAGTACAAGAACAACTGTAGTTACTTCCTGTTACTGTACACTGACCTCCATTCAAACATGGTGAACTGTCACATGGAGTCACTGAAGTACATTTATGTTCATTAGAATGGCAGACATTGTTCTATATATCATCTAATAAGTTATATAGGTTGTTTTTTTTGTAAATATAATATATTCCATTTTAACCTCTGTCTTTTTACATTGCATGATTATGAAATTCATGTAATTCATCTGATAAAGGAGGTTTAGGCCCATTAAACTAGTCTAACCCCACCACTTTTAATTGAAGTGTGGTATTTTATTTATTTTACATTTTATTCTTAGAAAGTGCTCTACTAAGTACTTTCAAATATTCATCAAATAATATATACAAACCTTCACATGTGTCCCCTCTGTATCCTTCTAAACAAGTGCACGTGAATTCACTGTTGTTTATTTTGCATGTACCGTTGTTTAAACAAGGCAAATTCGAACAGGGTGTATCTACAATAATGACATAATATAATCCATTTACAATAAAAAGGGAGATAACTTGTAGAGTAAGATGTGATAAATGTATTATATGACATCACTTCAAGTATAAGATTACTGTTCTGTCTCGCCTGACCTGGAATTTAGGATAAACACTCAAGTCAAAATTCGACATTCTGCTTTAGTTTTTATCAACTTTCATAAACAGCTTTAATTAATACAAAAAAAATGTTAAGACTTCATAGTGTTAAAAAGCGGATCTCATTAAGGTCTGTTGACCGAAAGTTCGTGTTGTACCGTCTTCTGTTTTTGTCTTTTGTTTTAATGATCAAATAATATACATATCATTAATATAACAAAATATTAAAATTAAAGATGACCTTGACATTCTGATCCTGAATATCCTTTTGGACAAACACAGATGTGGGTAGCATCATATACCAGACACTGTCCATTATTGAGACACGGGGAACTAGTACAAGGTGTAACTGTAAATATATAAATATATAGACAAGAATTATTTGATGATTTTAGCTTAAGGATGTTATTTGCTAAAAACAAAGTCTTAAGAAAATATAACATATATCCATTTTGGCTTTCTTTACTGAAAACAAAAATTATATGGTTTTTCAATATGTTGACTTTGAACATACCTGATAAAGGTTATTCCAGAAACACATCATGCAAACTATGTTTGATATTTCATTTTTTTTTATCGTTAGCCATACCTATATCACTGAACTTTTATTTAAGCCTGTTCAAGAACACGCATAAATAATTGTGATTAAGTTTCATCTTGTCTGTAGAAAACTCAATTTATTATATTTCATTGCATGGGAATCCTGAAGCTGGTGGCAACTTATGTGTCTGTCAATCTCTTGTGAGCCTCAGTATGTTTACTATCCATTTTTATTATGACACGCTAGCAGTTTTCAGAATCGAAATATAATTTAAAAACTCTGAATGGCAAGAGATAATTTTGTACGGACAAAATGACAGAAGGGAACATTCAATATAATAACGTAAATAACATATATTTATTATAACCCCTTGAAATACATTGTCAACCTCTGCTTCGACTCGGTTGACATTGATTTCTTGACGTTACAATATACTCTGTCATCCTCTAAGATATATATTATTTATATAATGTCTCTGTGTTCTAATTTAGTTGTCTTTCAACCGTAAACTGATTCGCTTACACTGTGAAGGAAGTCTATATTTAGGGTGGGAACACATTCTGTCTCGTAATTGTAACTACAACATCATTTAAACAGCTGAATTAAACAGGATCTAACAAAATCTAAAGTACCTTGACACTGGTGTCCAGAGAAGCCATCAGTACAAGAACAACTGTAGTTACTTCCTGTTACTGTACACTGACCTCCATTCAAACATGGTGAACTGTCACATGGAGTCACTGAAGTACATTTATGTTCATTAGAATGGCAGACATTGTTCTATATATCATCTAATAAGTTATATAGGTTGTTTTTTTTGTAAATATAATATATTCCATTTTAACCTCTGTCTTTTTACATTGCATGATTATGAAATTCATGTAATTCATCTGATAAAGGAGGTTTAGGCCCATTAAACTAGTCTAACCCCACCACTTTTAATTGAAGTGTGGTATTTTATTTATTTTACATTTTATTCTTAGAAAGTGCTCTACTAAGTACTTTCAAATATTCATCAAATAATATATACAAACCTTCACATGTGTCCCCTCTGTATCCTTCTAAACAAGTGCACGTGAATTCACTGTTGTTTATTTTGCATGTACCGTTGTTTAAACAAGGCAAATTCGAACAGGGTGTATCTACAATAATGACATAATATAATCCATTTACAATAAAAAGGGAGATAACTTGTAGAGTAAGATGTGATAAATGTATTATATGACATCACTTCAAGTATAAGATTACTGTTCTGTCTCGCCTGACCTGGAATTTAGGATAAACACTCAAGTCAAAATTCGACATTCTGCTTTAGTTTTTATCAACTTTCATAAACAGCTTTAATTAATACAAAAAAAATGTTAAGACTTCATAGTGTTAAAAAGCGGATCTCATTAAGGTCTGTTGACCGAAAGTTCGTGTTGTACCGTCTTCTGTTTTTGTCTTTTGTTTTAATGATCAAATAATATACATATCATTAATATAACAAAATATTAAAATTAAAGATGACCTTGACATTCTGATCCTGAATATCCTTTTGGACAAACACAGATGTGGGTAGCATCATATACCAGACACTGTCCATTATTGAGACACGGGGAACTAGTACAAGGTGTAACTGTAAATATATAAATATATAGACAAGAATTATTTGATGATTTTAGCTTAAGGATGTTATTTGCTAAAAACAAAGTCTTAAGAAAATATAACATATATCCATTTTGGCTTTCTTTACTGAAAACAAAAATTATATGGTTTTTCAATATGTTGACTTTGAACATACCTGATAAAGGTTATTCCAGAAACACATCATGCAAACTATGTTTGATATTTCATTTTTTTTTATCGTTAGCCATACCTATATCACTGAACTTTTATTTAAGCCTGTTCAAGAACACGCATAAATAATTGTGATTAAGTTTCATCTTGTCTGTAGAAAACTCAATTTATTATATTTCATTGCATGGGAATCCTGAAGCTGGTGGCAACTTATGTGTCTGTCAATCTCTTGTGAGCCTCAGTATGTTTACTATCCATTTTTATTATGACACGCTAGCAGTTTTCAGAATCGAAATATAATTTAAAAACTCTGAATGGCAAGAGATAATTTTGTACGGACAAAATGACAGAAGGGAACATTCAATATAATAACGTAAATAACATATATTTATTATAACCCCTTGAAATACATTGTCAACCTCTGCTTCGACTCGGTTGACATTGATTTCTTGACGTTACAATATACTCTGTCATCCTCTAAGATATATATTATTTATATAATGTCTCTGTGTTCTAATTTAGTTGTCTTTCAACCGTAAACTGATTCGCTTACACTGTGAAGGAAGTCTATATTTAGGGTGGGAACACATTCTGTCTCGTAATTGTAACTACAACATCATTTAAACAGCTGAATTAAACAGGATCTAACAAAATCTAAAGTACCTTGACACTGGTGTCCAGAGAAGCCATCAGTACAAGAACAACTGTAGTTACTTCCTGTTACTGTACACTGACCTCCATTCAAACATGGTGAACTGTCACATGGAGTCACTGAAGTACATTTATGTTCATTAGAATGGCAGACATTGTTCTATATATCATCTAACAAGTTATATAGGTTGTTTTTTTTGTAAATCTAATATATTCCATTTTAACCTCTGTCTTTTTACATTGCATGATTATGAAATTCATGTAATACATCTGATAAAGGAGGTTTAGGCTCATTAAACTAGTTTAACCCTGCCACTTTTAATTGAAGTGTGGGATTTTTTTATTTTACATTTTATTCTTAGAAAGTGCTCTACTAAGTGCTTTCAAATATTCATCAAATAATATATACAAACCTTCACATGTGTCCCCTCTGTATCCTTCTAAACAAGTGCACGTGAATTCACTGTTGTTTATTTTGCATGTACCGTTGTTTAAACAAGGCAAATTCGAACAGGGCGTATCTACAATAATGACATAATATAATCCATTTACAATAAAAAGGGAGATAACTTGTAGAGTAAGATGTGATAAATGTATTATATGACATCACTTCAAGTATAAGATTCCTGTTCTGTCTCGCCTGAACTGGAATTCAGGATAAACACTCAAGTCAAAATTCGACATTCTGCTTTGGTTTTTATCAACTTTCATAAACACCTTTAATTAATACAAAAAAAATGTTAGACTTCATAGTGTTAAAAAGCGGATCTCATTAGGGTCTGTTGACCGAAAGTTCGTGTTGTACCGTCTTCTGTTTTTGTCTTTTGTTTTAATGATCAAATAATATACATATCATTAATATAACAAAAAATTAAAATTAAAGATGACCTTGACATTCTGATCCTGAATATCCTTTTGGACAAACACAGATGTAGGTAGCATCATATACCAGACACTGTCCATTATTGAGACACGGGGAACTAGTACAAGGTGTAACTGTAAATATAAAATAAGAATTATTTGATGATTTTTGCTTAAGGATGTTATTTGCTAAAAACAAAGTCTTAAGAAAATATAACACATATCCATTTTGGCTTTCTTTACTGAAAACAAAAATTATATGGTTTTTCAATATGTTGACTTTGAACATACCTGATAAAGGTTATTCCAGAAACACATCATGCAAACTATGTTTGATATTTCATTTTTTTTTATCGTTATGAAACTGAACTTTCATTTAAGCCTGTTCAAGAACACGCATAAATAATTGTGATTAAGTTTCATCTTGTCTGTAGAACTCAATTTATTATATTTTTTTTGCATGGGAATCCTGAAGCTGGTGGCAACTTATGTGTCTGTCAATCTCTTGTGAGCCTCGGTATGTTTACTATCCATTTTTATTATGACACACTAGCAGTTTTCAGAATCGAAATATAATTTAAAAACTCTGATTGGCAAGAGATAATTTTGTACGGACAAAATGACAGAAGGGAACATTCAATATAATAACGTAAATAACATATATTTATTATAACCCCTTGAAATACATTGTCAACCTCTGCTTCGACTCGGTTGACAATGATTTCAAGACGTTACAATATACTCCGTCATCCTCTAAGATATATATTATTTATATAATGTCTCCGTGTTCTAATTTAATTGTCTTTCAACTGTAAACTGATTCGCTTACACTGTGAAGGAAGTCTATATTTAAGGTGGGAACACATTCTGTCTCGTAATTGTAACTACAACATCATTTAAACAGCTGAATTAAACAGGATCTAACAAAATCTAAAGTACCTTGACACTGGTGTCCAGAGAAGCCATCAGTACAAGAACAACTGTAGTTACTTCCTGTTACTGTACACTGACCTCCATTCAAACATGGTGAACTGTCACATGGAGTCACTGAAGTACGTTTATGTTCATTAGAATGGCAGACATTGTTCTATATAACATCTAATAAGTTATATAAGTTTTTTTTTTTGTAAATCTAATTTATTCTGTGATTTTTTGACCTAGGGATATGCAAGAATACATTTTTATGTTCAGTATTGCATTAGAATGGAGTTAACTGTATTGTATTTACTCAAACTGTGGAATGATGATCGGCATCAATAATATGTCGTCAGCATCAAATTCAGAGTCGGAAATATCTGGGTCAGACATATTGTGTACAATCAAGTGCATTCAGCATAGGAATATAGCATTCCTTCAGGCATGTCAACTGCAGATTTGACAGCTCTACATAGCCAATGAAAATATGCATTACATTATAATTGCATTAGAATAACATATATTTATTATAACCCCTTGAAATACATTGTCAACCTCTGCTTCGACTCGGCTGACAATGATTTCTTGGCATTACAATATACTCCGTCAACCTCTAAAATATATGTTATTTATATAATGTTTCTGTGTTATAATTTAGTTGTCTTTAAACAGTAAACTGATTCGCTTACACTGAAGGAAGTCTACATTTAGGGTGGGAACAAATTCTGTCTCGTAATTGTAACTACAACATCATTTAAACAGCTGAATTAAACAGGATCTAACAAAATCTAAAGTACCTTGACACTGGTGTCCAGAGAAGCCATCAGTACAAGAACAACTGTAGTTACTTCCTGTTACTGTACACTGACCTCCATTCAAACATGGTGAACTGTCACATGGAGTCACTGAAGTACGTTTATTTTCATTAGAATGGCAGACATTGTTCTATATATCATCTAATAAGTTATATAGGTTGTTTTTTTTTGTAAATCTAATATATTCCATTTTAACCTCTGTCTTTTTACATTGCATGATTATGAAATTCATGTAATACATCTGATAAAGGAGGTTTAGGCCCATTAAACTAGTCTAACCTCACCACTTTTAATTGAAGTGTGGTATTTTATTTATTTTACATTTTATTCTTAGAAAGTGCTCTACTAAGTGCTTTCAAATATTCATCAAATAATATATACAAACCTTCACATGTGTCCCCTCTGTATCCTTCTAAACAAGTGCACGTGAATTCACTGTTGTTTATTTTGCATGTACCGTTGTTTAAACAAGGCAAATTCGAACAGGGTGTATCTACAATAATGACATAATATAATCCATTTACAATAAAAAGGGAGATAACTTGTAGAGTAAGATGTGATAAATGTATTATATGACATCACTTCAAGTATAAGATTACTGTTCTGTCTCGCCTGACCTTGAATTTAGGATAAACACTCAAGTCAAAATTCGACATTCTGCTTTAGTTTTTATCAACTTTCATAAACAGCTTTAATTAATACAAAAAAAATGTTAAGACTTCATAGTGTTAAAAAGCGGATCTCATTAAGGTCTGTTGACCGAAAGTTCGTGTTGTACCGTCTTCTGTTTTTGTCTTTTGTTTTAATGATCAAATAATATACATATCATTAATATAACAAAAAATTAAAATTAAAGATGACCTTGACATTCTGATCCTGAATATCCTTTTGGACAAACACAGATGTGGGTAGCATCATATACCAGACACTGTCCATTATTGAGACACGGGGAACTAGTACAAGGTGTAACTGTAAATATATAAATATATAGACAAGAATTATTTGATGATTTTAGCTTAAGGATGTTATTTGCTAAAAACAAAGTCTTAAGAAAATATAACATATATCCATTTTGGCTTTCTTTACTGAAAACAAAAATTATATGGTTTTTCAATATGTTGACTTTGAACATACCTGATAAAGGTTATTCCAGAAACACATCATGCAAACTATGTTTGATATTTCATTTTTTTTTATCGTTAGCCATACCTATATCACTGAACTTTTATTTAAGCCTGTTCAAGAACACGCATAAATAATTGTGATTAAGTTTCATCTTGTCTGTAGAAAACTCAATTTATTATATTTCATTGCATGGGAATCCTGAAGCTGGTGGCAACTTATGTGTCTGTCAATCTCTTGTGAGCCTCAGTATGTTTACTATCCATTTTTATTATGACACGCTAGCAGTTTTCAGAATCGAAATATAATTTAAAAACTCTGAATGGCAAGAGATAATTTTGTATGGACAAAATGACAGAAGGGAACATTCAATATAATAACGTAAATAACATATATTTATTATAACCCCTTGAAATACATTGTCAACCTCTGCTTCGACTCGGTTGACATTGATTTCTTGACGTTACAATATACTCTGTCATCCTCTAAGATATATATTATTTATATAATGTCTCTGTGTTCTAATTTAGTTGTCTTTCAACCGTAAACTGATTCGCTTACACTGTGAAGGAAGTCTATATTTAGGGTGGGAACACATTCTGTCTCGTAATTGTAACTACAACATCATTTAAACAGCTGAATTAAACAGGATCTAACAAAATCTAAAGTACCTTGACACTGGTGTCCAGAGAAGCCATCAGTACAAGAACAACTGTAGTTACTTCCTGTTACTGTACACTGACCTCCATTCAAACATGGTGAACTGTCACATGGAGTCACTGAAGTACATTTATGTTCATTAGAATGGCAGACATTGTTCTATATATCATCTAACAAGTTATATAGGTTGTTTTTTTTGTAAATCTAATATATTCCATTTTAACCTCTGTCTTTTTACATTGCAAGATTATGAAATTCATGTAATACATCTGATAAAGGAGGTTTAGGCTCATTAAACTAGTTTAACCCTGCCACTTTTAATTGAAGTGTGGGATTTTTTTATTTTACATTTTATTCTTAGAAAGTGCTCTACTAAGTGCTTTCAAATATTCATCAAATAATATATACAAACCTTCACATGTGTCCCCTCTGTATCCTTCTAAACAAGTGCACGTGAATTCACTGTTGTTTATTTTGCATGTACCGTTGTTTAAACAAGGCAAATTCGAACAGGGCGTATCTACAATAATGACATAATATAATCCATTTACAATAAAAAGGGAGATAACTTGTAGAGTAAGATGTGATAAATGTATTATATGACATCACTTCAAGTATAAGATTCCTGTTCTGTCTCGCCTGAACTGGAATTCAGGATAAACACTCAAGTCAAAATTCGACATTCTGCTTTGGTTTTTATCAACTTTCATAAACACCTTTAATTAATACAAAAAAAATGTTAGACTTCATAGTGTTAAAAAGCGGATCTCATTAGGGTCTGTTGACAGAAAGTTCGTGTTGTACCGTCTTCTGTTTTTGTCTTTTGTTTTAATGATCAAATAATATACATATCATTAATATAACAAAAAATTAAAATTAAAGATGACCTTGACATTCTGATCCTGAATATCCTTTTGGACAAACACAGATGTAGGTAGCATCATATACCAGACACTGTCCATTATTGAGACACGGGGAACTAGTACAAGGTGTAACTGTAAATATATAAATATATAGACAAGAATTATTTGATGATTTTTGCTTAAGGATGTTATTTGCTAAAAACAAAGTCTTAAGAAAATATAACACATATCCATTTTGGCTTTCTTTACTGAAAACAAAAATTATATGGTTTTTCAATATGTTGACTTTGAACATACCTGATAAAGGTTATTCCAGAAACACATCATGCAAACTATGTTTGATATTTCATTTTTTTTTATCGTTATGAAACTGAACTTTCATTTAAGCCTGTTCAAGAACACGCATAAATAATTGTGATTAAGTTTCATCTTGTCTGTAGAACTCAATTTATTATATTTTTTTTGCATGGGAATCCTGAAGCTGGTGGCAACTTATGTGTCTGTCAATCTCTTGTGAGCCTCAGTATGTTTACTATCCATTTTTATTATGACACGCTAGCAGTTTTCAGAATCGAAATATAATTTAAAAACTCTGATTGGCAAGAGATAATTTTGTACGGACAAAATGACAGAAGGGAACATTCAATATAATAACGTAAATAACATATATTTATTATAACCCCTTGAAATACATTGTCAACCTCTGCTTCGACTCGGTTGACAATGATTTCAAGACGTTACAATATACTCCGTCATCCTCTAAGATATATATTATTTATATAATGTCTCCGTGTTCTAATTTAATTGTCTTTCAACTGTAAACTGATTCGCTTACACTGTGAAGGAAGTCTATATTTAGGGTGGGAACACATTCTGTCTCGTAATTGTAACTACAACATCATTTAAACAGCTGAATTAAACAGGATCTAACAAAATCTAAAGTACCTTGACACTGGTGTCCAGAGAAGCCATCAGTACAAGAACAACTGTAGTTACTTCCTGTTACTGTACACTGACCTCCATTCAAACATGGTGAACTGTCACATGGAGTCACTGAAGTACGTTTATGTTCATTAGAATGGCAGACATTGTTCTATATATCATCTAATAAGTTATATAGGTTGGTTTTTTTTGGAAATCTAATATATTCCATTTTAACCTGTCTTTTTACATTGCATGTTTATGAAATTCATGTAATACATCTGATAAAGGAGGTTTAGGCTCATTAAACTAGTTTAACCCTGCCACTTTTAATTGAAGTGTGGGATTTTTTTATTTTACATTTTATTCTTAGAAAGTGCTCTACTAAGTGCTTTCAAATATTCATCAAATAATATATACAAACCTTCACATGTGTCCCCTCTGTATCCTTCTAAACAAGTGCACGTGAATTCACTGTTGTTTATTTTGCATGTACCGTTGTTTAAACAAGGCAAATTCGAACAGGGCGTATCTACAATAATGACATAATATAATCCATTTACAATAAAAAGGGAGATAACTTGTAGAGTAAGATGTGATAAATGTATTATATGACATCACTTCAAGTATAAGATTCCTGTTCTGTCTCGCCTGAACTGGAATTTAGGATAAAGACTCAAGTCAAAATTTGACATTCTGCTTTAGTTTTTATCAACTTTCATAAACACCTTTAATTAATACAAAAAAAATGTTAGACTTCATAGTGTTAAAAAGCGGATCTCATTAGGGTCTGTTGACAGGAATTTCGTGTTGTACCGTCTTCTGTTTTTGTCTTTTGTTTTAATGATCAAATAATATACATATCATTAATATAACAAAAAATTAAAATTAAAGATGACCTTGACATTCTGATCCTGAATATCCTTTTGGACAAACACAGATGTAGGTAGCATCATATACCAGACACTGTCCATTATTGAGACACGGGGAACTAGTACAAGGTGTAACTGTAAATATATAAATATATAGACAAGAATTATTTGATGATTTTTGCTTTAGGATGTTATTTGCTAAAAACAAAGTCTTAAGAAAATATAACACATATCCATTTTGGCTTTCTTTACTGAAAACAAAAATTATATGGTTTTTCAATCTGTTGACTTTGAACATACCTGATAAAGGTTATTCCAGAAACACATCATGCAAACTATGCTTGATATTTCATTTTTTTTTATCGTTATGAAACTGAACTTTTATTTAAGCCTGTTCAAGTACACGCATAAATAATTGTGATAGTTTCATCTTGTCTGTAGAACTCAATTTATTATATTTTATTGCATGGGAATCCTGAAGCTGGTGGCAACTTATGTGTCTGTCAATCTCTTGTGAGCCTCGGTATGTTTACTATCCATTTTTATTATGACACGCTAGCAGTTTTCAGAATCGAAATATAATTTAAAAACTCTGAATGGCAAGAGATAATTTTGTACGGACAAAATGACAGAAGGGAACATTCAATATAATAACGTAAATAACATATATTTATTATAACCCCTTGAAATACATTGTCAACCTCTGCTTCGACTCGGTTGACAATGATTTCAAGACGTTACAATATACTCCGTCATCCTCTAAGATATATATTATTTATATAATGTCTCCGTGTTCTAATTTAGTTGTCTTTCAACCGTAAACTGATTCGCTTACACTGTGAAGGAAGTCTATATTTAGGGTGGGAACACATTCTGTCTCGTAATTGTAACTACAACATCATTTAAACAGCTGAATTAAACAGGATCTAACAAAATCTAAAGTACCTTGACACTGGTGTCCAGAGAAGCCATCAGTACAAGAACAACTGTAGTTACTTCCTATTACTGTACACTGACCTCCATTCAAACATGGTGAACTGTCACATGGAGTCACTGAAGTACATTTATGTTCATTAGAATGGCAGACATTGTTCTATATATCATCTAATAAGTTATATAGGTTGTTTTTTATGTAAATCTAATATATTCCATTTTAACCTGTCTTTTTACATTGCATGATTATGAAATTCATGTAATACATCTGATAAAGGAGGCTTAGGCCCATTAAACTAGTTTAACACTGCCACTTTTAATTGAAGTGTGGGATTTTATTTATTTTACATTTTATTCTTAGAAAGTGCTCTACTAAGTGCTTTCAAATATTCATCAAATAATATATACAAACCTTCACATGTGTCCCCTCTGTATCCTTCTAAACAAGTGCACGTGAATTCACTGTTGTTTATTTTGCATGTACCGTTGTTTAAACAAGGCAAATTCGAACAGGGCGTATCTACAATAATGACATAATATAATCCATTTACAATAAAAAGGGAGATAACTTGTAGAGTAAGATGTGATAAATGTATTATATGACATCACTTCAAGTATAAGATTCCTGTTCTGTCTCTCATGACCAGGAATTTAGGATAAACACTCAAGTCAAAATTCGACATTCTGCTTTAGTTTTTATTAACTTTCATAAACAGCTTTATTTAATATAAATAATTTTTTCGACTTCATAGTGTTAAAAAGCGGATCTCATTAGGGTTTGTTGACAGGAAGTTCGTGTTGTACCGTCTTCTGTTTTTGTCTTTTGTTTTAATGATCAAATAATATACATATCATTAATATAACAAAAAAATAAAATTAAAGATGACCTTGACATTCTGATCCTGAATATCCTTTTGGACAAACACAGATGTAGGTAGCATCATATACCAGACACTGTCCATTATTGAGACATGGGGAACTAGTACAAGGTGTAACTGTAAATATATAAATATATAGACAAGAATTATTTCATGATTTTTGTTTAAGGATGTTATTTGCTAAAAACAAAGTCTAAAGAAAATATAACATATATCCATTTCGGCTTTCTTTACCGAAAACAAAAATTATATGGTTTTTCAATCTGTTGACTTTGAGCGTAACTGATAAAGGTTATTCCAGAAACGCATCATGCAAATTATGTTTGATATTTCATTTTTTTTTAATCGTTAGCCATACCTATATCACTGAACTTTTATTTAAGTGTGTTCAAGTACACGCATAAATAACTGTGATTAAGTTTCATCTTGTCAGTAGACAACTCAATTTATTATATTTTATTGCATGGGAATCCTGAAGCGGATGGCAACTTATGTGTCTGTCAATCTCTGGCGAGCCTCGGTATGTTTGCTATCCATTTTTATTATGACACGCTAGCAGTTTTCAGAATCGAAATATAATTTAAAAACTCTGAATGGTAAGAGATAATATTGAACGGACAAAATGACAGAAGGGAACATTCAATATAATAACGTAAATAACATATATTTATTATAACCCCTTGAAATACATTGTCAACCTCTGCGTTGACTCGGTTGACAATGATTTCTTGATGTTACAATATACTCCGTTATCCTAATAAGTTATATAGTTGGGTTTTTTTTTGTAAATCTAAATTATTCCATTTTAACCTGTCTTTTTACATTGCAAGATTATGAAATTCATGTAATACATCTGATAAAGGAGGTTTAGGCCCATTAAACTAGTTTAACCCTGCCACTTTTAATTGAAGTGTGGGATTTTTTTATTTTACATTTTATTCTTAGAAAGTGCTCTACTAAGTGCTTTCAAATATTCATCAAATAATATATACAAACCTTCACATGTGTCCCCTCTGTATCCTTCTAAACAAGTGCATGTGTATTCACTGTTGTTTATTTTGCATGTACCGTTGTTTAAACAAGGCAAATTCGAGCAGGGTGTATCTACAATAATGACATAATATAATCCATTTACAATAAAAAGGGAGATAACTTGTAGAGTAAGATGTGATAAATGTATTATATGACATCACTTCAAGCATAAGATTCCTGTTCTGTCTCGCCTGACCTGGAATTCAGGATAAACACTGAAGTAAAAATTCGACATTCTGCTTTAGTTTTTATCAACTTTCATAAACAGCTTTAATCAATACAAAACAAATCCTTGACTTCATAGTGTTAAAAAGCGGATCTCATTAGGGTCTGTTGACAGGAAGTTCGTGTTGTACCGTCTTCTGTTTTTGTCTTTTGTTTTAATGATCAAATAATATACATATCATTAATATAACAAAAAATTAAAATTAAAGATGACCTTGACATTCTGATCCTGAATATCCTTTTGGACAAACACAGATGTAGGTAGCACCATATACCAGACACTGTCCATTATTGAGACATGGGGAACTAGTACAAGGTGTAACTGTAAATATATAAATATATAGACAAGAATTATTTGATGATTTTTGTTTAAGGATGTTATTTGCTAAAAACAAAGTCTAAAGAAAATATAACATATATCCATTTCGGCTTTCTTTACCGAAAACAAAAATTATATGGTTTTTCAATCTGTTGACTTTGAGCGTAACTGATAAAGGTTATTCCAGAAACGCATCATGCAAATTATGTTTGATATTTCATTTGTTTTTAATCGTTAGCCATACCTATATCACTGAACTTTTATTTAAGTGTGTTCAAGTACACGCATAAATAACTGTGATTAAGTTTCATCTTGTCAGTAGACAACTCAATTTATTATATTTTATTGCATGGGAATCCTGAAGCGGGTGGCAACTTATGTGTCTGTCAATCTCTTGTGAGCCTGGGTATGTTTACTATCCATTTTTATTATGACACGCTAGCAGTTTTCAGAATCGAAATATAATTTAAAAACTCTGAATGGTAAGAGATAATTTTGAACGGACAAAATGACAGAAGGGAACATTCAATATAATAACGTAAATAACATATATTTATTATAACCCCTTGAAATACATTGTCAACCTCTGCGTTGACTCGGTTGACAATGATTTCTTGATGTTACAATATACTCCGTTATCCTAATAAGTTATATAGTTGGGTTTTTTTTTGTAAATCTAAATTATTCCATTTTAACCTGTCTTTTTACATTGCAAGATTATGAAATTCATGTAATACATCTGATAAAGGAGGTTTAGGCCCATTAAACTAGTTTAACCCTGCCACTTTTAATTGAAGTGTGGGATTTTTTTATTTTACATTTTATTCTTAGAAAGTGCTCTACTAAGTGCTTTCAAATATTCATCAAATAATATATACAAACCTTCACATGTGTCCCCTCTGTATCCTTCTAAACAAGTGCATGTGTATTCACTGTTGTTTATTTTGCATGTACCGTTGTTTAAACAAGGCAAATTCGAGCAGGGTGTATCTACAATAATGACATAATATAATCCATTTACAATAAAAAGGGAGATAACTTGTAGAGTAAGATGTGATAAATGTATTATATGACATCACTTCAAGTATAAGACTCCTGTTCTGTCTCGCCTGACCTGGAATTCAGGATAAACACTGAAGTAAAAATTCGACATTCTGCTTTAGTTTTTATCAACTTTCATAAACAGCTTTAATCAATACAAAACAAATCCTTGACTTCATAGTGTTAAAAAGCGGATCTCATTAGGGTCTGTTGACAGGAAGTTCGTGTTGTACCGTCTTCTGTTTTTGTCTTTTGTTTTAATGATCAAATAATATACATATCATTAATATAACAAAAAATTAAAATTAAAGATGACCTTGACATTCTGATCCTGAATATCCTTTTGGACAAACACAGATGTAGGTAGCACCATATACCAGACACTGTCCATTATTGAGACATGGGGAACTAGTACAAGGTGTAACTGTAAATATATAAATATATAGACAAGAATTATTTGATGATTTTTGTTTAAGGATGTTATTTGCTAAAAACAAAGTCTAAAGAAAATATAACATATATCCATTTCGGCTTTCTTTAACGAAAACAAAAATTATATGGTTTTTCAATCTGTTGACTTTGAGCGTAACTGATAAAGGTTATTCCAGAAACGCATCATGCAAATTATGTTTGATATTTCATTTGTTTTTAATCGTTAGCCATACCTATATCACTGAACTTTTATTTAAGTGTGTTCAAGTACACGCATAAATAACTGTGATTAAGTTTCATCTTGTCAGTAGACAACTCAATTTATTATATTTTATTGCATGGGAATCCTGAAGCGGGTGGCAACTTATGTGTCTGTCAATCTCTTGTGAGCCTGGGTATGTTTACTATCCATTTTTATTATGACACGCTAGCAGTTTTCAGAATCGAAATATAATTTAAAAACTCTGAATGGTAAGAGATAATTTTGAACGGGCAAATTGACAGAAGGGAACATTCAATATAATAATGTAAATAACATATATTTATCATAACCCCTTGAAATACATTGTCAACCTCTGCTTTGATTCGGTTGACAATGATTTCTTGACATTACAATATACTCCGTCATCCTCTAAGATATATGTTATTTATATAATTTTCCCATGTTCTAATTTAGTTGTCTTTAAACTGTAAACTGATTCACTTACACTGTGAAGGAAGTCTATATTTAGGGTGGGAACAAATTCTGTCTCGTAATTGTAACTACAACATCATTTAAACAGCTGAATTAAACAGGATCTAACAAAATCTAAAATACCTTGACACTGGTGTCCAGAGAAGCCATCAGTACAAGAACAACTGTAGTTACTTCCTGTTACTGTACACTGACCTCCATTCAAACATGGTGAACTGTCACATGGAGTCACTGAAGTACGTTTATGTTCATTAGAATGGCAGACATTGTTCTATATAACATCTAATAAGTTATATAAGTTTGTTTTTTTTGTAAATCTAATTTATTCTGTGATTTTTTGACCTAGGGATATGCAAGAATACATTTTTATGTTCAGTATTGCATTAGAATGGAGTTAACTGTATTGTATTTACTCAAACTGTGGAATGATGATCGTCATCAATAATATGTCGTCAGCATCAAATTCAGAGTCGGAAATATCTGGGTCAGACATATTGTGTACAAACAAGTGCATTCAGCGTAGGAATATAGCATTCCTTCAGGCATGTCAACTGCAGATTTGACAGTTCTACATAGCCAATGAAAATATGCGCTACATTATAATTGCATTAGAATAACATATATTTATTATAACCCCTTGAAATACATTGTCAACCTCTGCTTCGACTCGGTTGACAATGATTTCTTGACGTTACAATATACTCTGTCATCCTCTAAGATATATATTATTTATATAATGTCCCCGTGTTCTAATTTAGTTGTCTTTAAACCGTAAACTGATTCGCTTACACTGTGAAGGAAGTCTATATTTAGGGTGGGAACACATTCTGTCTCGTAATTGTAACCACAACATCATTTAAACAGCTGAATTAAACAGGATCTAAAAAAATCTAAAGTACCTTGACACTGGTGTCCAGAGAAGCCATCAGTACAAGAACAACTGTAGTTACTTCCTGTTACTGTACACTGACCTCCATTCAAACATGGTGAACTGTCACATGGAGTCACTGAAGTACATTGATGTTCATTAGAATGGCAGACATTGTTCTATATATCATCTAATAAGTTATATAGGTTGTTTATTTTGTAAATCTAATATATTCCATTTTAACCTCTGTCTTTTTACATTGTATGATTTTGAATTTCATGCAATACATCTGATAAAGGAGGTTTAGGCCCATTAAACTAGTTTAACCCTGCCACTTTTAATTGATGTGTGGGATTTTTTTATTTTACATTTTATTCTTAGAAAGTGCTCTACTAAGTGCTTTTAAATATTCATCAAATAATATATACAAACCTTCACATGTGTCCCCTCTGTATCCTTCTAAACAAGTGCACGTGAATTCACTGTTGTTTATTTTGCATGTACCGTTGTTTAAACAAGGCAAATTCGAACAGGGTGTATCTACAATAATGACATAATATAATCCATTTACAATAAAAAGGGAGATAACTTGTAGAGTAAGATGTGATAAATGTATTATATGACATCACTTCAAGTATAAGATTCCTGTTCTGTCTTGCCTGACCTGGAATTTAGGATAAACACTCAAGTCAAAATTTGACATTCTGCTTTAGTTTTTATCAACTTTCATAAACAGCTTTAATTAATACAAAAAAAATGTTCCGACTTCATAGTGTTAAAAAGCGGATCTCATTAGGGTCTGTTGACAGGAAGTTCGTGTTGTACCGTCTTCTGTTTTTGTCTTTTGTTTTAATGATCAAATAATATACATATCATTAAAATAACAAAAAATTTAAATTAAAGATGACCTTGACATTCTGATCCTGAATATCCTTTTGGACAAACACAGATGTAGGTAGCATCATATACCAGACACTGTCCATTATTGAGACACGGGGAACTAGTACAAGGTGTAACTGTAAATATATAAATATATAGACAAGAATTATTTCATGATTTTTGTTTTAGGATGTGATTTGCAAAAAACAAAGTCTTAAGAAAATATAACATATATCCATTTTGGCTTTCTTTACTGAAAACAAAAATTATATGGTTTTTCAATATGTTGACTTTGAACATACCTGATAAAGGTTATTCCAGAAACACATCATGCAAACTATGTTTGATATTTCATTTTTTTTTATCGCTAGCCATACCTATATCACTGAACTTTTATTTAAGCCTGTTCAAGTACACGCATAAATAATTGTGATTAAGTTTCATCTTGTCTGTAGAAAACTCAATTTATTATATTTTATTGCATGGGAATCCTGAAGCTAGTGGCAACTTATGTGTCTGTCAATCTCTTGTGAGCCTCAGTATGTTTACTATCCATTTTTATTATGACACGCTAGCAGTTTTCAGAATCGAAATATAATTTAAAAACTCTGAATGGTAAGAGACAATTTTGTACGGACAAAATGACAGAAGGGAGCATTCAATATAATAACGTAAATAACATATATTTATTATAACCCCTTGAAATACATTGTCAACCTCTGCTTCGACTCGGTTGACAATGATTTCCTGACGTTACAATATACTCTGTCATCCTCTAAGATATATGTTATTTATATAATGTCTCCGCGTTATAATTTAGTTGTCTTTAAACCGTATACTGATTCGCTTACACTGTGAAAGAAGTCTACATTTAGGGTGGGAACAAATTCTGTCTCGTAATTGTAACTACAACATCATTTAAACAGCTGAATTAAACAGGATATAACAAAATCGAAAGTACCTTGACACTGGTGTCCTGAGAAGCCATCAGTACAAGAACAACTGTAGTTACTTCCTGTTACTGTACACTGACCTCCATTCAAACATGGTGAACTGTAACATGGAGTCACTGAAGTACATTTATGTTCATTAGAATGGCAGACATTGTTCTATATATCATCTAATAAGTTTTTTTTTTTTGTAAATCTAATTTATTCCATTTTAACCTCTGTCTTTTTACATTGCATGATTATGAAATTCATGTAATACATCTGATAAAGGAGGCTTAGGCCCATTAAACTAGTTTAACCCTGCCACTTTTAATTGAAGTGTGGGATTTTTTTATTTTACATTTTATTCTTAGAAAGTGCTCTACTAAGTGCTTTCAAATATTCATCAAATAATATATACAAACCTTCACATGTGTCCCCTCTGTATCCTTCTAAACAAGTGCAAATGAATTCATTGTTGCTTATGTTGACTTTGAGCGTACCTGATAAAGGTTATTCCAGAAACGCGTCATGCAAACTGTTTGATATTTCATTTTTTTTTATCGTTAGCCACACCTATATCACTGAACTTTTATTTAAGCCTGTTCAAGTACATGCATAAATAACTGATTAAGTTTCATCTTGTCTGTAGAAAACTCAATTTATTATATTTTATTGCATGGAAATCCTGAAGCGGGTGACAACTTATGTGTCTGTCAATCTCTTGTGAGCCTCGATATTTTTACTTTTCATTTTTATTATGACACGCTAGCAGTTTTCAGAACCAGTTTTCAGAATCAAAATATAATTGAAAAACCCAGAATGGTCAGAGATAATTTTGCACAGACAGAATGACAGAAGGGAAATTCAATATACCAATGTAAATAACATATATTTATTATAACCTCTTGAAATACATTGTCAACCTCGGCTTCGACTCGGTTGACAATGATTTTTTTGCCATACACAGGGGCTTCAAAGTTTTTTTATAATAGGAGGTACTTCTTAAATTTTAGGAGGTACCTAAAAAATTAGGCTGAGGGCTGTAAGAGGTCCAGGGGGACGGAAGCTCCTGAAATCTAGCATTTTGTGGACCAAAAAATGTACTTCAGAGACTGCAAAACATTAAGTGTTTTTGAAAGAAAAATCCCATTAACTTTAGAGTTCAGATTTCACCAAGAGTGAAGACCATGCATAATGCCTGGATTTTTTCCTCCAATTTCTTTATTGAATATTTCAGTTTACAGACTTCAGCCAAGATTATTCATAGATAGTCCGCTATATCTTAAAAAAACCCAAAAGGACCATAAAGAGCTACGGTTCCGCAGCTAGGCTTGACCAAGCCATTGTTATCAAAGTTTAAACTTCTCAAAATTCTTTTGTTGGCTTTGTCCTTTTCTTTTTCACAATACCTTGGCTTGTGTGTTTTTTTAACTTTATTACCAGTAATTAAACTCAAGTGTCATAATTAATGAAACATAAATTTAATTTGCAATCATCAATCTTTAATAAAATTTATAATTTTAATAGATCAATACAAATATAATTAATCAAAAACAATATATATATTGTTACTTTCACGGCTTATGTGCAAAAAAAATGTTCGAACGAAAACGATTCGCGGGAAGACATTTATTAACATTTGAATCACAAAAGTTAAATTATTTTGGAAAAAAAGTGGGGCCGGCGTTTTGACATTACAATGTAATTCGTATTTGAGCCATGTCAAATCCTTTTTCAAGATTTCTAGTAATTTTCTATCCCTTATCTCCTTGTACCCCCTTTTAAAAATGTTTTTCAGCACACTTTCATTTCTGTGAACAACCGCGGTAGGGTCCCGTCAAATTATGTAAATAAATTAACCATAGGTTTTTATTTTTGGATACCGGAAGTTAAGCAATATGGACGGAGTTAAGCAACAAGACAGTACACCCCAGAATGATTCGAACCTGGGTTTTAAATGGATAAAACAAATCGCACAAAATATTGTGTAGTCATATATTCATAATACATAATGATCATACTTACATTACTGAAGATTACACTAAATTGTGTTTGAACATAATTTGTAATCGGTCATTTTTTTTATTTTGAAATGATGTCAGCTTTGTTTCGGTTCGAGTTTTACACAAGGATAAAAAGATATTGGGGCGAAAACATATCTATTTACCGCATGCGCAAACTGCTATTTACGATTCTAAGGTAAAGTTATTTTTAAAACAGGGAATATCCCATCAACTTGGTCGTGACGCAGTTGTTCGATTTGAATGTGACAATTCAGCAATTGACGTGATCATTAATTTTTTATGAAAAATATTCTATAAGCCTATCGACCATCGTACTTGTGGTTTTCACCACCGCTAATTTTGGGGGGTTCAGTAATTTCTGCCGGTACTATACACGATCTCAGACAGGTAAAAGTACCGGCCCACTTTGAAACCCCTGCATACAATATACTCCGTCATCCTCAAAAATATATGTTATTTATATAATGTCTCCGTGTTCTAATTTAGTTGTCTTTAAACCATAAACTGATTCGTTTACACTGTGAAAGAAGTCTACATTTAGCATGGGAACAAATTCTGTCTCGTAATTGTAACTAAAACATCATTTAAACAGCTGAATTAAACAGGATATAACAAAATCGAAAGTACCTTGACACTGGTGTCCAGAGAAGCCATCAGTACAAGAACAACTGTAGTTACTTCCTGTTACTGTACACTGACCTCCATTCAAACATGGTGAACTGTCACATGGAGTCACTGAAGTATGTTATGTTCATTACAAAGGCACACATTGTTCTATATATCATCTAATAAGTTATACAGGTTCGTTTTTTTTGTAAATATAATTTATTCCATTTTAACCTCTGTCTTTTTACATTGATTGAATATGAAATTCATGTAATACATCTGATAAAGGAGGCTTAGGCCCATTAAACTAGTTTAACCCTGCCACTTTTAATTGAAGTGTGGGATTTTTTTATTTTACATTTTATTCTTAGAAAGTGCTCTACTAAGTGCTTTTAAATATTCATCAAATAATATATACAAACCTTCACATGTGTCCCCTCTGTATCCTTCTAAACAAGTGCACGTGAATTCATTGTTGCATATGTTGACTTTGAGCGTACCTGATAAAGGTTATTCCAGAAACGCGTCATGCAAACTATGTTTGATATTTCATTTTTTTTCCATCGTTAGCCATACCTATGTCACTGAACTTTTATTTAAGCGTGTTCAAGTACACTCATAAATAACTGATTAAGTTTCATCTTGTCTGTAGAAAACTCAATTTATTATATTTTATTGCATGGAAATCCTGAAGCGGGCGACAACTGATGTGTCTGTCAACCTCTTGTGAGCCTCAATATTTTTACTATCCATTTTTATTATGACACGCTAGCAGTTTTCAGAATCGATATATAATTTAATAAATTAGAATGGTAAGAGATAATTTTGCACGGGCAAAATGACAGAAGGGAACATTCGATATACCAACGTAAATAACATATATTTATTATAATCTCTTGAAATACATTGTCAACCTCGACTTCGACTCGGTTGACAATGATTTTTTTGCCATACAATATACTCTGTCATCCTCCAAAATATATGTTATTTATATAATGTTTCCGTGTTCAAATTTAGTTGTCTTTAAACCATAAACTGATTCGCTTACACTTTGAAGGAAGTCTATATTTAGGGTGGGAAATAAGGGTAATAACAAAATTAGCGAACTCCGAACAATCTTACAAAGGGAAAGTCAAAACTCATAATTATATAAAAAGACAAAATCAGTCAACAACCGGAAAACTGGGAAAACCGTATTGACCCTGACATGGTACAAGCATTTCTAAAGAAATGGTGGGTTGAATCAGATTTTAAAGTGCCAAACCTCCCGCTCTCATTACGGTTCAAAGGTTCCGGCTGTCACTATAACAGTATTTAAATATAGGAACAATTCTGTCTTGTAACTATTTTTTGATATGTAACTACAACATCATTTAAACAGCTGAATTAACCAGGATCTAACAAAATCTAAAGTACCTTGACACTGGTGTCCAGAGAAGCCATCAGTACAAGAACAACTGTAGTTACTTCCTGTTACTGTACACTGACCTCCATTCAAACATGGTGAACTGTCACATGGAGTCACTGAAGTACATTTATGTTCATTAGAATGGCAGACATTGTTCTATATATCATCTAATAAGTTATATAGTTGTTTTTTTGTGTTGTAAATCTAAGTTATTCCATTTTAACCTGTCTTTTTACATTGATTGATTATGAAATTCATGTAATACATCTGATAAAGGAGGTTTAGGCCCATTAAACTAGTTTAACCCTGCCACTTTTAATTGAAGTGTGGGATTTTTTTATTTTACATTTTATTCTTAGAAAGTGCTCTACTAAGTGCTTTCAAATATTCATCAAATAATATATACAAACCTTCACATGTGTCCCCTCTGTATCCTTCTAAACAAGTGCACGTGAATTCACTGTTGTTTATTTTGCATGTACCGTTGTTTAAACAAGGCAAATTCGAACAGGGTGTATCTACAATAATGACATAATATAATCCATTTACAATAAAAAGGGAGATAACTTGTAGAGTAAGATGTGATAAATGTATTATATGACATCACTTCAAGAATAAGATTCCTGTTCTGTTTCGCCCGACTCGGATTTCAGGATAAACACTCAAGTCAAAATTCGACATTCTGCTTTAGTTTTTATCAACTTTTATAAACGGCTTTATTTAATACAAAAAAAATATTCGACTTCATAGTGTTAAAAAGCAGATCTCATTAAGGTCTGTTGACAGGAAGTTCGTGTTGTACCGTCTTCTGTTTTTGTCTTTTGTTTTAATGATCAAATAATATACATATCATTAATAGAGCAAAACATTAAAATTAAAGATGACCTTGACATTCTGATCCTGAATATCCTTTTGAACAAACACAGATGTAGTTATTGCCATATACCAGACACTGTCCATTATTAAGACACGGGGAACTAGTACAAGGTGTAACTGTAAATATATAAATATATAGACAAGAATTATTTGATGATTTTTCTTTAAGGATGTTATCTGCTAAAAACAAAGTCTTTAGAAAATATAACATATATCCATTTTGGCTTTCTTTACTGAAAACAAAAATTATATGGTTTTTCAATCTGTTGACTTTGAACATACCTGATAAAGGTTATTCCAGAAACACATCATGCAAACTATGTTTGATATTTCATTTTTTTTATCGTTAGCCATACCTATATCACTGAACTTTTACTTATGCGTGATAAAGTACACGCATAAATAACTGTGATTAAGTTTCATCTTGTCTGTAGACAACTCAAATTATTATATTTTATTGCATGGGAATCCTGAAGCGGGTGACAACTTATGTGTCTGTCAATCTCTTGTGAGCCTCGGTATGTTTAGTATCCATTTTATTATGACACGCAAATCAGAATGGCAAGATATAATTTTGCACGGACAAAATGACAGAAGGGAACATTCAATATACCAACATAAATGAAACTGCACGCATTGTCATGCTGTGATACCCCCACTCGCTCTACATAAGTTGATGTGTAGTAAAGTATTAGATTATAGTGGGACTTAACGTGGTGGAGAGGCATAAAGGAGTGTAGAGTGTTGGAATCAAGAGATGTGTATCCTCCCAGGGCAGTTGGCTAGTAAATGATTGGAGTGATGAAAAATGATGTATTACATATTATTAGATATAGATATTATACATATCTAATTAAGGAAATAATTTATAGCAGTAACTCGCAAGGGAACATGAAAAGGGCTATAACTCTCGCAAAAATCAACCATCCGTGAAATCGGTATAATATGCGCATGCTCAGATCATGGCAAATCAAGATACCAAATATGAATAAAATGCGACGAAAGACAAATGACTAGTTGCGTACACAAGATGTGTGGACGAACGTATGGTCAAACAAACATGAAAAGGGCTATAACTCTCACAAAAATCAACCATCCATGAAATCGGTATAATATGCATGCTCAGATCATGGCCAATCTAGATACCAAATATGAATAAAATGCGACGAAAGACAAATGATTAGTTGGGTACAAAAGATGTGCGTACGGACATATGGTCAAACAAACATGAAAAGGGCAATAACTCTCGCAAAAATCAACCATCCGTGAAATCGGTATAATATGCGCATGCTCAGATCATGGCCAAGAAAGATACTAAATATGAATAAAATGGAAAGAAAGACAAATGACTAGTTGCTTTCACAAGATGTGCGGATGGACGTATGGTCAAACAAACATGAAAAGGGCTATAACTCTCCCAAATATCAACCATCTGTGAAATCGGTATAATATGTGCATGCTTAGATCATGGCCAAGAAAGATACTAAATATGAATAAAATGCAAAGAAAGACAAATGACTAGTTGCGTTCACAAGATGTGCGGATGGACGTATGGTCAAACAAACATGAAAAGGGTTATAACTCTTGCAAATATCAACCATCCGTGAAATCGGTATAATATGCGCATGCTCAGATCATGGCCAAGAAAGATACTAAATATGAATAAAATGCGAAGAAAGACAAATGACTAGTTGCGTTCACAAGATGTGCGGATGGACGTATGGTCAAACAAACATAAAAAGGGCTATAACTCTCGCAAAAATCAACCATCCGTGAAATCGGTATAAAATGTGCATGCTCAAATCATGGCCAACCAAGATGCTAAATATGAATAAAATGCGACAAAAGACAAATGACTAGTTGCGTACACAAGATGTGCGGACAGAGGTATGGTCAAACAACATGAAAAGGGCTATAACTCTCGCACAAATCAACCATCTGTGAAATCGGTATAATATGCACATGCTCAGATCATGGCCAACCAAGATAATAAATATGAATAAAATGCGACAAAAGACAAATGACTAGTTGCGTAGACAAGATGTGCGAACGGACGTATGGTCAAACAAACATGAAAAGGGCTATAACTCTCGAAATAAATCAACCATCCATGAAATCGGTATAATATCCCGCATGCTCAGATCATGGCCAATCAAGATACCAAATATGAATAAAATGCGACAAAAGATAAATGACTAGTTGCGTACACAAGATGTGCGAACGGACGTATGGTCAAGCAAAGATGAAAAGGGCTATAACTCTCGCAAAAATCAACCATCCGTGAAATCGGTATAATATGTGCATGCTCAGATCATGGTCAATCAAGATACTAAATATGAATAAAATGCAACAAAAGACAAATGACTAGTTGCGTACACAAGATGTGCGAACGGACGTATGGTCAAACGAACATGAAAAGGGCTATAACTCTCGCAAAAATCAACCATCCGTGAAATCGGTATAAAATGTGCATGCTCAAATCATGGCCAACCAAGATACTAAATATGAATAAAATGCGACAAAAGACAAATGACTAGTTGCGTACACAAGATGTGCGGACGGACATATGGTCAAACAAACATGAAAAGGGCTATAACTCTCGCACAAATCAACCATCTGTGAAATCGGTATAATATGCACATGCTCAGATCATGGCCAACCAAGATACCAAATATGAATAAAATGCGACAAAAGACAAATGACTAGTTGCGTACACAAGATGTGCGGACGGATGTATGGTCAAACAAACATGAAAAGGGCTATGACTCTCGCAAAAATCAACCATCCGTGAAATTGGTATAATATGTGCATGTTCAGATCATGGCCAACCAAGATACCAAATATGAATAAAATGCGACAAAAGATAAATAACTAGTTGCGTAGACAAGATGTGCGAACGGACGTATGGTCAAACAAACATGAAAAGGGCTATAACTCTCAAAATAAATCAACCATCCATGAAATCGGTATAATATCCCGCATGCTCAGATCATGGCCAATCAAGATACCAAATATGAATAAAATGCAAAAAAGATAAATGACTAGTTATGTACACAAGATGTGCGAACGGACGTATGGTCAAGCAAACATGAAAAGGGCTATAACTCTTGCAAAAATCAACCATCCGTGAAATCGGTATAATATGCGCATGCTCAGATCATGGCCAACAAAGATATTAAATATGAATAAAATGCGATGAAAGACAAATGATTAGTTGCGTACAAAAGATGTGCGGACGGACGCATGGTCAAACAAACATGAAAAGGGCTACAACTCTGGCAAAAATCAACCATCCGTGAAATCGGTATAATATGCACATGCTCAGATCATGGCCAACAAAGATACTAAATATGAATAAAATGCGACGAAAGACAAATGACTAGTTGCGTTCACAAGATGTGCGGATGGACGTATGGTCAAACAAACATGAAAAGGGCTATAACTCTCGCAAAAATCAACCATCCGTGAAATCGGTATAATATGTGCATGCAAAATCATGGCCAATCAAGATACCAAATATGAATAAAATGTGACAAAAGACAAATGACTAGTTGCGTACACAAGATGTGCGAACGGAAATATGGTCAAACAAACATGAAAAGGGCTATAACTCTTGCAAAAATCTACCATCCGTGAAATTGGTATATGCGCATGCTCAAATCATGGCCAACCAAGATACTAAATATGAATAAAATGCGACAAAAGACAAATGACTAGTTGCGTACACAAGATGTGCGGACGGACGTATGGTCAAACAAACATGAAAAGGTCTATAACTCTCGCAAAAATCAACCATCTGTGAAATCGGTATAATATGCGCATGCTCAGATCATGGCCAACACAAGATACCAAATATGAATAAAATCCAACAATAGACAAATGACTAGTTACATACACAAGGTTTAGGGACGGACGAAAGGATGGACGGACGAACAAGGGTATTCCAGTTTACCCACCACTCTGCCAGTGGGGGTATAATAACATATATTTATTATAACCTCTTGAAATACATTGTCAACATCTGCTTCGACTCGGCTGACAATGATTTCTTGGCATTACAATATACTCCGTTATCCTCTAAAATATATGTTATTTATATAATGTTTTCGTGTTCTAATTTAGTTGTCTTTAAACCATAAACTGATTCGCTTACACTTTGAAGGAAGTCTACATTTAGGGTGGGAACAAATTCTTTTTTTCATTGTTATTTGATATGTAACTACAACATCATTTAAACAGCTGAATTAAACAGGATCTAACAAAATCTAAAGTACCTTGACACTGGTGTCCAGAGAAGCCATCAGTACAAAAACAACTGTAGTTACTTCCTGTTACTGTACACTGACCTCCATTCAAACATGGTGAACTGTCACATGGAGTCACTGAAGTACGTTTATGTTCATTAGAATTGCAGACATTGTTCTATATATCATAAAGTTAATGTCATATAAAATATTGACTTAGACATGGTAACGGTTTATGAAGTAAGACAATATGCAGCCGCTTACAAGCAATAAATTAGTAAGAAAGGATGTGGTTGTAAATGAATTGAGAGACCGTCCTTCTTTACCTCTAGATACCGAATTTCGAGAAACCGAAGGGTCAATCAAGAATGGAGAGTCCAGAGACACAAGGAACATTGGGTACACAAGACACAGGACATACTGTAGGTAGTAAATAAACGTTAAGAGAAAACAGAAGGGTCAATCAATGAATGGACAATCTAGAACCACTGGCAACATTGGGTACACAAGTCACAGGACATACTGTAGGTAGTAAATAAACGTTAGAGAAAACAGAAGGGTCAATCAAGAATGGACAATCTAGAAACACTGGCAACATTGGGTACACAAGTCACAGGACATACCGTAGGTAGTAAATAAACGTTAAGAGAAACTGAAGGGCCAATCAAGAATGGACAATCCAGAGACACTAACATCATTGGGTACACAAGTCACAGGACATACCGTAGTAGTAAATAGACTTTAGAGAAACCGAAGGGCTAATCAAGAATGGAGAGTCCAGAGACACTAGCAACATTGGATACACAAGTCATAGGACATACCGTAGTAGTAAATAAACGTTAAGAGAAACTGAAGGGCCAATCAAGAATGGACAGTCCAGAGACACTTGCAACATTGGGTACACAAGTCACAGGACATACCGTAGGTAGTAAATAAACGTTAGAGAAAACCGAAGGGCTAATCAAGAATGGAGAGTCCAGAGACACTAGCAACATTGGATACACAAGTCATAGGACATACCGTAGTAGTAAATAAACTTTAGAGAAACTGAAGGGCTAACCAAGAATGGACAGTCCAGAGACACTGGTAACATTGGGTACACAAGTCACAGGAATACTGTAGGTAGTAAATAAACGTTAAGAGAAACTGAAGGGCCAATCAGGAATGGACAGTCCAGAGACACTGGTAACATTGGGTACACAAGTCACAGGACATACCTTAGGTAGTAAATAAACGCTAGAGAAAACAGAAGGGCTAATCAAGAATGGATAGTCCAGAGACACTAGCAACATTGGGTACACAAGTTACAGGACACAGGGGCTGCTCTGGTTCCCAAAAGGTAGGAGCCAGAAAAATCGCCAGGTGCCATTTTCAGGTGCCAGTTTTGAGTCAGGAGCCAGCTTAGCAGCCAGCTAAATTTTTACAAGGAGCCAATTTTTTCGAACCGAAACTGTGGATGATTGCATGTACCACTACCAGTTTCATGTATAAATGGTTCGGATTTGTTTGTACAAATGTTAATGTCTGTATTGTACTTCTGTTTTTCATTTCAATTTCATCATCAAAAACAAAAAGATTTATATAATTTATTACAATATACTGTATTTTACGAATTATCAGGGATTCAGCCAGGATTTTGAGACCATTAGTCACTTTTGCAGAACAGATTTTTAATGAGCTTAATTTTATAATCAGTTACTTTGCCTTATTAGTTAGTAATGGAGATTAAAAAGCTATGAAAACCCCCTAGTATGGGAACATACTCTGCAAATTAGAAACCAACTGATAAAACATAACATTGCCATGATTTTGAACTAATTACTAATACCACACAAATTGTAATACCCCCCCCCCCCCCCCACCCACTTTTTGGAAATATTACTGTGCTTTGATCTAATACTACAACAATTGTAATAACTCATATTTGTGCAGTCTTCAGCAGAAAAAAATATGTCTCTACCAATGGTCCAACTTCTAGTTACTTTGTACAAATGTAGGTAATGAATAGAACAAACGTCAAAAACTGAAGCAAGTTGTAAAATAAATAATTATTTCTCAGATCTCATAATAAAATTGCAACAATTGGAATAAAAATACTGACTGGTTATTTTTTTTAATTGCAGACACGTGTCCGTTTGTAAATAGTTCTATAAATAGAACGCAATTGTTACCCGGATGCTGACCGATAAAAAAATTATGCGTCCTCATGCAGTGCACTTCAATGGCCAACCTTCGCATATAAAAAATGACCATATTAAATATGAGAACCAAGATTACATTTCACAAAAATGAGAATAAATATATCAAAAGGTCGTTTGGTTACATTGCGAACTCCTGTTGATCGCGTCATTTTTATTTTTTAAGTTTCTTTATAAACCAAAGGTTATGACTTTTCGAGAAAGTCACTTTCAAAATACTTAATGAATACGATAGACAAAAGACTTCCTAACTCCGAACTCCCGTATAAACATGATATCGACATTTTCATAAATGAAACGTGGCAAAAATAGTTTGCTATGGTGGACATTGTGACAAATCATGCAACGAATGATGATTACAAAAATATGTCCACTTAAAATACATACTGTGACATTTTGAGTATATGTCAATCATAACTATAAAAAAAAATCATTATCGTTGATTGAATTCTTTGTCCGGATCATTATCTTTAACCAGGTAAATCAAGCCAGGTGTGATCAAAGATTACGCAATCAAAACAAAAATTCTATAATCCGTTGATTGGCTTGTAACATGTAATAAAATTGTCATTTTTTGACTAATTAGTTTTAATCAGCAAATGAAGAAGAAGAATGGATTGTTACAAACATTTTTATACGATTTTTTGAAAATTCAAGTGACGAATTGTGTACGGGAAATACTCGTCACTTTCGAAAATCAATCGTCAATAATTTATTGATTTTTGTTACGGTACACAGTGATTATCAATAAATTTACACATGGAAATCTAGGCGCCAAAAAAATCGCCAGTCAAGAAAAAAAATCGCAAATTGCGACATTGGTGACCGACAGAACAATCCCTGGGACATACCATAGGTAGTAAATAAACTTTAAGAGAAAACCGAAGGGCCAACCAAGCAAAAATCAATTGATCGTAAGTTCCTCTTGTATTGTATTGTCCATTCGGATTAATTTTCCATTCGGAATGTTTTGTATTTTTCGTTCTAATACATACATACTTTTTGGATAAATAATGAAGAGGGCAAACAGTTGAGAAAAAAAATAACATCGTTTGGAAAATATTCATAACTGTGCACATGAAAGTCATAGTAAAAAGATTGATTGTCTGGATTAATGATCGGATTGTTAAATATAGAATGGCAGTGTGATCGTACTTTCACATCGTGAACCTGTATATCCAAACAAGCAGGAACAGTTATAACTACTGTCAGATATAAAACATGAACCACCATTAAAACATGGTGAATCTGAACATGGCGTTTCTAAAAATAGATAATAAATATTATAATGTCTCGTTCTTACAAGTACTTTAACAAGTGTGTCCCTTTATAAAATAAAATGGTTCCGTCGCCTTAGTTACATGACAACCAATGTCGATAAATTTCACCTGAAATGTTTTAGGTTGAAACGTTTCAGAAGAAGAGTTTGAAAATACCAAAGGGTAATCAGAATCCTACCTATGTTCAGACGTCAAAACTAAATCATTTTTCAGATGTCAAAACTAAATCATTTTAGAAAACATTCCCGAAAGCTTTAAGAAATTATTTTGGATAAAACTTTTTTTATTTTCCTTTCGGTCATCTCTAATGTTCATCAACAGAAAATATTTAAGAATTTCATAGTAATTTCATAAGAGGCAGATACATGTATTAAAACACTGTAACTACAACTACAAACAAGTCCATGAAATGTAATGTAGTCTTCTAGGTGTCTAATATATATTAAAAAAGGATTCCCCCCAAGATATAGCTGAAACACTGCTAAAGGTGGAGCTAAACACCAATCTATCAATCAATCAATTATCGTCATTAGATTATTGCATAATCATGGCCTCTTGTAATATCTCTAATATTAAATGTTTCTACAAACCTTCACAATGTGTTCCTCTAAAGCCATCTAGTCAGAGATAAGATTATCATGGTCTCTTGTAATGTTTCTAATATTAAATGTTTCTACAAACCTTCACAATGTGTTCCTCTAAAGCCATCTAGACAGAGATAAGATTACCATGGCCTCTTGTAATGTCTCTAATATTAAATGTTTCTACAAACCTTCACAATGTGTTCCTCTAAAGCCATCTAGACAGAGATAAGATTATCATGGCCTCTTGTAATGTCTCTAATATTAAATGTTTCTACAAACCTTCACAATGTGTTCCTCTAAAGCCATCTAGTCAGAGATAAGATTACCATGGCTTCTTGTAATGTCTCTAATATTAAATGTTTCTACAAACCTTCACAATGTGTTCCTCTAAAGCCATCTAGACAGAGATAAGATTATCATGGCCTCTTGTAATGTCTCTAATATTAAATGTTTCTACAAACCTTCACAATGTGTTCCTCTAAAGCCATCTAGACAGAGATAAGATTACCATGGCCTCTTGTAATGTCTCTAATATCAAATGTTTCTACAAACCTTCACAATGTGTTCCTCTAAAGCCATCTAGTAAGAGATAAGATTATCATGGCCTCTTGTAATGTCTCTAATATTAAATGTTTCTACAAACCTTCACAATGTGTTCCTCTAAAGCCATCTAGTCAGAGATAAGATTACCATGGCTTCTTGTAATGTCTCTAATATTAAATGTTTCTACAAACCTTCACAATGTGTTCCTTTAAAGCCATCTAGACAGAGATAAGATTATCATGGCCTCTTGTAATGTCTCTTAATATTAAATGTTTCTACAAACCTTCACAATGTGTTCCTCTAAAGCCATCTAGACAGAGATAAGATTATCATGGCCTCTTGTAATGTCTCTAATATTAAATGTTTCTACAAACCTTCACAATGTGTTCCTCTAAAGCCATCTAGTCAGAGATAAGATTATCATGGCCCCTTGTAATGTCTCTAATATTAAATGTTTTTACAAACCTTCACAATGTGTTCCTCTAAAGCCATCTAGACAGAGATAAGATTATCATGGCCTCTTGTAATGTCTCTAATATTAAATGTTTCTATAAACCTCCACAATGTGTTCCTCTAAAGCCATCTAGTCACAGATAAGATTATCATGGCCTCTTGTAATGTCTCTAATATTAAATGTTTCTACAAACCTTCACAATGTGTTCCTCTAAAGCCATCTAGACAGAGATAAGATTATCATGGCCTCTTGTAATGTCTCTAATATTAAATGTTTCTACAAACCTCCACAATGTGTTCCTCTAAAGCCATCTAGACAGAGACAAGATTATCATGGCCTCTTGTAATGTCTCTAATATTAAATGTTTCTACAAACCTTCACAATGTTTTCCTCTAAAGCCATCTAGTCAGAGATAAGATTATCATGGCCTCTTGTAATGTCTCTAATATTAAATGTTTCTACAAACCTTCACAATGTTTTCCTCTAAAGCCATCTAGACAGAGATAAGATTATCATGGCCTCTTGTAATGTCTCTAATATTAAATGTTTCTACAAACCTTCACAATGTTTTCCTCTAAATCCATCTAGACAGAGATAAGATTATCATGGCCTCTTGTAATGTCTCTAATATTAAATGTTTCTACAAACCTTCACAATGTGTTCCTCTAAAGCCATCTAGTCAGAGATAAGATTATCATGGCCTCTTGTAATGTCTCTAATATTAAATGTTTCTACAAACCTTCACAATGTGTTCCTCTAAAGCCATCTAGTCAGAGATAAGATTACCATGGCTTCTTGTAATGTCTCTAATATTAAATATTTCTACAAACCTTCACAATGTGTTCCTCTAAAGCCATCTAGTCAGAGATAAGATTATCATGGGCTCTTGTAATGTTTCTAATATTAAATGTTTCTACAAACCTTCACAATGTGTTCCTCTAAATCCATCCAGACAGAGATAAGATTATCATGGCCTCCTGTAATGTCTCTAATATTAAATGTTCCTACAAACCTTCACAATGTGTTCCTCTAAAGCCATCTAGTCAGAGATAAGATTACCATGGCTTCTTGTAATGTCTCTAATATTAAATGTTTCTACAAACCTTCACAATGTGTTCCTTTAAAGCCATCTAGTCAGAGATAAGATTACCATGGCTTCTTGTAATGTCTCTAATATTAAATGTTTCTACAAACCTCCACAATGTGTTCCTCTAAAGCCATCTAGTAAGAGATAAGATTATCATGGCCTCTTGTAATGTCTCTATGATTAAATATTTCTACAAACCTTCACAATGTGTTCCTCTAAAGCCATCTAGTCAGAGATAAGATTACCATGGCTTCTTGTAATGTCTCTAATATTAAATGTTTCTACAAACCTTCACAAGGTGTTCCTTTAAAGCCATCTAGTCAGAGATAAGATTACCATGGCTTCTTGTAATGTCTCTAATATTAAATGTTTCTACAAACCTCCACAATGTGTTCCTCTAAAGCCATCTAGTAAGAGATAAGATTATCATGGCCTCTTGTAATGTCTCTAATATTAAATGTTTCTACAAACCTTCACAATGTGTTCCTCTAAAGCTATCTAGTCAGAGATAAGATTACCATGGCTTCTTGTAATGTCTCTAATATTAAATGTTACTACAAACCTTCACAATGTGTTCCTTTAAAGCCATCTAGACAGAGATAAGATTATCATGGCCTCTTGTAATGTCTCTAATATTAAATGTTTCTACAAACCTCCACAATGTGTTCCTCTAAAGCCATCTAGACAGAGATAAGATTATCATGGCCTCTTGTAATGTCTCTAATATTAAATGTTTCTACAAACCTTCACAATGTGTTCCTCTAAAGCCATCTAGTCAGAGATAAGATTATCATGGCCCCTTGTAATGTCTCTAATATTAAATGTTTTTACAAACCTTCACAATGTGTTCCTCTAAAGCCATCTAGACAGAGATAAGATTATCATGGCCTCTTGTAATGTCTCTAATATTAAATGTTTCTACAAACCTTCACAATGTGTTCCTTTAAAGCCATCTAGACAGAGATAAGATTATCATGGCCTCTTGTAATGTCTCTAATATTAAATGTTTCTATAAACCTCCACAATGTGTTCCTCTAAAGCCATCTAGTCACAGATAAGATTATCATGGCCTCTTGTAATGTCTCTAATATTAAATGTTTCTACAAACCTTCACAATGTGTTCCTCTAAAGCCGTCTAGTCAGAGATAAGATTATCATGGCCTCTTGTAATGTCTCTAATATTAAATGTTTCTACAAACCTTCACAATGTGTTCCTCTAAAGCCATCTAGACAGAGATAAGATTATCATGGCCTCTTGTAATGTCTCTAATATTAAATGTTTCTACAAACCTCCACAATGTGTTCCTCTAAAGCCATCTAGACAGAGACAAGATTATCATGGCCTCTTGTAATGTCTCTAATATTAAATGTTTCTACAAACCTTCACAATGTTTTCCTCTAAAGCCATCTAGTCAGAGATAAGATTATCATGGCCTCTTGTAATGTCTCTAATATTAAATGTTTCTACAAACCTTCACAATGTTTTCCTCTAAAGCCATCTAGACAGAGATAAGATTATCATGGCCTCTTGTAATGTCTCTAATATTAAATGTTTCTACAAACCTTCACAATGTTTTCCTCTAAATCCATCTAGACAGAGATAAGATTATCATGGCCTCTTGTAATGTCTCTAATATTAAATGTTTCTACAAACCTTCACAATGTGTTCCTCTAAAGCCATCTAGTCAGAGATAAGATTATCATGGCCTCTTGTAATGTCTCTAATATTAAATGTTTCTACAAACCTTCACAATGTGTTCCTCTAAAGCCATCTAGTCAGAGATAAGATTACCATGGCTTCTTGTAATGTCTCTAATATTAAATATTTCTACAAACCTTCACAATGTGTTCCTCTAAAGCCATCTAGTCAGAGATAAGATTATCATGGCCTCTTGTAATGTTTCTAATATTAAATGTTTCTACAAACCTTCACAATGTGTTCCTCTAAATCCATCCAGACAGAGATAAGATTATCATGGCCTCCTGTAATGTCTCTAATATTAAATGTTCCTACAAACCTTCACAATGTGTTCCTCTAAAGCCATCTAGTCAGAGATAAGATTACCATGGCTTCTTGTAATGTCTCTAATATTAAATGTTTCTACAAACCTTCACAATGTGTTCCTCTAAAGCCATCTAGTCAGAGATAAGATTACCATGGCCTCTTGTAATGTCTCTATGATTAAATATTTCTACAAACCTTCACAATGTGTTCCTCTAAAGCCATCTAGTCAGAGATAAGATTACCATGGCTTCTTGTAATGTCTCTAATATTAAATGTTTCTACAAACCTTCACAAGGTGTTCCTTTAAAGCCATCTAGTCAGAGATAAGATTACCATGGCTTCTTGTAATGTCTCTAATATTAAATGTTTCTACAAACCTCCACAATGTGTTCCTCTAAAGCCATCTAGTAAGAGATAAGATTATCATGGCCTCTTGTAATGTCTCTAATATTAAATGTTTCTACAAACCTTCACAATGTGTTCCTCTAAAGCCATCTAGTCAGAGATAAAATTACCATGGCTTCTTGTAATGTCTCTAATATTAAATGTTTCTACAAACCTTCACAATGTGTTCCTTTAAAGCCATCTAGACAGAGATAAGATTATCATGGCCTCTTGTAATGTCTCTAATATTAAATGTTTCTACAAACCTCCACAATGTGTTCCTCTAAAGCCATCTAGACAGAGATAAGATTATCATGGCCTCTTGTAATGTCTCTAATATTAAATGTTTCTACAAACCTTCACAATGTGTTCCTCTAAAGCCATCTAGTCAGAGATAAGATTATCATGGCCCCTTGTAATGTCTCTAATATTAAATGTTTTTACAAACCTTCACAATGTGTTCCTCTAAAGCCATCTAGTAAGAGATAAGATTATCATGGCCTCTTGTAATGTCTCTAATATTAAATGTTTCTACAAACCTTCACAATGTGTTCCTTTAAAGCCATCTAGACAGAGATAAGATTATCATGGCCTCTTGTAATGTCTCTAATATTAAATGTTTCTATAAACCTCCACAATGTGTTCCTCTAAAGCCATCTAGTCACAGATAAGATTATCATGGCCTCTTGTAATGTCTCTAATATTAAATGTTTCTACAAACCTTCACAATGTGTTCCTCTAAAGCCGTCTAGTCAGAGATAAGATTATCATGGCCTCTTGTAATGTCTCTAATATTAAATGTTTCTACAAACCTTCACAATGTGTTCCTCTAAAGCCATCTAGACAGAGATAAGATTATCATGGCCTCTTGTAATGTCTCTAATATTAAATGTTTCTACAAACCTCCACAATGTGTTCCTCTAAAGCCATCTAGACAGAGACAAGATTATCATGGCCTCTTGTAATGTCTCTAATATTAAATGTTTCTACAAACCTTCACAATGTTTTCCTCTAAAGCCATCTAGTCAGAGATAAGATTATCATGGCCTCTTGTAATGTCTCTAATATTAAATGTTTCTACAAACCTTCACAATGTTTTCCTCTAAAGCCATCTAGACAGAGATAAGATTATCATGGCCTCTTGTAATGTCTCTAATATTAAATGTTTCTACAAACCTTCACAATGTTTTCCTCTAAATCCATCTAGACAGAGATAAGATTATCATGGCCTCTTGTAATGTCTCTAATATTAAATGTTTCTACAAACCTTCACAATGTGTTCCTCTAAAGCCATCTAGTCAGAGATAAGATTATCATGGCCTCTTGTAATGTCTCTAATATTAAATGTTTCTACAAACCTTCACAATGTGTTCCTCTAAAGCCATCTAGTCAGAGATAAGATTACCATGGCTTCTTGTAATGTCTCTAATATTAAATATTTCTACAAACCTTCACAATGTGTTCCTCTAAAGCCATCTAGTCAGAGATAAGATTATCATGGCCTCTTGTAATGTTTCTAATATTAAATGTTTCTACAAACCTTCACAATGTGTTCCTCTAAATCCATCCAGACAGAGATAAGATTATCATGGCCTCCTGTAATGTCTCTAATATTAAATGTTCCTACAAACCTTCACAATGTGTTCCTCTAAAGCCATCTAGTCAGAGATAAGATTACCATGGCTTCTTGTAATGTCTCTAATATTAAATGTTTCTACAAACCTTCACAATGTGTTCCTTTAAAGCCATCTAGTCAGAGATAAGATTACCATGGCTTCTTGTAATGTCTCTAATATTAAATGTTTCTACAAACCTCCACAATGTGTTCCTCTAAAGCCATCTAGACAGAGATAAGATTATCATGGCCTCTTGTAATGTTTCTAATATTAAATGTTCCTACAAACCTTCACAATGTGTTCCTCTAAAGCCATCTAGTCACAGATAAGATTATCATGGCCTCTTGTAATGTTTCTAATATTAAATGTTCCTACAAACCTTCACAATGTGTTCCTCTAGCGCCATCTAGACAGAGATAAGATTATCATGGCCTCTTGTAATGTCTCTAATATTAAATGTTTTTACAAACCTTCACAATGTGTTCCTCTAAAGCCATCTAGACAGAGATAAGATTATCATGGCCTCTTGTAATGTCTCTAATATTAAATGTTTTTACAAACCTTCACAATGTGTTCCTCTAAAGCCATCTAGTAAGAGATAAGATTATCATGGCCTCTTGTAATGTCTCTAATATTAAATGTTTCTACAAACCTTCACAATGTGTTCCTCTAAAGCCATCTAGTCAGAGATAAGATTATCATGGCCTCTTGTAATGTCTCTAATATTAAATGTTTCTACAAACCTTCACAATGTTTTCCTCTAAATCCATCTAGTAAGAGATAAGATTATCATGGCCTCTTGTAATGTCTCTAATATTAAATGTTTCTACAAACCTTCACAATGTGTTCCTCTAAAGCCATCTAGTCAGAGATAAGATTATCATGGCCTCTTGTAATGTTTCTAATATTAAATGTTTCTACAAACCTTCACAATGTGTTCCTCTAAAGCCATCTAGACAGAGATAAGATTATCATGGCCTCTTGTAATGCTTCTAATATTAAATGTTCCTACAAACCTTCACAATGTGTTCCTCTAAAGCCATCTAGACAGAGATAAGATTATCATGGCCTCTTGTAATGTCTCTAATATTAAATATTTCTACAAACCTTCACAATGTGTTCCTCTAAAGCCATCTAGACAGAGATAAGATTATCATGGCCTCTTGTAATGTTTCTAATATTAAATGTTTCTACAAACCTTCACAATGTGTTCCTCTAAAGCCATCTAGACAGAGAGAAGATTACCATGGCCTCTTGTAATGTCTCTAATATTAAATGTTTCTACAAACCTTCACAATGTGTTCCTCTAAAGCCATCTAGACAGAGATAAGATTATCATGGCCTCTTGTAATGTCTCTAATATTAAATGTTTCTACAAACCTTCACAATGTGTTCCTCTAAAGCCATTTAGTCAGAGATAAGATTATCATGGCCTCTTGTAATGTCTCTAATATTAAATGTTTCTACAAACCTTCACAATGTGTTCCTCTAAAGCCATCTAGTCAGAGATAAGATTACCATGGCTTCTTGTAATGTCTCTAATATTAAATGTTTCTACAAACCTTCACAATGTGTTCCTCTAAAGCCATCTAGACAGAGACAAGATTATCATGGCCTCTTGTAATGTCTCTAATATTAAATGTTTTTACAAACCTTCACAATGTGTTCCTCTAAAGCCATCTAGTCACAGATAAGATTATCATGGCCTCTTGTAATGTCTCTAATATTAAATGTTTCTACAAACCTTCACAATGTGTTCCTCTAAAGCCATCCAGACAGAGATAAGATTATCATGGCCTCTTGTAATGTCTCTAATATTAAATGTTTCTACAAACCTTCACAATGTGTTCCTCTAGCGCCATCTAGTCACAGATAAGATTATCATGGCCTCTTGTAATGTCTCTAATATTAAATGTTTCTACAAACCTTCACAATGTGTTCCTCTAAAGCCATCTAGACAGAGATAAGATTATCATGGCCTCTTGTAATGTCTCTAATATTAAATGTTTCTACAAACCTTCACAATGTGTTCCTCTAGCGCCATCTAGTCACAGATAAGATTATCATGGCCTCTTGTAATGTCTCTAATATTAAATGTTTCTACAAACCTCCACAATGTGTTCCTCTAAAGCCATCTAGACAGAGATAAGATTACCATGGCCTCTTGTAATGTCTCTAATATTAAATGTTTCTACAAACCTTCACAATGTGTTCCTCTAAAGCCATCTAGTCAGAGATAAGATTATCATGGCTTCTTGTAATGTCTCTAATATTAAATGTTTCTACAAACCTTCACAATGTGTTCCTCTAAAGCCATCTGGTCAGAGATAAGATTATCATGGCCTCTTGTAATGTCTCTAATATTAAATGTTTCTACAAACCTTCACAATGTGTTCCTCTAAAGCCATCTAGTCAGAGATAAGATTATCATGGCCTCTTGTAATGTCTCTAATATTAAATGTTTCTACAAACCTTCACAATGTTTTCCTCTAAAGCCATCTAGACAGAGATAAGATTATCATGGCCTCTTGTAATGTCTCTAATATTAAATGTTTCTACAAACCTCCACAATGTGTTCCTCTAAAGCCATCTAGTAAGAGATAAGATTATCATGGCCTCTTGTAATGTCTCTAATATTAAATGTTTCTACAAACCTTCACAATGTGTTCCTCTAGCGCCATCTAGTCACAGATAAGATTATCATGGCCTCTTGTAATGTCTCTAATATTAAATGTTTCTACAAACCTCCACAATGTGTTCCTCTAAAGCCATCTAGACAGAGATAAGATTATCATGGCCTCTTGTAATGTCTCTAATATTAAATGTTTCTACAAACCTTCACAATGTGTTCCTCTAGCGCCATCTAGTCACAGATAAGATTATCATGGCCTCTTGTAATGTCTCTAATATTAAATGTTTCTACAAACCTCCACAATGTGTTCCTCTAAAGCCATCTAGACAGAGATAAGATTACCATGGCCTCTTGTAATGTCTCTAATATTAAATGTTTCTACAAACCTTCACAATGTGTTCCTCTAAAGCCATCTAGTCAGAGATAAGATTACCATGGCTTCTTGTAATGTCTCTAATATTAAATGTTTCTACAAACCTTCACAATGTGTTCCTCTAAAGCCATCTAGTTAGAGATAAGATTATCATGGCTTCTTGTAATGTCTCTAATATTAAATGTTTCTACAAACCTTCACAATGTGTTCCTCTAAAGCCATCTAGTTAGAGATAAGATTATCATGGCCTCTTGTAATGTCTCTAATATTAAATGTTTCTACAAACCTTCACAATGTTTTCCTCTAAAGCCATCTAGACAGAGATAAGATTATCATGGCCTCTTGTAATGTCTCTAATATTAAATGTTTCTACAAACCTTCACAATGTTTTCCTCTAAAGCCATCTAGACAGAGATAAGATTATCATGGCCTGTTGTAATGTCTCTAATATTAAATGTTTCTACAAACCTTCACAATGTGTTCCTCTAAAGCCATCTAGTCAGAGATAAGATTATCATGGCCTCTTGTAATGTCTCTAATATTAAATGTTTCTACAAACCTTCACAATGTGTTCCTCTAAAGCCATCTAGTCAGAGATAAGATTACCATGGCCTCTTGTAATGTCTCTAATATTAAATGTTTTTACAAACCTTCACAATGTGTTCCTCTAAAGCCATCTAAACAGAGATAAGATTACCATGGCCTCTTGTAATGTCTCTAATATTAAATGTTTCTACAAATCTTCAAAATGTGTTCCTCTAAAGCCATCTAGTCAGAGATAAGATTATCATGGCCTCTTGTAATGTCTCTAATATTAAATGTTTCTACAAACCTTCACAATGTGTTCCTCTAAAGCCATCTAGACAGAGATAAGATTATCATGGCCTCTTGTAATGTCTCTAATATTAAATGTTTCTACAAACCTTCACAATGTGTTCCTCTAAAGCCATCTAGACAGAGATAAGATTACCATGGCCTCTTGTAATGTCTCTAATATCAAATGTTTCTACAAACCTTCACGATGTGTTCCTCTAAAGCCATCTAGTCAGAGATAAGATTATCATGGCCTCTTGTAATGTCTCTAATATTAAATGTTTCTACAAACCTTCACAATGTGTTCCTCTAAATCCATCTAGACAGAGACAAGATTATCATGGCCTCTTGTAATGTCTCTAATATTAAATGTTTTTACAAACCTTCACAATGTGTTCCTCTAAAGCCATCTAGACAGAGATAAGATTACCATGGCCTCTTGTAATGTCTCTAATATTAAATATTTCTACAAACCTTCACAATGTGTTCCTCTAAAGCCATCTAGTCAGAGATAAGATTATCATGGCCTCTTGTAATGTCTCTAATATTAAATGTTTCTACAAACCTTCACAATGTGTTCCTCTAAAGCCATCTAGTCAGAGATAAGATTACCATGGCCTCTTGTAATGTCTCTAATATTAAATGTTTTTACAAACCTTCACAATGTGTTCCTCTAAAGCCATCTAAACAGAGATAAGATTACCATGGCCTCTTGTAATGTCTCTAATATTAAATGTTTCTACAAATCTTCACAATGTGTTCCTCTAAAGCCATCTAGTCAGAGATAAGATTATCATGGCCTCTTGTAATGTCTCTAATATTAAATGTTTCTACAAACCTTCACAATGTGTTCCTCTAAAGCCATCTAGACAGAGATAAGATTATCATGGCCTCTTGTAATGTCTCTAATATTAAATGTTTCTACAAACCTTCACAATGTGTTCCTCTAAAGCCATCTAGACAGAGATAAGATTACCATGGCCTCTTGTAATGTTTCTAATATCAAATGTTTCTACAAACCTTCACGATGTGTTCCTCTAAAGCCATCTAGTAAGAGATAAGATTATCATGGCCTCTTGTCATGTCTCTAATATTAAATGTTTCTACAAACCTTCACAATGTGTTCCTCTAAAGCCATCTAGTCAGAGATAAGATTACCATGGCTTCTTGTAATGTCTCTAATATTAAATGTTTCTACAAACCTTCACAATGTGTTCCTTTAAAGCCATTTAGACAGAGATAAGATTATCATGGCTTCTTGTAATGTCTCTAATATTAAATGTTTCTACAAACCTTCACAATGTGTTCCTTTAAAGCCATCTAGACAGAGATAAGATTATCATGGCCTCTTGTAATGTCTCTAATATTAAATGTTTCTACAAACTTTCACAATGTGTTCCTCTAAAGCCATCTAGACAGAGATAAGATTATCATGGCCTCTTGTAATGTCTCTAATATTAAATGTTTCTACAAACCTTCACAATGTGTTCCTCTAAAGCCATCTAGTCACAGATAAGATTATCATGGCCTCTTGTAATGTCTCTAATATTAAATGTTTTTACAAACCTTCACAATGTGTTCCTCTAAATCCATCTAGTCAGAGATAAGATTACCATGGCTTCTTGTAATGTCTCTAATATTAAATGTTTTTACAAACCTTCACAATGTGTTCCTCTAAAGCCATCTGGACAGAGATAAGATTATCATGGCCTCTTGTAATGTCTCTAATATTAAATGTTCCTACAAACCTTCACAATTTGTTCCTCTAAAGCCATCTAGACAGAGATAAGATTATCATGGCCTCTTGTAATGTCTCTAATATTAAATGTTTCTACAAACCTCCACAATGTGTTCCTCTAAAGCCATCTAGTAAGAGATAAGATTATCATGGCCTCTTGTAATGTCTCTAATATTAAATGTTTCTACAAACCTCCACAATGTGTTCCTCTAAAGCCATCTAGTAAGAGATAAGATTATCATGGCCTCTTGTAATGTCTCTAATATTAAATGTTTCTACAAACCTTCACAATGTGTTCCTCTAGCGCCATCTAGTCACAGATAAGATTATCATGGCCTCTTGTAATGTCTCTAATATTAAATGTTTCTACAAACCTCCACAATGTGTTCCTCTAAAGCCATCTAGACAGAGATAAGATTATCATGGCCTCTTGTAATGTCTCTAATATTAAATGTTTCTACAAACCTTCACAATGTGTTCCTCTAGCGCCATCTAGTCACAGATAAGATTATCATGGCCTCTTGTAATGTCTCTAATATTAAATGTTTCTACAAACCTCCACAATGTGTTCCTCTAAAGCCATCTAGACAGAGATAAGATTACCATGGCCTCTTGTAATGTCTCTAATATTAAATGTTTCTACAAACCTTCACAATGTGTTCCTCTAAAGCCATCTAGTCAGAGATAAGATTACCATGGCTTCTTGTAATGTCTCTAATATTAAATGTTTCTACAAACCTTCACAATGTGTTCCTCTAAAGCCATCTAGTTAGAGATAAGATTATCATGGCTTCTTGTAATGTCTCTAATATTAAATGTTTCTACAAACCTTCACAATGTGTTCCTCTAAAGCCATCTAGTTAGAGATAAGATTATCATGGCCTCTTGTAATGTCTCTAATATTAAATGTTTCTACAAACCTTCACAATGTTTTCCTCTAAAGCCATCTAGACAGAGATAAGATTAGCATGGCCTCTTGTAATGTCTCTAATATTAAATGTTTCTACAAACCTTCACAATGTTTTCCTCTAAAGCCATCTAGACAGAGATAAGATTATCATGGCCTGTTGTAATGTCTCTAATATTAAATGTTTCTACAAACCTTCACAATGTGTTCCTCTAAATCCATCTAGACAGAGACAAGATTATCATGGCCTCTTGTAATGTCTCTAATATTAAATGTTTGTACAAACCTTCACAATGTGTTCCTCTAAAGCCATCTAGACAGAGATAAGATTACCATGGCCTCTTGTAATGTCTCTAATATTAAATATTTCTACAAACCTTCACAATGTGTTCCTCTAAAGCCATCTAGTCAGAGATAAGATTATCATGGCCTCTTGTAATGTCTCTAATATTAAATGTTTCTACAAACCTTCACAATGTGTTCCTCTAAAGCCATCTAGTCAGAGATAAGATTATCATGGCCTCTTGTAATGTCTCTAATATTAAATGTTTTTACAAACCTTCACAATGTGTTCCTCTAAAGCCATCTAAACAGAGATAAGATTACCATGGCCTCTTGTAATGTCTCTAATATTAAATGTTTTTACAAACCTTCACAATGTGTTCCTCTAAAGCCATCTAGACAGAGATAAGATTATCATGGCCTCTTGTAATGTCTCTAATATTAAATGTTTCTACAAACCTTCACAATGTGTTCCTCTAAAGCCATCTAGACAGAGATAAGATTACCATGGCCTCTTGTAATGTCTCTAATATCAAATGTTTCTACAAACCTTCACGATGTGTTCCTCTAAAGCCATCTAGTAAGAGATAAGATAATCATGGCCTCTTGTAATGTCTCTAATATTAAATGTTTCTACAAACCTTCACAATGTGTTCCTCTAAAGCCATCTAGTCAGAGATAAGATTACCATGGCTTCTTGTAATGTCACTAATATTAAATGTTTCTACAAACCTTCACAATGTGTTCCTTTAAAGCCATTTAGACAGAGATAAGATTATCATGGCTTCTTGTAATGTCTCTAATATTAAATGTTTCTACAAACCTTCACAATGTGTTCCTTTAAAGCCATCTAGACAGAGATAAGATTATCATGGCCTCTTGTAATGTCTCTAATATTAAATGTTTCTACAAACTTTCACAATGTGTTCCTCTAAAGCCATCTAGACAGAGATAAGATTATCATGGCCTCTTGTAATGTCTCTAATATTAAATGTTTCTACAAACCTTCACAATGTGTTCCTCTAAAGCCATCTAGTCAGAGATAAGATTATCATGGCCTCTTGTAATGTCTCTAATATTAAATGTTTTTACAAACCTTCACAATGTGTTCCTCTAAAGCCATCTAGACAGAGATAAGATTACCATGGCCTCTTGTAATGTCTCTAATATTAAATATTTCTACAAACCTTCACAATGTGTTCCTCTAAAGCCATCTAGTCAGAGATATGATTATCATGGCCTCTTGTAATGTCTCTAATATTAAATGTTTCTACAAACCTTCACAATGTGTTCCTCTAAAGCCATCTAGTCAGAGATAAGATTATCATGGCCTCTTGTAATGTCTCTAATATTAAATGTTTTTACAAACCTTCACAATGTGTTCCTCTAAAGCCATCTAAACAGAGATAAGATTACCATGGCCTCTTGTAATGTCTCTAATATTAAATGTTTCTACAAATCTTCACAATGTGTTCCTCTAAAGCCATCTAGTCAGAGATAAGATTATCATGGCCTCTTGTAATGTCTCTAATATTAAATGTTTTTACAAACCTTCACAATGTGTTCCTCTAAAGCCATCTAGACAGAGATAAGATTATCATGGCCTCTTGTAATGTCTTTAATATTAAATGTTTCTACAAACCTTCACAATGTGTTCCTCTAAAGCCATCTAGACAGAGATAAGATTACCATGGCCTCTTGTAATGTCTCTAATATCAAATGTTTCTACAAACCTTCACGATGTGTTCCTCTAAAGCCATCTAGTAAGAGATAAGATAATCATGGCCTCTTGTAATGTCTCTAATATTAAATGTTTCTACAAACCTTCACAATGTGTTCCTCTAAAGCCATCTAGTCAGAGATAAGATTACCATGGCTTCTTGTAATGTCTCTAATATTAAATGTTTCTACAAACCTTCACAATGTGTTCCTTTAAAGCCATTTAGACAGAGATAAGATTATCATGGCTTCTTGTAATGTCTCTAATATTAAATGTTTCTACAAACCTTCACAATGTGTTCCTTTAAAGCCATCTAGACAGAGATAAGATTATCATGGCCTCTTGTAATGTCTCTAATATTAAATGTTTCTACAAACTTTCACAATGTGTTCCTCTAAAGCCATCTAGACAGAGATAAGATTATCATGGCCTCTTGTAATGTCTCTAATATTAAATGTTTCTACAAACCTTCACAATGTGTTCCTCTAAAGCCATCTAGTCAGAGATAAGATTATCATGGCCTCTTGTAATGTCTCTAATATTAAATGTTTTTACAAACCTTCACAATGTGTTCCTCTAAAGCCATCTAGACAGAGATAAGATTACCATGGCTTCTTGTAATGTCTCTAATATTAAATGTTTTTACAAACCTTCACAATGTGTTCCTCTAAAGCCATCTAGACAGAGATAAGATTATCATGGCCTCTTGTAATGTCTCTAATATTAAATGTTCCTACAAACCTTCACAATTTGTTCCTCTAAAGCCATCTAGACAGAGATAAGATTATCATGGCCTCTTGTAATGTCTCTAATATTAAATGTTTCTACAAACCTCCACAATGTGTTCCTCTAAAGCCATCTAGTAAGAGATAAGATTATCATGGCCTCTTGTAACGTCTCTAATATTAAATGTTTCTACAAACCTTCACAATGTGTTCCTCTAAAGCCATCTAGTCAGAGATAAGATTACCATGGCTTCTTGTAATGTCTCTAATATTAAATGTTTCTACAAACCTTCACAATGTGTTCCTTTAAAGCCATCTAGACAGAGATAAGATTATCATGGCCTCTTGTAATGTCTCTAATATTAAATGTTTCTACAAACCTCCACAATGTGTTCCTCTAAAGCCATCTAGTCAGAGATAAGATTACCATGGCTTCTTGTAATGTCTCTAATATTAAATGTTTCTACAAACCTTCACAATGTGTTCCTCTAAAGCCATCTAGACAGAGATAAGATTATCATGGCCTCTTGTAATGTCTCTAATATTAAATGTTTCTACAAACCTCCACAATGTGTTCCTCTAAAGCCATCTAGTCAGAGATAAGATTATCATGGCCTCTTGTAATGTCTCTAATATTAAATATTTCTACAAACCTTTACAATGTGTTCCTCTAAAGCCATCTAGACAGAGATAAGATTATCATGGCCTGTTGTAATGTCTCTAATATTAAATGTTTCTACAAACCTTCACAATGTGTTCCTCTAAAGCCATCTAGTCAGAGATAAGTTTATCATGGCCTCTTGTAATGTCTCTAATATTAAATGTTTCTACAAACCTTCACAATGTGTTCCTCTAAAGCCATCTAGACAGAGATAAGATTATCATGGCCTCTTGTAATGTCTCTAATATTAAATGTTTCTACAAACCTCCACAATGTGTTCCTCTAAAGCCATCTAGTCAGAGATAAGATTATCATGGCCTCTTGTAATGTTTCTAATATCAAATGTTTCTACAAACCTTCACGATGTGTTCCTCTAAAGCCATCTAGTAAGAGATAAGATTATCATGGCCTCTTGTCATGTCTCTAATATTAAATGTTTCTACAAACCTTCACAATGTGTTCCTCTAAAGCCATCTAGACAGAGATAAGATTACCATGGCTTCTTGTAATGTCTCTAATATTAAATGTTTTTACAAACCTTCACAATGTGTTCCTCTAAAGCCATCTAGACAGAGATAAGATTATCATGGCCTCTTGTAATGTCTCTAATATTAAATGTTCCTACAAACCTTCACAATTTGTTCCTCTAAAGCCATCTAGACAGAGATAAGATTATCATGGCCTCTTGTAATGTCTCTAATATTAAATGTTTCTACAAACCTCCACAATGTGTTCCTCTAAAGCCATCTAGTAAGAGATAAGATTATCATGGCCTCTTGTAACGTCTCTAATATTAAATGTTTCTACAAACCTTCACAATGTGTTCCTCTAAAGCCATCTAGTCAGAGATAAGATTACCATGGCTTCTTGTAATGTCTCTAATATTAAATGTTTCTACAAACCTTCACAATGTGTTCCTTTAAAGCCATCTAGACAGAGATAAGATTATCATGGCCTCTTGTAATGTCTCTAATATTAAATGTTTCTACAAACCTCCACAATGTGTTCCTCTAAAGCCATCTAGTCAGAGATAAGATTACCATGGCTTCTTGTAATGTCTCTAATATTAAATGTTTCTACAAACCTTCACAATGTGTTCCTCTAAAGCCATCTAGACAGAGATAAGATTATCATGGCCTCTTGTAATGTCTCTAATATTAAATGTTTCTACAAACCTCCACAATGTGTTCCTCTAAAGCCATCTAGTCAGAGATAAGATTATCATGGCCTCTTGTAATGTCTCTAATATTAAATATTTCTACAAACCTTTACAATGTGTTCCTCTAAAGCCATCTAGACAGAGATAAGATTATCATGGCCTGTTGTAATGTCTCTAATATTAAATGTTTCTACAAACCTTCACAATGTGTTCCTCTAAAGCCATCTAGTCAGAGATAAGTTTATCATGGCCTCTTGTAATGTCTCTAATATTAAATGTTTCTACAAACCTTCACAATGTGTTCCTCTAAAGCCATCTAGACAGAGATAAGATTATCATGGCCTCTTGTAATGTCTCTAATATTAAATGTTTCTACAAACCTCCACAATGTGTTCCTCTAAAGCCATCTAGTCAGAGATAAGATTATCATGGCCTCTTGTAATGTTTCTAATATCAAATGTTTCTACAAACCTTCACGATGTGTTCCTCTAAAGCCATCTAGTAAGAGATAAGATTATCATGGCCTCTTGTCATGTCTCTAATATTAAATGTTTCTACAAACCTTCACAATGTGTTCCTCTAAAGCCATCTAGTCAGAGATAAGATTACCATGGCTTCTTGTAATGTCTCTAATATTAAATGTTTCTACAAACCTTCACAATGTGTTCCTTTACAGCCATTTAGACAGAGATAAGATTATCATGGCTTCTTGTAATGTCTCTAATATTAAATGTTTCTACAAACCTTCACAATGTGTTCCTTTAAAGCCATCTAGACAGAGATAAGATTATCATGGCCTCTTGTAATGTCTCTAATATTAAATGTTTCTACAAACTTTCACAATGTGTTCCTCTAAAGCCATCTAGACAGAGATAAGATTATCATGGCCTCTTGTAATGTCTCTAATATTAAATGTTTCTACAAACCTTCACAATGTGTTCCTCTAAAGCCATCTAGTCACAGATAAGATTATCATGGCCTCTTGTAATGTCTCTAATATTAAATGTTTTTACAAACCTTCACAATGTGTTCCTCTAAAGCCATCTAGTCAGAGATAAGATTACCATGGCTTCTTGTAATGTCTCTAATATTAAATGTTTTTACAAACCTTCACAATGTGTTCCTCTAAAGCCATCTGGACAGAGATAAGATTATCATGGCCTCTTGTAATGTCTCTAATATTAAATGTTCCTACAAACCTTCACAATTTGTTCCTCTAAAGCCATCTAGACAGAGATAAGATTATCATGGCCTCTTGTAATGTCTCTAATATTAAATGTTTCTACAAACCTCCACAATGTGTTCCTCTAAAGCCATCTAGTAAGAGATAAGATTATCATGGCCTCTTGTAATGTCTCTAATATTAAATGTTTCTACAAACCTCCACAATGTGTTCCTCTAAAGCCATCTAGTAAGAGATAAGATTATCATGGCCTCTTGTAATGTCTCTAATATTAAATGTTTCTACAAACCTTCACAATGTGTTCCTCTAGCGCCATCTAGTCACAGATAAGATTATCATGGCCTCTTGTAATGTCTCTAATATTAAATGTTTCTACAAACCTCCACAATGTGTTCCTCTAAAGCCATCTAGACAGAGATAAGATTATCATGGCCTCTTGTAATGTCTCTAATATTAAATGTTTCTACAAACCTTCACAATGTGTTCCTCTAGCGCCATCTAGTCACAGATAAGATTATCATGGCCTCTTGTAATGTCTCTAATATTAAATGTTTCTACAAACCTCCACAATGTGTTCCTCTAAAGCCATCTAGACAGAGATAAGATTACCATGGCCTCTTGTAATGTCTCTAATATTAAATGTTTCTACAAACCTTCACAATGTGTTCCTCTAAAGCCATCTAGTCAGAGATAAGATTACCATGGCTTCTTGTAATGTCTCTAATATTAAATGTTTCTACAAACCTTCACAATGTGTTCCTCTAAAGCCATCTAGTTAGAGATAAGATTATCATGGCTTCTTGTAATGTCTCTAATATTAAATGTTTCTACAAACCTTCACAATGTGTTCCTCTAAAGCCATCTAGTTAGAGATAAGATTATCATGGCCTCTTGTAATGTCTCTAATATTAAATGTTTCTACAAACCTTCACAATGTTTTCCTCTAAAGCCATCTAGACAGAGATAAGATTAGCATGGCCTCTTGTAATGTCTCTAATATTAAATGTTTCTACAAACCTTCACAATGTTTTCCTCTAAAGCCATCTAGACAGAGATAAGATTATCATGGCCTGTTGTAATGTCTCTAATATTAAATGTTTCTACAAACCTTCACAATGTGTTCCTCTAAATCCATCTAGACAGAGACAAGATTATCATGGCCTCTTGTAATGTCTCTAATATTAAATGTTTGTACAAACCTTCACAATGTGTTCCTCTAAAGCCATCTAGACAGAGATAAGATTACCATGGCCTCTTGTAATGTCTCTAATATTAAATATTTCTACAAACCTTCACAATGTGTTCCTCTAAAGCCATCTAGTCAGAGATAAGATTATCATGGCCTCTTGTAATGTCTCTAATATTAAATGTTTCTACAAACCTTCACAATGTGTTCCTCTAAAGCCATCTAGTCAGAGATAAGATTATCATGGCCTCTTGTAATGTCTCTAATATTAAATGTTTTTACAAACCTTCACAATGTGTTCCTCTAAAGCCATCTAAACAGAGATAAGATTACCATGGCCTCTTGTAATGTCTCTAATATTAAATGTTTCTACAAATATTCACAATGTGTTCCTCTAAAGCCATCTAGTCAGAGATAAGATTATCATGGCCTCTTGTAATGTCTCTAATATTAAATGTTTTTACAAACCTTCACAATGTGTTCCTCTAAAGCCATCTAGACAGAGATAAGATTATCATGGCCTCTTGTAATGTCTCTAATATTAAATGTTTCTACAAACCTTCACAATGTGTTCCTCTAAAGCCATCTAGACAGAGATAAGATTACCATGGCCTCTTGTAATGTCTCTAATATCAAATGTTTCTACAAACCTTCACGATGTGTTCCTCTAAAGCCATCTAGTAAGAGATAAGATAATCATGGCCTCTTGTAATGTCTCTAATATTAAATGTTTCTACAAACCTTCACAATGTGTTCCTCTAAAGCCATCTAGTCAGAGATAAGATTACCATGGCTTCTTGTAATGTCTCTAATATTAAATGTTTCTACAAACCTTCACAATGTGTTCCTTTAAAGCCATTTAGACAGAGATAAGATTATCATGGCTTCTTGTAATGTCTCTAATATTAAATGTTTCTACAAACCTTCACAATGTGTTCCTTTAAAGCCATCTAGACAGAGATAAGATTATCATGGCCTCTTGTAATGTCTCTAATATTAAATGTTTCTACAAACTTTCACAATGTGTTCCTCTAAAGCCATCTAGACAGAGATAAGATTATCATGGCCTCTTGTAATGTCTCTAATATTAAATGTTTCTACAAACCTTCACAATGTGTTCCTCTAAAGCCATCTAGTCAGAGATAAGATTATCATGGCCTCTTGTAATGTCTCTAATATTAAATGTTTCTACAAATCTTCACAATGTGTTCCTCTAAAGCCATCTAGTCAGAGATAAGATTATCATGGCCTCTTGTAATGTCTCTAATATTAAATGTTTTTACAAACCTTCACAATGTGTTCCTCTAAAGCCATCTAGACAGAGATAAGATTATCATGGCCTCTTGTAATGTCTTTAATATTAAATGTTTCTACAAACCTTCACAATGTGTTCCTCTAAAGCCATCTAGACAGAGATAAGATTACCATGGCCTCTTGTAATGTCTCTAATATCAAATGTTTCTACAAACCTTCACGATGTGTTCCTCTAAAGCCATCTAGTAAGAGATAAGATAATCATGGCCTCTTGTAATGTCTCTAATATTAAATGTTTCTACAAACCTTCACAATGTGTTCCTCTAAAGCCATCTAGTCAGAGATAAGATTACCATGGCTTCTTGTAATGTCTCTAATATTAAATGTTTCTACAAACCTTCACAATGTGTTCCTTTAAAGCCATTTAGACAGAGATAAGATTATCATGGCTTCTTGTAATGTCTCTAATATTAAATGTTTCTACAAACCTTCACAATGTGTTCCTTTAAAGCCATCTAGACAGAGATAAGATTATCATGGCCTCTTGTAATGTCTCTAATATTAAATGTTTCTACAAACTTTCACAATGTGTTCCTCTAAAGCCATCTAGACAGAGATAAGATTATCATGGCCTCTTGTAATGTCTCTAATATTAAATGTTTCTACAAACCTTCACAATGTGTTCCTCTAAAGCCATCTAGTCAGAGATAAGATTATCATGGCCTCTTGTAATGTCTCTAATATTAAATGTTTTTACAAACCTTCACAATGTGTTCCTCTAAAGCCATCTAGACAGAGATAAGATTACCATGGCTTCTTGTAATGTCTCTAATATTAAATGTTTTTACAAACCTTCACAATGTGTTCCTCTAAAGCCATCTAGACAGAGATAAGATTATCATGGCCTCTTGTAATGTCTCTAATATTAAATGTTCCTACAAACCTTCACAATTTGTTCCTCTAAAGCCATCTAGACAGAGATAAGATTATCATGGCCTCTTGTAATGTCTCTAATATTAAATGTTTCTACAAACCTCCACAATGTGTTCCTCTAAAGCCATCTAGTCAGAGATAAGATTACCATGGCTTCTTGTAATGTCTCTAATATTAAATGTTTCTACAAACCTTCACAATGTGTTCCTCTAAAGCCATCTAGACAGAGATAAGATTATCATGGCCTCTTGTAATGTCTCTAATATTAAATGTTTCTACAAACCTCCACAATGTGTTCCTCTAAAGCCATCTAGTCAGAGATAAGATTATCATGGCCTCTTGTAATGTCTCTAATATTAAATATTTCTACAAACCTTTACAATGTGTTCCTCTAAAGCCATCTAGACAGAGATAAGATTATCATGGCCTGTTGTAATGTCTCTAATATTAAATGTTTCTACAAACCTTCACAATGTGTTCCTCTAAAGCCATCTAGTCAGAGATAAGTTTATCATGGCCTCTTGTAATGTCTCTAATATTAAATGTTTCTACAAACCTTCACAATGTGTTCCTCTAAAGCCATCTAGACAGAGATAAGATTATCATGGCCTCTTGTAATGTCTCTAATATTAAATGTTTCTACAAACCTCCACAATGTGTTCCTCTAAAGCCATCTAGTCAGAGATAAGATTATCATGGCCTCTTGTAATGTCTCTAATATTAAATGTTTCTACAAACCTTCACAATGTGTTCCTCTAAAGCCATCTAGTCAGAGATAAGTTTATCATGGCCTCTTGTAATGTCTCTAATATTAAATGTTTCTACAAACCTTCACAATGTGTTCCTCTAAAGCCATTTAGACAGAGATAAGATTACCATGGCTTCTTGTAATGTCTCTAATATTAAATGTTTCTACAAACCTTCACAATGTGTTCCTCTAAAGCCATCTAGTCAGAGATAAGATTACCATGGCTTCTTGTAATGTCTCTAATATTAAATGTTTCTACAAATCTTCACAATGTGTTCCTCTAAAGCCATCTAGTCAGAGATAAGATTACCATGGCTTCTTGTAATGTCTCTAATATTAAATGTTTTTACAAACCTTCACAATGTGTTCCTCTAAAGCCATCTAGACAGAGATAAGATTATCATGGCCTCTTGTAATGTCTCTAATATTAAATGTTTCTACAAACCTTCACAATGTGTTCCTCTAAAGCCATCTAGTCAGAGATAAGATTACCATGGCTTCTTGTAATGTCTCTAATATTAAATGTTTTTACAAACCTTCACAATGTGTTCCTCTAAAGCCATCTAGTCAGAGATAAGATTATCATGGCCTCTTGTAATGTCTCTAATATTAAATGTTTCTACAAACCTTCACAATGTGTTCCTCTAAAGCCATCTAGTCAGAGATAAGATTACCATGGCTTCTTGTAATGTCTCTAATATTAAATGTTTTTACAAACCTTCACAATGTGTTCCTCTAAAGCCATCTAATCAGAGATAAGATTATCATGGCCTCTTGTAATGTCTCTAATATTAAATGTTTCTACAAACCTTCACAATGTGTTCCTCTAAAGGCATCTAGACAGAGATAAGATTACCATGGCTTCTTGTAATGTCTCTAATATTAAATGTTTCTACAAACCTTCACAATGTGTTCCTCTAAAGCCATCTAGTAAGAGATAAGATTACCATGGCCTCTTGTAATGTCTCTAATAATAAATGTTTTTACAAATCTTCACAATGTGTTCCTCTAAAGCCATCTAGACAGAGATAAGATTATCATGGCCTCTTGTAATGTCTCTAATATTAAATGTTTCTACAAACCTTCACAATGTGTTCCTCTAAAGCCATCTAGTCAGAGATAAGATTACCATGGCTTCTTGTAATGTCTCTAATATTAAATGTTTTTACAAACCTTCACAATGTGTTCCTCTAAAGCCATCTAGTCAGAGATAAGATTATCATGGCCTCTTGTAATGTCTCTAATATTAAATGTTTCTACAAACCTTCACAATGTGTTCCTCTAAAGCCATCTAGTCAGAGATAAGATTACCATGGCTTCTTGTAATGTCTCTAATATTAAATGTTTTTACAAACCTTCACAATGTGTTCCTCTAAAGCCATCTAATCAGAGATAAGATTATCATGGCCTCTTGTAATGTCTCTAATATTAAATGTTTCTACAAACCTTCACAATGTGTTCCTCTAAAGGCATCTAGACAGAGATAAGATTATCATGGCTTCTTGTAATGTCTCTAATATTAAATGTTTCTACAAACCTTCACAATGTGTTCCTCTAAAGCCATCTAGTAAGAGATAAGATTACCATGGCCTCTTGTAATGTCTCTAATAATAAATGTTTTTACAAATCTTCACAATGTGTTCCTCTAAAGCCATCTAGACAGAGATAAGATTATCATGGCCTCTTGTAATGTCTCTAATATTAAATGTTTCTACAAACCTTCACAATGTGTTCCTCTAAAGCCATCTAGTCAGAGATAAGATTACCATGGCTTCTTGTAATGTCTCTAATATTAAATGTTTCTACAAACCTTCACAATGTGTTCCTCTAAAGCCATCTAGTCAGAGATAAGATTATCATGGCCTCTTGTAATGTCTCTAATATTAAATATTTCTACAAACCTTCACAATTTGTTCCTCTAAAGCCATCTTGACAGGAACAATCATAACTACTTCCCGAAATTGAACAGGTACCATTAAATAGGCAGGGAGAGATGGTGCATGGTGTCACTGAAATACATGTTTACAAAGGATAAATGTTGTCATTTAATTGGTCACTAAAGCTTAAGGGTCAAACATTTTAGGTTCAAAATATATCAATAATCCATAAAAGTGGTTAAAAATTCCTAATCCATCTACAAATAAAATTTATAATTTGTACTAGCTGTTGAAATATATTATTCAGTTCATTCACCGGTATTGCTTAATAAAAGACAAAAGTATGTGGATATATATATTTTGTATCATAAAGGACGAAAATTGTGTTCTTTTATTTTGATCAATTTATTAAAATCGACATGGCTTATTTTTTTCAGTTCGAGTTAGCCGAGTATATCAGATAGAGGGATACATTTCATCATTCAAATTGTCACTACATATTATGCAGTTCATTCACAAGTACTACTTAATATAGGACAGACATGTGTATACTGTATGACAACAGTCGGTCGAACCTGAACATAATAGCGCTGAATCACAATGAGTTCTATTTGTATCAGAAACAGAAAGGTACTACTTGTTCATTTGGGTTAGCTACCTTGACATTCTGGACCAGTTAATCCAGGAGGACAAACACAGATGTGGCTTCCATCAACAACAATACATCGACCGTCATTCTGGCAGGGGGCGCTACTACATGGTGTCACTATGTGAAAATATAAAAGAAAAAAGTTTGAAGATAACGAAGGGCTAATCAAACACCTTAAGATTTAAATCGAAGAATTCCAGACAATACAGAATAATTACTGATGTAGTCAACTGAAAAAGATCCAGCGAAAAATTCATACATTTTGGTTGGTGCTCATCAACGACAAATTAGTACATATTAGTTAGTGATCATCCACCAAAAAAATGAGTACATTTTGGTTCATGATCACCCATCGAAAAATGAGTACATTTTCATTCGTGCTCATCCACCGAAAAAGGAATACATTTTGGTTTGTGGTCATCCACCGAAAAAGGAGAACATTTTGGTTCGTGGTCATCCACCAAAAAATTAGTACATTTTGGTTCGTTGTTATCCGCCGTGAAAGGAGTACATTTTGGTTTGTGGTCATCCACCAAAAAAGGAGTACATTTTGGTTCGTGGTCATCCACCGAAAAAAAGAGTACATTTTGGTTCGTCATCATCCACCAAAAAAGGAATACATTTTGGTTCGTGGTCATCCACCAAAAATGAGTATATTTTGGTTCGTCATCATCCGCCAAAAAAGGAATACATTTTGGTTCGTGGTCATCCACCGAAAAAGGAGTACATTTTGGTTCGTGATCATCCGCCGAAAAATGAGTATATTTTGGTTCGTAGTCATCCACTGAAAAATGAGTATATTTTGGTTCGTAGTCATCCACTGAAAAATGAGTATATTTTGGTTTGTGTTCATGCCATATAGTACTATTAATTATTTATAATTCTTGTATCATGTGAATTAGTCGTGGTCATGTTGACCTATTTGAACTGATTGGATATTGTTCTCTTCTAATAACAATGTTCGCCCGGTTATATGTGAGGGTGGTATTCTACTTGCCCATAATTCTAGTTTAACCCTGTCACTTTTTATCAAAGTGCCTGTACCAAGCCAGGAAAGTGAGCGGTCATGCTTTTGTGTGTTAGGGGTATCGTTGTACCAAGCCAGGAAATTGAGCGATCATGTTCTTGTGTGTTAGGGGTATCGTTGTACAAGCCAAGAAATTGAGCAATCATGTTTTTGTGTGTTAGGGGCATTGTTGTACCAAGCCAGGAAAGTGAGCGGTCATGCTTTTATCTGTTAGGGGTATCATTGTACCAAGCCAGGAAATTGAGCGATCATGTTCTTGTGTGTTAGGGGTATCGTTGTACAAGCCAGGAAATTGAGCAATCATGTTTTTGTGTGTTAGGGGTATCATACCAAGCCAGGAAAGTGAGCGATCATGTTTTTGTGTGTTAGGGGTATCGTTGTACCAAGCCAGGAAAGTGAGTGGTCATGCTTTTGTGTGTTAGGGATACCATTGTACCAAGCCAGGAAAGTGAGCGATCATGTTTTTGTGTGTTAGGTGTATCGTTGTACCAAGCCAGGAAAGTGAGCGATCATGTTTTGTGTGTTAGGGATACTGTTGTACCAAGCCAGGAAAGTGAGCGATCATGTTTTTGTGTGTTAGGGGTATTGTTGTACCAAGCCAGGAAAGTGAGCGAATCATGTTTTTATCTGTTTGGGGTATCATTGTACCAAGCCAGGAAATTGAGCGATCATGTTTTTGTGTGTTAGGGGTATCATACCAAGCCAGGAAAGTGAGCGATCATGTTTTTGTGTTTTAGGGGTATCATTGTACCAAGCCAGTAAAGTGAGCGGTCATGCTTTTATCTGTTAGGGGTATCATTGTACCAAGCCAGGAAAGTGAGCGATCATGTTTTTGTGTGTTAGGGGTATCGTTGTACCAAACCAGGAAAGTGAGCGATCATGTTTTTGTGTGTTAGGGGTATCGTTGTACCAAGCCAGGAAAGTGAGCGATCATGTTTTTGTGTGCTAGAGTGGTAATTTGAAGCAGTTGAAAATTAATGAAAACCGTGTGCATAATAGTCATAGAGGTCGGGATAGTTGCTTCGATTAATGATTAGATCGTAAAATAGAACATAATGCTGTAGTCGTACCTTCACATCGTGAACCTGTAAATCCTAACAAACAGGAACAGTTGTAACTACTGCCAGATATAAAACATGAACCGCCATTAAAACATGATGAATCTGAACATGGCGTTTCTAAAAATAGATAATAGATGACAACATACAAATATCTCAGTATAGCGTTGTTACATAACACTAAAAAGCACAGTTGTACTCCATGAATCAGAGCGTATTACTTCCACACGCACAACAGTTCAAAACGAAACGAAATAAAAGTATGTTTTTTATTACGATTCGTTGGAATTTGTAGTTCAAACGACACTGTAAGCACTTTGAAGACGTTTCAGCAGTTGAATCGTATCAAATATGTATCGATAATGATTCCTGTCAAGTGTTTCAGGTGTAAATGATTTCATCACTTCATCGCCATTAACGAGTTGATGATTATCATTGCTTTTCGTAATGTCTCTAACATTAAATATTTCTACAAACCTTCACAATTTGTTCCTCTAAAGCCATCTTGACAGGAACAATCATAACTACTTCCGGAAATTGAACAGGTACCATTAAATAGGCACGGTGAGATGGTACATGGTGTCACTGAAATACATTTTTCCCAATGATAAATTTCGTGATGTAATTATAGTTACTAAAAGTAAAATGCCAAAAACTTTTGGCATACATATATTAAAAAATCTCCAAACATGTGATTAACATGTCTAATTATCTAAAAAAATTACGATTTGTTAGCTATTGCAATATCTTATTTAGTTCATTCACAAGAATATTGATTAATAAAAGACAAACATATTTAGATTAATAATATTGTATCATAAATATTGCTCTATCACAGTGTTTATCTATAACAAAGTGTCAGTGAACTACCTTGAAGTGTTTGGTGGTGATCTGCCACATACTGTGAAGGGAAATTCTATAAAAGATTTTATTGGTCCAAATTAAAGGGCCCACGAAGGGGCATATAAACATAATAAAACATAAGGTGATTGCATAAAATATCAAATAAATTGTAAGTACATGCAGTGACAAAACAAAAGGGGGGGGGGGGGGAGCAAGTGCGTAGAGCTAATTTTAATTAGATTGGTTTCTCATCGATCTAATTATATAAAAACTGTGTTAATAAATGCCCAATTTTTATTTCATTTTATTTTTAAAGAGGCTAGATGCAGATGAGAAACTACAATATTTTCAACTACCTTACATTCCTTGTCGTATGGTATCAGGTAATGAAATAAATTTATGTTTAAAATATTTTTGCTTACCAATTTATTTTGTACACTTTGAAATTTCATTAACCTTTATATCCCCCAAGCCGAGCCCCAAGCCATTGGATGTACGATTACTGTCAACTCGGCATGTGACTAAAGTTCACCTGTTATAAAAGTTTCAAGATCCCCAAAAGCACGCTTTGATTGATAATATATTACCAACAGGTGGAAACCAGATTCTCATTCACGTGATAACTGTGTGTAGTACACACTGTCAACATAGGGAAATATGTATCCACTTTTGTTAAAGGTAAAACGACATGTGGCTTGCAATATGATTAACGACATACAAATACGAAAACGAAAAAGCAGAAAAAGCACGTTTAGATAAAAATTTACATATATTTTTTTTCTTCTTTTCAATCCTTCTCGGTTTGTTTTTAAATCAATTCCTCAGCCTCAGGTAACTGTGTATTTGACCTTTTAATGACCGAGTTCAATGTGTGCACTACATGAAAATAGACACACCCGTACATAGATAAAAAAAATACAGGTGATTATCAACTCATGAGAGAAAAAATAACACCTATGTAAACCAATCGAAATGTTGGATTTACATAATATGCAAAACAAGATGCGTGTTCCTATATCCTATAAATAAAATGTATTCCATCTCTGAAAAAAGTGGTATCAAATGATCAACTGCACAAATAAATTTCAATGTGCATATCAAGATTACGAAGCAAAGAAAATGGAATACAGTTTTCGATATTAATTCAAATGAGTGGAAACAAATTTATATACTCCCATTTAAAGCTACAGCATGTACAAAATTACATTGGTTTCAATTTAGAATAAACCACAATATTCTGGCTACTAATTATTTCCTGAAAAAATTTAAAATTATTGATGATGCAAATTGTAATTTTTGCCAAAAGGAAAATGAAATCATTGAACACATTTTTTGGGGTTGTGATTATGTACAAAATCTTCTAGGGCAAGTAAATTCTTGGTTCAGTGACAAAGACATAAACCAAACATTTTTAAAGAAGACTCTAATATTTGGGGATGTTGATAAAGTATATAAAGATGATGTATACAATGCCATTTTACTAAACATAAAATACTATATATATACAAACAGATGTCTGAAGAACAAATTATCCTTTCATTCGCTTAAAGCCTGTTTGATAAATTTATATAAAACTGAAAATATGATTGCTGTCCGAAATCAAAGAATTATAGAATTTCAATTACATTGGAGTACTTTTGAAAGACTGTTTGAGGATTGTTGACATAGTTTTTATTCTTATGTAAATTCCCTTTCCATAGAGACACCACTAAATACTAACTGATATAGTCTATCTAAATATACTTTTCTTGTTTATATTTACTATACTATAGTATACTTTATAGTATACTCATTACGGGATAATTAAAACAATATGAATGTTTGATCCATCCAAATAATACTTTTGAATATCTGGTACAGTGTTATAGTCCAATTGATTGTTTGCACCAGGCCAGACCATAAAAGTTTAATATATAAATGCCAATATAAAGTACAATCTCATCTTCTCAATGTCTTTTTTTTTTCTTTTTAAAAATACACTAAAATTCTTATCTACTTTTTTTCCTAATTATACAAAAAAATATTTATCACATATATCAATAGGAAACAATTTTAAACTCTGCAAAATACCCATTTTCTCATCTTTTATATTCTAAAAAAAAAAACAACCTCCACTGCAATATACATATGATTATATGTTGGAAAAGATTGCAAGAAGATTTAATTGTACTTTACTATATAGATTGTATGATGTTTTATATGTTATTATATTATTGTACTCTATTCTGTATTGATGTATTTTGCAGTTGAGAAAAAAAAAAAAATAAATAAAAAAAAAAAAAAGATTACGAAGCATTGTGATGACAAAGAATAAACGATTGCAGGTACAATCACGTGTAGTATTCATTATGAATGAACATTTCAATAATTACAATCCGTGATGTACTCGTGAAGACATTGCGTTCTGTCCGTCATGTCCATGTTGTTTCGCGGACCGTCCACGTATACACACAGACTTCTCGTTATTTCCGCGTTGCGATAATCCTTGATAAGACATGGACTTTGCATTTTCTGTTTGAGCTTCACTGTAAATTGGCTTTTAGTTACCTTGACATTCTGGACCATTAAATCCAAGAGGACAAACACAGACGTAATTTCCATCAACATCAATACATCGACCATCATTCTGGCAGGGGGCACTGCTACATGGTGTCACTGTATAAAATAAAAATAGAATATTATCTAATAAAATGAAAAACAAAAAATACTACACTGTCAGCACAATTTTAAAATCCAATCGAAAAATCGCAGAAAAAGACGGAAAATCGACACCACTAATACTATTATATATTTCCTACCTTGGTACAGACACATCAAAAACAGTGGCATGCAAACGTTGTTCGGTTCGTCTTTACCTCCAGTTGTTTGTGGGAGGGCCATGTTATATTTACTTTAATTTTTTGCTTGCACAGAGCAGTGTCTAACACATATTGTGTTGTGTTTTTGTTTTGTCTTCGTCTTGTGTCTTGTGTACCCAATGTTGCCAGTCTCTCTGGATTGTTCATTTGTTATTGCCCCTTCGGTATTCTCAAATGTTTAAACTAGTTCTGTGGGCCCAAATCTCTCCTCTTAAGGAAATGAAGCATCCAGCAAATAGTTGACTAAAAATGATCACCGAAAAATGTGTACATTTTGGATCATGTTCATACCATATAGTACTATTATTATTATTGTATGTATAATTATTATTGGAAAAATATACACAAGCTCGCACAAAAAAGTCATAGAAAAATGCTGATTATCTGGATTAGTTATCAGATAGTAACATGACATAGAGGCGTAATCATACCTTGACATCGTGAACCTCTAAATCCTAGCAAACAGGAACAGCTATAACTACTGCCAGATATAACACATGAACCGCCATTAAAACATGGTGCATCTGAACATGGCGTTTCTGGAAATAGATAATAGATTATAACAGAAAAATATTTCAGCATAGCACTGCTACATGTACACTGAAAACTTTTAAAAGCACAGTTGCTCTCCATCAATTGGAATGCTTTATATCTAATAATAAATGTTGGGTTAATTTTGGAAGGCATTTTATTTAGAACCGTTCCAGAAAGAAATCTATGTTCAGACGTCAAAACTAAACGTTTTTAAGGAAACGTTTCGAAAAACGTATTACCTCCACATGCAAAACAGTTAAAAATGAAAAAAAAAATTGTATATGATTTGTTGGAATTTTGGAGTTTACACGACACTGTAAGGCGCTTCAAAGATGCTTCAGCAGTTTAATCGTATCGAACATGCATGATAATGATTTGAATAAGTGTTTCAGCTGTAATGTAGTCAGTGAACGTTTTCAAAATGACACTAAAGACTCATTTTTTCAGACAAACGTTTTTTAAGTTTTTAAATTTGTTTTGTTGAATATGAACTTTTCTTTCCAGTGATATCAGTTATAGTGCCATTGACTTTTTATACCCTCTGTTTTAATAGGAGATGTGTTTCTTACATGTATGTTTTATGACAAGGTATCATCTGTTTTATGTTCATTATTCTGTGATAGAGCTAAAGTTTTAAAATTTTTAACCCTAACCTAAAGTCTATCATATTTTGTTCTTAATAATATCTAAGTTCATTATTCTGTGATAAAGCCATATTTTTGCCTAAATTGTGTCAGTAAATTTTTTTTAACCTTAACCTAGTCTTATCATATTTTGTTCTTAAAAATATCTAAGTTCAATTTCTCTTTCACTTTTCTTTTATTTCATTTTTTTTTAATTCCTGCACATTTTAGAATTCTATATGTTGCATATATACTTTTTGATTTGGACTAGTTTTTCAATTACAAATTTTTATCTCATTGTGTCAATTCTTGATATATGTTTTCAGGGTTCGACATTAACTTTTTGACCAACTTGTCCATTCGGGCAAGTGCCAATTTATTTTACTTGCCCGAAACTGTAAAGTACTAGCCCGAATTCTCAAGTGCCATATATGCATGTAGTGCAGAACTATGCAATCTACATTAACAATGACCGTTCATAGAGTAGAATAACAAGGTATAAGGTAGTTCCTCCTTCATTATGCAGTTTGCAGTATTAAACATGTAAATCATAAGTGTCCTGTTTTTTTCACTGAGTTTTCTAATTGCTACGTCCTCTTATGTTCATATATTTTCTTAGAATCACCATCAGATTCCCTTAATCTGAGGAACCCCACTGAAAATTTCGCAAAGGTTACTTGTGCCATATTGGCACCAAATTCTGGGACTGAGTCTGAGATAATGAGGAGACATTTGCGGGAATATGACAAGTTTTAAAAATACGGGGGATTGATGAGGATTTCTGAAATATTTTTGTTAGAAAATTTAAGTATAAATGTTCCTTATCATAGACTGACAATGACTATAGTTTGTTTGAATTTTTATTCCGGTTATCTATCACGCTTTCAATATTTTGATCGCAAAGGCAATACACATCAGGGATAATTTTCTAAAATTAGAACACCGCAAATAACTCTAGCTGTTCATTGGCCGGCGAAAATAAATAAGATGTTGATGCAGCGCCGCCGTCTAATTAGGCATTCGCGATTGGCTAATATAAATAACACGATCTTTATTTGAGAAAGGGGAATTCCATAATCAACAAAATAAAACAAAATGGCGTAAAATACACGATAGGATATACGACGCATTGTTTAGGTAAAATTCGCCACGACTTCCAACACTGAATTCAATATTAATCATTTTGCTCTTCAGGAAATTTATGTTCATATCACAAAATAATTTTCACTTGCCCTTTCGGGCAAGTTGGGTGCCGTTTTCACTTGCCCGAAGACGCATTTCACTTGCCCCGGGCAATCGGGCAACCGTTAATGTCGAACCCTGGTTTTATTTTATTTTATGCACTGTACAGCGCTTAGAGTAAAATTGTTTTAGATTAAGCGCTATAGAAGAATTGTAATAATAATAATAATAATGCTTTCATCACTTCTATTTTTATCAAATATTGACCACCTTTAACAAGTTGAAGATTATGGTTGCTTCTTGTTATGTCTCTAATATTAAATATTTCTACAAACCTTCACAATTTGTTCCTCTAAAGCCATCTTGACAGGAACAAGCATAGCTACTTCCCGAAATTGAACAGGTACCATTAAATAGGCACGGTGAGATAGTACATGGTGTCACTGAAATACATGTTTCCCAATGATAAATTTCATGATATAATTAGTTACTAAAAGTAAAATGCCAAATACTTTTGGCATAAATATATTTAAAAATCTCCAAACATGTGATTAACATGTCTAATTTATCTAAAAAAATAACATTTATGATTTGTTAGCTGTTGCAATATCTTATTTAGTTCATTCACAAGAATATTGATTAATAAAAGACAAACATATTTAGATTAATAACATTGTATCATAAAGGACAAAATCGGGATATTTTTTTCGATAAATATGTTGGATACATTGTGTCCAGGTTAAATTTGACGTATGACCTATTATTTCAGTTCGAATTAACCGAGTATACGAGTTATGGGGCTAAATTCAGTTAACAATTATAATGAACAGATCGTATTCGTACTTCAAGTCTTACAAAGTCTGGCCTGCATTTTATCAGATTTCAATAAGTATGCCACCTTATGTCTTACCTGATGTACAATGGTGTAGCAAGACATCTGCTTTGAAACTCCTGCTGGCCACAAGTGGTTTTACCGAATATCGAAAGATTTATTCTGCCCATGAAGCTGTAATAAACTTTTTATTTCATTTGAAGTTTGAAGATACCAAAGGGTATTAGCATGTTAAATAATTATAGTGATTTTCCGTAAAGTTAACATTACCAAAGTTAGTATTCCATCATAAAATAACTACATTGGGTTTTAGTTACCTTGACATTCTGGACCATTAAATCCATGAGGACAAACACAGACGTAATTTCCATCAACATCAATACATCGACGGTTATTCTGGCAGGGGGCGCTGCTACATGGTGTCACTGTATAAAATATGTATATAATAATAACTAATAAAATGAAAAACAAAAAATACTACACTGTCAGCACAATTTTAAAATCTAACAGAAAAACAAAAAATACTACACGGTCAGCACAATTCCAGAATCCAATTGAAAAATCGCAGAAAAAGACGGAAAATCGACACCGCTAAAACTATTATATATTTCCTAGCTTGGTACAGACACATAAAAAACAGTGGCATGCAAACGTTGTTCGGTTCGTCTTTACCTCCAGTTGTTTGTGGGAGGGCCATGTTATATTTACTTTAATTTTGCTTGCTTCCGAATAGCGGTGTCCAACACATATTGTGTTGTGTTTTTGTTTTGTCTTCATCGTGTTTCTTGTGTACCCTATGTTGCCAGTCTCTCTGGATTGTTCATTTGTTATTACCCCTTCGGTATTCTCAAATGTTTAAACTAGTTCTGTGGGCCCAAATCTCTCCTCTTAAGGAAATGAAGCATCGAGCAAGTAGTTGACTAAAAATGATCACCGAAAAATGTGTACATTTTGGATCATGTTCATACCATATACATGTAGTACTATTATTATTATTATTTTTATTTTTATCATTATTATTATTATTGAAAAAACTACACAAGATCGCACATAAGTAATCGAAAAAGGCTGATGATCGGATTATAAAATATGACATAGAGCTGTCCTAAATAGTCGTACCTTCACATCGCGAACCTGTAAATCCATACAAACAGGAACAGCTATAACTACTGCCAGATATAAAACATGAACCGCCATTCATACATGGTGAATCTGAACATGGCGTTTCTGAAAATAGATAATAGATAATAACAGAAAAATATTTCAGTATAGCGCTGTTACATGTACACTGAAAATTTTAAAAGCACAGTTGCTTTCAATTATTCGGAGCGTTTTATATGCCTTAATAAATGATTGGTTGATATGGAAACCATTTAATTTAGAACTGTTCCAGAAACAAATCTATGTTAGACGTCAAAACTAAAACTTTTTATGGAAGTGTTTTAGGAAACGTGTAACGTCCTCACGGAAAACGGTTAAAAACGAAACAAAATTATATTTTTATTAAGATTCGTTGAAATTTGGAATTCACACGAGACTAAGGCACTTCGAAGACGTTTCAGCAGATGAATTGTATTGAACGTGTATGATAATGATTTGATAAAGTGTTTCAGGTGTAATGATTTCATCATCAAATATTGACCACCTTTAACGTGTTAAAGATTATTATTGCTTTTTGTAATGTCTATGATCTTTGATCTTTCTACAAACCTTCACAATGTGTTCCTCTAAAGCCATCTTGACAGGAACAACCATAACTACTTCCGGAAATTAAACAGGTACCATTAAATAGACACGGTGAGATGGTGCATGGCGTGACTGAAATATATGTTTACAACAGGTCAAATGTCTTGATTTAATTGGTCACTAAAGGTGAAAGGTCAAATATGTATTAACAATCCACAACAGTGAATAAAAATGTCCAAAAATAAAACTTGTAATTTGTGCAAGCTGTAGTAAAATCTTTTTCAGTCCATTCATAAGTATATTGTTTAATAAAAGATAAACAAATTTAGATTAATAATATTTTATCATAAAGGACAAAATCGTGATGTTTCTGTTCGATAAATATGTTGGATACCTTGTGTCCAAGTCAAATTTGACGCATGATTGACTTATTATTTCAGTTCGAATAACCGAATATACGAGCTATCAGGTTAAATTTAGTTAACAATTAAAATGAACGGATAGTATTCTTACTTCAAGTCTTACAAAGTATGGCTTGCATTGTATCAGATTTCAATAAGTATGCCACCTTATGTCTTGCTGGATGTACAGTGGTGTAACAGCAACTATTTAGAGAACACTTACATAATCAAGACATGTGCTTTGAAACTCCTGCTGTCCACAAACGCTTTTTCGGAATGCCATCAGATTTTTTTCTATCCATGAAGCTGTAATATCCCTTTTGTTTGATTATATTTATTGAAGAATTTAAATGATTGGAAGTTTTGTACTCACTATGTAGTATTTTGTATGTAATTGTCATTTTGTCCTTGTTCCTTTGGCCATTGTATTGTCTGTCTTTCTCTGATTGACGGCTTCTGAATACCCCTTTTAGTATCTTCAAACTTTTAGCTTACAACAGTTAACCATTCCTAAACTTTCTAATGATGAATAATATCGGCAACACAGTGTGCTTGATTTGTAGCCTAAACAGAAATTGACTACTTCATCATGAAACAAACACATTTGGGTTTTAGTTACCTTGACATTCTCGACCATTAAATCCACGAGGACAAACACAGAGGTAATGTCCCCCAACAACAATACATTGACCATTATTCTGGCAGGGGGCACTGCTACATGGTGTCACTGTGTAAAATATACATGTAATAATAACTTATAAAATAAAAAAAAACATAAAATACTATATTTTCGGAACAATTTTAAATCCAATCGAAAAATCGCAGAAAAAGACGGAAAATCGACACCGCTAATACTATTATTTGGTACAGGCACTTCAATGAAAAAAAACAAGTGGCATGCTTAAACTATGTATATTGACCCAAATCTCTGCTCTCAGTGAAATGATGAATTCAGCAAGTCGTAGACTAAAATGATCTGCCCAAAAATGTGTACATTTTGGATCATGTTCATACCATGTAGTACTATTATTATTATTGTATGTATAATTATTATTGGAAAAATATGCACAAACTCGCACAAAAAAGTCATAGAAAAATGCTGATTATCTGAATTAGTTATCAGATAGTAACATGACATAGAGGTGTAATCATACCTTGACATCGTGAACCTCTAAATCCTAGCAAACAGGAACAGCTATAACTACTGCCAGATATAACACATGAACCGCCATTAAAACATGGTGCATCTGAACATGGCGTTTCTGGAAATAGAAAATAGATTATAACAGAAAAATAGTTCATCATAGCGCTGCTACATGTACACTGAAAACTTTTAAAAGCACAGTTGCTCTCCATCAATTGGAATGCTTTATATCTAATAATAAATGTTGGGTTAATTTTGGAAGGCATTTTATTTAGAACCGTTCCAGAAAGAAATCTATGTTCAGACGTCAAAACTAAACTTTTTTAAGGAAACGTTTCGAAAAAAGTATTACCTCCACACACAAAACAGTTAAAAATGAAAAAAAAAATTGTTTTTATACGTTTTGTTGGAATTTTGGAATTTACACGACACTGTAAGGCACTTCGAAGACGCTTCAGCAGTTTAATCATCTCGAAAATGTATGATAATGATTTGATTAAGTGTTTCATGTGTAATGATTTCATCACTTCTATTTTTATCAAATATTGACCACCTTTAACAAGTTGAAGATTATGGTTGCTTCTTGTTATGTCTCTAATATTAAATATTTCTACAAACCTTCACAATTTGTTCCTCTAAAGCCATCTTGACAGGAACAATCATAGCTACTTTCGGATATTGAACAGGTACCATTAAATAGGCACGGTGAGATGGTACATGGTGTCACTGAAATACATTTTTCCAAATGATAAATTTTGTGTCATTTGATGTAATTATAGTTACTAAAAGTAAAATGCCAAACACTTTAGGCATAAATATATTAAAAAATCTCCAAACATGTGATTAACATGTCTAATTTATCTCAAGAGTTTTTGAAATTCGTCGGACCTATCGGACCTAGGGGGCAGAAAATCATGAGGTCCACCAATAACGTCGGTAATGCCGGTCGCCATGTCCGCCAAACATTTTTGAATGATGTGTTTACTTTTTTAACAGAAGTAGGAAACGCAGGTCGTATTGTAAATACCGGAACAAGTTCGGTCAACGATAAATTCGTAACTGCATTGAATACGTAATATTTTATCTGTTTTTGGTGAATATTATTGGTAACTGTCATGAAAATAAATATATTTTAATATATTGTGATGCGTAAGATCTTTTCGAGTGAAAAGCCCCCAAAAAATTAATAAAATAAAAAAACATGACGTCCCTGATTTGTATCGTTCCCTTTACCAAATCCGTTTCTATTTAGAATTTTGCTTACAGTTCCGACAACATGGCAATGTGTCGATCATAAAAATGTGGTCTTTCCTGAAGCAGTAGAACGGAGCTCAGCCAGACCAACGTTGAGAGACTGCATAGGGAAATTGAACTGAAGATTGAGAGAGTCTATTGACTTTTAGAATATTGTTATTGTAATCTCAATAAATTTTTTAAAAATTATGTTTTAAATCTGGTAAATTTTTCAAGGTTTGAGGGTATCCCTAGCTGGATTTGGCTACTCTTTTTTGGTGCATGGTTTCAACTTTTTGGTTTATTCTGGATGGTGACTGGTCTTCCTATTTTTAGGCCTCTACCAGTACTAATGAAGTTAAATACAGAAAGTGCTCTGCTAGACTAAAATAATAATAACGGTATGACATTGCTTGGCTTTAAAACAATTTGACATAAAAAATGTAGGTCCGACAAAAATTCAGAGGGTCCAGCAGAAAATTCCTGGCTGCTGGACCTATGTCCAGCAAAATGAAAACAAATTTTAAAAAGTCTGTTATCTAACAAAATAAAATTTATGATTTGTTAGCTGTTGCAATATCTTATTTAGTTCATTCACAAGAATATTGATTAACAAGGGCAACGCAAACCATGGTGTATCCCCTCGCCTAATAATTAGACCCTGTGACCTTAACCTTTGACCTTGAAAATCAATAGGGTTCTAGATTTTCTTAAGGTCTAAGTATGTACCAGGTTTGGTCAAAATCCATTGAAGGATGTTGATTCTAGAGTGTTCACAAGGATGTTACACGGTAAAAATTTGACCCCTTGACCTTTGAACTTGTAAATCAATAGGGTTCCAGACTCTCCTAAGGACTATGTATGTACCAAGTTTGATCAAAATCCATTGAAGGATGTTGATTCTAGAGTGTTCACAAGGATGTTACGCAGTAAAAATTTGACCCGGTGACATTGACTTTTGACCTATGACCTTCAAAATCAATAGGGTTCCAGACTCTCCTAAGGACTATGTATGTACCAGGTTTGATCAAAATCCATTGAAGGATGTTGATTCTAGAGTATTCACAAGGATGTTATGCAGTAAAAATTTGACCCGGTGACATTGACTTTTGACCTTCAAAATCAATAGGGTTCCAGACTCACCTAAGGACTAAGTATGTACCAAGTTTAGTCAAAATCCATTGAAGGATGTTGATTCTAGAGTGTTCACAAGGATGTTATGTGGTAAAAATTTGACCCGGTGACCTTGACCTTTGACCTGGAAAATCAATAGAGTTCCAGGCTCTCCTAAGGACTAAGTATGTACCAAGTTTGGTCAAAATCCATTGAAGGATTTTGATTCTAGTGTTCAAAAGGATGTTATGCGGTAAAAATTTGACCCCTTGACCTTTGACCTTGAAAATCAATAGGGTTCCAGACTCTCCTAAGGACTAAGTATGTACCAAGTTTGGTCAAAATCCATTGAAGGATGTTGATTCTAGAGTGTTCACAAGGATGTTACACGGTAAAAAATTTACCCAGTGACCTTGACCTTTGACCTATGACATTGAAAATCAATAGGGTTCCAGACTCTCCTAAGGACTAAGTATGTACCAAGTTTAGTCAAAATCCATTGAAAGATGTTGATTCTAGAGTGTTCAAAAGGATGTTATGCGGTAAAAATTTGACCCGATGACCTTGACCTTTGACCTTGAAAATCAATAGGGTTCCAGATTCTCTTAAGGACTAAATATGTGCCACGTTTGGTCAAAATCCATTGAAGGATGTTGATCCAAGAGTGTTCACAAGGATGTTATGGAAGGACGGAAGGTAGCGTTACTATATCCCTTCGCAACTTCGTTGGCGAGGGGATAATAAAAGACAAATAAATTTAGATTAATAATATTTTATCATAAAGGACAAAATCGTGATGCAAGATATCAACAGAATTCCAACCAGGCTTGAACTTGCAACTGGGAATTACATGCTACAAACTATGAGGGCAGCTTATAATCAAAACCCTATTGATCCAACCTGCAAACCGTGTAACCAGGCAGAAGAAACCGTATCACACTTTTTAATATGCTGCAAAACCCTAGAATATCTCCGAGCACCAACGGTAAATAATATTATTGAGGAAAGTAGTAAACTGTTTGCTTTCCACTGTACTAACCCGCAGCTAGATATTATACAATTAATTATTAATCCATTTCACTACGTTGTGAATAATAGCTTAGAAGCAAATATATGCACCAGCATTGAGCCACTGTGTAGACAATTGATATATAAAATGCACTGTAAAAGATATGAACTGCTTGCAAAGAATGACCTGTTGAGATGTAAGAGAAAGATGAACATTTCTGCGTAGTCGATAACTCTTGTGTGTATGCAGATCGCCTAGACATATACTGTTTTGGAATATATAAATTTTACCTTTTAAACGAATACTTAATATCAACTATGTAAATAACATGTGACGTGTAAATACATTGGTGTTGTATTGACATTTGGGATATAGTGACATTGTGTTTTATTACTCCAATCAAGGAGGTGTGCCTTAATTGGCAGAATTTCATTGAATACAGATGCCTTTTTCGATAAATATGTTAGATACATTGTGTCCAAGTCAAATTTGACGTATGACCTATTACTTCAGTTCGAATTAACCCGAGTATACGAGTTATGGGGCTAAATTCAGTTAACAATTATAATGAACCGATCGTATTCTTACTTCAAGTATTACAAAGTATGGCCTGCATTGTATCAGATTTCAATAAGTATGCCACCTTATGTCTTACTTGATGTACAATGGTGTAGCAAGACATGTGCGTTGAAAATCCTGCTGACAACAAGTGGCTTTACCGAATATCAAAAGATTTATTCTGCCCATGAAGATGTAATAACCTTTTTATTTTATTTGAAGTTTAAAGATACCAAAGGGTATCTATTAGCATGTTAAAAAATACAGTGATTTTCATTAAAAGCTGACATTACCAAAGTTAGTATATCCATCCTAAAACAACTACATTGGGTTTTAGTTACCTTGACATTCTGGACCATTAAATCCATGAGAACAAACACAGACGTAATTTCCATCAACATCAATACATCGACAGTCATTCTGGCAGGGGGCGCTGCTACATGGTGTCACTGTATAGAATAAAAAGCAATAAAATGAAAAACAAAAAATACTACACTGTCAGAACAATTTCTAAATCCAATCGAAAAATCGCAGAAAAAGACAGAAAATCGACACCGCTAATACTATTATATATTCCCTAGCTTGGCACAGACACATAAAAAACATTGGCATGCAAACGTTGTTCGGTTCGTCTTTACCTCCAGTTGCTTGTGGGAGGGCCATGTTATATTTACTTTAATTTTGCTTGTTTGCGCATAGCGGTGTCTAACACATATTGTGTTTTGTTTTCGTCTTGTGTCTTGTGTACCCAATGTTGCCACTTTCTCTGGATTGTTCATTTGTTATTGCCCCTTCGGTATTCTCTAATGTTTAAACTAGTTCTATGGGCCCAAATCTCTCTTAAGGAAATGATACATTCAGCAAGTATTTGACTAAAAATGATCACCGAAAAATGTGTACATTTTGGATCGTGTTCATATAGTACTATTATTATTATTATTATTATTAATGTAATTACCGTATTTCTTCTAATAGACGCCCCGGGAGCGAATGCATTTTTAAAATAGGGGGCGTCAATTAGAGAAACGAATTTCCGACTTTTATAGCCGTTAGATGAGGTTAATTTGATGAAACAGACTATAGAAATATACACGTGCTATGTCAATATACATTACCTAATGAAATGTCTCCGATATCGGTTAATCGGTGCGTATTGGTTTGGTCTAACCTTAATTTATAAATTCCATCTAAAAACATGCATGGAGCAGCAAATGGAGTTTAATTTTGAAAGTTCTATTCAAGGTTATCACGTATATAAATCAATCTGGACATACAAGATGGGCGAGAAACTTTCTTGTGAGGAAAGAAAATGATCCAAATGACAAATTTGCTGTGAAACTCGTTCGAAATGATGGAAATAAAGAACAATGTGTAGGACACGTGCCCATGGAACACAGCAAAGTATTTAAATTTGTTCTTAAAAGAGGTGGCAAAATATTTGCAACTGTAACCGGCAACAAGTTTTTCAATATAGGATTGGAATTACTGTGTATGTACACATTTTCGGGACAAGCTTGCTGATGTTGAAAAATTAAGAACTTTACTAAAACCCACTGCTACTTAAAATGGAATCTTAAGAATAAAGCTAGACACACATAATTTTTCTTTTAAGTTGAAAGTAATTAAATTTGCCGAAGAAATGGCAGCCAAGTTCTTTAATGTTGACAGAAAACGTGTTTGTTTATCTGGACAATTATTGCTGATTAGTGTATAAATTACGACTGCGCTTCTATCTTTTAGGGAAGGGGGTGTTAATTAGAAGGCTTTAACTAGAAGAAATACGGTATTATTTTTATTTTTATTATTATTATTGTTGTTGAAAAAACTACCCAAGATCACACACAACTAATAGAAAAAGGCTGATTATCTGGACTAATGATCGGATTGTAAAATATGACATAGAGCTGTACTACATAGTCGTACCTTCACATCGTGAACCTGTAAATCCATACAAACAGGAACAGTTATAACTACTGCCAGATATAAAACATGAACCACCATTCACACATGGTGAATCTGAACATGGTGTTTCTGAAAATAGATAATTAACAGAACAATATTTCAGTATAGCGCTGTTACATGTACACTGAAAACTTTTAAAAGCATAGTTGCTTTCAATGAATCGGAGCATTTTATACGCCTTAATAAAGGATTGGTTGATATGGAAACCAATTTATTCAGAACCATTCCAGAAACAAATCTATGTTAGACGTCAAAACAAAAACATTTTACAGAAGCGTTTTAGGAAATGTGTAACGTCCTCATGGAAAACGGTTAAAAACGAAACAAAATTATATTTTTTTTTACGATTTGTTGGAATTTGGAGTTCACACGAGACTAAGGCACTTCGAAGACGTTTCAGCAGTTGAATCGTATTGAACGCGTATGATAATGATTTGATAAAGTGTTTCAGGTGTAATGATTTCATCATCAAATATTGACCACCTTTAACGTGTTAAAGATTATTATTGCTTTTTGTAATGTCTATGATCTTCGATCTTTCTACAAACCTTCACAATGTCTTCCTCTAAAGCCATCTTGACAGGAACAACCATAACTACTTCCGGAAATTAAACAGGTACCATTAAATAGACACGGTGAGATGGTGCATGGCGTGACTGAAATACATGTTTACAACAGGTCAAATGTCTTGATTTAATTGGTCACTAAAGGTGAAAGGTCAAATATGTATTAACAATCCACAACAGTGAATAAAAATGTCCAAAAATAAAACTTGTAGTTTGTGCAAGCTGTAGTAAAATCTTTTTCAGTCCATTCATAAGTATATTGTTTAATAAAAGACAAACAAATTTAGATTAATAACATTTTATCATAAAGTACAAAATCGTGATGTTTCTGTTCGATAACTATGTTGGATACCTTGTGTCCAAGTCAAATTTGACGCATGATCGACGTATTATTCTAGATCGAATAACCGAATATACGAGCTATCAGGTTAAATTTAGTTAACAATTAAAATGAATGGATCATATTCTTACTTCAAGTCTTACAAAGTATGGCTTGCATTGTATCAGATTTCAATAAGTATGCAGCCTTATGTCTTGCTGGATGTAGAGTGGTGTAACAGCAACTATTTAGAGAACACTTACATAATCAAGACATGTGCTTTGAAACTCCTGCTGTCCACAAACGCTTTTTCGGAATGCCATCAGATTTTTTTCTATCCATGAAGCTGTAATAACCCTTTTGTTTGATTATATTTATTGAAGAATTTAAATGAATGGAAGTTTTGTACTCACTATGTAGTATTTTGTATGCAATTGTCATTTTGTCCTTGTTCCTTTGGCCATTGTATTGTCTGTCTTTCTCTGATTGACGGCTTCTGAATACCCCTTTTAGTATCTTCAAACTTTTAGCTTACAACAGTTGATCATTCCTAAACTTTCTAATGACGAATCATATCAGCAACACAGTGTGCTTGATTTGTAGCCTAAACAGAAATTGACTACTTCATCATGAAACAACCACATTTGGGTTTTAGTTACCTTGACATTCTCGACCATTAAATCCACGAGGACAAACACAGAGGTAATATCCACCAACAACAATACATTGACCACTATTCTGGCAGGGGACCTCACTACATGGTGTCACTGTGTAAAATATGCATGTAATAATAACTAATAAAATGAAAAACATAAAATACTATATTTTCAGAACAATTTTAAATCCAATCGAAAAATCGCAGAAAAAGACGGAAAATCGACACCGCTAATACTATTATTTGGTACAGGCACTTCAATGAAAAAAACAAGTGGCATGCTTAAACTATGTATATTGACCCAAATCTCTGCTCTCAGTGAAATGATGAATTCAGCAAGTTGTAGACTAAAATGATCTGCCTAAAAATGTGTACATTTTGGATCATGTTCATACCATGTAGTACTATTATTATTGCATGTATAATTATTATTGGAAAAACATGCACAAACTCGCACAAAAAAGTCATAGAAAAATGCTGATTATCTGGATTAGTTATCAGATAGTAACATAACATAGAGGTGTAATCATACCTTGACATTGTGAACCTCTAAATCCTAGCAAACAGGAACAGCTATAACTACTGCCAGATATAACACATGAACCGCCATTAAAACATGGTGCATCTGAACATGGCGTTTCTGGAAATAGATAATAACAGAAATATATTTCAGCATAGCGCTGCTACATGTACACTGAAAACTTTTAAAAGCACAGTTGCTCTCCATCAATTGGAAAGCTTTATATCTATTAATAAATGTTGGGTTAATTTTGGAAGGCATTTTATTTAGAACCGTTCCAGAAAGAAATCTATGTTCAGACGTCAAAACTAAACCTTTCTAAGGAAACATTTCGAAAAAAGTATTACCTCCACACGCAAAACAGTTAAAAACGAAACAAAAAATTGTTTTCATACGATTTGTTGGAATTTTGGAGATTACACGACACTGTAAGGCACTTCGAAGACGCTTCAGCAGTTTAATCATCTCGAACATGTATGATAATGATTTGATCAAGTGTTTCATGTGTAATGATTTCATCACTTCTATTTTCATCAAATATTGACCACTTTTAACAAGTTGAAGATGATGGTGGCTTCTTGTTATGTCTCTAATATTAAATATTTCTACAAACCTTCACAATTTGTTCCTCTAAAGCCATCTTGACAGGAACAATCATAGCTACTTCCAGAAATTGAACAGGTACCATTAAATAGGCACGGTGAGATGGTACATGGTGTCACTGAAATACATTTTTCCCCAATGATAAATTTCGTGATGTAATTAGATACTAAAAGTAAAATGCCAAATATTTTTGGCATAAATATATTAAAAAATCTCCAAACATGTGATTAACATGTCTAATTTATCTAAAAAAAATAACATTTACGATTTGTTAGCTGTTGCAATATCTTATTTAGTTCATTCACAAGAATATTGATTAATAAAAGACAAACATATTTAGATTAATAATATTGTATCATAAAGGACAAAATCATGATGCCTTTCTCGATAAATATGTTGGATACATTGTGTCCAAGTCAAATGTGACATATGACCTATTATTTCAGTTCGAATTAACCGAATATACAAGTTATGGGGTTAAATTCAGTTAACTATTATAATGAACCGATCGTATTCGTACTTCAAGTCTTACAAAGTATGGCCTGCATTGTATCAGATTTCAATAAGTATGCCACCTTATGTCTTACTTGCAGCATGCCCACAGGTTTTTTCATCTGGGGGTACATGTACCCTTTTACCTTCATTTTTGGGGGTACATCAAAATTGTTGCGGGTGCAATGTACCCTCTCTTCATTTGGGGGTACAAAAATAATTAACTGCATTTTCTCCACGCAAGGTCGTGCATTCTGTATTCTTCGTGTCATAGAAACTGGATTGTCCCTCTTGTACAGAGTTGGCGAAAACCTTTTTTTTCTGTCCGACATTGGGTCAGACAAGAACTGGGGTTCTGTGTGCCTTTGTGTCTGTCTCACCATTTTTTTGTAATATTGTATATAACCTGTCACATTTTGTTTTTATACAGAACTGAATGCAAGATTACCTATAGTCATGATCATTAAACAACTCAATAAAATGTTTTTCTGTATACATATTTTTATCTAAAAAGATAAGGCAGTTATAGCCAACAATCCGTATCTAATGGTCCGATCACGTTCCGAATATTGTACATCAATGTCAGTTTCCGGTTTACCTACATTTTTTTATTTCAGTTAAGAATATGAATCTGTTGTCATCTTCAATATATAAGCATCTCAAAACATATTTAATTAAACACAAACAATCTTTGATACTTGGGGAGTGTGGAAGTCAACTTATTTCTGTGCTCAGTAATATATTTCAGTTTTAATGTTCCACGTTTTGCAGGTGCTCATTCCTACTAAAAGGATGTTTACATTTACGTATAGTATTTTCGATTACAAATAGGAACGTGTCGGTCTGACAGAATAAATAAACAAATTTCAAGTCTCTGTCTGACATTTTAATAAAACTTAATTTAATGCCATTGGCAGTGGAAACTGGGAGTGAATAAATTTCAAACGCCAACTGGATGACCACAAAGTAATATTTTCGTGACGGACATTGGGACAGACACGGTTCATTAATTAATCGGAGAGACCGTTATTCTGCCGATCAGGTCCGACGATTTTCGCCAACCCTGCTTGTAATCTTCGTATCGCCTACGCGCATGTACAATTTACACTCGGTAATTTCAACACACTTGTACTTTAAACGTCGTGCACCATGCTGTTTTTTTTGTAAATATTATGGGTTTTAACAGTAACAGTTCTTCTGATTGGACAATTAAAAAATTAAGAGCCAATAGAATTGGGCGATCTATAAATCATATCATCTCACTTAAAATATGCAAGGAATGCTCTGATTGGATAATATTGCCGAAATTAACTAATCAGAACAACTCTATTATACGTACTTTGAAGTGAATTATAAACAAAAAGTAATTTTTATACAGTGTTCGCAACAGGTTCTTTACGTGCATGCACGTAGGGTTCTTTCAATTGTAGGTGCATGATTTTTATTCTACGTGAAACACGTACTGCAGTACGTGAATGGGCATGCTGACTTGATGTACAATGGTGTAGCAAGACATGTGCATTGAAACTCCTGCTGACCACAAGTGGTTTTACCAAATATCAAAAGATTTATTCTGCCCATGAAGCTGTAATAACCTTTTCATTTGATATGAAGTTTGAAGATACCAAAGGGTATTAGCATGTTAAAAAATATAGTGATTTTCCATAAAGTTGACATTACCAAAGTTAGTATTCCATCATAAAACAACTACATTGGGTTTTAGTTACCTTGACATTCTGGACCATTAAATCCATGAGGACAAACACAGACGTAATTTCCATCAACATCAATACATCGACCGTCATTCTGGCAGGGGACGCTGCTACATGGTGTCACTGTGTAAAATATGTATAGAATAATAACTAATAAAATGAAGGACAGAAAATACTACACTGTCAGAACAATTTTAAAATCCAATCGAAAAATCGCAGAATAAGACAAAAAATCAACACCGCTAATACTATTATATATTTCCTAACTTGGTAGACACATAAAAAACAGTGGCATGCAAACGTTGTTCGGTTTGTCTTTTTCTCCAGTTGCTTGAGGGAGGGCAATGTTATATTTATTTAATTTTGTTTGTTTGCGTATAGCGGTGTCTAACACATATTGTGTTGTGTTTTTGCTTTGTCTTCGTCTTGTGTACCCAATGTTGCCAGTTTCTCTGGATTGTTCATTTGTTATTTCCCCTTCGGTATTCTCTCATGTTTAAACTAGTTCCAAGTGCCCAAATCTCTCCTCTTAAGTAAATGAAGCATCCAGCAAGTATTTGACTAAAAATGATCAATGAAAAAAGTGTACAATTTGGATCGTGTTCATACCATATAGTACTACTATTATTATTGTATGTATAATTATTATTGGAAAAATATGCACAAACTCGCACAAAAAAGTCATAGAAAAATGCTGATTATCTGGATTAGTGACATAGAGGTGTAATCATACCTTGACATTGTGAACCTCTAAATCCTAGCAAACAGGAACAGCTATAACTACTGCCAGATATAACACATGAACCGCCATTAAAACATGGTGCATCTGAACATGGCGTTTCTGGAAATAGATAATAGATTATAACAGAAAAATATTTCAGCATAGCACTGCTACATGTACACTGAAAACTTTTAAAAGCACAGTTGCTCTCCATTAATTGGAATGTTTTATATCTAATAATAAATTTTGGGTTAATTTTGGAAGTCATTTTATTTAGAACCGTTCCAGAAAGAAATCTATGTTCAGACGTCAAAACTAAACCTTTCTAAGGAAACATTTCGAAAAAAGTATTACCTCCACACGCAAAACAGTTAAAAACGAAACAAAAAATTGTTTTCATACGATTTGTTGGAATTTTGGAGATTACACGACACTGTAAGGCACTTCGAAGACGCTTCAGCAGTTTAATCATCTCGAACATGTATGATAATGATTTGATCAAGTGTTTCATGTGTAATGATTTCATCACTTCTATTTTTATAAAATATTGACCACTTTTAACAAGTTGAAGATGATGGTGGCTTCTTGTTATGTCTCTAATATTAAATATTTCTACAAACCTTCACAATTTGTTCCTCTAAAGCCATCTTGACAGGAACAATCATAGCTACTTCCAGAAATTGAACAGGTACCATTAAATAGGCACGGTGAGATGGTACATGGTGTCACTGAAATACATTTTTCCCCAATGATAAATTTCGTGATGTAATTAGATACTAAAAGTAAAATGCCAAATATTTTTGGCATAAATATATTAAAAAATCTCCAAACATGTGATTAACATGTCTAATTTATCTAAAAAAAATAACATTTACGATTTGTTAGCTGTTGCAATATCTTATTTAGTTCATTCACAAGAATATTGATTAATAAAAGACAAACATATTTAGATTAATAATATTGTATCATAAAGGACAAAATCATGATGCCTTTCTCGATAAATATGTTGGATATATTGTGTCCAAGTCAAATTTGACGTATGGCCTATTATTTCAGTTCGAATTAACCGAGTATACAAGTTATGGGGTTAAATTCAGTTAACTATTATAATGAACCGATCGTATTCGTACTTCAAGTCTTACAAAGTATGGCCTGCATTGTATCAGATTTCAATAAGTATGCCACCTTATGTCTTACTTGCAGCATGCCCACAGGTTTTTTCATCTGGGGGTACATGTACCCTTTTACCTTCATTTTTGGGGGTACATCAAAATTGTTGCAGGTGCAATGTACCCTCTCTTCATTTGGGGGTACAAAAATAATTAACTGCATTTTCTCCACGCAAGGTCGTGCATTCTGTATTCTTCGTGTCATAGACACTGGATTGTCCCTCTTGTACAGAGTTGGCGAAAACTTTTTTTTTCTGTCCGACATTGGGTCAGACAAGAACTGGGGTTCTGTGTGCCTTTGTGTCTGTCTCACCATTTTTTTGTAATATTGTATATAACCTGTCACATTTTGTTTTTATACAGAACTGAATGCAAGATTACCTATAGTCATGATCATTAAACAACTCAATAAAATGTTTTTCTGTATACATATTTTTATCTAAAAAGATAAGGCAGTTATAGCCAACAATCCGTATCTAATGGTCCGATCACGTTCCGAATATTGTACATCAATGTCAGTTTCCGGTTTACCTACATTTTTTTATTTCAGTTAAGAATATGAATCTGTTGTCATCTTCAATATATAAGCATCTCAAAACATATTTAATTAAACACAAACAATCTTTGATACTTGGGGAGTGTGGAAGTCAACTTATTTCTGTGCTCAGTAATATATTTCAGTTTTAATGTTCCATGTTTTGCAGGTGCTCATTCCTACTAAAAGGATGTTTACATTTACGCATAGTATTTTCGATTACAAATAGGAACGTGTCGGTCTGACAGAATAAATAAACAAATTTCAAGTCTCTGTCTGACATTTTAATAAAACTTAATTTAATGCCATTGGCAGAGTGGAAACTGGGAGTGAATAAATTTCAATCGCCAACTGGATGACCACAAAGTAATATTTTCGTGACGGACATTGGGACAGACACGGTTCATTAATTAATCGGAAAGACCATTATTCTGCCGATCAGGTCCGACGATTTTCGCCAACTCTGCTTGTAATCTTCGTATCGCCTACGCGCATGTACAATTTACACTCGGTAATTTCAACACACTTGTACTTTAAACGTCGTGCACCATGCTGTTTTTTTTGTAAATATTATGGGTTTTAACAGTAACAGTTCTTCTGATTGGACAATTAAAAAATTAAGAGCCAATAGAATTGGGCGATCTATAAATCATATCATCTCACTTAAAATATGCAAGGAATGCTCTGATTGGATAATATTGCCGAAATTAACTAATCAGAACAACTCTATTATACGTACTTTGAAGTGAATTATAAACAAAAAGTAATTTTTATACAGTGTTCGCAACGGGTTCTTTACGTGCATGCACGTAGGGTTCTTTCAATTATAGGTGCATGATTTTTATTCTACGTGAAACACGTACTGCAGTACGTGAATGGGCATGCTGACTTGATGTACAATGGTGTAGCAAGACATGTGTACCAAATATCAAAAGATTTATTCTGCCCATGAAGCTGTAATAACCTTTTCATTTGATATGAAGTTTGAAGATACCAAAGGGTATTAGCATGTTAAAAAATATAGTGATTTTCCATAAAGTTGACATTACCAAAGTTAGTATTCCATCATAAAACAACTACATTGGGTTTTAGTTACCTTGACATTCTGGACCATTAAATCCATGAGGACAAACACAGACGTAATTTCCATCAACATCAATACATCGACCGTCATTCTGGCAGGGGGCGCTGCTACATGGTGTCACTGTGTAAAATATGTATAGAATAATAACTAATAAAATGAAGGACAGAAAATACTACACTGTCAGAACAATTTTAAAATCCAATCGAAAAATCGCAGAAAAAGACGGAAAATCAACACCACTAATACTATTATATATTTCCTAACTTGGTAGACACATAAAAAACAGTGGCATGCAAACGTTGTTCGGTTTGTCTTTACCTCCAGTTGCTTGAGGGAGGGCAATGTTATATTTATTTAATTTTGTTTGTTTGCGTATAGCGGTGTCTAACACATATTGTGTTGTGTTTTTGCTTTGTCTTCGTCTTGTGTACCCAATGTTGCCAGTTTCTCTGGATTGTTCATTTGTTATTTCCCCTTCGGTATTCTCTCATGTTTAAACTAGTTCTAAGTGCCCAAATCTCTCCTCTTAAGTAAATGAAGCATCCAGCAAGTATTTGACTAAAAATGATCAACGAAAAAAGTGTACAATTTGGATCGTGTTCATACCATATAGTACTATTATTATTATTGTATGTATAATTATTATTGGAAAAATATGCACAAACTCGCACAAAAAAGTCATAGAAAAATGCTGATTATCTGGATTAGTGACATAGAGGTGTAATCATACCTTGACATTGTGAACCTCTAAATCCTAGCAAACAGGAACAGCTATAACTACTGCCAGATATAACACATGAACCGCCATTAAAACATGGTGCATCTGAACATGGCGTTTCTGGAAATAGATAATAGATTATAACAGAAAAATATTTCAGCATAGCACTGCTACATGTACACTGAAAACTTTTAAAAGCACAGTTGCTCTCCATTAATTGGAATGCTTTATATCTAATAATAAATGTTGGGTTAATTTTGGAAGGCATTTTATTTAGAACCGTTCCAGAAAGAAATCTATGTTCAGACGTCAAAACTAAACCTTTTTTGGAAACGTTTCGAAAAACATATTACCTCCACACAGAAAACAGTTAAAAATGAAAAAAAAAAAATGGTATACGATTCGTTGGAATTTTGGAGTTTACACGACACTGTAAGGCGCTTCGAAGATGCTTCAGCAGTTTAATCATATCGAACACTTATGATAATGATTTTAATAAGTGTCTCAGCTGTAATGTACAGTCAGTGAACGTTTTCAAAAAGAAACTAAAGACTCATTTTTTTCAGACAAGTGTTTTTAAGTTTTTAAATTTGTTTTGTTGAATATGAACTTTTCTTTCCAGTGATATCAGTTATAGTGCCATTGACTTTTTATACCCTCTGTTTTAATAGGAGATGCATTTCTTACATGTATGTTTTATGACAAGGTATCATCTGTTTTATGTTCAGTATTCTGTGATAGAGCTAAAGTTTTAAAATTTTTAACCTTAACCTAAAGTCTATCATATTTTGTTCTTAATAATATCTAAGTTCATTATTCTGTGATAAAGCCATATTTTTGCCTAAATTGTGTCAGTAAATTTTTTTTAACTTTAACCTAGTCTATCATATTTTGTTCTTAAAAATATCTAAGTTCAATTTCTCTTTCCCTTTTCTTTTATTTTATTATTTTTTTAATTCCTACGTATTTTAGAATTCTATATGTTGTATATATACTTTTTGATTTGGACTAGTTTTTCAATTACAAATTTGTATCTCATTGTGTCAATTCTTGATATATGTTTTATTGTACAAGTATATTGTATTGTATGCACTGTAAAGCACTTAGAGTAATATTATTTTAGATTAAGTGCTATAGAAGAATTGTAATAATAATAATAATAATAATGCTTTCATCACTTTTAACAAGTTGAAGATTATGGTTGCTTCTTGTTATGTCTCTAATATTAAATATTTCTACCAACCTTCACAATTTGTTCCTCTTGACAGGAACAATCATAATCAGGGGCGGATTTAGAGGGGGGCGTGTGCCCCCCTCTAAAATTCGCAAAGCATATGTTATACAACGTTAATTAAGCAGTTCAACAAACAACTTTTTCATGAATGGTTAACTCGTGACCTGTAGTAAAATATTCCTACACATTGTAAATACACGTTGGGTGTGTTCGTTGATTCATATATGGATTCGCCGACAATTTCCGCTTTTGTTTGTCTATAAACAAGAACTGTCGAATCATATGTTTTCAATGAATGAATCGAACGACGAAAAGAAATATAGGGTCTAACACCAGATAGGTGCAAGATAGTAAAATCTGTGACACCCGAGGGTAAGATTTAAATCATATCGGACGAGGCTTGTCCGAGTCCAATACGATTTAAATCTTACCCAAGGGTGTCACAGATTTTACTATCTTGCACCTTTTACGGTGTTTGACTCTTTTTCTCACCCCTTTCTATTGTGTCAATGTTTGTTTACTTGTTGTGTAGTTTGGTGCATTAATTTGCGAACCGTATCGCAGCCACAGGACCAAAATGCCACGTAATAAAATAAAAGAAGACTTTCATTTTACAACTTTAAAGAGGTTCAAAATAATAAAGTTAACAAACTTGTGATAGATTCTACAATAACAAAATTTTGCACCTTTTACGATTTTTGCCTCTATTTCTCATCTCTTTCAATATTTGTTTACGTTGAGAAAATATAGAGTACTCTCCCTTGTTAGGTAACCAACGTAAATAAAAAACAATTACCTCCCTTTGACCAACGTCAAATAATTTTTTTTACAGGCATTTATCGCTGTTGTAGTAGCATTTATAATATATTTATAAATAAAATACATTTAAAATACTGTCAAGACACTATAAATCGACAATTTAATTCAACAATGGAAAACAATTTTGTGGGAAAAACGGCATGTAGCTTGTCTTACCCTGGACCCGGGGTAAGATAGAAAAATCTTTTTCACCTAAACTAACGGACTACTTTATCCAAGGGGTGAGAAAAGCTTCATCCGGACGGGCAGTATTAACTAGAACCACCCAAAAGGACAAGCACCAAAAGTACAGACCAATTAGTGAAATGAGGAATGCGTTAAAACTAAACCAATAGTTCTTTGAAGGGTTAAAATATCGTGATCTATCAGTCATGAGTTGAACAATTCGCATCACGGTTGTTCAAAAAAAGTTTTACTTTAGGTTCTTATATAATCTGACAAAAATATACTGTTAACAATTATCCGACCAAATGAAGACTCAAAATCAGTTTTTTTGGTCTGATAAAAATGGTGTGGTTGGTTCAAAATTGTCGTTCAAATAAATGTCTGTAATTCCTAAAATCCCAAGAGCTTCAGGGGGGCTTTGCCCCCCCCCTGGGTCCCCTACCAGGGTTATACCCTGGACCAGCTGGGGACCTTAAGCGGTCCCCAGACCCCACACCTACTCACGCCCCCCCTAACCACAAATCCTGCATCTGCCCCTGATAACTACTTCCAGAAATTAAACAGGTACCATTAAATAGGCACAGTGAGATAGTACATGGTGTCACTGAAATACATTTTTCCCAATGATAAATTTCGTGATGTAATTAGTTACTAAAAGTAAAATGCCAATTACTTTTGGTATAAATATATTAAAAAATCTCCACACATGTGATTAACATGTCTAATTTACCTAAAAAAATAACATTTACGATTTGTTAGCTGTTGCAATATCTTATTTAGTTCATTCACAAGAATATTGATTAATAAAAGACAAACATATTTAGATTAATAATATTGTATCATAAAGGACAAAATCGGGATGTTTTTTTCGATAAATATGTTGGATACATTGTGTCCAAGTCAAATTTGACGTATGACCTATTATTTCAGTTCGAATTAACCGAGTATACGAGTTATGGGGTTAAATTCAGTTAACAAAAATTCAGTTAACAACAAGATGAACTGTGAGCTAATGCTCACCTATGATACCCCCACTCTTCGGCAAACAGGAAGTAGGAATCTGACGGGTCAAAAAACACTTCCCACAATATGGGGTACCTATATGAAGCTTGTGACCAAACATCAGATTTCTGCCATCAATAGTTGCTGAGAAAAATGCGACGAAAAATGAGCATATATGTTCAATGTGTATAAAAATCAACAAAGTCGGCAAACAGGAATTAGGAATCCGATGGGTTCAAAAACGCTTCCCACGATATGGGGTACCTATATGAAGCTTGTGACCAAATATCAGATTTCTGCCATCAATAGTTGCTGAGAAAAATGTGACGAAAAATGTGCATATATGTTCAATGTGTATAAAAACCAACTAAGTCGGCAAAACAGGAAGTAGGAATCTGATGGATCCAAAAACGCTTCCCACGATATGGGGTACCTATATGAAGCTTGTGACCAAATATCAGATCTCTGTCATCAATAGTTGCTGAGAAAAATATGACGAAAAATGTGCATACATGTTCAATGTGCATAAAAACCAACTAAGTCGGCAAACAGGAAGAAGGAATCTGACAGGTCCAAAAACGCTACCCACAATATGGTATACCTATATGATGCTTGTGACCAAATATCAGATTTTTGCCATCAATAGTTACTGAGAAAAATGCGACGAAAAATATCTTGGACAGACGGAAGGACGAAAGGACAGACGGAAGGACGGACGGACAGACGAACAGAGGTAAAACAGTATACCCCCCTCCCCCTTCGGGGAGCGGGGGTATAATTATAATGAACAGATCGTATTCTTACTTCAAGTCTTACAAAGTATGGCCTGCATTGTATCAGATTTCAATAAGTATGCCACCTTATGTCTTACTTGATGTACAATGGTGTAGCAAGACACGTGCATTGAAACTCCTGGTGGCAACAAGTGGTTTTACCGAATATCAAAAGATTTATTCTGCCCATGAAGCTGTAATAACCTTTTCATTTGATATGAAGTTTGAAGATACCAAAGGGTATTAGCATGTTAAAAAATTATAGTGATTTTCCGTAAAGTTGACATTACCAAAGTTAGTATTCCATCATAAAATAACTACATTGGGTTTTAGTTACCTTGACAGTCTGGACCATTAAATCCATGAGGACAAACACAGACGTAATTTCCATCAACATCAATACATCGACGGCCATTCTGGCAGGGGGCGCTGCTACATGGTGTCACTGTATAAAATATGTATAGAATAATATCTAATAAAGTGAAAAACAAAAAATACTACACTGTCAGCACAATTCCAGAATCCAATCGAAAAATCACAGAAAAAGATGGAAAATCGACACCGCTAAAACTATTATATATTTCCTACCTTGGTACAGACACATAAAAAACAGTGGCATGCAAACGTTGTTCGGTTCGTCTTTACCTCCAGTTGTTAGTGGGAGGGCCATGTTATATTTACTTAAATTTTTTTGCTTGCGCATAGCGGTGTCTAACATATATTGTGTTGTGTTTTTGCTTTGTCTTCGTCTTGTGTCTTGTGTACCCTATGTTACCAGTCTCTCTGGATTATTCATTTGTTATTGCCCCTTCGGTATTCTCAAACGTTTAAACTAGTTCTGTGGGCCCAAATCTCTCCTCTTAAGGAAATGAAGCATCGAGCAAGTAGTTGACTAAAAATGATCACCGAAAAATGTGTACATTTTGGATCATGTTCATACCATATAGTACTATTATTATTATTATTATTATTTTTATTTTTATCATTATTATTATTATTGAATAAACTACCCAAGATCGCACACAAGTAATCGAAAAAGGCTGATTATCTGGATTAATGATCGGATTATATAATATGACATAGAGCTGTACTACATAGTCGTACCTTCACATCGTGAACCTGTAAATCCTAACAAACATGAACAGCTATAACTACTGTCAGATATAAAACATGAACCGCCATTCATACATGGTGAATCTGAACATGGCGTTTCTGAAAATGATAATAGATAATAACAGAAAAATATTTCAGTATAGCGCTGTTACATGTACACTGAAAACTTTTAAAAGCACAGTTGCTTTCAATGAATCAGAGCGTTTTATACGCCTTAATAAATGATTGGTTGATATGGAAACCATTTTATTCAGAACCGTTCCAGAAACAAATCTATGTTAGGACGTCAAAACTAAAACTTTTTACGGAAGCGTATTAGGAAATGTGTAACGTCCTCACGAAAAACAGCTAAAATCAAAACAAAATTATATTTTTATTATGATTCGTTGGAATTTGGAGTTCACACGAGACTAAGGCACTTTGAAGCATACCTCCCAACCTCTGAAACACCAAATCAGGGTCATGACCCTCATTCCTAAATGAAAATGAGGGTCATAACGTGTAACAACATTTTCGGCCATAATTATTGTAAATCGTATGATATCATATTTAGTTTAATATGTATTATTAATGATCATATGTATGTACAAATAAACAGCTGTATCAATAAACTTGTCATAGACTCTAAGCTCTGGTTATAATCACTAGTTGCACTCTTTGCAGATTTTAGAACAGAAGCAGATCATTAGATGGTTGATATTCATAACAACATTGATTTTGATTGAATTTACAACTCAGTAACCCACATATGGTGTCATTGTTCAAATCTGATCTGAATTCAGTGTGTATCTTCTTAATGATTGAAAAAGCTCTTTCAGAATCAGCATTACTGTTTGGTAATATTAATAAAGATTTTGCAAGTTTTGGAAGAACACCAAATCTTTTTGTTCCAGAAAAAATGTCATCAAGTTTCCCCATTTCCCCCCAAAACTGTTCAATATTACTTTTCAAAGAATTGTTTGGCTTTGTTACAAACAAAGACATTGATTTTGATTTCCTTTGAACCATCTCCAGCTGCATATGGTTTTGTGACTTTGCATGGCTTGTCAGGTCATTCTTTGCACTGGATCCAACAGATAAATGTGATTTACAAAGAATGCAATATGCATCATTTACGCTACGATCACCGTGACTGAGCCAACTAATTTCTGTTTCCCAACCCAAGCTTTTTGATATTTGCATAAATATTTCTTTCGCTTAGCAGGTGAAGAACAAGCAGGCCCTGATAAGGACCTCTTCCTTCCAGTAGACATTTTGCAGAAATGATTTAACTTTTTTATTGTAAAAACAACTCAAACTTTCCACAAGGGGATTAAAACATTATTGTAAAAGACCCAATCATCGCTAATTACTTGCCTCGAAGGTATATAGGTGTTGTTGATTGTAGTTGACCATTCGGATTATTGTCCTTTCGATAGGTAAAATCCCGGTATTTTCCGAATAAATAAATAAATATTTCTAATATCTGGACCAATTCCAGGTCATCGTAGTGAAATCCGTGTCCCGACGGGTGTTCAGGTAAATGAGGGTGACAAGCTCGATTTCCGGGTGTGACCTGACGAAAACGGGTTACTTGGCAGGTATGCTTTGAAGACGTTTCAGCAGTTGAATTGTATTGAACGCGTATGATAATGATTTGATAAAGTGTTTCAGGTGTAATGATTTCATCATCAAATATTGACCACCTTTAACGCGTTAAAGATTATTATTGCTTTTTGTAATGTCTATGATCTTAGATCTTTCTACAAACCTTCACAATGTGTTCCTCTAAAGCCATCTTGACAGGAACAATCATAACTACTTCCGGAAATTAAACAGGTACCATTAAATAGACATGGTGAGATGGTGCATGGCGTGACTGAAATACATGTTTACAACAGGTCAAATGTCTTGATTTAATTGGTCACTAAAGGTGAAAGGTCAAATATGTATTAACAATCCACAACAGTGAATAAAAATGTCCAAAAATAAAACTTGTAATTTGTGCAAGCTGTAGTAAAATCTTTTTCAGTCCATTCATAAGTATATTGTTTAATAAAAGATAAACAAATTTAGATTAATAATATTTTATCATAAAGGACAAAATCGTGATGTTTCTGTTCGATAAATATGTTGGATACCTTGTGTCCAAGTCAAATTTGATGCATGATCGACTTATTATTTCAGTTCAAATAAACCGAATATATGAATTATCAGGTTAAATTTAGTTAACAATTAAAATGAATGGATAGTATTCTTACTTCAAGTCTTACAAAGTATGGCTTGCATTGTATCAGATTTCAATAAGTATGCCACCTTATGTCTTGCTGGATGTACAGTGGTGTAACAGCAACTATTTAGAGAACATTTACATAATCAAGACATGTGCTTTGAAACTCCTGCTGTCCACAAACGCTTTTCCGAAATGCCACAAAATTTTTTTCTATCCATGAAGCTGTAATATCCCTTTTGTTTGATTATATTTATTGAAGAATTTAAATGATTGGAAGTTTTGTACTCACTATGTAGTATTTTGTATGTAATTCTCATTTTGTCCTTGTTCTTTTGGCCATTGTATTGTCTGTCTTTCTCTGATTGACGGCTTCTGAATACCCCTTTTAGAATCTTCAAACATTTAGCTTACAACAGTTGATCATTCCTAAACTTTCTAATGACGAATCATATCGGCAACACAGTGTGCTTGATTTCTAGCATAAACAGAAATTGACTACTTCATCATGAAACAACCACATTTGGGTTTTAGTTACCTTGACATTCTCGACCATTAAATCCACGAGGACAAACACAGAGGTAATATCCACCAACAACAATACATTGACCACTATTCTGGCAGGGGACCTCACTACATGGTGTCACTGTGTAAAATATGCATGTAATAATAACTAATAAAATGAAAAAAAAAAAATACTATATTTTCAGAACAATTTTAAATCCAATCGAAAAATCGCAGAAAAAGACGGAAAATCGACACCGCTAATACTATTATTTGGTACAGGCACTTCAATGAAAAAAACAAGTGGCGTGGTTAAACTATGTCTATTGACCCAAATCTCTGCTCTCAGTGAAATGATGCATTCAGCAAGTCATTGACTAAAATGATCTTCCTAAAAATGTGTACATTTTGGATCATCTTCATACCATGTAGTACTATTATCATTGCATGTATAATTATTATTGGAAAAACATGCACAAACTCGCACAAAAAAGTCATAGAAAAATGCTGATTATCTGGATTAGTTATCAGATAGTAACATGTGACATAGAGGTGTAATAATACCTTGACATCGTGAACCTCTAAATCCTAGCAAACAGGAACAGCTATAACTACTGCCAGATATAACGCATGAACCGCCATTAAAACATGGTGCATCTGAACATGGCGTTTCTGGAAATAGATAATAGATTATAACAGAAAAATATTTCAGCATAGCGCTGCTACATGTACACTGAAAACTTTTAAAAGCACAGTTGCTCTCCATCAATTGGAAACCTTTATATCTAATAATAAATTTTGGGTTAATTTTGGAAGGCATTTTATTTAGAACCGTTCCAGAGAGAAATCTATGTTCAGACGTCAAAATTAAACCTGTTTAAGGAAACGTTCCGAAAAACGTATTACCTCCACACGCAAAACAGTTAAAAACGAAACAAAAAATTCTTCTTATGCGATTCGTTGGAATTTTAGAGTTTACACGACACTGTAAGGCACTTCGAAGACGCTTCAGCAGTTTAATCGTATCAAACATGTATGATATGATTTGATCAAGTGCTTCAGGTGTAATGATTTCATCACTTCTATTTTTATCAAATATTGACCACCTTGAACAAGTTGAAGATTATGGTTGCTTCTTGTTATGTCTCTAATATTAAATATTTCTACAAACCTTCACAATGTGTTCCTCTAAAGTCATCTTGACAGGAACAATCATAGCTACTTCCGGAAATTGAACAAGTACCATTAAATAGGCACGGTGAGATAGTACATGGTGTCACTGAAATACATTTTTCCCAATGATAAATTTCGTGATGTAATTAGTTACTAAAAGTAAAATGCCAATTACTTTTGGTATAAATATATCAAAAAATCTCCAAACATGTGATTAACATGTCTAATTTATCTAAAAAAATAACATTTACGATTTGTTAGCTGTTGCAATATCTTATTTAGTTCATTCACAAGAATATTGATTAATAAAAGACAAACATATTTAGATTAATAATATTGTATCATAAAGGACAAAATCATGATGCCTTTCTCGATAAATATGTTGGATACATTGTGTCCAAGTCAAATTTGACATATGACCTATTATTTCAGTTCGAATTAACCGAGTATACGAGTTATGGGGCTAAATTCAGTTAACAATTATAATGAACCGATCGTATTCGTACTTCAAGTCTTACAAAGTCTGGCCTGCATTGTATCAGATTTCAATAAGTATGCCACCTTATGTCTTACCTGATGTACAATGGTGTAGCAAGACATCTGCGTTGAAACTCCTGCTGGCTACAAGTGGTTTTACCGAATATCGAAAGATTTATTCTGCCCATGAAGCTGTAATAACCTTTTCATTTGATATGAAGTTTGAAGATACTAAAGGGTATTAGCATGTTAAAAAATATAGTGATTTTCCGTGAAGTTGACATTACCAAAGTTAGTATTCCATCATAAAACAACTCCATTGGGTTTTAGTTACCTTGACATTCTGGACCATTAAATCCATGAGGACAAACACAGACGTAATTTCCATCAACATCAATACATCGACCGTCATTCTGGCAGGGGGCGCTGCTACATGGTGTCACTGTATAAAATATGTATAGAATAATAACTAATAAAATAAAGAACAGAAAATACTACACTGTCAGAACAATGTTAAAATCCAATCGAAAAATCGCAGAAAAAGACGGAAAATCGACACCGCTAATACTATTATATATTTCCTAACTTGGTAGACATAAAAAACAGTGTCATGCAAACGTTGTTCAGTTCGTCTTTACCTCCAGTTGCTTGTGGGAGGGCCATGTTATATTTATTTTAATTTTATTTGTTTGCGCATAGCGGTGTCTAACACATATTGTGTTGTGTTTTTGGTTTGTCTTTGTCTTGTGTCTTGTGTACACAATGTTGCCAGTTTCTCTGGATTGTTCATTTGTTATTGCCCCTTCGGTATTCTCTAACGCTTAAACTAGTTCTAGGGGCCCAAATCTCTCCTCTTAAGGAAATGATGCATCGAGCAAGTAGTTGACAAAAAATGATCACCGAAAAATGTGTACATTTTGGATCATGTTCATACCACATAGTACTATTATTATTATTATTATTAATATTATTATTATTTTTATTATTATTATTATTATTGAAAAAACTACACAAGATTGCACACAAGTAATAGAAAAAGGTTGATTATCTGGATTAATGATCAGATTGTATAATATGACATAAATCTGTACTAAATAGTTGTACCTTCACATTGTGAACCTGTAAATCCTAACAAGCATGAACAGCTATAACTACTGTCAGATATAAAACATGAACCGCCATTCACACATGGTGAATTTGAACATGGTGTTTCTGAAAATAAATAATAGATGATAACAGAAAAATATGCGCTTTGATTACGTGTCAGCAGTTGAATCGCATTGAACACGTATGATAATGATTTGATAAAGTGTTTCAGGTGTAATGATTTCATCACTTCTACTTGTACCAAATATTGACCGCCATTAACGAGTTGAAGATTATCATTGCTTTTTGTAATGTCTCTAATATTAAATGTTTCTACAAACCTTCACAATTTGTTCCTCTAAAGCCATCTTGACAGGAACAATCATAACTACTTCCGGAAATTGAACAGGTACCATTAAATAGGCACGGTGAGATGGTACATGGCGTCACTGAAATACATTTTCCCCCAATAATAAATTTCATGATTCAATTAGTCACTAAAGATAAAAGGTCAAATATATATTAACAATCCATGACAGTGATTAAAAACGTCTAACTCATCTACAAATAAAACATATAATGTGTGTTAGCTGTTGCAATATATTATTCAGTTCATTCACAAGTATATTGTTTTATAAAAGACAAAATTATATAGGTAAATAACCATGTATTATAACGGTCAAAATTCTAGTCTTATTTTGACATAGTATATACATCGTGTCAAACTCGAAATAAACTTCTGACACATTATTTCAGTTCAAATTAACCGGGTATACAAGTTATTATGTAACATTTAGTTAACAATTATAAAGAACGGATCATATTCTTACTTCTAGTCAGACAAAATATGACATATCTGAGATGAGTATGATATATCTTTCAGTATGTGTAATGGAGTAGCAGTAACTATCTAGAAAATATTTACACACCCAAAGCTTTTGCTTTAAGACTCCCAATAGGTCGCATGCAGCAATATTGAAAATCACAATATTTTCTTTCTCCATTAAGTTGTATTTACTTTTTAGATCACCAGACTCAAAGGATCAAGCGAGGTATTGACATTACTTTGCGTCCTCCAATATTATCAGTGGCGGCCACATCATCGGTCGTCTATAAACTTTTAGCATTTCAGTAATTTCTCAGAAACCATTCGATCGGAAATCCAAGATGGCCACCACCATAAGACATAGTTTTAAGATAAGACCTTATTGTGAATTGAAGAAATAGTTTTTCAAAGATACTAACAATAGATTGAATAACAAAAGTACATAAATAGTCATTGGATTGTCACTTTCATCTTTTGTGTGAAATGGAAACCCAATTTGGCCGATTTCATATCATATTGTTTAACTATGAGAATATGAATAGGACGTTTATTTTTCTCTCTAAAAAATCTCAAGATTGCTTGAATACAAAGCCTCTGGTTCATTTAAGTGTTTATTGGCGAATTTGAATGAATCGATATATTGTTCTGATTTTTGTCTGTCGCCCCTGAACATCATAACGACGAATCACAATGAGCTCGATTTGTAGCATAAACAGAAAGGTACTACTTGTTCATAAAACAACTTCATTTCGGTCTTAGTTACCTTGACATTCTGGACCATTAAATCCATGAGGACAAACACAGACTTGGTTTCCATTAATAACAATGCATTGACCGTCATTCTGGCAGGGTGCACTACTACATGGTGTCACTGTATAAAATATGTATGTAACAATAATTTATAAATGAAAAACAAAAAATACTATACTGTCGGAACAATTTCAAAATCCAGTCGAAAAATCGCAGAAAAAGACGGAAAATCGATACCGCTAATACTATTATGTATTTCCTAGCTTGGTACAGACACATAAAAAACAGTGGCATACAAATGATTTTCGGTTCGTCTTTATCTCCAGTTGTTTCTTGGAGGGCCCATGTTCTATTTACGTTAATTGTTTTTGCTTGCGTACAGCGGTGTCCAACACATATTGAGTTGTGTTTTTGCTTCGTCTTCGTCCCGTGTCTTGTGTCCCCATTGTTGTCAGTGTTTCTGGATAATGTATTTTTCATTTCCCCTTCGGTATTCTCTAATGTTTAAACTAGGTGTATGTGCTCAAATCTCTGCTCTTAGTGAAATGATGCATTCAGCAAGTAGCTGACTTAAAATGATCACCGAAAAATGTGTACATTTTGGATCGTGTTCATACCATATAGTACTATTATTATTATTGTATGTATAATCATTATTGGAAAAATATACACAAGCTCGCACAAAAGAGTCATAAAAAAAGGCTGATTATCTAGATTAATTATCGGATTGCATAATATGACATAGAGCTCTACGAAATAGTCGTACCTTCACATCGTGAACCTGTAAATCCATACAAACAGGAACAGCTATAACTACTGTCAGATATAAAACATGAACCGCCATTCACACATGGTGAATCTGAACATGGTGTTTCTGAAAATAGATAATAGATAACAGAAAAATATTTCAGTATAGCACTGTTACATGTACACTGAAAACTTTTAAAAGCAGTTGGTTTCAATGAATTGGAGCATTTTATACGCCTTAATAAATGATTGGTTGATATGGAAACCATTTTATTTAGAACCGCTCCAGAAACAAATCTATGTTAGACGTCAAAGCTAAACCTTTTAATGGAAGCGTTTTAGGAAACGTATAACGTCCTTACGGAAAATAGTTGAGTACAAAACAAAATTATATTTTTATTACGATTCATTGGAATTTGGAGTTCACACGACACTGTAATGCGCTTTGATTACGTGTCAGCAGTTGAATCGCATCGAACACGTATGATAATAATTTGATAAAGTGTTTCAGGTGTAATGATTTCATCACTTCTACTTCTACCAAATATTGACCGCCATTAACGAGTTGAAGATTATCATTGCTTTTTGTAATGTCTCTAATATTAAATGTTTCTACAAACCTTCACAATTTGTTCCTCTAAAGCCATCTTGACAGGAACAATCATAACTACTTCCGGAAATTGAACAGGTACCATTAAATAGGCACGGTGAGATGGTACATGGCGTCACTGAAATACATTTTCCCCCAATAATAAATTTCATGATTCAATTAGTCACTAAAGATAAAAGGTCAAATATATATTAACAATCCATGACAGTGATTAAAAACGTCTAACTCATCTACAAATAAAACATATAATGTGTGTTAGCTGTGGCAATATATTATTCAGTTCATTCACAAGTATATTGTTTTATAAAAAACAAAATTATATAGGTAAATAACCATGTATCATAATGGTCAAAATTCTAGTCTTATTTTGACATAGTATATACGTCGTGTCAAACTCGAAATAAACTTCTGACACATTATTTCAGTTCAAATTAACCGGGTATACAAGTTATTATGTAACATTTAGTTAACAATTATAAAGAACGGATCGTATTCTTACTTCTAGTCAGACAAAATATGACATATCTGAGATCAGCATGATATATCTTTCAGTATGTGTAATGGAGTAGCAGTAACTATCTAGAAAATATTTACACACCCAAAGCTTTTGCTTTAAGACTCCCAATAGGTCGCATGCAGCTATATTGAAAATCACAATATTTTCTTTCTCCATTAAGTTGTATTTACTTTTTAGATCACCAGACTCAAAGGATCAAGCGAGGTATTGACATTACTTTGCGTCCTCCAATATTGTCAGTGGCGGCCACATCATCGGTCGTCTATAAATATTTAGCATTTCAGTAATTTCTCACAAACCACTCGATCGGAAATCAAAGATGGCCACCCCATAAGACATAGTTTTAAGATAAGACCTTATTGTGAATTGAAGAAATAGTTTTTCAAAGATACTAACAATAGATTGAATAACAAAAGTACATAAATAGTCATTGGATTGTCACTTTCATCTTTTGTGTGAAATGGAAACCCAATTTGGCCGATTTCATATCATATTGTTTAACTATGAGAATATGAATAATACATTTATTTTTCTCTCTAAAAAATCTCAAGATTACTTGAATATACAAAGCGTACACGGATAAACAGATCAGCCTCTGGTTCATTTTATTGTGTTTATTGGCGAATTTGAATGAATCAATATATTGTTCTGACTTTTGTCGGTCGCCCCTGAACATTATAACGACGAATCACAATGAGCTCGATTTATAGCTTTATAAACAGAAAGGTACTACTTGTTCATAAAACAACTACATTTGGGTTTTAGCTACCTTGACATTCGGCACCATTAAATCCACGAGGACAAACACAGACATGATTTCCACCAACAACAACACATCGACCGCCATTCTGGCAGGGGGTGCTACTACATGGTGTCACTGTATAAAATATGTACATAATAATGGCTAATAAAATACTACACTATCGGAACAATTTCAAAATCCAATCGAAAGATCGCAGAATTAAGAGGAAAACTCGACACCGCTATTACTATTAAATATGACCGATTATTTGCAAGTTTGGTACAGACACTAAAAAAAAGACAAGTGACAGGGTTAAGCTAGGTTTATGTGCCCAAATCTCTGCTCTTAGTGAAATGATGCATTCAGCAAGTAGCTGACAAAAAATTATCACTGACAAATGTGTACATTTTGGATCGTTTTCATACCATATAGTACTATTATTTTTATTAATATTATTATTATTATTAATATTATCATTTTTTTTTTTTTTATTGTTATTATTATTAATATTATTAATGTTATTATTATTTTTATTATTTATTACACCTCTATGTCATATGTTACTATCTGATAACTAATCCAGATAATCAACCTTTCTTTATG